>OX183139.1:4307500-5507500 GCA_945261195.1 Cryptosula pallasiana
CTTCACTCTACAATATATTGTATAGTATACTTGACTCTACAATATATTGTATAGTATACTTCACTCTACAATATATTGTATAGTATACTTCAACCTACAATATATTGTTTAGTATACTTCACTCTACAATATATTGTATAGTATACTTCACTCTACAATATATTGTATAGTATACTTCACTCTACAATATATTGTATAGTATACTTGACTCTACAATATATTGTATAGTATACTTCACTTCACAGTATATTGTATAGTATACTTGACTCTACAATATATTGTATAGTATACTTGACTCTACAATATATTGTATAGTATACTTGACTCTACAATATATTGTATAGTATACTTGACTCTACAATATATTGTATAGTATACTTGACTCTACAATATATTGTATAGTATACTTCACTCTACAATATATTGTATAGTATACTTTACTCTGCAATATATTGTATAGTATACTTGACTCTACAATATATTGTATAGTATACTTCACTCTGCAATATATTGTATAGTATACTTTACTCTGCAATATATTGTATAGTATACTTGACTCTACAATATATTGTATAGTATACTCTACAATATATTGTATAGTATACTTCACTCTACAATATATTGTATAGTATACTTCACTCTACAATATATGGTATAGTATACTTTACCCTTCATTTTTCCGAACTAAATAAGACATGAGCGCATTTACTGCAAGCCTACCGTACCAATTGTATTCCACGTAGACTTGCTCAAGAAGCTGCACCAGCTCTATTTGATCCATTGGCTTATGTAATAAACAAAAGTATGAAATCTGGTCAAGTACCTAATGGTATCAAAATTGCCACAGTCAAGCCATTATTTAAAAATGGTTCTACTAAAATGTGCAGTAACTAGTATAAACCGATTTCAATTTTGCCTGTGCTTAGTAAAATTTTTGAAAAGATTGTGAATGAACAGATGTTGAAGTATTTGGAAACAATTTTATTTTAAATTCAGCAGAGCATGGTTTTTCGTAAGAATAAGAGTACTTCAGACTCGCTAATTGAAATTTCAAACAACGTTTGAACAGCCTTCAATGATGGCAAGTGTGCTTTAGGTATTCTCTTGGACTTCAGTAAATCATTTGACACAATAAATTATATTATTTTAAAAAACAAACTGATTAGCATTGACTTTGATAACATAGCGATAAAATGGATTTCAAATTATCTAACAAATCGTAAACAGGTCACAGTAATGAAAATACTTTACCAGAGCCTTTAAAAATTGCTTGCAGCGTTCCGCAGTGGTCCGTCATTGATCCTACACTTTCTTTTATTTATATAAATGGTCTTACTGATATAACAAGATATTTTCACCAATTTTATATGTTGATGATACCGACTTGTTCTTGGAAGCAAAAAACTTAAACGATAGTATTGAACAAGTTAATGAAGAATTTGAAATATTGAAAATTGATGTACTGTGAACAAACTCACTTGTAATATGGACAAAACAAATTACATCATTCTTAGAAATTATCGAAACCATTTCAAGTTTACAGACAACTCCTTAATTATGTTTAATAAACCATTAAAAGAAATTTCACGTATTAAATTTTTGAGAGTAACACTAGACAGTCAGCTAAATTGGAGAACACATATAAAATATGTAAATAAAAGATTAAGACTTCTAGCTGAACTCTTGTTTTAATGCTCATAATATATCCCTAAAAATATATTGACTTTGATTTATAACTCACTGATAGAGTCATGGGACTACGCTCCAAATATTTATATCAACATTTTAAAGAAAGTTCAAAAAAGAATAATTTGTATCATTCATTGTAAACCACATCTTACACATTCTGCTCCTCTGCTCAACAAATCAGCAACTTTAGATGTTGACCTATTATATCAGTTCAAGATTCTGTTACATTCTCAAACTCTTTTCGATAGTGAATCACATCCTATTCACAATTATCCTACTCGCTGGACAACCCATAATATAATCTTCCTTCTTCTAAATCAACTGCGGGCCATTGCAGGGTGGGTGGGACCTCAAGGCCAGCCTCAGGCGGGACCTCAAGGCTCACCTCTTGGGCGAGCGGATTTGGACTCCGTGGCCTGCTGTCAGCTACCCAACCTTTGCGCTACTGATTAGCAATGCGATTGCGCAGACGAGACACATCAGCTTTTGTCATATTTTTCTTTGATGAAATAAACCAAACAAACAAAGAGCTCCGACATCACAAATAAACATACACTGTTGTTTCGATGCACTCAATCACTGACATATCTCTATGAAACAAGCCAAGATGAAATACCTCCACAACCCTGTCTTCTAGTTCACTTTCAGATACTTTGTGTTTCACCAGTTGTCCATTCATTTTGTGCAATACTTCTACGCCAGGAAACCTATGTGTTTGTCCTTCATTGTATGGTCTATAAATCACTGTTAACTTACCTAGGGATGATAGTCGAGTAGGTGATTTTATTACCAATTGTAACTTTCACTGACACTATTTTTTGTTAAGTTTCTGATTGTCAGAGAGTGCAACACAAAATAGACAAAGTCATTGTCAGGTCTTTGTCAGGTCATTGTCAGGTAAAAGTGAGTCACGCAGTAGAAATAAACCAAAGGTACTGGTCTAACAAAGTACATATCCACCGTAGATTGTGGGTAGGTTTTGTAACAAAAACATTTATCTGTCCAATAACAGCTGCTGTGGACTTTTGTCATTGTACTTTGTTGTAGTCTACTAATATTGTATATTGTATATACTAGTTGTATATTGTATATACTAGTTGTATATTGTATATACTAGTTGTATATTGTATATACTAGTTGTATACTGTATATACTAGTTGTATATTGTATATACTAGTTGTATATACTAGTTGTATATTGTATATACTAGTTGTATATTGTATATACTAGTTGTATATTGTATATACTAGTTGTATATACTAGTTGTATATTGTATATACTAGTTGTATATTGTATGTACTAGTTGTATATACTAGTTGTATATTGTATATACTAGTTGTATATACTAGTTGTATATTGTATATACTAGTTGTATATTGTATATACTAGTTGTATATTGTATATACTAGTTGTATATTGTATATACTAGTTGTATATTGTATACACTAGTTGTATATTGTATATACTAGTTGTATATTGTATATACTAGCTGTATATTGTATATACTAGTTGTATATTGTATATACTAGTTGTATATTGTATATACTAGTTGTATATTGTATATACTAGTTGTATATTGTATATACTAGTTGTATATTGTATATACTAGTTGTATATTGTATATACTAGTTGTATATTGTATATACTAGTTGTATATTGTATATACTAGTTGTATATTGTATACACTAGTTGTATATATTAGTTGTATATTGTATGTACTAGTTGTATATTGTATATATTAGTTGTATATTGTATATACTAGTTGTATATTGTATGTACTAGTTGTATATTGTATATACTAGTTGTATATACTAGTTGTATATTGTATATACTAGTTGTATATTGTATATACTAGTTGTATATTGTATATACTAGTTGTATATTGTATATACTAGTTGTATATTGTATACACTAGTTGTATATATTAGTTGTATATTGTATGTACTAGTTGTATATTGTATATATTAGTTGTATATTGTATATACTAGTTGTATATTGTATGTACTAGTTGTATATTGTATATACTAGTTGTATATTGTATATACTAGTTGTATATTGTATATACTAGTTGTATATTGTATATACTAGTTGTATATTGTATATACTAGTTGTATATTGTATATACTAGTTGTATATTGTATACACTAGTTGTATATTGTATACACTAGTTGTATATACTAGTTGTATATTGTATATACTAGTTGTATATTGTATACACTAGTTGTATATATTAGTTGTATATTGTATATACTAGTTGTATATTGTATATACTAGTTGTATATTGTATACACTAGTTGTATATATTAGTTGTATATTGTATATACTAGTTGTATATTGTATATACTAGTTGTATATTGTATATACTAGTTGTATATTGTATATACTAGTTGTATATTGTATATACTAGTTGTATATTGTATATACTAGTTGTATATTGTATATACTAGTTGTATATTGTATATATTAGTTGTATATTGTATATACTAGTTGTATATTGTATATACTAGTTGTATATTGTATATACTAGTTGTATATTGTATATACTAGTTGTATATTGTATATACTAGTTGTATATTGTATATACTAGTTGTATATTGTATATACTAGTTGTATATTGTATGTACTAGTTGTATATTGTATATACTAGTTGTATATTGTATATACTAGTTGTATATTGTATATACTAGTTGTATATTGTATATACTAGTTGTATATTGTATATACTAGTTGTATATTGTATATACTAGTTGTATATTGTATATACTAGTTGTATATACTAGTTGTATATTGTATATACTAGTTGTATATTGTATATACTAGTTGTATATTGTATATACTAGTTGTATATACTAGTTGTATATTGTATATACTAGTTGTATATTGTATATACTAGTTGTATATTGTATATACTAGTTGTATATACTAGTTGTATATTGTATATACTAGTTGTATATTGTATATACTAGTTGTATATTGTATATACTAGATGTATATTGTATGTAATAGTTGTATATACTAGTTGTATATTGTGTATACTAGTTGTATATACTAGTTGTATATTGTATATACTAGCTGTATATTGTATTGTAAAGGATTTTGTCGCACCTTTACCAAACAGCTACTAGAGAAGTGTACTTGTTTAGCAATGTAACAGCAATTGCTAATGAGAGCTACTTGTTTGCTAGTAGTGGCTCTATGTATAGATGAGCTATGAGTCAATAAGCTCCGTGTTGTGCCGTGTGCAAGTATACTAATACTATTTGGCTATCTGCCAACTGAACACACCGTGTTGCTGTGCCGTGTGCAAGTATACTAATACTATTTGGCCAACTGCCAACTGAACACACCGGGTTACAATAGCTAACACTTTATTGCTTCAAGAGACAAAAGCTTACTCAGAGTACCTCTCTTTGTAAGCGCACAATCCAATCTGCCCACTGGGCCACATGTTGACAAGGTTATGCAGTTAGATATGCTAATGAATCAGTTGAAAAATAGCATAAGATGATTGGTTCATAACAATAATATAGGTCAACAAAAATAACAGATAAACAGGCGCAATGCAAACATATACTCATCAATAGGTAGTAACAATAAAGCGCCAGTCCAGTTCTTCAGTAAGGCGGGAAATCCCCTGCTTGAATTCTTTACTCATCCATCCTTGCGGTAGGCACGCATACACCTCTGTACTGAGGGCAGTCAGGCGGAGCTGAGTCTAGTATGGCTAATGAGTGTTTACACACTGCATACTGGCTAGCTTAGCATCAATGAGAGAGGCCAGCTATGCTAAATTCCATTACATAGGCCGCTTCAACTATTAGTATCGCCGTACTCATAGTTAACTAGTCATGAGGGGGCCGCGAATCACAGGGCAGACTCAGGAGAGGAGAGAGATCTACGCTTACAGCGCAACCCTTTGCACAAATCCATGTGCGTCTACAGTAGGGGAAATCACGCCCTGCATAGTTGACAGAGGGAGTGAAGGGGGCCCACAACCAGTGGGCTAATAAAAGAGGGGTGAGAAGGATAACACATCACCCGGTGGTTAATACGGTAGAAGGTACACACAACCAGTATGACCGACTGAGAGAGTTGCACACAACCAGTGTGACTAACGGAGGGAGGGGTGCACACAACCCGTGTGACTGACGAAGGGAGCGGAGGAACACCTTTCTTAGAACAGCTGGCCTCGCACTGTCTGTGCGGCTTGCTTTAGTTCAACCATCTCTCCCTCCAGGAGTTCTGCTTGCGCCTTTAGCCTGGCGACTTCTATCTCTGAGAGGGTGCCCGTGACCACCTTCATCCGAAGGCCCTGCAACTGAGAGTCCAGTTCAGCGGCGCCCTGCTCTATCGCAGCAGCCCATCGCGCCCTGTTCTGCATAAACCGTACTGGCAGATCTACCTCAAAGACTGGAGGTTCTGCTGGTGAGAGCACGGAGGGAACACTGAGTGCTGAGGTCCGGCATACTGCAAGGGGAGCAGGGGGTGGAGAAGAAGGGGGCCCAGGGGAGACAATCATGGCCTCAGGACATGGTACAACCACCGTGTGCGGCTTCTTTGGTATCTTGTACCCGGTTAGGGGTAAAGCCATCAGCGGCACAATGCCAGGTGGTGTAGAGGAGGGTCCTGGGAGGGGAGCCATGGCTGCATCACACCTCGAAGGTGCTGGGGGAGGAGACTGGATCTTTCCAGTCTGGGTAGGTTGGCAGGTACCGAAAGGCGCTGGATTAGTCCATTTCTGGTACCTGCAGAAAGCCGAGTAACTCTGTCGGTCTACAGCATAAATATAGCCAAGGCGTTGGTGGTGATCAGTATCTTCCGGACCTCCACGCGCCCTCTGGTGACAGTATATGCTGTCTCTGCTGCTACTCGAGTATCTACAACGGCAAAAGTAGCGTACGTGGTACTGGTGGACATGCACCGACAGTTGTCTCATGTTCTTTGCTGCGAACTTACAACTTGGACAGGTACTGCGCCGTGCCCTTCTCAAATCTCTCTGGATGGCTTTCTCCGTATTGGGGGCAACCCACTGCAAGAGCCGCCGGGCAATAGGAGGTTTCCTGCCTACCAGGTCAGGAGCTACCACCTCTTCCTCCACGGTTGGTGAGGAAGGGCGGGAGGCAGCAATGTCAACTAACTTGACTACAGGCGTAGACACCGAACGAGGCGGTTCGTCTACTGGCAAAGGGGAGGTGGGTACAGGTGCTGGGGGCACAGCAGGAGTTCTCGCCTTCCTCCGTGTGGGAATCAGGTCGAGAAGCGGGACTCGTCCACTGGACGCCGTGCAGCCAGCTAATGTGACAATGGCTCTCACGGTCAGTGGAGGAGAACCTAGTGTAGAGGAGGGGGTGGCTGTAAGGGGGGAATTACCCCGCTTAGAAGGTCCAGCCAAGAGCTCTGCTCCTCTCCTCTTACTAGGAATGATCTTCCCCAACGCCTGCATACGCTCCCTGGTGACCGCGTGAGGCAGTCTAGTACCTATAGGTGGCTTTTTCTGCACCACTACTGTACTTAGACTCAACCCCGGGTCATCCCGGGTCGGGGGAGGGGGCCCCAGGTCGGGGGTGAAGTGTCCAACACCCGGGAGGGGGTGGGGGGCCCACGGGAGGGGGAAGAGCTGGCAGAAAGTTTCGCAACACTGGCTACAGGGGAGAGTGTCCGATGCCGGCACCGTGGGTACACTGGAGGGTGTGGGGGCAGCTGGGAGTGGTGGAGACTCCGTGGACTGCCACTGAAGAGGAGGTGTCTGCTTGAGTGCCAAGGGGTCACGGGAGGAGCTATGGCGGCGAACCCAATTGTCCATCAGCTCACTCTGACTAGTGACTCCTAAGAGCTCGTTCTCTCTCTCTATCTCTTTCTTCCTTCCCTCTGCGCAGGGTACCCGGTGGGTAGCAGCAATCTTCTGTGCAGAAGGGGTGGACTGAGAAGTGGGACAGTCCCGTGAAGAAGGGGAGGGAGGCAGCTGTGCAGCAGCAGAGGTGATCTCGTCCTCGAACTCCTCTTCGACTTGCAGTTGAAGGCATTCATCTCCTTCTTGAGGCAAAACACTGGTAGAGAAATCCATGTAGTGGTTGGCACGTCCAGTCACTTTGGGTACTTGTTTAGAAATGCCTGTTCCCGCGCGCGGCAGGTTTGTCTGATCTTGACTAGAAGCAGTGCAAACAACAGGCAGTGGTGGATCCGCAAAGGCGGACTGGTGGTTCCACTCCGATTTTGACCGACCGTAGTTCTCTGATGGAGAGGAATACTCTCCTGGATTTTTTCTGGCATCTTTGCTAGAGTGTCCTCTTTCCAACAACACCCAGTATGGGAGTGTGGCTACATCCCGTCCGGAGCTATTCTTCTTTCCGGGCGGCACTAACCGTTTTTGGAAATCATTACCCCTAGGTGGAAAACGGGTCGACTTTGGGGCCTCAGCGCTTAATGGGTTCTGCTGCCAGCACTCTAAATCTTGGCAGGCAGCAGCGCTAGAACCTGGCCTTCCTGCAGATACCCAGTTTGTGGGGGTTTCCGTGAGAACTCCACCCAGGATATCCGTTTGAATCTCAGGCATTTTGGCATTTTCGGACATTCTATCCACTTCTTTTGCAGTTGCAATCAGATGGCATAGTGGCTGTCCATGGTGCCTGGGTGGGCCGACGTTCCTTCGTGGCCGTTGTGATGACACAAGTGGTGGTTGGCTCTCAGTCTCTACAGGGGGTGGGGGTATCTCAGCCACTGGGGGAGACAACTCCTGCACGTTTTGACCGTTTCTGGCTGAACCACTTGTCCCATCTTCACCAGATTTGCTGTCAACAACTGGGGGAGCGGCAGGCCTTCTTGCAACTGGCCGCTCCACATTTGACACTCCCCTTTCTGGTGGGAGAGGCCATTTAGTCTCTAATGGTGGTGGTTCCAACAGAGGGGACGCAGGTAGGGGAGACAGGGGTGGAGAAGATTGAGCAGGAGGGGTGGAGGCAGGCATGGCAACCGCCTCGGTCGGCTCAACCTCTCCAGGGCCCGCTCCTCTGTAGTGGTCTCTCGTGCTTCCCGCCTTCAGTTCTACTGGCTGAGCAGTCGGGTTCACACACCTCACTACTTCATGTCCTTTGCTATCTGGTTTGTTCAGACTAGCAGTAATTGGAGGGCAACCGTGTCGGGGCTCTACTAACCCAAGGGGTAGGCAACTCTGTGTGGTGTCCTTACACAGGATGGTAGACTCCTCGCCTGGAGGTAGCTGCGTGGTACGTAGGACCTGAACATTGTTCATTAGCAGTGTACCGTCCTTGTCAGTACAACGCATCTCTTTTCCTGCTACGACAATGGCACACTCGTTGAACCTCATTCGGCAATCATGGTCGGTGAGGAAGGGCATCCCCAAAATAGCGTCTTCGTTTATGCGACTGACAACAAAAGTGGCTTCAGTTTTCACACCACGGAGATGAAGGGTAGCTCTCACCGTGCCATAGAAGGGGATCTGAGTATCGTCGGCTAGGATACCATGTGGCTCACTCTCCTGTACTGACTGTCTTACTGACTCAGGTAACTGGTTAAAGACGTGCTTGGATAGGAGATTTGTGGTGCAGCCGGTATCGACTAGAAGGGTGACTGACTTGCCTTCAAGCTTCCCTGAGAGGAAGTAACTTGCCCGGTATGGCCGTTCTATCTCAGTGTTAGACAGGCAGTTAGGTTGAACCTTTGCAGCTTGGGAGGGGAAAGGCGACGCTCTATTTCTAGGGCGCGAAAGGCACTCCACTGACGGGCTGACTGGTGCAACTACTGGTTCGTGTCTCTGAGTTGAGGCCAGTTGGTCGTTTCTCGACATGGGTTTTGCTCTGGGTACGGTGGTTGTCTTAGGTTTAGACGGACAGCCTCTACTGTAGTGGCCTGTCTGTCCACAGCCCCAACACTGAGGGGGAACCAACTGAGCGGTAGCGGGTTCTGACACCGTGTGTGGAGAGATCTGTTCCATGACAGGGATGACAGGTACAGCTGGTGAAAGGTTTTGTACCACATTAGGAGTGTAGTGGGGAACCCGGGCAGGAGGTTGCATCACTACAGGAGCAGGGTACGCACCAACAGGGGGTGCATGCACCGGTTGTGGCCACTGCTTCATTTGTTGCAACTCTATAGCCATGTTCTGCACTGCCTGGAGTAAATGAGTCATCACGCCTTCCGACACGGGCGCTGGCTGCTGGGGTGGAGAGGAGTAGCTCACTGTGGGGTAGTTGTTAGTAACTGGACACGGATGAGCCATCTCTCCTGGAGCCTGCGACACCATGGCAGAAGTCTGATAATGATGGAATGGTTTCATGGAAGGCTTACAGGGTTCTTCTTCTTCTTCTTCATCGCTTTCTACAACTCGTACCCTGAATGGTTTCGAGTCAGGAACTGCCTTGATGTGGAGGAACTCGCTTCCAGCACGAACTGCGTCTTCCAAACTCTGTGGATCCACTGCTAACAAATGGCGTTGCAGATATGGGTTACCCAGGGTGGAGGAAAACGTCTCTAGTATCATGCGTTCTACGTGTCTGTCTGGCAAATCTTCATAGGCTATTCGAACTAGTCTTTCCACCTCGCTAGCATGTTCTTGGAGGGAAGTCTTCGATGCCTTCTTCAAGTGTGCTACACTCTGTAGCGCCTCACGGCGTGTAAGGCCAAAGCGAGCACGGAGTGCTGTGAACACCGCTTGCAGGGTGTTGGGTCTACCACAATCCAGTGCTTCATCACGAAGTGCCTCTCTCACATGGAGCAGGGTTTGGCGAGCATTCCACTCATTTGCTTCAGCGACTTCTAGAAACCGTGTGATGAAGTACTCTCCATCACCTTGTCCATTGAACTTAGGAGGTTTGAAGTCCCGTGTAGGAGCAGGGGGTGGTGCAGGGTGTTGCAACACTCCTCGCAGGGTCTGTGTGAGTCTGTCTAACGCCTCAGCCGTGCCCACTGGCAACCGCCCAGTGCTCCTGGCTCTCTGTGTGGTCATCAACGTGGAGTATAGCCTTCACAATCAGCAGGGTCTGTCAGCACGGGGGAGACAACTCCGTGTACCAGATGAACAGTGGAAGACTGACAGCACACTGCGTCAATGCCGTGTCAACACTAGGTGAGAAACTCTGGCCGTATATAGGCAGGAAAGTTTCTAAATCACTCAGTACAGCGTATGCAGGGTACACTGCAGAGCTGAGAGGGGTACCCTGCAGAACTGAGAGGGGTACCCAGGGTTTGCAAGAGATGCCTGTACGATCTCGCGTGAGCAGTACAGCGACTACCGAGTTCACCGCGCAGGGTGACTGTAGTTCTCTTATCAAACACAGCAAGGAGAGGGGGATGTTTTGCCGGGTGGGGGGTACCACCGGGTCAGAGCAAGGGGTGTAACAGTGTCCTTGGGTGGTAGTTTGGCTGCTACCAGGCAACTATTACGTTATAGGAAACACCAATACTCGGGGAATGAGTAGGGGTGGTGTTTGGCCGTGTACAGCTTCTCTAGTAGTGTCTAACGTTCACTAGTATCCCACCGCTGCCAACAATGTAAAGGATTTTGTCGCACCTTTACCAAACAGCTACTAGAGAAGTGTACTTGTTTAGCAATGTAACAGCAATTGCTAATGAGAGCTACTTGTTTGCTAGTAGTGGCTCTATGTATAGATGAGCTATGAGTCAATAAGCTCCGTGTTGTGCCGTGTGCAAGTATACTAATACTATTTGGCCAACTGCCAACTGAACACACCGGGTTACAATAGCTAACACTTTATTGCTTCAAGAGACAAAAGCTTACTCAGAGTACCTCTCTTTGTAAGCGCACAATCCAATCTGCCCACTGGGCCACATGTTGACAAGGTTATGCAGTTAGATATGCTAATGAATCAGTTGAAAAATAGCATAAGATGATTGGTTCATAACAATAGTATAGGTCAACAAAAATAACAGATAAACAGGCGCAATGCAAACATATACTCATCAATAGGTAGTAACAATAAAGCGCCAGTCCAGTTCTTCAGTAAGGCGGGAAATCCCCTGCTTGAATTCTTTACTCATCCATCCTTGCGGTAGGCACGCATACACCTCTGTACTGAGGGCAGTCAGGCGGAGCTGAGTCTAGTATGGCTAATGAGTGTTTACACACTGCATACTGGCTAGCTTAGCATCAATGAGAGGCCACCTATGCTAAATTCCATTACAGTATATACTAGTTGTATATTGTATATACTAGTTGTATATTGTATATACTAGTTGTATATTGTATATACTAGTTGTATATTGTATATACTAGTTGTATATACTAGATGTATATTATATATACTAGTTTTATATTGTATATACTAGTTGTATATTGTATATACTAGTTGTATATTGTATATACTAGTTGTATATTGTATATACTAGTTGTATATTGTATATACTAGTTGTATATTGTATATACTAGTTGCATATTGTATATAATAGTTGTATATTGTATATACTAGTTGTATATTGTATATACTAGTTGTATATTGTATATACTAGTTGTATATTGTATATACTAGTTGTATATAGTATATACTAGTTGTATATTGTATATACTAGTTGTATATTGTATGTACTAGTTGTATATTGTATGTACTAGTTGTATATTGTATGTACTAGTTGTATATTGTATATACTAGTTGTATATTGTATATACTAGTTGTATATTGTATATACTAGTTGTATATTGTATATACTAGTTGTATATTGTATATACTAGTTGTATATTGTATATACTAGTTGTATATTGTATGTACTAGTTGTGTATTGTATGTACTACTTGTATATTGTATATACTAGTTGTATATTGTATATACTAGTTGTATATTGTATGTACTAGTTGTGTATTGTATGTACTACTTGTATATTGTATATACTAGTTGTATATTGTATATACTAGTTGTATATTGTATATACTAGTTGTATATTGTATATACTAGTTGTATATTGTATATACTAGTTGTATATTGTATATACTAGTTGTATATTGTATATACTAGTTGTATATTGTATATACTAGTTGTATATTGTATATACTAGTTGTATATTGTATATACTAGTTGTATATTGTATATACTAGTTGTATATTGTATATACTAGTTGTATATTGTATGTACTAGTTGTGTATTGTATGTACTACTTGTATATTGTATATACTAGTTGTATATTGTATATACTAGTTGTATATTGTATATACTAGTTGTATATTGTATATACTAGTTGTATATTGTATATACTAGTTGTATATTGTATATACTAGTTGTATATTGTATATACTAGTTGTATATTGTATATACTAGTTGTATATTGTATATACTAGTTGTATATTGTATGTACTAGTTGTGTATTGTATGTACTACTTGTATATTGTATATACTAGTTGTATATTGTATATACTAGTTGTATATTGTATATACTAGTTGTATATTGTATATACTAGTTGTATATTGTATATACTAGTTGTATATTGTATATACTAGTTGTATATTGTATATACTAGTTGTATATTGTATATACTAGTTGTATATTGTATATACTAGTTGTATATTGTATATACTAGTTGTATATTGTATATACTAGTTGTATATTGTATATACTAGTTGTATATACTAGTTGTATATTGTATATACTAGTTGTATATTGTATATACTAGTTGTATATTGTATATACTAGTTGTATATTGTATATACTAGTTGTATATTGTATATACTAGTTGTATATTGTATATACTAGTTGTATATACTAGTTGTATATTGTATATACTAGTTGTATATTGTATATACTAGTTGTATATTGTATATACTAGTTGTATATTGTATATACTAGTTGTATATTGTATATACTAGTTGTATATTGTATATACTAGTTGTATATTGTATATACTAGTTGTATATTGTATATACTAGTTGTATATTGTATATACTAGTTGTATATTGTATATACTAGTTGTATATTGTATATACTAGTTGTATATTGTATATACTAGTTGTATGTACTAGTTGTATATTGTATATACTAGTTGTATATTGTATATACTAGTTGTATATTGTATATACTAGTTGTATATTGTATATACTAGTTGTATATTGTATATACTAGTTGTATATTGTATATACTAGTTGTATATTGTATATACTAGTTGTATATTGTATATACTAGTTGTATATACTAGTTGTATATTGTATATACTAGTTGTATATTATATATACTAGTTGTATATTGTATATACTAGTTGTATATTGTATATACTAGTTGTATATACTAGTTGTATATTGTATATACTAGTTGTATATACTAGTTGTATATTGTATATACTAGTTGTATATACTAGTTGTATATTGTATATACTAGTTGTATATTGTATATACTAGTTGTATATACTAGTTGTATATAGTATATACTAGTTGTATATTGTATATACTAGTTGTATATTGTATATACTAGTTGTATATTGTATATACTAGTTGTATATTGTATATACTAGTTGTATATTGTATATACTAGTTGTATATACTAGTTGTATATTGTATATACTAGTTGTATATTGTATATACTAGTTGTATATTGTATATACTAGTTGTATATTGTATATACTAGTTGTATATTGTATATACTAGTTGTATATTGTATATACTAGTTGTATATTGTATATACTAGTTGTATATACTAGTTGTATATTGTATATACTAGTTGTATATTGTATATACTAGTTGTATATTGTATATACTAGTTGTATATACTAGTTGTATATTGTATATACTAGTTGTATATACTAGTTGTATATTGTATATACTAGTTGTATATTGTATATACTAGTTGTATATTGTATATACTAGTTGTATATTGTATATACTAGTTGTATATTGTATATACTAGTTGTATATTGTATATAATAGTTGTATATTGTGTATACTAGTTGTATATTGTATATACTAGTTGTATATTGTATATACTAGTTGTATATTGTATATACTAGTTGTATATTGTATATACTAGTTGTATATTGTATATACTAGTTGTATATTGTATATACTAGTTGTATATTGTATATAATAGTTGTATATTGTGTATACTAGTTGTATATTGTATATACTAGTTGTATATTGTATATACTAGTTGTATATTGTATATACTAGTTGTATATACTAGTTGTATATTGTATATACTAGTTGTATATTGTATATACTAGTTGTATATTGTATATACTAGTTGTATATTGTATATACTAGTTGTATGTACTAGTTGTATATTGTATATACTAGTTGTATATTGTATATACTAGTTGTATATTGTATATACTAGTTGTATATTGTATATACTAGTTGTATATTGTATATACTAGTTGTATATTGTATATACTAGTTGTATATTGTATATACTAGTTGTATATTGTATATACTAGTTGTATATTGTATATACTAGTTGTATATTGTATATACTAGTTGTATATTGTATATACTAGTTGTATATTGTATATACTAGTTGTATATTGTATATACTAGTTGTATATTGTATATACTAGTTGTATATTGTATATACTAGTTGTATATTGTATATACTAGTTGTATATTGTATATACTAGTTGTATATTGTATATACTAGTTGTATATTGTATATACTAGTTGTATATTGTATATACTAGCTGTATATTGTATATACTAGCTGTATATTGTATATACTAGTTGTATATTGTATATACTAGTTGTATATTGTATATACTAGTTGTATATTGTATATACTAGTTGTATATTGTATATACTAGTTGTATATTGTATGTACTAGTTGTATATACTAGTTGTATATTGTATATACTAGATGTATATTGTATATACTAGTTGTATATTGTATATACTAGTTGTATATTGTATATACTAGTTGTATATTGTATATACTAGTTGTATATTGTATATACTAGTTGTATATTGTATATACTAGTTGTATATTGTATATATTAGTTGTATATTGTATATACTAGTTGTATATACTAGTTCTATATTGTATATACTAGTTGTATATTATATACATATTTTGTTGTAGAACGCTGATTCACCTACTCAACTGCAATCATGATCCGTTGATCTTGTCAGCGGCTGCCCACGATATAGGAGAGTACGTGAGACACTACCCTCGGGGGAAGCAGTACGTCTCTATGTATTATATTATGCTGTATAACTCTATTGTTTACTTGCTTCACTTTGCTGTAAAACTCTATTGCCCAGTTGTTGGAGTATGCTGTACAATTTTTTTGTTTGTTTGCTGCAGTGTCCTGCATAACTCTATTGTTTACTTGTTGTAACGCACTGCATAACTCTATTGTTCACTTTATGCAGTGTGCTGGAGCAGATTGGGGGAAAGCAAGCTGTAATGAAGCACTTATCTCATGAAGACCCTAATGTCAGATATGAGGCACTTCTTTCTGTGCAGAAACTCATTGTGCACAACTGGTAGGTCAAGGCCACCTCTTTCTTGTTTGATTCGCTGTCTTTGCAGAAGTGCTGCTCATACAATTTACATGAAAGTGTTCATCCAGTAAGCTAACAGTATCTTTTCATCGGAGTTGTCTCACTTGTATTGGTCTAGTGCCAACTATATTGTGTTTTACTGTATTTGTAGGGAGTACCTGGGCAGAGCCATACAGGAACCTACAGAGAGTTGATAGGATTGATACTGTATCGGGACAAATGTAGTACACACACCCACCTGCTCATACTAGTACATCCACTCCTACTAGTGCTTGGGAGTGTGAGAGATAACATTGACTTATATATGTGCTGGAATATAGTATTTATTTAACCATAAAGCATGAGATGTCTAGTGGTGTAGATCTACACTTGCCATGTGTCTGTCTATGGATTTGTAATAGTTATTTTCTTATACCATTTAATGTAACAGTGGATATGACTGCACTGAATAAAACTATATGATGCATAGTCCAAGTATGATAATGTAGTGTATTGATTATTGTATAAATATATATATTGGCATTAACAATGGGCTCTCACACAAGCTATAGAAAGTCATATCAGTATGACAAAGTTTACAGACAACATAAATATTACTACTAATTAGTAACCAAAGGCCATATATGATAATATGCCAGTTGCGTCATCTATTTGTTAGCTGACTGTCTAAGCCAGCTAGTTAACCCCAACATCAGTATCTCTCCTAACATCTCCCTTCACACGCCCCCAACTACACGCAGCTCCCTCTAAAGCCCTCATCCTGTTCGTCCTTGCTAGTACCCGCTCGCTGTAATATTACAGTTAGCAGTCTCCGGTTGGCTGAGACTTATACGTGTATTTGTCACCTACTAGACAACCCTCAACCAACAGCACCGGTCTCAGCTCTGTATTCTATCATACATCTGATTACACCAAAGTCTACACTCACAAGATATTAATAATAAATTTCTGGATTGCCAGTCAACTGTGCGAGCTGTTACAAACTCAGCTCGGAGCTAAAAGTGTTTGCAGTTTTTCAGTAAAAACCCACCTTTGTGAGTCTAAACGCTGACTCTTATGTAATATCTCAGCGCTACTGTACAAAGTTCTCCCAAGCATTTGTATGCACGAGTTACATATGCTTCACTGGTAGCTATATCTGGGTGTTTGCTGGTGGCACCATACCATGTCTTTCTCAGATTGAGAGCTTTTTGATGGTATTCCAGCGAGTGGACATAATCTCTTAACACCCAGTATGCCTGACCAATATTGTGGTAACTTTCACCAATACATAGATGGTTGCTGGTGGCCCCATGTATATCCTTTCTCATGTCCAGAGCTTTTAAATGATACTCCAGTGACAGGCCATGCCTACCCAAATGATAATACACATCACCGATGTTGTCATAGCCGCCAGCTATATCTCTGTGGTTGGTGCCAGCTCCAAAACAAATCTTCAATTCCTCCAATGCTCTGAAATGAAACTCAAGGGATTTGTCGTGCTGCCTCAAAAATCCATATGCCTTCCCCATATTGTGATAGTTGGTGGCCAGCGTATTGTGATTGATGTCATTTCCATAACAGGTCAAGGTCATTTTCAATGCCTTCTCATAATAATTAAAAGCCAAAGAGTAATCTTTCAACTCACGGTATGCATTTCCAAGGTTGCTGTAGCTGTCAGCTACATAGGTATGGTTTATATCAGCACCATAAATGGCCTTATTTATGTCAAGTGCTTTGGTATAATATTTTAGTGACTGTGTATGATGCCCTAGATGTCTGTGTGCGGTGCCGATACCGCTAAACGCGAAAGCAACCTGTGGAACCTTAGCCTCTGCCCCATAAACAGCATGTAGCACCTTTAGTGATTTGTTGTGGAATTCCAGAGATGATACGTAGTCCTCTATCTCCCCGTAGGCTGTGCCAACTTCATAATATATGTGAGCAAGGGTTCTCTTTGTTTTGTGATCTTCAGCTATCGGTTCCAGCATCTCCATTGCCTTTTTGTGATACCTGAGAGACTCGTCGTAACATCCAAGGTCTCCATATACTGTGCCAATACAGTTGTAGCTGTCAGCTATATCTGGATGGTTGCTGGCTTCACCATGTATAGCCTTTCGTATATCCATAGACTTGTTGAAATAATCTATTGAATCTTTGTAATTACCCAGATGTCTATGAACAGTACCGATAGCCATATATGTGCTAGCCATATTTAGGTTGATGTAGACATTTCCAGCTATGGTCTTTCTGATGTCTAGTGACTTGGTGAGGTGCTGCTGGGACAATGCATATTTACCTAGCTGCATATGTGTATTACCTACAGAGTAGTGGAAGCCAGCAGTATGGGAATGTACATCTCCATTGATGTCTTCACTCATACAAAGACCTCTGGTAAAATACTCCAGGGCTGCGCTATACTCTCCCATATCATAATATACGCAGCCGATTCCGTCATAGCTGATGTACGTGTCCTTATGGCTGTCTCCACGGAAATATAACCGTCCATCACTCTTTGTCTACAAATATATTTATTACGGATATTACACAATGAAAGTCGATACATGTCTGATACAAGTAATGTAGGTGTGTAAGTGTATGGTTTCTCATGCCAATTATGCGTTATTGACATAAAAAGTAAAGTATTAAACAGCTCCTACCTCATCCAGAAGTTGCTGCGCTGCCCGAAAGTTATCCGTTTCTTTCATACAATGAGCTGTAAGTAACTTGAACAGCCTAACGTTCCCATACTTCCTGTTGATGAGCCATTGGAAGTAGCTGATAGCTGAGGAATAGCTTCTGGTGTAGTAGAGTGAGTAACAACAAAGCTCCACCCATTTCTCAACGGAGTAACCAACTTTTGGAGTTTTACGTATAAGTTTTAGAAAATGGTTACAGTCGACTGACCTGATATGCACATCGAGTTGCTTACTGAATTTGACAAGCACCAAATCATATCTACCAGCAAAGTAGCACACTTCCGCCTGCTGTAGATAGTTGGTCTCGCTTACACGGATGTCTTTAAAAATTGATTTGATAGCTTCTTTCATCGGTCTCTCGCGAATTGGCAGTCGATTCTCTTCAGATAAATATTTTGGAATCAAAGCTTCAACCTCAGATTTTATTGACTGTTTGATGGGGAGGAGTAGAGTGCCAAGAAGAACAAATAAAGCACCGGGCATGTGATATTTTGTAGTTGTGGTAACATCGATAGTTGGCATGAGAGACACGAACTCAGCCTGAGATCCACAGCTGATGTATGCACTTGTCCTCAAGTATATAGACAGAGCTAACACTATGGTTATGTATTGGTAGTTCTCATTGGTCAACATCCCTTGTCTGTGTAGGTTAGAGAATATCTCCCACGAGTACCGGAGGTTCCATCCCATGAGCATCTTGACATTGTTAGCGAGTAATGTAGGATATCTGTAGATGTCTGCTTTTACTTTGATGTCTAGATTGTTTGGTGGTTGGAATGTGACGAACTCTGGTAGAAATGTGTAGGAAGTGATGTCATGAATGAACGACTGGAGTCTTTTCTTTTGGACATCCGGTTGATCTTTCTCCAGCTCAAACTGTATTCTAGCTCTTACAAAGTCCTCATATAGCTGGGACTTTTCCCCTTCGTTAGTATAAATAACTACAGAGGAAGCGAGCATATCAGACAAATCTCCAGGGATACCATCAAATGGAGACTCTACAGATGTCTTGTAGAGATCAATGAACTTATCTACAGTCAGTGTGAGAACTTGACTTCCATCTCTACCATTTCCTGTTGGAATGTTTCCTGCCTTCTCGGTTAATCCATCGATTCGAAGCCCTGCAGGAATATGTCTATCAATGATACATCCCTTGTCTACAGCCAGTTCCTCGATGTCAAAGTGCTTCAATGGAGTTTCACCCAAATTACCAATTCTAAAGTAACTGTCTACAGCCAACTTTTCAAAGTACCCTTTATCTTCTCGCTCGACTATAAAAGCATATTCTAAATCTGAGTAAGGAGTTGCTTCCCCTTTAGCTAAGGAACCCAATCCAATCACTGCAAACTTACAGGGAGCTTCCAAACCCACCCGCTGTAATGTCTCAACGCTGGATTCGATGACGGATTTTATGACTTCCAACAGTCCTTGGCTCGATTGTTTACTGGCAGCAAAAACATGTTGTGAAAATATTTGTGCTTGATTCAGGTTTTGCTCATTAAAAAGATCACAGGCTATCAATTTGTTTGCTTCCACTTCCAGTTCTGCAAAGTCCTGACAAACTGCATCTCTGTATGACTGAAGGATAGATTTGTGCTGTTTTATGAGCCGTTGATGTTCAACATAACTGAGTGGATGTCTACCATTGTACCAGCTATCTTCTATACTGTATACTAGCTGTTTCCTCTCCTCTCTGCAGTCTTTAACTACACAGAAGTTAGCTAAACCGTGGGCCTACAGTAATACACATATATATGTATTATATACAACTAGTTAGTCTTATGTAACTCCACCCACTCATAGAACTAGTGATGTCATAAGTGTCTACCTTTACATAATCTGTCCAATGACCAGAACTCTCCGCTCTCTCCTTGTATTCCCTTGTCAGCCATTCCATGTAGGGAAAGTCTCCCATGTCTATAGAGTCCTCTCTACCTGCTGGGTATTATACACTCAGCCTACAAATACCGTCAGGGTCACACCAGATAACTTCTGTAGTTGTCTCCACGTTGATCAAGGATACACTGACATGCTCCAATATTTTCTGTTTCACTTCAACGTAAAACGTAAATCACAGAACTAGTACGTAGTACTGACCTTACTCAGGCATCCAAGTTGTTAGATGTATATGATACACAAGGATTAACACGTCTATGAAGGCGTGTACTGCAATGTCCAACTAACAGCTGCTGCTAACCAAAGTAAATGCGACGTACTAGTTCATACGCTGCACTCAAGGTGAGACATTAACACAATTTATACAGCCAACAATGTATTGAATATAGATCAATGGGTTTAATCAACCTTTGCAATGTGTTTTCAATGAATTTTTGCAATAGAAATTAGCTGCCTTAAGGCGTGCAATACAGACATTGTACTGGTTAGGTGAGGACCAAGCGTGTACTTCAGTTATCATTGAGTGCGATCAAGCGTGACAAACCCTGCTGTAGGAAAAGTGAATTGACCGTGCTACACCATCAGGTTGGCAATTGTGCGCTATAATGCCTTGTGTGCGGCAGCATTCAGTCAATGGTTGATAAGATTTGTCACCCCATTTGTCATTCGGATTGACCTGCTCGTATGTCATGGGTAACATAAATTCATCATCAAGGTGCTCTCGTTATACTGACTGCATCTAAGATAAGCTGATTTTAAATATTGTGAGACCCACTTGTTGTAAGGAAGTGGTTGTGAATGTTGTCTATATTTTGAGTTTCTTAAAAATTGCCCAAAGGAGTTTTCTTTCACAATATGCAAGTAACCAACATCAAATGGCAAGTAGAGTTTTTAGCTTATTACAAATGTCCGCCGATGCAAACTTGTAAAAATGTCTCCAGTGTCTGCCAGGTTACCACACCTTACCTCTATACTTTTGGTAGTCATTCACATGACATCTCATCAAGCTATAAATAGCATTGAAGTAATTAATCTGCATGAAACTTTTTTGATCTCAAAGATGACAGTAAACACAGTTGCTTAACTTGTTCCAGTGAAGAATTCATGATTTATACATAACGTGGAAAGTTCTTATGTAATACTTCTGGCCTTTCAATAAACTTTAGCTGTATCAATAAAACCTTATATGCCTCAGGTAATGAGCTTGCATTTGTTATACGCCTGTGAGTGTGTTCTGACTGCTCTGTTGCTCTGTTTGCTAAAAATCTGAATGACACTTCCAACAAATGTTCAGACTTGACTAGCTCCTTCTATCAAAGCTCAATGAATCATTACGCAGTGTTTATGAATTAATTGAAAACCAGTTTACCTATAATTAACTCAAAAATTCCCTTCACGTTAAAACAAACGGCTTCAATAGTATATACATATGTAGTGATAGACTGCATAATTCGAGTTTTGAACATGTTTATGCTGGGCATGTGTAGCATGTTTTATTTATACAGCAGTGAAGCATTATTTTTTCCCTTTCTACAAACTCAGTTCCCAAATTACAATCAACATCGCTGGTTGACTGATTGTTGGTGCTGAACCTGTAGTGTTCAGTAAAGCTAGAATAGCAGTACAATAATGAAATGTGCAGCAGCAGATCAAAAATTATGTTACATTTCATTTATTTTGCCTCTTATGCATATGAGGTTTGTTCAACTTCAAAAGTATCCAAAGATTGTGTAAATCTGTTGAAGCTGAGTGAATCTCTCGTTGTGCCAAGGCTAGTTTCTCATTATTGCTATAGTACCTATTGCTCAGTTTTCAGTGTTGCCACTGGTATCATAGCGAGTTTTGAGGTTTTGTAGAAACAACATAAAAAAAAAAAATTAGGGAGCCACGCAAATACAATATAGTTCAAGTCAAGGGCTTTTGATAATATATCAAGAACAAAATTTTTCGTTTATGTGATGATAAATCATGAAATAATTTGGTGGTGGAGGGAGGGGGGAGAATAAAAGGAGGGCATAGGCCCTCTGTTTTGATCAGATTCCAATCATCCCAAAGATTTGTTCAAACTGCCATCAAGTAGCTTTTTTGTCTTTGTGTTTTAACCTCTCCAGCTTTTAAGACTTGTATTTGAGCAAATATTTCAGTCTTTATCCCATTGACTTTCGCAGCAGTTTGTCTGTGCTAATTGATGGAACACTTTTTTATCAAATGTAAGCCAGGTTGTCATTCTCTACGCATCGATGCACAAGGTCGATGATGTTAGCTTCATAGTTTGTGTATGGCAGGGGTCAGCTATGAGAAGGAAGCACAATAGTTGTGATTACCAACCGCTATGAC
Source organism: Cryptosula pallasiana (assembly GCA_945261195.1). Lineage (NCBI taxonomy): Eukaryota > Metazoa > Bryozoa > Gymnolaemata > Cheilostomatida > Cryptosulidae > Cryptosula > Cryptosula pallasiana. The sequence goes on from OX183139.1 coordinate 4,330,545, forward strand.
TGACAGACCGCATAGTGCGATGAACATAGACCACACTGCAAATATATATTGAATGAGAGGCCCCCTTGATTAAATGTCACAAACTGAAGAATGTGTTATTTAATGTGTCATGTTTTCTTTGTAACTGCAGTTGAACTACTCATTAACCGATATTTTTCGTTCACTAAGATAAAATTTCAAGCATTGTTTTAAAATATATGGTTTCGAACAAAAGTTGTTGCGAATGCACTGCGCAGAATAATTTCTGATTCTATTGTATTCTAACTGTATCCTAATAGTGTAGACACTACCTTTTTGGTTTTTATAATAACAACAGTATTTCCCACGTTTGCTTTTTGTGCTCAAACAGCAATCTTGTAGGGTCTCTTGCAATGAACATAAAAAACGAATGTATAAAAGCTATATTGGGCTGTATTGTGGAGTCCATATTTTTACATACAATGAAACGTCAATGTTAAATGTTTGACCAATAGCTACAAAATTGAGTCATGCACATTAGCTTGTGGGAAAATATACATTGCCCCATATAGCTGCCTTATCAGAATTGGAAAAGGGTTACAGGTGCGGCAAAAACTAATTAAAACCCAGTAATGCACTAGTGAAGGCAATGTACTGTGGACATGATAGAACGGGTTTTATAAGCTGACATTAATTTACTTCAGCAACTCATATGCTATTAGTTTAGGCATAAAAGCAGCAACAGTCCAGAAGGGTAGTTGCTAGCGTACTTCACAATGGCATCATTGAAGCAAGGCTGGTAGCATATATATTTCATTCTAGTATCTAGTTGATTACCATTTGATGGGCTTTTGTGGTCGATAGCAGCCAGTATGGCCTATCACTGCTTTGTAGTGTTCCACTCAGTCAGTTCACTGTAAGAACAGCATAACACTGGTTATGGTTGACAAAACATCAAATTGCTGCAAAGCACATGTTTGTTTCAACATTTCGTTCATGTACACACATCTCACTAAATTGGTGGTCAAAAAAATTTGCAAAACAAGTGTTTCATATGGCCAGTTTCAAGCTGATTATTTGTTTTTATGTTTTAATCTGGTAGTTGAAATAAAAAATCAGCTGCACACCGCTGAACACAAACTGTTGTGTGAAATCCATGGGAAAGAAACACCAACAGTAGCAGTTCAATGCATATTAACCGCCAGGTGGGCACATTTATGAAACTCGGAATCAACAATTTTTGCCTGTTTTACTAAACTAATGGACTAAATGAGATAAACATGTTTGTTGATCCCAATGACAACAAAGAGCACGTTGAAAATGTCAAATTATCAAATTAAAAAAACTACAAACATCAAAAAACTATGCCAGCACTTGACAATTGAACTTTATGTAAACAGTATAGTAAGTAGAGTAAACTTCTTGACTATGATGCGGAGGCAAATTGTCAAATATTTAGATCAAAAAGTTATAATGAGCATTATATACGATACTAAATATATTCTACACTACTAGAGACAGTTAACCCAACCCGGTATAGCGACCCAGATACTAAATATATTCTACACTACTAGAGACAGTTAACCCAACCCGGTATAGCGAGTCGGATACTAAATATATTCTACACTACTAGAGACAGTTAACCCAACCCGGTATAGCGACCCGGATACTAAATATATTCTACACTACTAGAGACAGTTAACCCAACCCGGTATAGCGACACGGATACTAAATATATTCTACACTACTAGAGACAGTTAACCCAACCCGGTATAGCGACCAGGATACTAAATATATTCTACACTACTAGATACAGTTAACCCGACCCGGTATAGCGACCCGGATACTAAATATATTCTACACTATTAGAGACAGTTAACCCAACCCGGTATAGCACCCGGATACTAAATATATTCTACACTACTAGAGACAGTTAACCCAACCCGGTATAGCACCCGGATACTAAATATATTCTACACTACTAGAGACAGTTAACCCAACCCGGTATAGCGACCCCAGATACTAAATATATTCTACACTACTAGAGACAGGTAACCCAACCCGGTATAGCGACCCGGATACTAAATATATTCTACACTACTAGAGACAGTTAACCCAACCCGGTATAGCTAACCCAGATACTAAATATATTCTACACTACTAGAGACAGGTAACCCAACCCGGTATAGCGACCCGGATACTAAATATATTCTACACTACTAGAGACAGTTAACCCAACCCGGTATAGCTAACCCAGATACTAAATATATTCTACACTACTAGAGACAGTTAACCCAACCCGGTATAGCGAGTCGGATATTAAACATATTCTACACTACTAGAGACAGTTAACCCAACCCAGTATAGCGACCCGGATACGAAACATATTCTACACTACTAATGACAGCTAACCCGACCCAGTAAATAGATATGTGTACTAATAGGAAAGGTTATAGCAACAGAGTATAGCTACCTCAGTTCCTAGAGATATATATATGCTATATATACTAAGTGAGAGATCTACCCCGAGTCAGATAAGCTACCTCAGATACAATATTCGCACTAATAAAGATAGCTCCACAGCACAGTATGGCTACCCCGGATCTTACATACATATACTAATTGAGAGAGTTACTCTAACCCTGTATAGCATCCCTAAATCACATATATTTACTAACAGAGAACAGTACCCCTAACCAGTAACGGCACCCTAACTCCTAGAAATACTAACAGCGACAGCTACGTCACCCCTGCATAGCTACCCTTGATCATATATGCAGTATTACACACTGATAGAGAGAGCATGCTACCCCAACCCTGTAAACCTGGTTCAATGGCCTATTTGTGGAAAAGGTATTTCTCAGTTTTGGGTGATTGAAGCCGTAAGCATTCAGCAGTAACACTATAGAAGGCAAGCACACTTGCCATGACAAAAGATCATTTTTTATGAGGGAGCAACACTTTTACCTGAAGGACTACAACTACAGGTTCCAACTAGGTTTTATATCTGTAATTAACCGATTGCGCCCCTTCTATGAGAATTCGCATTAGCAGTATATGAATTGTGGGGTATGTGGTAGATACAAAGTACTGGCCCACATTGGGTAATACTCATATATGTGTGGACAAGTAAAAAGCATAAAAAATGACTAAATTTGGGCGTAATGACTTCACGAAAATACAAAAAAGACTGGATAAGTGAACAATCATTTTGGCAGTTGTCTGCTGGGATAAAATACACCAAGCAGTTTTCTGTGGAAGGGAAATAAGTTGACGATGCTTCGTCAAATTTTGTGAAATTTTTTCTCAAGATTAAAATATCACATGATATATGGATCTATACTTTAATAAAATCATGCTTACTTTTCATGTTGCATATATAGCAGTAGTTATTTGTGACCAGTTTGTAACAATCAACAGCGCCTGCCAGCATCTAAAACTGTACAAAGACCTACATTAGCTGTGGAATATAAAGGTTACAGATTGGCAAATGAAAGAATGCTGCAAATGAAAATCTTTGAAGCTTTGCAATGTTTAGTCAACCAAAAAAAATAGTTGTTATTCTTTGTACAGATGAATGTCAGTTTAATGTTTACAGAGGATGTTGCTGGAAATCCAACCAAAATGAAGAGGTTATGTTTCTTTACTTCAACGCAAAACAGTTGTGGTAAAATAGAAACAATACATCGATGCATACAAGGAACTAACTATTCACGCACAGAGTATTTTGTCCGACACCAAAATAAAATAAAATTGCAGCTCACAAGTTAAAAGCATAGTTTATTAAGTGAACAATTTTTGTAACAATAAAACAATTGGTACAAGTTGTCTGTTAAAAATGTGGCAGCAAATACAATAATGTCTGTTATTTAAAAATGATCAGAGTTTCTATACACCTAATACTTTGCCAGAAATTATCTACTCCTGTAGTCCATCATTTATGCTGCAAATCAACTAGCAAAAGTGGAAGTTATGTTCTAATTTCCCTCAAATAGAGAGCACAACTTATAAACCTCTCTCCAGTTGTCACATTTTTAGGAAGTTGTGACTCCATTGGGAAGACAACCTACTGTTTTTTCTGTACATTTTAGTAGAAAAATTACGTTTTTAGTTTTGTTTAGCTTGGTACCCACCTCTTATAATGGAGTGAAAGGGGAGTCAGTAACAAGCTCCTGATACAGCTGTTAATACTGGTGTCAGCAAAAACCATTGTTCTCTGTAAAATAGAAACAAACAACAAAAATTAGAGAATGTGATATGAGAAACATATGTTGGTAGTAGCTATTGAGCCTGAGGGTGAATGACAGGTAAATGAAATTAAGGAGTTGGCTGAAATGTACAATCTATACAAAGTTGACAACACTTACTGTCCAAGTTGTGAAGTTTTGTAGGAGTAAGTAATAAGGGTGTCATATATCATGCTACTTTAGCTGGTCCAAACCACTATTTATTGATGGTTCTCTACAAAAAACACAATTGACAAAAAATTGTCTCCACATTTGTCCAAACAGTGTTCAAAATGTCATGTTGTAATGCAATATTTTGCATTACAAGCCTGTTTCTTACTAGTCTACGTTAAGCAAGCTCAATTTTACTTCCAGATCACTCACTCAAAAAAAAATTGATTAAAGATGTAATTGGTAAATCGGTAAATTGGTAATCAAACATCCGTTTGATTACCAACAGCTGTTTCATGCTGACTATTCGTATCTAAAAATAATGATGAATAGACGCAATGTTTAATATGAATAATGGGATGTGAACTACATAGATATGTATGGCAACTACAACTGTGCGTGTCAAAGAGCAACTAGCAGCAGTGAATGCTGTCTATATATGTTTATTTTTTTCATTTACAGCAATATAGAAAATTAAATGGTTATCGACCAGTGGGGACACTTTGCGCTTGCTGGCTAGACAAATTGTTTGTAGCATTTTCCAGTTAATGAGTAGCAGTTAAACAGTTTTAAGGTAACCGACAACAGGGACTTAGCAATAAGTTTAAACATGAAAAAGACATCTGAGGCCATCTGCACATGTATAACTTATCCACTTTTAGCCGCATAGAAAGCAGATGCCAGCTAGGCACAGTTACTTTCTGACAATTACCCTTATGCAAATGTCTTGTGGGTAGTAGTGAACTATAGCATGTGCTTGACTCGTGGCAAGTTACAGATAAATACTTGTAAGTACTTGTCAAAATCTCCACTGAGGAAACTCAAATTACTTTTATTATTATATTTTTATTATTTATATTATTATTATATTTGTTATTATTACTTTTGTTATTTATCAGGTGACATGAGGTGCGCAGAAAAAAATATTTGGTTCAACATACTAATACTTTATGGTTACTATCATAATTTTCTGCTGTTGCCAATAATATGATAGCAGTTGCCACAGGGGATTGCAAACAAGCATTATGACAAATAGTTGCTATCACTATTATTAATGATTTTCATATAATAATTAATACTTATTATGATAATGTCTACACTACACACTGACAGTAAATAAGCCACCTCTGTCAGCCACCGACCTCAAACAGTTCATGAATCTTAACTAACAATCCCGATAGCTCTCAAGATGATGTGCTGCTGAAATGGTTGGTAATAATTAATAACAGTAATATTATTAGTTACTTCATCAAAAGCCAATTATAAATAAAACAAAAGTAGAAACAATAAAATGAATGACAAGAATTATGATGATTACCCTAATTACTATTATTCATTGATGTTTTTTATCATTGCTATTGTTATTAGTATCATACTGAAAATAATATCAGAGTTGAAAATAATATTTAAAAAAAGGAACGACTATCTAAAAACAACAACGGACTTTTTTTATTGAGTATAATTAATGATGATGGTAAGGTTATCATTATTATTAATACTACTCAATCAGATTTAGTAATGATGAGTAGTGAGTGATAGAATTTAAAATATGACGACGATGTGATATAATAATGATATACTATATGTACAACCACAGTGAGCGATGTATGATTGGTAACAAGCTGGAATCGTAATAAAAATAATTGAAAAATGTATTTTTACAATAATATATATATTACGAAAATTGTGGACACCTTGTTTGAACTTCATTATGGCGCTTTCTCAACAAATACCAAAAACTTCTTGAAAAAACATCGTGAATCACTCAGTTTGCGCCATTTTTCTAAGAAAGGACACTTTCAGCTCACTTTTGTTGCATAAGAATTTGCACTTGGGTCTATTTTTGTTAATGATGTTTAATAAAACTTTGAATTTCATGCTTATTTTTTTCTCAAGGCGAATGACTACGCAGTTGCCTAATCATGCAGACTGTTGATTGTGCAATACAATGTATGGTGTGAGGCAGCATTCACTCAATGGTTGATGAGAAATATTATCTTACTGGTCATTCTGTATAATCTGCCTGTCTGTGATGAGAAACTAAAACCTGCACGCATATTGCCTTCATTTCACTGACGACATATACAGAAAGATAAATTTAGTTGTTGTAGGGCACCTCCACATATTTTGAACAATATTTTTAATCTCTCGAAAGTCATTCAAAGTTTTTCTTGAATGATTGAAAGAGATAACACAAAAACGTTTTAGTGATAATAATTCACACTTATGTAGCTACCACTATCAGGTAACACTTTGATAGTTTTCCTGCTGCGTTACCATGGCACATACATCAAACTTTTCGGTCTACTGGTCATACCCGTGATGCTGGCTTGGGAAAAAAGAGGCAAATTGAACTGGTTGCTTCGCGCTGTCATCACTAGATCTGAGGGCATAGATAGGGTGATTGTGTCGATGCAAAGTCAGTAATTTAATTTGTTTATTAGTTCAGAAGACCAATTGATGAGGTAAATACAACTTAAACATTTGCATACCGCATGCTCTATTTTATGTCGAGCAAACTTAAGCTGCAGGTAGAAGGATAAAGTGAGACCGATGTCCACCCTGAATCATCTCCAAGTCTATTTTTCTCCAAGTTTACAAAATACAGCATGTATGAAGTTTTTTGGGACAACATTCCAATTACAGGAGCTTTCATGGAGTTCAGCTGTTTTCAGGAGTAGTGAAACTCTATACCTAAAATCTTGGCTGGTCCCTGATAAATAAGGAGACAGGACGCATATGCTTCTGATTTAGTATAGTGAATACGGCTGTGTTAATCAATGAGACTAATTTTTGATCTAACCTGAGCCTTAGTGCTGTGACTTTCTAGGCATCAGTGCACAAGGTCAAGCTGTCAGCGCAATAGCCAAGCCATGGCAGTGATCAGCTATTACAACTGATGACCTCATTAAAATACCTCACACATCATAGCATGAGGGCTGCTCACCTTCAGTGTTTTTACATGAAAAACTTCACACACGTCTTTTGTTTTGCTTGAAGTTGTCATCAGGCTGGTCATATGCAATACATTCTATATTTTGTCTCAAAGGTTTTTTCTTGGTTTATTCGACAAATTTCTCAAAATTTTCCCGTAAATCAGTGTTCAACATTGCACTGTGACTGCTACCAGTACACAGGCCAAACAAAGTAACTTGTGCACAAAGTTGTTGGCTTCTGAAAAGATCATCCATTAAATGGAATGGAACCCATATTATTCTGAAAAGGACTTTGTACCCCTACCTTAACCCCACTTTATGGTGGTCAGTGCAATACATAAAAGCAACAGTGCTAGTCTTTTATCGCTTAGCTAGTGTGACTTGTATTACAGTAATTGTAAGCTAAAGCGGTTGGTGTCAATGGCACACCCACGATTAGATAGATTGTTCATGCGCTAAAAATAGCTTCAATTCTGCGCTGTAAGTAATTATAGGCTTTCAGGGAATTCTCGAGACCACCCGTTGTTAGCCTTGAGACTTTATATTCAACACACCTTGCTATTACGCTTCTACTACTTCTACTAATACTACTGCAAGCAGCTGCTCGAGCACAAACTAACTGTCACGATCTGATTACTCTTTTTGTAACTATTTGACGCTTTGAAGCATGAGCTGCCACGTTGGTGTTCACTCAGTAAGTAATAACATTATATATATTTGTTGTTTGTTGTTATTTTATATCGTTGCACACAGGGTGAACCATGTATGATTGTTAATAAACTAGAGTTGTAATAAAGATAGTCAAACAACTTTTTTTACACTAATATATATATTACTGAAATTGTGGACACCCTGTTTGCATTTCATTACTGCGCTCACTCTATAAATGTCAGATGTGTCTTTAAAATATTGTGAATCACTCCCCTTGCACCATTTTTTTAAGAAGGAACACTGTCAGCTCACTTTTGATACATAATAATTTTCACTTTGGTCTATTTTTGTTAATAGTTTTTGATGAAGCTTAGAATTTTATGCCTATTTTTTTCTCAAGGCAAACGACTCCGACACGGTGTAATATCTGCCTTAAATACTCCGCTGTTATTGTCCTAATGGTAGTTTTTGCAGCACTGACTGGTTGCAAGTTAATGCCACAAATTTTATACAGTATTGGCAATGTCATGATCATTTGGAATTGAAAACAAGAAAAACTTGAGTTGCTTTGGTCATGTAATAAGCTGGTCAACGAAAAGTTAGTGCCCAAATTTTCATTATTACATCGGAGCTGTACAAGCGCCGTGAACATTGCTGATAACGTTTAAGATTTGTGGCGTTAACTTGCAACCAGTCAGGCTAAGTTGTCAGAGTCATTTGCCTTGAGAAAAAAATAAGCATGAAATTCAAAGTTTTATAAAACATCATTAACAAAAATAGACCCAAGTGCAAATTCTTATGCATCAAAAGTGAGCTGAAAAATGTCTTTTCTTAGAAAAGTGGCGCAAACTGAGTGATTCACGATGTTTTTCAAGAAGATTTTGGTATTTGTTGAGAAAGCGCCATAATAAAATGCAAACAAAGTGTCCACAATTTCAGGAATATATATATTATTGTAAAAATACATTTTTCAACTACTTTTATTACAATTCCAGTTTGTTAACAATCATACATCACTCACTGTGGTTGTACATATAGTATATCATTATTATATCACATCGTCGTCATATTTTAAATTCTATCACTCACTACTCATCATTACTAAATCTGATTGAGTAGTATTAATAATAATGATAACCTTACCATCCTCATTAATTATACTCAATAAAAAGAAGTTCGTTGTTGTTTTTAGATAGTCGTTCCTCTTTTTTAATACTATTTTCAACTCTGATATTATTTTCAGTATGATACTAATAACAATAGCAATGATAAAAAACATCAATGAATAATAGTAATTAGGGTAATCATCATAATTCTTGTCATTCATTTTATTGCTTCTACTTTTGTTGTATTTATAATTGGCTTTTGATGAAGTAGCTAATAATATTACTGTTATTAATTATTACCAACCATTTCAGCAGCACATCATCTTGAGAGCTATCGGGATTGTTAGTTAAGATTCATGAACTGTTTGAGATCGGTGGCTGACGGAGGTGGTTTATCTACTGTCAGTGTGTAGTGTAGACATTATCATAATAAGTATTATTTATTATATGAAAATCATTAATAATAATGATAGCAACTATTTTTCATAATGATTGTTTGCAATCCCCTGTGGCCACTGCTATCATAATATTGGCAACAGCAGAAAATTATGATAGTAACCATAAAGTATTACTATGTTGAACCAAATATTTTTTCTGTGCACCTCATATCACCTGATAAATAATAAAAGTAACAATAATAAATATAATAATAATATAAATAATAAAAATATAATAATAAAATAATTTGAGTTTCCTCAGTGAAGATTTTGACAAGTACTTACAAGTATTTATCTGTAACTTGCCACGAGTCAAGCGCATGCTATAGTTCACTACTACCCACAAGACATTTGCATAAGGGTAATTGTCAGAAAGTAACTGTGCCTAGCTGGCATCTGCTTTCTATACGGCTAAAAGTGGATAAGTTATACATGTGCAGATGGCCTCAGATGTCTTTGCCACGTTTAAGACTTATTGCTAAGTCCCTGTTGTCGGTTACCTTAAAACTGTTTAACTGCTACTCATTAACTGGAAAATGCTACAAACAATTTGTCTAGCCAGCAAGCGCAAAGTGTCCCCACTGGTCGATAAGCATCTGATTTTCTATATTGCTGTAAATGAAAAAAATAAACATATATAGACAGCATTCACTGCTGCTAGTTGCTCTTTGACACGCACAGTTGTAGTTGCCATACATATCTATGTAGTTCACATCCCATTATTCATATTAAACATTGCGTTTATTCATCATTATTTTTAGATACGAATAGTCAGCATGAAACAGCTGTTGGTAATCAAACGAATGTTTGATTGCCAATTTACTGGTTTACCAATTACATCTTTAATCATTTTTTTTGAGTGAGTGATCTGGAAGTAAAATTGAGCTTGCTTAACGTAGGCTAGTAAGAAACAGGCTTGATTGTTATTAATTTACACTTAATCAGTGCTGGAGGCCAGACAGCTTGATTGCACTGTGCTTACTGACACTTCCCTGAAGTTTTTTTGTTCATTTTTCCAAGTCTCACTTTTGAACGCTCACCTTCGGTTGGAAAGTCTTCCTGCAAGTACTAACTCATTCAGTATAGTAGTATTGGTGATTTAAGATTATATATTTGACCCAATATTGAATATTTTTAATTATTATAGCCACTGATATTGTTGCTCCCGATAGAGATGATTATTCTCAATAATACCCATAACGCTGACGACTGAGTGAATAACTTAGCATAATAAGTATTTTATGCTACTCTGCATTACAACAGGACATTTTGAACACTGTTTGGACAAATGTGGAGACAATTTTTTGTCAATTGTGTTTTTTGTAGGGAACCATCAATAAATAGTGGTTTGGAGTTGCTGAAATAGCATGCTATATGACACTATAATTGATTTTTCTATCAAGACTTCATAGCTTGGACAGTAATTGTTGTCAACTTTATATAGATTGTACATTTCAGCCAACTCCTTAATTTCATTTACCTGTCATTCACCCTCAGGCTCAATAGCTACTACCAACATATGTTTCTCATATAACATTCTCTAATTTTTGTTGTTTGTTTCTATTTTACAGAGAACAATGGTTTTTGCTGACACCAGTATTAACAGCTGTATCAGGAGCTTGTTATTGACTCCCCTTTCACTCCATTATAAGAGGTGGGTACCAAGCTAAACAAAACTAAAAACGTAATTTTTTTTACTAAAATGTACAGAAAAAACAGTAGGTTGTCTTCCCAATGGAGTCACAACTTCCTAAAAATGTGACAACTGGAGAGAGGTTTATAAGTTGTGCTCTCTATTTGAGGGAAATTAGAACATAACTTCCACTTTTGCTAGTTGATTTGCAGCATAAATGATGAACTACAGGAGTAGATAATTTCTGGCAAAGTATTAGATATATAGAAACTCTGATCGTTTTTAAATAACAGACATTATTGTATTTGCTGCCACATTTTTAACAGACAACTTGAACCAATTGTTTTATTGTTACAAAAATTGTTCACTTAATAAACTATGCTTTTAACTTGTGAGCTGCAATTTCATTTTATTTTGGTGTCGGACAAAATACTCTGTGCGTGAATAGTTAGTTCCTTGTATGCATCGATGTTTTGTGTCTATTTTACCACAACTGTTTTGCGTTGAACTAAAGAAACATAACCTCTTCATTTTTGTTGGATTTCCAACAACATCCTCTGTAAACATTAAACTGACATTCATCTGTACAAAGAATAACAACTATTTTGTTTGGTTGACTAAACACTGCAAAGCTTCAAAGATTTTCATTTGCAGCATTCTTTCATTTGCCAATCTGTAACCTTTATATTTCACAGCTAATGTAGGTCTTTGTACAGTTTTAGATGCTGGCAGGCGCTGTTGATTGTTACAAACTGGTCACAAATGACTACTGCTATATATGCAACATGAGAAGTAAGCATTATTTTATTAAAGTATAGATCCATATATCATGTGATATTTTCATCTTGAGAAAAAATTTTACAAAACTTGACGAAGCATTGTCAACTTATTTCCCTTCCACAGGAAACTGCTTGGTGTATTTTATCCCAGCAGACAACTGCCAAAATGATTGTTCACTTATCCAGTCTTTTTTGTATTTTCGTGAAGTCATTACGCCCAAATTTAGTCATTTTTTATGCTTTTTACTTGTCCACACATATATGAGTATTACCCAATGTGGGCCAGTACTTTGTATCTACCACATACCCCACAATTCATATACTGCTAATGCGAATTCTCAAAAAGAAGAAGAGAATTTAACTACTCATACCACTTCTACTCCATTGATCTCCACTGTGCTCCATCTTCTCTCATTTCTACAAGTCCTAATATTCTTTCCACTCTTTCTACGCCTATTACCCGTACCCTGGTTAGTCGGAGTGATACTCTGCTGAATGTAATGTAACTGGCATTTATTCCAAAGGTGGGGTCTCTGACTCAACCAATCGGTTAATTACAGATATAAAACCTAGTTGGAACCTGAAGTTGTAGTCCTTCAGCTAAAAGTGTTGCTCCCTCATAAAAAATGATCTTTTGTCATAGCAAGTGTTTTTGCCTTCTTTAGTGTTACTGCTGAATGCTTACGGCTTCAATCACCCAAAACTGAGAAATACCTTTTCCAGAAATAGGCCATTGAACCAGGTTTACAGGGTTGGGGTAGCATGCTTTCTCTATCAGTGTGTAATACTGCATATATGATCAAGGGTAGCTATGCAGGGGCGACGTAGCTGTCTCTGTTAGTATTTCTAGGAGTTAGGGTGCCTTTACTGGATAGGGGTACTATTCTCTGTTAGTAAATATATGTGATTTGGGGATGCTATACAGGGTTAGAGTAACTCTCTCAATTAGTATATGTATGTAAGATCCGGGGTAGCCATACTGTGTTGTGGAGCTATCTTTATTAGTGCGAATATTGTATCTGAGGTAGCTTATCTGACTCGGGGTAGATCTCTCACTTAGTATATATAGTATGTATATATATATATATATATATATATATAGGAACTGAGGTAGCTATACTGTGTTGCTATAGTCTTTCCTATTAGTACACATATCTATTTACTGGGTCGGGTTAGCTGTCATTAGTAGCGCAGTATTGATTTAGTATTCGGGGTAACTATACCGGGTTGGGTTACCTGTCTCTAGTAGTGTAGAATATATTTAGTATCCGGGTAACTATACCGGGTTGGGTTACCTGTCTCTAGTAGTGTAGAATATATTTAGTATCCGGGTGCTATACCGGGTTGGGTTAACTGTCTCTAGTAGTGTAGAATATATTTAGTATCCGACTCGCTATACCGGGTTGGGTTAACTGTCTCTAGTAGTGTAGAATATATTTAGTATCCGGGTCGCTATACTGGGTTGGGTTAACTGTTTCTAGTAGTGTAGAATATATTTAGTATCGTATATAATGCTTATTATAACTTTTTGATCTAAATATTTGACAATATGCCTCCGCATCATAGTCAAGAAGTTTACTCTGCTTACTATACTGTTTACGTAAAGTTCGATTGTCAAGTGCTGGTATAGTTTTTTGGTGTTTTGTAACTTTTTAATTTCTATTGATATTTTCAACGTGCTCTTTGTTGTCATTGGGATCAACAAACATGTTTCTCTCATTTAGTCTATTAGTTTAGTAAAACAGGCAAAAATTATTGATTCCGTACTTCTGTACGAGTGTGGCTAGTACTAGAAGTATGTGCAATTTAGGTAGAGTTTCATAAATGTGCCCACCTGGCCTTTAGTATGCATTGAACTACTACTGTTGGTGTTTCGTTCCCATGGATTTCACACAACAGTTTGTGTTCAGCGGTGTGCAGCTGATCTTTTATTTCAACTACCAGATTAAAACATAAAAACAAATAATTAGCTTGAAACTGGCCATATGAAACACTTGTTTTGCAATTTTTTTTGACCACCAATTTAGTGAGATGTGTGTACATGAACGAAATGTTGAAACAAACATGTGCTTTGCAGCAATTTGATGTTTCGTCAACCATAACCAGTGTTATGCTGTTCTTACAGTGAACTGACTGAGTGGAACACTACAAAGCAGTGATAGGCCATACTGGCTGCTATCGACCACAAAAGCCCATCAAATGGTAATCAACTAGATACTAGAATGAAATATATATGCTACCAGCCTTGCTTCAATGATGCCATTGTGAAGTACGCTAGCAACTACCCTTCTGGACTGTTGCTGCTTTTATGCCTAAACTAATAGCATATGAGTTGCTGAAGTAAATTAACGTCAGCTTATAAAACCTGTTCTATCATGTGCACAGTACATTGCCTTCACTAGTGCATTACTGGGTTTTAATTAGTTTTTTGCCGCACCTGTAACCCTTTTCCAATTCTGATAAGGCAGCTTTATGGGGCAATGTATATTTTCCCACAAGCTAATGTGCATGACTAAATTTTGTAGCTATTGGTCAAACATTTAACATTGACGTTTCATTGTATGTAAAAATATGGACTCCACAATACAGCCCAATATAGCTTTTATACATTCGTTTTTTATGTTCATTGCAAGAGACCCTACAAGATTGCTGTTTGAGCACAAAAAGCAAACGTGGGAAATACTGTTGTTATTATAAAAACCAAAAAGGTAGTGTCTACACTATTAGGATACAGTTAGAATACAATAGAATCAGAAATTATTCTGCGCAGTGCATTCGCAACAACTTTTGTTCGGAACCATATATTTTAAAACAATGCTTGAAATTTTATCTTAGTGAACTAAAAATATCGGTTAATGAGTAGTTCAACTGCAGTTGCAAAGAAAACATGACACATTAAATAACACATTCTTCAGTTTGTGACATTTAGTCAAGGGGGCCGTTCATTCAATATATATTTGCAGTGTGGTCTATGTTTATCCCACTATGCGGTGTGTCAGTCATAGCGGTTGGTAATCACAACCATTGTGCTTCCTTCTCATAACTGACCCCTGCCATACACAAAATGTGAAGCTAACATCATCGACCTTGTGCATCGATGCGTAGAGAATGACAACCTGACTTACATTTGATAAATAAGTTTTCCATCAATTAGCACAGACAAACTGCTGCGAAAGTCAATGGGATAACTCATAAATTCCCTTAACGTTAAAACAAACGGCTTCAATAGTATATACATATGTAGTGATAGACTGCGTAATTCGAGTTTTGAACATGTTTATGCTGGGCATGTGTAGCATGTTTTATTTATACAGCAGTGAAGCATTATTTTTTCCCATTCTACAAACTCAGTTCCAAAATTACAATCAACATCGCTGGTTGACTGATTGTTGGTGCTGAACCTGTAGTGTTCAGTAAAGCTAGAATAGCAGTACAATAATGAAATGTGCAGCAGCAGATCAAAAATTATGTTACATTTCATTTATTTTGCCTCTTATGCATATGAGGTTTGTTCAACTTCAAAAGTATCCAAAGATTGTGTAAATCTGTTGAAGCTGAGTGAATCTCTCGTTGTGCCAAGGCTAGTTTCTCATTATTGCTATAGTACCTATTGCTCAGTTTTCAGTGTTGCCACTGGTATCATAGCGAGTTTTGAGGTTTTGTAGAAACAACATAAAAAAAAAAAATTAGGGAGCCACGCAAATACAATATAGTTCAAGTCAAGGGCTTTTGATAATATATCAAGAACAAAATTTTTCGTTTATGTGATGATAAATCATGAAATAATTTGGTGGTGGAGGGAGGGGGAAGAATAAAAGTAGGGCATAGGCCCTCTGTTTTGATCAGATTCCAATCATCCCAAAGATTTGTTCAAACTGCCATCAAGTAGCTTTTTTGTCTTTGTGTTTTAACCTCTCCAGCTTTTAAGACTTGTATTTGAGCAAATATTTCAGTCTTTATTTATAGGTAAACTGGTTTTCAATTAATTCATAAACACTGCGTAATGATTCATTGAGCTTTGATAGAAGGAGCTTGTCAAGTCTGAACATTTGTTGGAAGTGTCATTCAGATTTTTAGCAAACAGAGCAACAGAGCAGTCAGAACACACTCACAGGCGTATAACAAATGCAAGCTCATTACCTGAGGCATATAAGGTTTTATTGATACAGCTAAAGTTTATTGAAAGGCCAGAAGTATTACATAAGAACTTTCCACGTTATGTATAAATCATGAATTCTTCACTGGAACAAGTTAAGCAACTGTGTTTACTGTCATCTTTGAGATAAAAAAAAGTTTCATGCAGATTAATTACCTCAATGCTATTTATAGCTTGATGAGATGTCATGTGAATGACTACCAAAAGTATAGAGGTAAGGTGTGGTAACCTGGCAGACACTGGAGACATTTTTACAAGTTTGCATCGGCGGACATTTGTAATAAGCTAAAAACTCTACTTGCCATTTGATGTTGGTTACTTGCATATTGTGAAAGAAAACTCCTTTGGGCAATTTTTAAGAAACTCAAAATATAGACAACATTCACAACCACTTCCTTACAACAAGTGGGTCTCACAATATTTAAAATCAGCTTATCTTAGATGCAGTCAGTATAACGAGAGCACCTTGATGATGAATTTATGTTACCCATGACATACGAGCAGGTCAATCCGAATGACAAATGGGGTGACAAATCTTATCAACCATTGACTGAATGCTGCCGCACACAAGGCATTATAGCGCACAATTGCCAACCTGATGGTGTAGCACGGTCAATTCACTTTTCCTACAGCAGGGTTTGTCACGCTTGATCGCACTCAATGATAACTGAAGTACACGCTTGGTCCTCGCCTAACCAGTACAATGTCTGTATTGCACGCCTTAACTCAACGCTTCAGAATGAATATTCATGCCCTTACATATGCTGTGAAATGTACCGTGTGATGGTAGTAAATGTATATATAGTACCAGCCACAGTGTGGTACATTATATACCTTCCATACATTTATATTGTACTGTGTTATGGTAGTAAATGTATATATAGTACCAGTCACAGTGTGGTGCATTATATACCTTCCATACATTTATATTGTACTGTGTTATGGTAGTAAATGTATATATAGTACCAGTCACAGTGTGGTGCATTATATACCTTCCATACATTTATATTGTACTGTGTTATGGTAGTAAATGTATATATAGTACCAGTCACAGTGTGGTGCATTATATACCTTTCATACATTTATATTGTACTGTGTTATGGTAGTAAATGTATATATAGCACCACTCACAGTGTGGTACATTATATACCTTTCATACATTTATATTGTATTGTGCTATGGTAGTAAATGTATATATAGTACCAGTCACAGTGTGGTACATTATATACCTATCATACATTTATATTGTACTGTGTTATGGTAGTAAATGTATATATAGTACCAGTCACAGTGTGGTACATTATATACCTATCATACATATATATTATACTGTACAGTATAAAACCCTCACAATATTTATAGTTTGATAGATTAACAACCTTGCCTGCAGTGCTAGAACACACAATGTGGAGACCACAGGAAAAAAATTACAACAGCAGTAGTCACAAAACTATAAAACCATCTACATACTCCCTGGTAGGGCTGTAAGCAGCTGAACTGACAGTCGTTTTCATAAAACTAAAGATGCAGAACTAAATGCCCATACGCCCGCCCGCATGCTTGCCCGCGCACCCGGCCGCCCTAAGTATCCAAAAATCAAAAGAATCCGATATTATGGCTGTAGACTTTTGAGGTCAATTTAACTCATATTATTTCCAAAAACAAAATACCTTAGCAGTAAAAACAAAACTTCAACTGTAAACCATGAAATGATTTTGTTTCCTTATCACAACTGGGTAGATAAACATACATACAAACCAAAACATGTGCAAAAGTGCTCAATCACCAAAATAAATCACAAAATAATAGCAGACGTTTGATGACATCATATCCTGCTAGATAATTTATATGCATATATCAAATCCATGTCACAGATTATCAACTGTCTAATGTAAAATAATAAAATAAAGTTGGAGTTGTCTACTTTTTTATAGAGAAGACAAACCTTATGGCATACAAAAAAGCTTGAGCATAGGCTTTGTTTACACTAATACGCATCATAAAGACACTGTGCACTCTGCATGCATGCAAACATCAAATTATGCAATGAAAAAGCATGCTGTTTACATAAGTTTGCATCATTCAGGCTTCGTATTGTCTTAAAACTGAAAGAGAGTTCATGGAGTTTTAATATTGTTACTAGCTGCTGCGCAGTATTGTGGTAGGTTTTACCGTACACTTGATGTAGAAACCTGTGCCATGCCTACTGTGCTGTAGAAGTTGCAACATTA
This sequence comes from Cryptosula pallasiana, assembly GCA_945261195.1. Lineage (NCBI taxonomy): Eukaryota > Metazoa > Bryozoa > Gymnolaemata > Cheilostomatida > Cryptosulidae > Cryptosula > Cryptosula pallasiana. The sequence goes on from OX183139.1 coordinate 4,348,829, forward strand.
TGCACATTTATAAGTTGTCTTATCTTGTATAATAATAAGAAGTTGTGTTCTCATGTTTTAGTTGACATCAGCCATTGCTGATAGAGTTGTTGCATCAGCCAAAGACAATGGCTGATAACACTTTATTATTGTTTTTAATCTAATAACTACTTTGTTGTTAATTGATATCGATCCTCAATAAATCATACAAAGAATATTACATGGTGTCAGGAGTCAGAACCTAGTTGATAGTCACAATGGAGAGCAATCTAAGACATCCCGGCTCACTTGTTTTTGAGGGCAACACAGCTGAGAACTGGAGAATCTTTGAGGAGGAATATGACATATACATTGACGCTGTGTTCTCTCAGAACACTGAAAGGTAAAAAGCTATGATATTATTGAATTTGGCAGTCCCGGAGGCTATAGAGAAGGCAAGATCATTCACATATCAACCGCAGAGAGAGGACCCAGTTAATCCAGAGGGAGCCAGACTGCCAGCTGAGACCAGGTACCAAGTTGATGTCTTGAAAAGTCAGTTCAGGGAGTTATGTAACCCTATAACAAATGTGATTTTGGAGAGACACAAATTCAACACTAGGGCACAAGGCCAGAATGAGCCATTCAGTCAGTTTTACAATGATTTGTGTAACAAAGTACACCAGTGTGCATATGGTGAGTTGACGGATGAGCTCCTGCCTGACCGTATTGTTGCGGGTGTACATGACAACTCCCTGCATAAGCAGCTGCTCAAAACATCTGATCTCACCCTTGTCAGGACTATACAAATGCGCCGCATACACGAAGCTGCAGAGAGCGATATTAATGAACTCCAGCCTAATGCTACAAATTCTGCCAATGTAGACGCCGTCGTTGGTGCCAAGTACAAGCATAGTTTCAAGACTAAGACACAAGCCTCGAGGTGTGACAGATGTGGCAGAGGGCACTGAGTTGAAGGTACCTGTCCAACGCTGCAGGAAATGTAACAAACTCAATCACTTTGCAGTGGTCTGCAGGTCGGCAGTAAACAATGTTGAAGAAATAGAACAAGAGGACAGTTACCTAGAGGATATTACGATCGAAACTGTAGGATGTGAGTAACGCAGCAGTGCATTGGTAACCGTAGATGTAAAGGTTTCAGACAGCAAAACCAAGCCATTGTTATTGAAGGTTGATACCGGTGCTAAGGTCACTGTCATATCACATGATATAGCCATGAGATGCTGTGATTCGGTGGCCATAAATACAAACAAAACTAGAACACTTGTAGGATTTAGTGGTAGTTAGACCAGATTTGCTGGGTCACTTGATATGATTTCTAGAAAAGGCTGTGACCGACATACAGTATGTTTTGAAGTAGCGCCCAAGTTCAATAACACTTTATTAGGGCTCCAGCAGTAAGTCTTCCACCTGAGATAATCAAACCGTATGGCAGCCTATTTGATGATGAGCTAGGTACCTTACCAGCCAAATACAAGATTACTGTAAATGATGATGTAGAACCCGTCATAAGACCAGTCAGATCAGTGCCGATACCACTCAAGCCAAAAGTAAAAGCAGCACTAGACAAAATGGTAAAACGAGGGATTATCGTGCCAGTGGTTGAGCCAACTGAGTGGGTGTTCGCTATGGTAGTGACTAGAAAGAAAAACGCAGAGGACATTCGCATATGTATAGACCAAGGTGACTTGAACAAAGCTATACGCGGGCGACATTATTCACTCAAAACCATTGAACAGATGCATTTGACTTTCCCAACTCGAAGTATTTTACTGTAGTGGATGCTCACGAAGCATTCTATCACATACCACTCGAGAATGGGTCATCTTACCTGAAAACCTTTGGTACACCATACGGACGATATATATATCTCAGAATGCCCATGGGCCTGTGTTTAAATTCAAAGATCTATCAGCGGGCTATCGAGCAGCTGCTGGAAGGTTATCCGTGTCACATCATCATGGACAATATACTCAGTTTGGGAAAGACAGAAAAGGAGCATGATGCGAACCTACATAAGGTATTTAAGAGCCTGCAGGAGATAAACCTAAACTGTCAGCACAAAAATGTGGGTACAAGTAGCATATATCGGTCACATACTGTCAGACCAAAGCTTGAAACTTGATCCGACTAAAGTAAAGGCTATTACTGAAATGTCAACACCTACTGACACGAGCTGCTCCGATTTCTTGGTATGACCAAGTATCTTTTCAAGTTCATATCTGTCTTATGTGAGACTGTATCGACTCTCAACCAACTGCTCAAGAAAGATGTGGACTGCGTTTGGGAGGCTCAGCATGACAAAGCTTTTACAGAACTCAAACCCAAGATTGCCAACGCCATGGCACTGATGAACTTTGATGTTGAGAAACCAGTTGTGCTCACCTGTGATGCATCTAAGTCAGGAGTTGGTGCAGCCTGTATTCAGGATGACAAGGTTGTAAGTTTTTCTAGTAGAGCAATGATTGATACACAGACCCGTTACTCTCAAATTGAAATGGAGATGTTAGCGGTCAATTTTGTATGTTCCAGATTTCGAGACTATGTACTTACAAATCCTGAAGTTAGTGTGGAAACAGATCACCAGCCATTGGTCTCTATAATCAAGAAACCTCTGAATGATGCACCTGCCAGATTGCAGAGGATGCTATTACAGTTACAGCGATACAGCCTTAATGTGAAGTACAAGAGAGGGAATGACTTAGTTATAGCTGACACATTATCGAGAGCTATCTCTCAGAGTGTGAGATGTCTAGGATGGAAGCTGATGACATCCAGATAGTCTCTGCAGTCTCTATTACCGATGCCAAGATTCAAGAGCTGCAGATGGTGTTAGCCGAAGACACCATATTTACTAAGGTCATTGAGCTGCGCCATATTGGATGGCCTCCAAAGGACACATACCTGGCTAAAGATCTCAAAGCCTATTTCCAAATCCGAGATGGGAAAGCTCTAGATGGAGGCATTCTATATAAAAGTCAGAGGATCATTGTGCCAGAAAAATCATGTGAGTCTTATATGGAAATCCTGCACCAAGGACACATTGGCATTGAAGGGATCAAGCGTAGAGCAAGGGAGATACTGTTCTGGCCTAATATGAATGCTGATATAGAAAAGTACATTGCTAGATGCACCACATGCCAGAAGGTGCAAAATCACCAATCACATGAGTCTGTGCAAAACTATCCAGTGTCAGCGAGACCATATGCTGTTGTGGCAGCCGTCCTGTTCAAACATGCTAACAAGACATATCTTCTAACAGTCGATTCCTTCTCAGGGTGGATCGAGATTGATGCACTAACAACCACAACATCTAGCATGGTCATTGGCAAGCTGTACAATTGGTCTCAGACAACGGACCACAGTTTACCTCACAAGAGTTCAGGTTGTTTGTGAAGAACTGGGACGTACATCATGCTACTAGTGCTCCAAAACACACTTCTTCCAATGGTATAGCCGAGAAAGGAGTGCAAACAGATAAGAAACTTATTCAGAAGGCCCAGATGACTGGTGGAGACATATCATTGGCTTGCTGAATCTGAAAAACATTCTCAGACCAGGCCTATGATCACCTGCCCAGCACAATCTAAACAGACGAACTCGTACCCTGTTGCCAATAGCGGAGTCATTACTACGACCAGAGTTGGTAGATGGAGAAGTGGTGCAACACAACTTATCAGAGAAACCCCAGAGGTCTCCAGCACAGGCAAATCAACACAACAAACCACTTGCTCCAATAAAAATAGGTGATATGGTTCGTATAGAGGCTGAAAAAAGTTATGACAAGTTGGCCAAAGTTATTGGTGCAGGGCCAACTGTTACGTCATATCATGTAGCAAACTTTGGTGGTCAAAAATATCGCCGTACCAGAGACCAGCTGTTGAAAGTCTTAATACAACCTTAGTGAGTTGTAGCAACTTGTGGGAGCTCCTCTGATGTGCCTACTGACACCAGCTCACCCGACCAGGTGACAAAAGTTTGTAACCAGAGTGGATCACTAGATCAGGTCGAACCGTGCAAAATCCAGCTGATCGTCAGGACAATCCATATGTATACTACTAAATGCTAAGAGTTGATCAACTGCACAGTTAGGGACTCTTTGTGTTTACTCGTGACTGTTAGTTTGGGAAAAAAACAGTGTTTATGATAACAGCTCACAAACTATTCAGAGAGAAAAAGCTGAGACATTATACACATTTATAAGTTGTCTTATCCTGTATAATAATAAGAAGTTGTGTTCTCATGTTTTAGTTGACATCAGCCATTGCTGATAGAGTTGTTGCATCAGCCAAAGACAATGGCTGCTAACATTTTATTATTGTTTTTAATCTAATAATTACTTTGTTGTTAATTGACATCGATCCTCAATAAATCATACAAAGAATATTACAACTAGCATAGTCAGACTAGCTGGGTAGTAGACTGTCTAGAGTATTGGGCCTTTACAGGCCAGCGCTACTGATGTAGTACTAGGTAATTGCAGAGTAGGTATCTTCAAAGCTTGTGATCAAGAAGTAGTGAAGTAGAGAGTTCAGTATTATTTATTCTTTATAACGCCTGGCTGAGCTCTTCTCCTGCTCTGATTTACAGGAAGCTTCAGCCAAATTATATATATAATGGATTACATAACAGCTCTTTGTGACATAATCTGTCAGCCTTAGGGGCCGACAGCAAAAAGGGTAGCTTGATTGCATAACATAGAAAAGGGCATAGATATAAACAAACGCTACCTAGATTGCAGCTACATCACATGAGTTTTCTTTTGCGATCATGTGATTGCATAGAGTTACCAAACATTGGTAGTCAACTTCTCTTCTTCCAGGTGGCACAGTACACACAAGTCAGTTCTACTACAGTATAATGACACGAATAACAGAAATGCATTCATATTACATAAAACTATTTACAAAAGAATGTAGACCAGCAGGTGGTTGTAACCTGCTGGTTACCCACTGGGACTAGTCCATACACAGTTAGACTTATGGCACAGATAGCATATCTACATTACCTACAATCCCATCTACCTCCACATTATGTAATACACTAATGCTGCTGTGCAAAGGCTACCCAAATCTTGGTATGCCAGAGCTAAGCCTGTCTCACTTTGTACAAGTGAGGGATGGTTGCTGGTGTCACCATAAATGTTCATCCGCATGGCCATTGCAGCTGATAGATATTCTATTGATGATGTGTAATTACCCAGGTGTCTGTATGTCTCACCAACGTTGTGGTAGCTGCTAGCTATAGCTGAATGGTTGCTGGTCGCACCATAAAAAGCCTTTCTCATTTCTAGCCCTTTGATAAAATAACCTAGTGCTTGGACATGGTTCCCTAGACTGGAGTACGTGAGACCTATACTATTGTAACTGTTGGCTACACTGGAGCGGCCATTGATGACACCAAGCTCAGTGTGTAAATTTTTCAAAGACTTTTGATGATAATCTAAAGATAGTGAAAAGTCACCAAGTTGTCTATACACTTCACCAACATTGTCGTATACGCTTATTAAATCTGGATGGTTGCTGCTGGATCCATGGATAATTTCAAGCATTTCCAGCGCTTTCATAAAATACCCTAATGCACGGTCATGGTTTCCAAGGCTCAAATGTGTGTTACCTAAAGAACTGTAAGTGGCAGCTAGCCATGGCTGGTTGTTTTTCACACCGTAGATGTTTTTTGTCATCTCCAACACTTTGGTGTGATAGTTTAGTGCTAAAGAGTTGTCACCTAGCTGTCCGTATGACTCGGCGATATTACAGTAACTGACAGCTATATCTGGACGGTTGCTAGCTCCGTATATAGCTTTCTGCATTTGTAGTGCCTTCATAGAATACTCTAGAGCAAGTGTAGGATTTCCAGTGTAACAGTATGTGGCACTAATACTGTTGTAGCAAGCAGCTATTCTTGAGTGGTAGGTGTCCGTACCATAAACACTTTTCATCATTTCCAGCGATTTGTTCTGGTAGTACAGAGATGATCTATAATCTGCAAGTTGACCATATGCCGCACCAATACCAAGGTAACTCTTAGCTATATCTGGATGGTTGCTGTTTGTACCAAATACAGACTCAAGTATTTGTAGTGCTTTCTTGTGACTACTCAAAGCCTGTGCGTGGTCACCGAGGAAATGATATGTTGTACCAATAATATTGTAGATCTCAGCTGTGTGAGAGTTCTCTGTACCTCCATGGACATCATAACACATATCTAGAGCTTTGGTGAAGTATCCAAAAGCTGTCTTGTAATGGCCTAATTCAATGTATACAGAGCCGATACCGCAGTAGATGGAGCAGACATCAGGATGGTTGGTAGTTGTTGTGTATAAGCCTTCATCCAACTGTTTTACCTACAATATATACAGGTGTTGTACAGTATGATCCATCACTGAATAGTTAAAAAGACAAACATGTCATCTTAAAATCTTCTGATGTTTTAATACTAGATTAAGAAAAGTAAAAGAAAAATTAGTGGTAAAAGAAGATAAATAGCCACCGATGAACATCAAATGAAAACGTGGAAAAGCCGTTGACTGTTTTACCTCGTCCATCAGACGCTGTACATCCCTGTACTCTCCCATTTGTCTCTTACAATCAGCTGTAAGTAACATATATAACCCTCTGTTTTCTTTCTTTTCCTTGATGAGCCATTGAAAGTAGCTGACAGCAGAAGTATGGCTGCCAGTATAGTACAAGACGTAACAACAAAGTTCCACGTACTTGGCAACAGCTATGGGAGAGGGACAATTTTTGATAACTTTTTTCAAAAAATGCCTACAAGAAACTGAATCCAGGGAAGCACCAAGTTGTCTAGAGAAAGCCAACTTGGCTAGATGGTACTGCCCTGCGTAGTAGCACACTTCAGCTTGCTGTAAATAGTTTCTTTTATGTACTTTGATATTCTGAAAAACAGAGGTCAATGCTTTTTTTGTGGGCGAGAAAATGTATGAAGCTGAATCTTGTCTTACAGAACTTTCTGGAATCAAAGCTTCAATCTTAGATTTTATGGACTGTTTGATGGGGAGAAGTAGAGTGCCAAGAAGAACAAATAAAGCACCGGGTACGTGATATTTTGTAGTTGTGATATCATCGGTAGTTGGCATGAGAGACACAAACTCAGCCTGAGATCCACAGCTGATGTATGCACTTGTCCTCATGTACATAGACAGAGCTAACACTATGGTTATGTATCGGTAGTTCTCATTGGTCAACATCCCTTGTCTGTGTAGGTTAGAGAATATCTCCCAGGAGTATCGGAGGTTCCATCCCATGAGCATCTTGACATTGTTAGCGAGTAATGTAGGATATCTGTAGATGTCTGCTTTTACTTTGATGTCTAGATTGTTTGGTGGTTGGAACTTGACGAACTTTGGTAAGAATGTGTAGGAAGTGATGTCATGAATGAATGACTGGACTCTTTTCTTTTGGACATCTGGTAGATCTTTCTCCAGCTCAAACTGTATCCTAGCTCTCAAAAAGTCCTCATATAGCTGGGACTTTTCCCCTTCGTTAGTATAAATAACTACAGAGGAAGCGAGCATATCAGACAAATCTCCAGGGATGCCATCAAATGGAGACTTTGCAGATGTCTTGTAGAGATCAATGAACTTATCTACAGTCAGTGTGAGAACTTGACTTCCATCTCTACCATTTCCTGTTGGAATATTTCCTGCCTTCTCTGTTAATCCATCGATTCGAAGCCCTGCAGGAATATGTCTATCAATGATACATCCCTTGTCTACAGCCAGTTCTTCGATGTCAAAGTGCTTCAATGGAGTTTCACCCAAGTTACCAATTCTAAAGTAGCTGTCTACAGCCAACTTTTCAAAGTACGTTTCATCTTCTCGCTCGACTATAAAAGCATATTCCAAATCTGAGTAAGGAGTTGCTTCCCCTTTAGCTAAGGAGCCCAACCCAATCACTACAAACCTGCAAGGAGCTACCAAGTCGATGCCCTGCAATGTTTCAACACTTGAGTTGATGATGTGCTTTGTAATCTCCAGGAGTCCTTGGCTTAGTTTCTTGGTCACAGCAAAAATTTGATTCGCAAATGATTGAGATCGCCGCAGATATTTCTCATCAAAAACATCACCCATTAGCTCATACATCATACTGAGTATTTCTACCTCCCCCTGTAAGTTATCATAAAGGGCTGAGCAGCCCTCTCTGTATGATTGAAGGGTAGATTTGTGCTGTTTTATGAGCCGTTGATGTTCAACATAACTGAGTGGATGTCTACCATTGTACCAGCTATCTTCTATACTGTATACTAGCTGTTTCCTCTCCTCTCTGCAGTCTTTAACTACACAGAAGTTAGCTAAACCGTGGGCCTACAGTAGTACACATATATATGTATTATATACAACTAGTTAGTCTTATGTAACTCCACCCACTCATAGAACTAGTGATGTCATAAGTGTCTACCTTCACATAATCTGTCCAATGACCAGAACTCTCCGCTCTCTTCTTGTATTCCCTTGTCAGCCATTCCATGTAGGGAAAGTCTGCCATGTCTGTAGAGTCCTCTGTACCTGCTGTGCATTATACACTCAGCCTACAAATACAGTCAGACTCACACCAGATAACTTCTGTAGTTGTCTCCACATTGATCAAGGATACATGACAGGTTTTATTACTTTCGATTTCAGTCCAACATAAAACACAAACCATGGAACTAGTGAATAGTACTGACCTTACATAGACATCCAAGTTGTTAGATGCATATGATACACAAAGATTAACAAGTCTATGAAGGCATTGACTGCAATGTCCAACTAACAGCTGCTGCTAACCAAAGTAAATGTTACACACCAGTTCACACACTCAAGGAGAGACAATAACACAATTTATGCAGTCAACAATGTATTGACTATGGATCTATTCAATGACATAATAGCCACTTATTGTACACAATAGGTGATTCAATAAGCCTTTAGAAACCAAAGTGACTCTCTCTCTCACCCCTATCTCATTACAAAGCTCTATTCATAGCAACTTAATGGGCCTGACACACAAGCAAGAATATCACTCTCATCCATCATTCTGTCACACAGGATTAGGCATCCAGCACACGATGAAACAGAACGGACATTATCGATTTTTCATTCTGTCCCTTGCGATATGATTGGTTGATTAACCGTAGATTAACCCACTGCGATTTCAATTGACAAGGTTATATTGACTTTCTGTGTGTTCACAAAGATGATAGATTATATTTTTATATAGCAGCTTATTTTATAATAATTATATGATCATTGGTGTTTAACTGAAACTAACGCGGTCATATAAGTTTTGAAATAATTATTGTTTGAGATGAAAAAGTATAAGTAAATAAATAATGAGCCCGCATAAAAGTTATAAGTGATAATGAATCATATATAACATTAATCTATTAATTACTTGACCAATACTGACAAACTTAGCAATAAGCAATATGTTTTATTGAAAATAATCAGAAACAGGAAACCATACGGAACAGAACGTTCCAAATATTAATTTTGCTTTTATTTGCTCGATCGAACACTGCGTCCATCATTTCAGCTGCCAAACAGGCTCTTGTGGTATGCTATCTGTTGCCAGTCTCTAGTTCTGAATACAGAAGACAGGCTCTTGTGGTGTGTTATCTGTTGCCAGTCTCTAGTTCTGAATACAGAAGACAGGCTCTTGTGGTGTGTTATCTGTTGCTAGTCTCTAGTTCTGAGTACAGAAGACACGCTCTTGTGGTATGCTATCTGTTGCCAGTCTTTAGTTCTGAGTACAGAAGACAGGCTCTTGTGGTATGCTATCTGTTGCCAGTCTCTAGTTCTGAGTACAGAAGACAGGCTCTTGTGGTGTGTTATCTGTTGCCAGTCTCTAGTTCTGAATACAGAAGACAGGCTCTTGTGGTGTGTTATCTGTTGCTAGTCTCTAGTTCTGAGTACAGAAGACACGCTCTTGTGGTATGCTATCTGTTGCCAGTCTTTAGTTCTGAGTACAGAAGACAGGCTCTTGTGGTATGCTATCTGTTGCCAGTCTCTAGTTCTGAGTACAGAAGACAGGCTCTTGTGGTATGCTATCTGTTGCTAGTCTCTAGTTCTGAATACAGAAGACAGGCTCTTGTGGTATGCCATCTGTTGCCAGTCTCTAGTTCTGAATACAGAAGACAGGCTCTTGTGGTATGCTATCTGTTGCCAGTCTCTAGTTCTGAGTACAGAAGACAGGCTCTTGTGGTATGTTATCTGTTGCCAGTCTCTAGCTCTGAATACAGAAGACAAGCTCTTGTGGTATGTTATCTGTTGCCAGTCTCTAGTTCTGAATACAGAAGTCAGGCTTTTGTGTCACTCACTGGTTTATCCAGCGCAACGTCTGCTTGCAACTCCTGCCAGCATATCTTGCACTTGTTTGCTGCTCTGCAAAAACATATTTCTACTTCGATGGCGGTGAACCTGCTGGTTGGTTGTTACAATGTATCTTATGCCAAGCAAGATTTTTCATTTTCACGTTTCTAAACAGCAGAAAGATTTTATCGCATCACAAACTAAACGCTGTAAAACAACACTACTGACACTAATAATAATGAATAGCATAATGTTCATTACAATATGTGACCCTCAAATGAAGTTGGACAAACAAAGGCCCTCTATTTATGGTATACCCGATGAAGATTTGAAATGATGGGAGTTTTCCACTCTCTGTGGATAGATAACTCTGACTCCAATGCTAGCATGTTCAGTGTGCTTTCACAACGCAGTGGCAGGCAATTTTAATGGTGGGCACTTTGCCAATCCAGGAATATTGTGGTGGATTTTGGTAAATTTCAGTGATAAACTGGTTATTTATTCCTAAAACACCAACATCAGTGTGCTGGGATTCCATCCACAGCCATCGCAAGAATGCTGTATTGGCACAGCATGCCAGGTAGGTATTGACCCCTGCAGGGCTGGTATTGACCCCCTACCGAACAAGTATGATGATACTGGGCCGGTACAAGATGGCCGCCATAGTTGAGGATACTTCTGTTCATGCTCATTGCATTCATTCATTGTGTCTTGCCAATCACCGTGGTGAATAGTCATCCTAGGACTTTGGTACTGATGAATAAAGCCATTATTCAAACAGCATTTGTAGTTTGTCTGAGCTGTGGGCTCTGTTGCCAACTGATCCGGCAGTAGCTATCGTAGTTGTCACTGTCATACCAGCACAGTGTCACCTCTGAAGAGAGGTAGAATACTCGAGATTAGTGGAATTTTGTGGTAAGCAGACCAAAAGTCTTTACAATATCTCACTCTCGATGTGCTTGAACCTTTACCTAGAATAGTACCACAAAACGAAATTCTATTAGGCTATGCATGTCACCTACACAGAGCTAAAGCTGACAAATCAATCCTAATGGGTACATGCTTGTCTAAACCAATAAGCAATAAATATTATATAAACCCTATACTTGCAGTTTGATGAAAAGTTAGTGTTGATGCGCTTAGGGATATGAATGGAGAAACAACAGAAAATGCTAAACCTAGTAACTAAAGCCAGCAACAGTGACAACCCTATAAAAACTAGTTACAAGTTCTCTCGTAGGCCTGAAAGCAGCTGAAGTGACAATCGTTTGCTCTGACAAAAGCTTTTATACGCAGGAAGACGAATTGCATAGGTTGGTTTGGGCCAAAGTTTAAGCTATGCCGTAGTGGATTTTACTAGTCACCATAAGTCACCACTATTTTGTAAGATCCCCTGATGGTTGCTACCAACAGGCATGCCGTTTAAATGAATGATAGAACAAGTCAGGGTTCTATTACAATCACTCTATTGCCTCAAATAAACAATAAAGACATAGTTAACAATACTGGAACAGGGTTGTTACTACCCCGGCCCTGGGTAGGAACCCCGGGCCGGTATACCAAGATAGCTGCTATAGCCTTAGGAACTAAAAGTAGCCTAAGGACCTATAGAGATCCTATCCAGACCCAACCCAGACCCTAGCTACCCTCAGATGACCAGACATCAGGAACTGAGGCTGTCAAGGCCAAGATCTCCAGGAGAAAGGAATCAGCAGTTGTTACTGGTTGAATATCCATTGACTCCGCCCCTTACCTCTGGGCACCAATTCCTTTTAAATTGTATATTGTTATATCATTAGTTAATATTTATATCTTAACCGCTGATTTGTGTATACGAATTGACCTTGTGTGTGATAAGAGTATTTGGCAAACTAGGCCAGTTACTTCCTGTCACTTCCTGTGACTCTGCCCATAAAAGGCAGAGCGTTTGCCTTCAGTGGTCATGCTGCATTTATCACCATGTTATATCGTGATGTCATGCTGTTAGTCATAACTGCATGTTCAGCATTGCTATTTTATTCTAAGTGGACTAAATGTTTTATATGACTCAAAGCACAGAGTATGTCTGAGCCACGGGTCCGCTACAGTTGTTAAAGTCGAGGGTTTTTTTTTACAACTAGTAGTAAGTGCCATCCCAGCACCAGGTCACCTCTAGGGAGAGGTTGAATGTCTATTGTCAGGCCTTGAGATACTGAATGTCTTGTTGATACACACATGGGAAGAAAATTTAGCCATAAGAAGTTTTGAGCATGTGAGACATGTGTTTCAGGCATATGTTTCAGATTTCATTGATAATTATTGAGTTGAAGGCAATAAAGCAATGATCGTAGTTAAATGTTACATACTGTAGCACAAATTATTTTACTGGAGGAGTAATACATGATAATATGAAATGTCACAAAGCGATATCGTACTTGTAGAGTGTACTGTACCTTACAATATATTGTATAGTATACTTCACTCTACAATATATTGTATAGTATACTTCACTCTACAATATATTGTATAGTATACTTCACTCTACAGTATATTGTATAGTATACTTCACTCTACAATATATTGTATAGTATACTTGACTCTACAATATATTGTATAGTATACTTGACTCTACAATATATTGTATAGTATACTTCACTCTACAATATATTGTATAGTATACTTCACTCTACAATGTATTGTATAATATACTTGACTCTACAATATATTGTATAGTATACTTCACTCTACAGTATATTGTATAGTATACTTGACTCTACAATATATTGTATAGTATACTCTACAATATATTGTATAGTATACTTCACTCTACAATATATTGTATAGTATACTTCACTCTACAGTATATTGTATAGTATACTTGACTCTACAATATATTGTATAGTATACTTCACTCTACAATATATTGTATAGTATACTTCACTATACAATATATTGTATAGTATACTTGACTCTACAATATATTGTATAGTATACTTCACTCTACAGTATATTGTATAGTATACTTCACTCTACAATATATTGTATAGTATACTTCACTCTACAATATATTGTATAGTATACTCTACAATATATTGTATAGTATACTTCACTCTACAGTATATTGTATAGTATACTTCACTCTACAGTATATTGTATAGTATACTTGACTCTACAATATATTGTATAGTATACTTCACTATACAATATATTGTATAGTATACTTGACTCTACAATATATTGTATAGTATACTTGACTCTACAATATATTGTATAGTATACTTGACTCTACAGTATATTGTATAGTATACTTGACTCTACAATATATAGTATAGTATACTTGACTCTACAGTATATTGTATAGTATACTTCACTCTACAATATATTGTATAGTATACTTGACTCTACAATATATTGTATAGTATACTTCACTCTACAATATATTGTATAGTATACTTGACTCTACAATATATTGTATAGTATACTTGACTCTACAATATATTGTATAGTATACTTGACTCTACAATATATTGTATAGTATACTTGACTCTACAATATATTGTATAGTATACTTGACTCTACAATATATTGTATAGTATACTTGACTCTACAATATATTGTATAGTATACTTGACTCTACAATATATTGTATAGTATACTTGACTCTACAATATATTGTATAGTATACTTCACTATACAATATATTGTATAGTATACTTGACTCTACAATATATTGTATAGTATACTTGACTCTACAATATATTGTATAGTATACTCTACAATATATTGTATAGTATACTTCACTCTACAATATATTGTATAGTATACTTCACTCTACAATATATTGTATAGTATACTTCACTCTACAATATATTGTATAGTATACTTGACTCTACAATATATTGTATAGTATACTTCACTCTACAATATATTGTATAGTATACTTGACTCTACAATATATTGTATAGTATACTTCACTCTACAGTATATTGTATAGTATACTTGACTCTACAGTATATTGTATAGTATACTTCACTCTACAATATATTGTATAGTATACTTCACTCTACAATATATTGTATAGTATACTTCACTATACAATATATTGTATAGTATACTTGACTCTACAGTATATTGTATAGTATACTTGACTCTACAATATATTGTATAGTATACTTCACTCTACAGTATATTGTATAGTATACTTCACTATACAATAAATTGTATAGTATACTTGACTCTACAATATATTGTATAGTATACTTGACTCTACAATATATTGTATAGTATACTCTACAATATATTGTATAGTATACTTGACTCTACAATATATTGTATAAGTAGTAATATATGAGCAGATCTCCCTACCAAGTGTTTTTTTGTGGATTTGATCTTGGAGTTGAGACAATGGGTTACGGCGTTGGATGAATTCGCCGAGTTTATATTGTATTTTACTTGAGGGGTACTTGAGTGGCATTTGAATGGCATTTAAGTGGCATTCGAGTTTTGATTATTTTTTTACTTGATTTGAACTCATATGGCATCTAGATTTTGAATGTATGGCATTTAAGTTTTGATAATTTTTTTACATAACTCGAACTCATATGGCATCTTGAGAGAAAGGAGAGAGGAAAAGAGGAGAGAGAGGAGAGAGGAGATACATCTACATTGAATAAATACATTGATTAAAAATGAAACAATATGTGAATATATACATTTATTGTATAATAAGTAGGGATACATAAAGAGAACATATTAAATATTGTAAGCTTGAAATAGTTCCAATATCATTTCAAATGAAAAAATGGATGATGAGAGATTTTCATCCGTTTGTATGTATCTACATATATCTGATTGAAAATGATATAATAATTCAGTAGTCCATTGTATTGAAATCAATTTTTGAGTGAGCTCTTTATTCCACACTTTTCTTTGAATTTTCTTTAAGTAATCATTAATACTGACAGTTTTTGACATTTTTACAACTGTTTGAAAATTGTTTTTAGTCATAAGCTTAAATATTTCTACTGAATTGTCAACGTATTTATGTGTAGTGTATGGTCGGTATTGTATCGGTGAAAGTTCTCCATGTAAAGAAGCTACAGTTAGCAAATGCTGTGTCATACATAATAATATAGCTTGTAATGTCAAGCGATATCCAATCTTTTCCTGTACTTCAACATTTTCTTTAATATAGCTATGATATATCTTTGGAAGGTAGTCTTTGATTGTGTATCTTTTTGAACTCATAATGAACTAAAATAAAATGTTAAGTATTAGTATATGATGATTAAACAGTGTTGTAAAATAATTACATTTTAACTTTTATTAAGTAATTTTTCTATTAATTCTTACCTTATCACCAAGAAATCAGCTGTAGTAGTTGATGAAATCAGTTGTAGCAGTTGATGAATCAGTTGTAGTAGTTGATGAAATCAGCTGTAGTAGTCGATGTTTTATTGCTGGAGAGAATGATTTCTATGCAGAGAGAGCTGTTCTTATATAGTATAAGCCACTCCTACTCATTTAGCTTATAGCCATTAAAAACACTCACGCGAAAACTCTATCAGAATAGTGTTATTCGCGTGAAATATCCCTGTTTTATTCGCGTGAAAATAAAAAATTTCATTCCCGCGAAAGCAACGGTTTCCATTCGCGTGAAAATAAAGTATATATTCCCGCGAAAGCATTGGTTTGTATTCGCGTGAAAATAAAATGTTTATTCCCGCGAAAGCATTGGTTTGTATTCGCGTGAAAATAAATTATTTATTCCCGCGAAAACATTGGTTTGTATTCGCGTGAAAATGAAATGTTTATTCCCGCGAAAGCATTGGTTTGTATTCGCGTGAAAATAAATTATTTATTCCCGCGAAAACATTGGTTTGTATTCGCGTGAAAATAAATTATTTATTCCCGCGAAAACATTGGTTTATATTCGCGTGAAAATAAAATGTTTGTTCCCGCGAAAGCAACGGTTTCCATTCGTGTGAAAATAATTTATTTATTCCCGCGAAAACATTGGTTTGTATTCGCGTGAAAATAAAATGTTTATTCCCGCGAAAGCAACGGTTTCCATTCGCGTGAAAATAAATTATTTATTCCCGCGAAAACATTGGTTTCTATTCGCGTGAAAATAAAATGTTTATTCCCGCGAAAGCAACGGTTTCCATTCGCGTGAAAATAAATTATTTATTCCCGCGAAAACATTGGTTTCTATTCGCGTGAAAATAAAATGTTTATTCCCGCGAAAGCAACGGTTTCCATTCGCGTGAAAATAAATTATTTATTCCCGCGAAAACATTGGTTTGTATTCGCGTGAAAATAAAATATTTATTCCCGCGAAAGCAACGGTTTGTATTCGCGTGAAAATAAAGTATTCATTCCCGCGAAAGCAACAGTTTCCATTTGCGTGAAAATTAAATGTTTATTCCCGCGAAAGCATTGGTTTGTATTCGCGTGAAAATAAAATATTTATTCCCGCGAAAGCAACGGTTTGTATTCGCGTGAAAATAAAGTATTCATTCCCGCGAAAGCAACAGTTTCCATTCGCGTGAAAATTAAATGTTTATTCCCGCGAAAGCATTGGTTTGTATTCGCGTGAAAATAAAATATTTATTCCCGCGAAAGCATTGGGTTGTATTCGCGTGAAAAAATGTTGATTCATAGGATTTAATCAGTGCAACTTTACCTATTTAAGAGCCACTGTTTTCACACAGAAAGCATCCAGTTCTACAACGACTAGCGGAGAAGCAACATCTACTAAATCTTTCATTGCAACAACTAGGAGCTCATCTTCTTTATAAAGGTAAGAGTAAAACTATTTATTTTTTGTTAGCTAACGCTACTAGCTGAAGGTTTATGACCTTTATGATCTTTTAAAATTAATTACGAAAAATTAAACAAAATGTTTTGTTTTTTTAGAATGAATACTCAAGACGAAGGAAGTCAACCGATGAATGAAGAAGCAGGATCCCAGCAAACCCTTTCCCCATCACCTTCTCCTATCTTTGATATGGCAGAAAGTCAATTGGTGGTTGATGAACCAGAATCCCAACAAGATTTTACTTCATTCACATCTCCTACTAACAAGCTGTCTTCAAAAAGAACATCGATGAGGAAACGATCTTTTATTGATTTGACAAAAGATGAGAATGAAACTGGCTCGAAGTGCAAAAAACTAGTTTTGACGGATGTTGGAGATGAAACGCTTTTTCGTCACACCAGAATACCCTTTCAAGATGCTGGAAGTAATGAACTAACCACTCTCACCTACAAGAGCGCTGGGTTAATAAACTCTCTCTCTCCAGATAGTCTAGAAAAACTTGAAGAATCCATGGAAATCCGAGAACTACCAGTACCAACAGTTATGGAGGTGTTGTCTGTTGAATTTCGTGATGAATCAAAGTGCACCATGATTTACAACTACCGAAAGGATAAGAAGATAACTCGGGTGAAGAGTGATGTTTCAACCGAAATAGGACTGCTTGTTAATAAAGCTAAGCAAACACGTCCAATTGTTTTAATTTATATGGGAGAAGGAAAGACAGGAGATGCGATTTTTCGTACTGCTGAATCTCATGGATGTAATCGAAAGATCAACGATCCATTCAACTCATTGTATGGCAAGAGTTTGAGACAAATACAGGCTTATTTCAGTGTTGCTCACCTACACGATTTTCCGACAGGAAGTGTTATAGCTTATGAGAATCCTGGAATGCTAAGAAAATGTGATACTCGTTGGAACAAGACTGCTGATGTTATAGTGGCTAATTACAGATGTATGGTGAAAGGAGAGCTATTGATTGGAGATCTTAGCATCCCTGCTCAAATAGCTTCATCTGTGGTGGCGGAAAAAAGTGGTGTAATCGTATTCAGAGGACTGAAACAAAATACGAACAACATGATTTCCTACGACATCATTCTACTCTCAGCTCTTCAAGCTTTCATTCAAGTCTCAGAACTGTTTGATACTTCGCTGCAGCACACCTGTCTCTCCTACTTTGATGAAAATGAAAAAGAGAATTGTCCAGAACAGCATATCAGAGTCTTAATCGATAACACAAAGGATGTGACTCGTCTTCTATGATGGTAAGTTTCATATCTATTTAAAGAAAGATCTGAAGTATTTTTGTAAAATTAATTCATATAACTATGTATGATAGAGTCATTAGTTACTATGTCTTTTAGATATAACTAAAGAGCGCTCCTGAGGAAGAAAATGAGAAGATCTTATTTACTTCTTGCTTGAAACATTACAAAATAATAGTTTTTATAGGTTCTGTAGTGTTTAGCACAAATAATGAGATAAGTTGTATTTTATTCATTATATTTGTTGTATCAAATAAAAATCAATTATAATAATTTATTTTAACAATTTACTTAGTAAATTAGTTCCTTGTATATGTACACCATCTATTCCTTCTACTGTATTATCTTCTATGAACTCGAAGTTAGGATAGGTCTGTATGATAAATCTCCGTATTGAGTGATCTCTCATCTCACTATCTCCTATGTCTCGTAAACTTCTAACAATTTCATCCATACTCCATCCTCTACTTCTCAGTAAACAAAAGTATACACAATAGTCGCCACATACAGTTGACAAAAAACTTTGTAGTTGTGTTTCATTACTTCGTATTGTTTCATATCCTCCATGAATACTTAGTATTTCATTTACATCCGGATAAAAGGAAACAGAACGTCCAAACGAGTCAAAAAAATCCACCTCTGAATCATTAGCGTACACAGCCAACCAATGCTCCCCGGGTTGATGAGAATAATGGGTGTTGAATACGAAACATCCTGTTGGAAAATTGCAAATTTGCTTCCAAAACTGTTCTCTAGCTCCAACATGAATCCCTACGCTTTGACATAAAACGTCTGAAGATAAGATCGATCGAATTTGTATGGTATTCATCTGTAACTTTCTGTTTAAAGCACTGCGTCGCCTCCGATAGTTAATTGAAGAATGCTATCCATCTCCAACACACCGTCTTTTACAAAGTATGCTACCAGGGATAATCCATCCGTCGTGTTAGCGCTAAAACGAATTTCCACACTTGTTGTGACATTTTTCATAGAGTGAAAACCTTCTTTAAGAAAATCACCAGTCAAATCAAATCCATAAAGTGTAGTACCATCAAGGTATTGTTCTTTCGTAATACCAAGACTATCGCCTTCAAGCAAAGTTCCGGTAGCGTGTAGAAACTGATGATATTCTCTTCCAAAAATTCCTCTAGCATAATTTGGTTCAAATCTCCTTCCAATTGGACAATCACCAACTCTCAATACAATACTATCAACACTAGCATGCTGCATTCTATATGGATTCAAGGCGAAACGTCCGTTCATTGCGTTGTGATTAACTAAACCTAAATAAATTTGTTTAGGTTTTTGTTTGTTTTCTTCCAAAGTGATGTCGATCTGCGCAACACCAGCACGAATTCCATATAGTTTTATCCGTTTTCGATCAACAGGATAAATGTAGTTGTGGCCTTCCAATGCCAAACTGAGTTGGGAGTTTTGTATTGTAGGATTCACCTTAACTTTACAAAGATGAAGTTCAAATTTATCAATTCTAATCTTTGCCCCTCCTGCAGGCACCTCATCCGCAGCAAACAAAGCTAGTTTGGCAGAGGCGCGCTCAAACTCCAGCTGCATAGTAGGACCTGGTATTATTAGTTTTTTCTGCTGAAATAATGCGAGATGAGGTTTTCCAGTTAATTCTATTGTCTTTCCACCTATGATTAGAGCTCTCCTCTTTTTCTTATCAGCGGTTTTGTGATCACCACCGTCTTTGCTAGTTGAATCATCATACAACCATCCTTCCATCTTACCTTGATATTTCTTTCTTTCTGCACTGTTTTCGAGTAGTTGTGAAAAGTAGGAGCGTAAACCGTAGTTGTTAGCGTATTCAACAGTGGTTCCTTCTATCGACATTTTCAACTCACTGAATAATGCATGCATTGAATCCCCCATCCACACAACTGCATCATCATCATTACCTGTAATATTGGTTCCATCATCTTGAACAACCGTGGCTTCAACTTGCAGAAACGAGTTGTAAAGATCTGTGTAATGTTCAGTGCTCCCTGACAAGGTTAACTCAATACTACCATAAGGATCTAACCTATCAGGTCTGATGACAACATATTCCGATCTTTCTACCGATATGTTTGTTGGTTCCGTAGCAAATACATCCAACGTTGGATTTATGTTGTAGGAAGAACCTTCCAACTTATTACCTGTTGTTCCATTTAGGCTAGCCATCTTTTGCGAGTGATGAATGCTTGAAGCGTTACCGCTTAATGAATATAGATATCAAGCTCAGCTGTCTTTATACCGGATTCTACTGCTATTAAAATATACCACGATTACCAACACCTCTCCTCTTCTTTCCACCTCTTGTTTTTCTCCTTTTCATTCTATCTGGACGAACTGCATTGAGCACATCTCCCCCCAGATCATTCAACTCCGCCAATCCCCTCTTCTTTGCTGACGCTGCAAAACTTTGACCATCGATGACATCACGCGCTACATTTCCACCTACAGACAATGCTCTTTTCCCCAAACTAATTGCTCCTCTTTTCAGCATTGGTGCTGCAGATTTAAGTAAACTTGAAAAAATACTACCAAGTCCATTTCCTCTCATATTAGGCATCACTCGTCGTCCACTATACACTCCAATTCCATTTCCAGCTTGCATCTTGTAGTACTCATCAAAAAAATCTTTTGAATCCTCAGGGGTGTATCGTACCAAACTCATTATAATTTTTTCTCTCTATAGTGAACCGTCAACACAACCTTTCCACCATCAAATGGTATTCGTTGACCGTCGTCACTCGTTATAAGTACTTTAATCATATCACTATTTAGTGATGAAGCGTCAACATAGTGGGGATTTTTAAATTCTTGATACACAACACTATTCTTCTTTCCTTGAACTGGAACTACTCTCAATAAAGGTACATTCGTATCTCCTACCATTCTATTATCAACAATGTTGGAATAAACATACAGGGATGTTAAACCGGAATTTATATCAGGGGGTGTGATATTATTGTATCTACCACGAGGCCCAGGGGTGGCACTCTGAAATAAAAGGCACCAGGCTCACTCCATTATCAACGTTTTGGGGGGGTATTTTTGGGCTACTCCAACGTTAACGTTGTAGGGGGGCACAACAACAACAATAAACGCTCTAGGGGTTGTTATCAGACAGCAGTGAAGTAAGTTGCTTGATAGACTTATTTATATTTCTAAGTCTACGGCTAAAATCATTGCAATCTATTTCAGTGGAGTTATCTTTCCTAGTTTTATTGCTGGAATGCAGTGAATTTTCCCGTAGCTGACATCTACCTCTACAAATTTTAGTTTGGTTCTGTTGTGAATGCATCTAGATTTCACTGGAGATATCAATAAATTTAACAGACAAATTTGTTTCCAGCAGCCACAAATGTAACATATGCCAGACTAGACTGCAATAATTAATTATTAAAAAAGACGTTTTAGAAAAAAAGTAGTGTCTATTTTATTCAAGAAAATGATATCACACCTTATTCATTGTTGCTGATAATTGTCCAAAGCTGTGACACACTGCTAGATATTTATTATTACTTCATGATTGATGATTGTCAAATAATAATAAATTATTAATTAATTAATTTATTTATTATTTATTTGAAATAAAAAGTTATATAATTATTTTTTATTATGATTATTGTTATAAAATAGTTATTAGTTTATTTATTTATCAGCCCACTGTTTAATAATCATTATTAACATCAGTGTTATTATTAAATCTAATTAAGAAAATAATTATTATTACTAATAAATTTTATTTATTTATAGTAAGTAATAAATAATTCACCATCTATTTTCTGCTTTTTTTATTTATTATCTACTCTTCTAGCTATCTATCTATCTATCTATCTATCTATCTATCTGTCTGTCTGTCTGTCTGTCTGTCTGTCTGTCTGTCTGTCTGTCTGCCTGCCTGCCTGCCTGCCTGCCTGTCTGTCTATCTGATGGTGGTAAATTAAAACAGAAACAATAAAAAGTAATAATAATAATATAATAGTAGTATTATAATTATAGTGGCAGTAGAGTAGTTGTTAGAATAATAACAATAAAAAATAACAATAATGATAATAATAGATAGAGTAGTAGTTAGTTTGTTGTTGGTTGGTTAGTGGTAGTAATAATATATTGTTAATATTATAATTTTTTTATGTTGTAATGTTGTTGAATAAATAATAACAATAACACTTCAACAGTTTTTATGTTATATGCTAATATCTTATTATTAGTAATATAAAAACTGTTGAAATGTTATTGTTATCTTCATTGATTTATTAAACATAAGTATATTACTTATATGTAATAAAATTTATAAATATACTATAATACTACTAACTAACAACAAACTAACTAGTATTATATACACTGTAATAATAAATCTTCCATGATAATGATTAGTTCATAAAAATAGTGTTAAAAGCTTATATGCTGATTTTCATATCCAATGAAAAAGTATTAGTTATTATTGCTATTATCATGAATAATAATAATAATAGTGAAATGATATATCTTCTTATAATAATTAATAATAATCAGTATAATTTTTAAGTGAATTGCCGTCACATATAACAGAGTGCCAACAGAAAAGCACTACTATCATCAAGGTGTGTGGTTAAAGAGTTCTCAATGAGATTTGTTCAAATTCAAATGCTTTGGGTCAATAATGTAATATTGCAGTGTTGTAGGGGCCTCCAAATTCAGCTATGAGCTTTTACGGGCAATATCTCTGCTTCAGGGTGTTGTAGGGGTAATAATTGACTAAAGTAGTGTTGTGCTCTAGGGGTATATGGCAGAAGGATGTTGCTGTAGGGGGTGATTGTGAAAAAACGTAAAAACTCTGTAGGGGTGCTTTTTAAAATTTAAGAATGAGCCTGGTGCCTATTATCTTTGAGTGCCACCCCTGGGCCACGAGGGTATGTAGTTTTTGATTCAAATCCAAAAATATATGCTATATCTTTGGAAAAGCTTATGGCAGTATCAGGATCACTGTTAGTTAGTAAAGCGGTGTTGGTGATCTTGTTGTAGGAGATGGCGAATTTCTTGTCTAAATCCATTTCATTCATTCTCTTTCGTATAATCTCCTCCAACTCCTCTATACTATCATATCTTCCATTACCGATTAGGATGAAGGACTTTTCGCTTTTACCAGAGACATTAGTCTTTTCTAGATATATTTTCCCTTCGGTAACATTTTTCCAATTATTAGAATAAGTCATATCTAGCAGAGCTAGCTCCCATTTACCGCCATCGATAACCAAATATTTATACAGTCTCACTGTAAATTCGGAATTGTTATTATCAGGAAACTCTTCACCACTAGAGTTTGAGGGTAAAGTTATCAGCATCGACATTTTCCCAACGTATGATGATTATATCAAGCGTTGTTTCCTTATAAACTATTCATCTACCCATTCATTGAACTTTTCTCCATAACCTAACCACTTAACCAGAATCTGTCTTTTACCTCTTCTCATTCTTCTTCCCAGTATCTTTTCAATTCTGAAAATCGTGGGTTTTTTTACTTTTTGCAACTCTTTTTCGTAAAAGGTACCATCAATCATCTCCTCAGCTAAATCTTTCACCCTATATACAACAGGTTTTTCATCAATAAGTACATCGGTGATTATAAAAATCTCAATCGTCCAATTCGGAGTGTATCCTCTTTCAAACACTCCTCTTGCCTTACTTATTCTCACATAATCCCCAACCTTTAGTTTTGCTTCTTGAGTTAAACTATGTTCACCTCCTTCATACACACGATTCCATACAAGTTCTTGATTTTGAAAATTCACATCATTTGGTCTCATACCTATAGCACCATGAATTGTGTTGTTGTATGCATTAACCATTTCTGGTAAAACATCAATGTATCTATCGTCATCTTTATATGTCAAATATCTATATATCTTCTCTTTTAAAGTTCTGTTAAAACGCTCCACCATTGATGCCTTTATCGTTTCATTTTCGGTTGTAAAGCGCTTGATCTTTTTTTCCGCCAGCAGAGTCTTGACATTGACGTTGTCAAACTCTTTACCTTTATCAGATTGTAAAGCTTTATAGTTTTCCCCTTCTAGTATTCTTCTCAATCCTCTTGCTACTACCGGTCCTGATTTGTTGATGAGCGGCACAGCCCAACCTTTTCTAGATAAAGAATCAATAGCAGTCAGTAAAAATGCTGTATTATTATTTTCATCTCTTCGAGATCGAACATCCATCAAATCTACCTGTAGCTGCTCCCCTATTCCAGCTACAATTGTAGGACGACGCTTAAACTTGGTTACAACTTTTTTATGTAACGTGTAGGCATCCTCACCACTCAACCATTCACGGATTCTTTTTTCTCCCTCTCGTTTTCTACGAGCTTTCAGTAAAGCTCTAGCTCCTCGTAGAGATGTATGTAATGCAGGATTGTAATACAACTCTTTTAGCGTGTCGATGTCCATGAATTAGTACCGGGAACGACCAACTTTTTCTTCTGAGTACGTGTTCGATGCGGGGATTTTCTGACAGTTGTGATTCCTTCATCAGTTAGCATGCTTTTAAATCTACTGTAATTGGTATTTCCCGATTGTATTTTACCTCCTTCGGTTAGAACGTCTCGTAGTAAAGTTTTGGAAGTCTTAGGATTCAACCAATGTTCTCCAATTTTCAGTCTGTTCTTCTCCGAGTCGAATCTACCAATTTTACTCAGATTATTCAACATTCTGACAGCGATCGTTTGATCACTCTTTTTTGTTGTTAAATCAGCTGCTTTTTTTTCAAAATCTTTTAAATTTTCGCTTTCACTATCGTGCTCATCTTTTCCATCAGTAAGAAATGTACTTCCTAGTAAGGTTGTGTCTTCAGTATCAAACAACCTTCCTTTTATTAATTCCATCCCAATATCATCATCATCATCAACCACTTTCACTGATTCTAACTCATTGTCTTTATCGACATTTGGTGAAAAGACATTAGGTTTATTATCGATAACTGTGCTATTGGCCAAAGGAAAAGTAGACTCTGTCTTTTTTTTCTTAATGAGATTCCAACTATCCTTTTGTGTCTGGTTTTGGTTATTTTTAATCTTTTTGACATCAGACAAATACCTACGTAGGTTTTCAACATTTTCATCTAACTTTTCGTATGAGGATAAGTCAGAATCATAAGCCGTTTCCAGTAGATCATTTCGCTTTCGCTTCATATTTCTCACTGTTATAGCTTCCATAGGATTATAATACAATGGAGGTCTGGTTTTCTCTTCCTTTACCACTGTTTTATCATCCTTTCTTTCCGTTAATCTATAGTATTCATCTTCAGTGAGTATAAAATTACGTCTGGAGAATGTTAAAGGCTGACGATTCATCTTTTTATTGATGATAAAACAGATACAATAGGTGTTATAATAGCATCCAAAAGATTCCCTCTACCACTCTGAATCAAAATTTTACGCTTATCATCAACTCTCCCTCTACCACTAAGTTTATGTAGCTCCTTCTTGTAACGCTGCAACTCAATAAACTGCTCAGAATCAAGAGGAACATTACCTAATATAATATTTTTAACACTTTCTATCAATGATTGAAACAAATCTGAGTTAGCCTTTTCGACTATAGCGATTTTTCCTTTCTTACTCAGATCATCCAGAGCTAAAATCGCCATTCTATTTCGCATCATTCGTGTTGAGAGTTTCATCTTTATCTTCTCCCTCCGCCTAGCACACTTTTAAGTAATCCAGGAACTATATTGCTGATGATAGGTCCTAGTAGAGCGCCTAAAAATCCTCCTTTTTGCAATACAGCTTTCTTATCATCTAATGTTGATTTTCTTACTAAAGCGCTAATATCCTTCACGTTTCGCTGCAAATCATTATACTGAGATGATGTCAATGGTATCGTTCCATTTATAATAGCTTTAGCACATTCCATTAGAGTCATAATAAACTCCTTTTTGGCTTTGGCTATAACAGACTTTTGAATAGCAAAGGTTGTATTGTTGAGCGATAACAACACAGCTGCATTTTTTGTTAATTTTTTCTCCAAAGCTTTAGACATTATAATGCTTTCGTGTTGCGTCGTTGAATAACAAAATATGATTGAGGTGAAGTGAATAGTAATTGTATTTATATCCTTTTACTTGGGTACATATAATATCATAGGGAGAACTGATGTAAAATTTCCCAATAGTCTATATTGATCATTCGTTTGTTGAGTCGTATCTATTCGTAAATAAGAGTATGGTTTCTTTGTCGCATCTTCAAAAGCCTCTTGTACATATTTTATTTTTGATGGAAAACATTGTCGAGCCAAATAGGAAATAGAAGAAGCATCTCTAGGGTTTTTAAAAAGAAAAAAATAATGACTATTCAAGGAAATTGTACGATTTCCTTTTAAAAACAGATTCTGAACAATAAAAAACACACTTATGTTCAAATGATGGCTATGTTTTGTATACAAAGCATTAGCATCGGCTTTACCAGAAACTTCATCCATGAGATCATCAATTATCAGCCATCGATTTTTACCATCTCTGGGAAAACTCACTGTTATATCTATCATGCCTTCATGAAAAATCACTCCTGATACATCATCAAAGGCTTTTTGGTAGGCTCCATAACAGTAGTGAATCTCTGTTGGTGGAGGGTGTGCTATAGTCTGACTAGCTTCAATCATTCGAAAAATCGCTTGCGTCTTTCCCGATCCAGTTGGTCCTGCAATCATTGCTGTAAAAGGAGATCGCATCGTCGGGTCATAATCTTCAGGTTTCCCATTCATCATAAAAAGATGTTCATCAATCAACAGTAGTTTCATTTATGATTCCAACAGGAGAGTTTCTCGCTTTTTGTATTTTTTCCATAGCTTCTTCATACATACTAAACTCAGTAACACCTCCAAAAGTGGAAAGCCCTACGACAAATACCAAAATTATCATAATTATCAACGCTTTACGCTTCATACTCGGTAAAACATCTATCATATCACGTTCAATACCATCAATAGTATCAACTTCATTCATCGGTCTCATCTCAACATCATCCTCTGTCGACATCTTAACTTCCAATAACCATACAATCTTATCACGTTTTCATTTATATACAATGTTAAAACTATCAAAAAAATCAAATGCCATACATGCAAAATCTATATGCCATATAAGTTCAAAATAAGTAAAAAAATAATCAAAAACTCAAATGCCACTTAAATGCCACTCAAATGCCACTCAAGTACCCCTCAAATGAAATACAATATAAACTCGGCGAATTCATCCAACATCGTAACCCATTGCATAACCTCCAAGGTCTAATCCACAAAAAAACACTTGGTAGGGAGATCTGCTCATATATTACTACTTGTATAGTATACTTCACTCTACAATATATTGTATAGTATACTTTACCTTTCATTTTTCCGAACTAAATAAGACATGAGCGCATTTACTGCAAGCCTACCGTACCGTTGTATTCCACGTAGACTTGCTAAAGAAGCTGCATCAGCTCTATCTGATCCATTGGCTTATGTAATAAACAAAAGTATGGGATATGGTCAGGTACCTAATGGTATCAACCTTGCCAAAGTCAAGCCATTATTTAAAAAAGGTTCTACTAAACTGTGCAGTAACTATAAACCGATTTCAATTTTGTCTGTGTTTGGTAAAATTTTTGAAAAGATTGTGAATGAACAGATGTTGAAGTATTTGGAAACAATTTTATTTTAAATTCAGCAGAGCATTGTTTTTCGTAAGAATAAGAGTACTTCAGACTCGCTAATTGAATTTTCAAACAACGTTTGAACAGCCTTCAATGATGGTAAGTGTGTTTTAGGTATTCTCTTGGACTTCAGTAAATCATTTGACACAATAAATTATATTATTTTAAAAAATAAACTGATTAGCATTGACTTTGATAACATAGCGATAAGAGGGATTTCATATAATCTAACAAATCGTAAACAGGTCACAGTAATGAAAATACTTTACCAGAGCCTTTACAAGTTGCTTGCGGCGTTCCGCAGTGGTCCGTCATTGATCCTACACTTTCTTTTATTTATATAAATGGTCTTACTGATATAACCAGATATTTTTTACCAATTTTATATGCTGATGATACCAACTTGTTCTTGGAAGCAAAAAATTTAAACGATAGTATTAAACAAGTTAATGAAGAATTGAAAGTATTGAAAATTGATGTACTGTGAACAAACTCACTTGTAATATGGACAAAACAAATTACATCATTCTTAAAAATTATCAAAATACTTTCAAGTTTACAGACAACTCCTTAATTATGTTTAGAAAACCATTAGAAGAAATTTCACATATTTAATTTTTCGGAGTATTGGTACTGTATAGAGACAAATATAGTACACACACCCACCTACTCATACTAGTACATCCACTCCTACTAGTGCTGGGGAGTGTGAGAGAGAACATTGACTTATATATGTGCTGAAATATAGTATTTATTTAACCATACAGCATGAGATGTCTAGGGGTGTAGGTCTACACCTGCCGTGTGTCTGTCCATGGATTTGTAATTGTTATTTTCTTATACCATTTAATGTAACAGTGGATATGACTGCACTGAATAAAACTATATGATGCATAGTCCAAGTATGATAATGTAGTGTATTGATTATTGTATAAATATATATATTGGCATTAACAATGGGCTCTCATACAAGCTATAGAAAGTCATATCAGTATGACAAAGTTTTTGTACAGACAACATAAATATTAATGCTAATTAGTAACCAAAGGCCATATATGATAACATGCCAGTTGCTTCATCTATTGCGGGGTATTTGTTAGCTGACTGTGTAAGCCAGCTAATTAACCCCAACATCAGTATCTATCCTAACATCTCCCCTTCACATGCCCCCAACTACACGCCGCTCCCTCTAAAGCCCTGATCCTGCGCTTCCTTGCTAGTACCCGCTCGCTGTAATATTACAGTTAGTAGTCTCTGGTTGACTGAGACTTATACGTGTATTTGTCACCTACTAGACAACCCTCAACCAACAGCACCGGTCTCTGCTCAGTATTCTATCATACATCTGATTACATCAAAGTCTACACTCACAAGATATTAATAATAACTTTCTGGATTGCCAGTCAACTGTGAGAGCTGATTCAAACTCAGCTCGGAGCTAAAAGTGTTTGCAGTTTCCCAGTCAGTCAGAAACCTCCACGTGAGTCTAAACGCTGCCTCTTCTGTAATATCTCAGCGCTACTGTACAAAGTTCTCCCAAGCGTTTGCATGCCCAAGTTACATTTGCTTCACTGGTAGCTATATCTGGGTGTTTGCTGGTGGCACCATACAAAGTCTTTCTCAGATTGAGAGCTTTTTCATGGTATTCTATCGAGTGGACATAATCCCCCAACACCCAGTATGCCGCACCAATATTGTGGTAACTGTCACCAATACGTGGATGGTTGCTGGTGGCCCCATGCATGTCCTTTCTCATGTCCAGAGCTTTTAAATGATACTCCAGTGACCTGCCATGCCTACCCAATTGATAATACACATTACCGATGTTGTCATAGCCGTCAGCTATATCTCTGTGGTTGGTGCCAGCTCCAAAGCAAATCTTCAATTCCTGCGATGCTTTGAAATGAAACTCAAGGGATTTGTCGTGCTGCCTCAAAAATCCATATGCCTTACCCATGTGGTGATAGTTGGTGGCCAACATATTGTGATTGATGTCATTTCCATAACAGGTCAAGGTCATTTTCAATGCCTTCTCATAATAACTAAAAGCCAAAGAGTAATCTTTCAACTCACTATATGCATTTCCAAGGTTGCTGTAGCTTTCAGCTACATGGGTATGGTTTGCATCGGCACCATAAATGGCCTTATTCATGTCAAGTGCTCTGGTATAATATTCTAGTGACTGTGTATGATGCCCTAGATGTCTGTGTGCGGTGCCGATACCGCTAAACGCAAAAGCAACCTGTGGAACTTTAGCTTCTGTCCCATAAACAGCATGTAGCACCTTTAGTGATTTGTTGTGGTATTCCAGAGATGATACGTAGTCCTCTATCTCCCCGTAGGCTGTGCCAACTTCATAATATATGTGAGCAAGAGTCATTTTTGTGTTGGTATCCACAGCTATTGGTTCTATCATTTCCATTGCCTTTTTGTGGTACCAGAGGGAATCACCATAATTGCCAATGTCTCCATACACGGTGCCAATACGTTTGTAGCTGTCAGCTATATCTGGATGGTTGCTGGCTTCACCATGAATAGCCTTTCGTATATCCATAGACTTGTTGAAATAATCTATTGAATCTTCGTAATTACCCAGGTGTCTATGAACAGTACCAATATACATGAAAGTGCTAGCCATATGGAGGCTGTTGTAGACATCTCCAGCTATGGTCTTTCTGATGTCTAGTGACTTGGTGAGATGCTGTTGGGACAATGCATAGTTACCTAGTTCCTTGTGGGTATTACCTACAGCGTTGTGGAAGCCAGCAGTATGGGAATGTACATCTCCATTGATGTCTTCACTCATACGAAGACCTCTGGTAAAGTACTCCAGGGCTGTGCTATACTCTCCCATAACATAATATACGGAGCCGATGCCCTCATAGCTGATGTACGTGTCCTCATGGTTGTCACCATAGATATAAGAGAGCCCATCACTCTTTGCCTGTGAAGTACATTTATTACGGATATTACACAATGAAAGTCGATACTTGTCTGATACAAGTAATGTAGGTGTATAAGTGTATGGTTTGTCATGCCAGTTATGCGTTATCAAATCTTGACATGAAAAGTAAACTGTCTACAGCTCATACCTCATCCAGAAGTTGCTGCGCTGCCCGAAAGTTACCCGTTTCTTTCATACAATGAGCTGTAAGTAACTTGAACAGTCTAACGTTTCCATACTTCCTGTTGCTGAGCCATTGAAAGTAGCTGATAGCTGAGGAATAGCTTCTGGTGTAGTAGAGTGAGTAACAACAAAGCTCCACCCATTTCTCAACGGAGTAACCAACTTTTGGAATTTCATGTACAAGTTTTAGAAAATGGTTACAGTCGACTGACCTGATAGGCGCATTGAGCAGCTTACTGAATTTGACAAGCACCAAATCATATCTACCAGCAAAGTAGCACACTTCCGCCTGCTCTAGATAGTTGGTTTGGCTTACATGGGCGTCTTTCAAAATTGATTTGATAACTTCTTTCATCGGTCTCTTGCTATTTGGCAGTCGATTCTCTTCAGAGAAGTATTTTGGGATCAAAGTTTCAACCGCAGATTTTATAGACTGTTTGATGGGGAGGAGTAGAGTGCCAAGAAGAACAAATAAAGCACCGGGTATGTGATATTTTGTAGTTGTGGTAACATCGGTAGTTGGCATGAGAGACACAAACTCAGCCTGAGATCCACAGCTGATGTATGCACTTGTCCTCATGTACATAGACAGAGCTAAGACTATGGTTATGTATCGGTAGTTCTCATTGGTCAACATCCCTTGTCTGTGTAGGTTAGAGAATATATCCCACGAGTACCGGAGGTTCCATCCCATGAGCATCTTGACATTGTTAGCAAGTAATGTAGGATATCTGTAGATGTCTGCTTTTACTTTGACGTCTAGATTGTTCGGTGGTTGAAACTTGATGAACTCTGGTAAGAATGTGTAGGAAGTGATGTCATGAAAGAACGACTGGAGTCTTTTCTTTTGGACGTCTGGTAGATCTTTTTCCAGCTCAAACTGTATCCTAGCTCTCACAAAGTCCCCATACAGCTGGGACTTTTCTCCTTCGTTAGTATAAATAACTACAGAGGAAGCGAGCATATCAGACAAATCTCCAGGGATACCATCAAATGGAGACTCTGCAGATGTCTTGTAGAGATCAATGAACTTATCTACAGTGAGTGTGAGAACTTGACTTCCATCTCTGCCATTTCCTGTTGGAATGTTTCCTGCCTTCTTTGTTAATCCATCGATTCGAAGACCTGCAGGAATATGTCTATCAATGATACATCCCTTGTCTACAGCCAGTTCCTCGATGTCAAAGTGCTTCAATGGAGTTTCACCCAAGTTACCAATTCTAAAGTAACTGTCTACAGCCAACTTTTCAAAGTACGTTTTATCTTCTCGCTCGACTATAAAAGCATATTCTAAATCCGAGTAAGGAGTTGCTTCCCCTTTAGCTAAAGATCCCAACCCAATAGCCACAAACTTACAAGGAGCTACCAAGTCCACCAGCTGTAATGTCTCAACGCTGGATTGGATGAGAGTTTTAGAGACGTCCAACAATCCTTGGCTGCATTGTTTGCTGGCAGCGAAAACCTGTTCTGAAAAAAATTGTGCTTGATTTAGGTTTTGCTCATTAAAAGGATCATCCGCTATCAATGTATTTGCTTCCACTTCCAGCTGTGCAAAGTCCTGACAAACAGCATCTCTGTATGACTGAAGGGTAGATTTGTGCTGTTTTATGAGCCGTTGATGTTCAACATAACTGAGAGTAGTAATATATGAGCAGATCTCCCTACCAAGTGTTTTTTTGTGGGGTCATAATCTGGGGTGATGCAATGGGTTACGGCGTTGAATGAATTCGCCGAGTTTATATTGTATTTTATTTGAGGGGTACTTGAGTGGCATTTGAGTGGCATTTAAGTGGCATTTGAGTTTTGATCATTTTTTTACTTAATTTGAACTTATATGGCATCTAAATTTTGAATGTATGGCATTTAGGTTATGATAATTTTTTACATAACTCGAACTCATATAGTATTTTGAGAGAGAGGAGAGAGGAGTTATATCTAGCTTGAATAAATACATTTATTACATAATAAGCAGGAAAATATCCTTGTATAATATGTACTATAACCTTCATTTATTCACTTGAGACTACATGACATCAGCATTTTGAGATCAAGTCTATATATATATATACGATGAATGATTTTTTGTATTATATATATATATAGTTATAGTAACTATTCTAAAAAGAAGACTATTATGAAGGTTTTTATTTAAGCCAAAGTAGGTTCGGTAGATACTCCATCAGAACACACTCGTCTTTTAGCATAAAAATATGTGAGTCCTCGCTTTATTTGCTTGTATGTCAACATTTTTTTATCCTTTACTACAAATCCTCGATTTTTACCCATAAACGACTTTTTTGTGTTCAATACATTTAGATAACTGTCTTTGTTCAATTGATTAATTCGTTTGTTCAAACCTTTTGAGCTAAACTTGTTTCCTTTTTCTCCCCAGCAATAATAGGATTTAGAGTTAAGAGCAACAATTCCATCTCCGGTAAATTCCTCTTTAAACAATCCAGGTGTTCTTTTTCCATGTTTTAGTACTTTTTCACAACATTCTTGCATGCTCCATTCTAAACCCATTGTTTTGATTCTTAAAAATTCATCTCTATGTTTGTCACAGTATGGTCGTGGAAACCAATCACCATATTCATTGTAAAACTCTTTTTTCATACTTGGTTTTACCAGTGTTTCTAATGTTCCGCTCAACGCCATGTATGCGCTATCTGTATCCATTTCAACATATTGAAAATCACTTCTGTCAATATATCTATAAATAAAAAAATTGCTTCAATTATTTGGAAGTTTTACTTACTTATACATGATAATAGTAGGGAATTAGGTTTTACTTACTTATCCATAAAGTCGTAGTAAAACTGTAGCATTCTCAGTTTAGCATACTGTAGCACGGAGAAACCCAAGTGTACTGGAACATTCATAGTTAGCTGAAATGATGGTGATACTGATTAGCAAAGTAAACTTGTGGAATATAAATTTTGAATTGCAAAATAATTGTTTTAAAACTTACTAGCTGTTTACAGGTTACGATTTCATAAAAATCATCTGCTATCTCTTCCATGGAGATAAATTTGTTTCCTCTGATACGAAATGAAGCTTTTCTGGCACCTTCGATGAACTTGATGGTGGTATGTTTTTCTTTATCAGTGATTGTTTTTCCATAAGCAGCATTTCCTACCAACTTGCTAGTAGTAGCGAGTAATTCTTGACTAGGGTCTACATCTCCCATTCTCCTAGCCTCTGAAACCGATGTTCCAAAAGCTTCAAAAGCTTTTCTAGGAATATATTCTATTAGCTGATAAACTTTGGTGACTTTCAATCCTTGTTTCAAGTACCATTTCAACAAAGGACTCATTAGCAATATCTTATCTCCGTACATACTTCCAACTAATGAGCGTTGAGGAGTCTTTAAAAACCCTTCGGCTTCAGCAAAGACTTTCATTTCATCGCTCAAGTGTTCTCTGGTTAACATCGTATTTTTAAAAATCGGAGGCATTTCGGAGAACTTTTCTTCCTCTTCCTCAGGAACTTCGATGTCACATTCAACAAATCCGAAGAATTCTTCTGATTGAACTCTCTCCAACACTTCTTCTTGATTCAGCTTTTTTTCAAGTATTTTAGGGTAGAAAGAATTGTAAAACGTGTTGACAAATTTTTGTAAATTTGTATGAGTTTTTACACGCTTCATCCAGTCACACTCCCAAATCGAGATTACAGTGTAACCTAATGCTCGAAGATATTCTTCATTTTCCATCGTAGTTTTAAACAGATTTGCTTTTGATTTTCTTCCACTAGCTTGAAGCTCTTGCTCTTTAGCGTTGTTATAAGAGCAGTCGTGTCCATGCCAAAAACATCCGTGGAATTGAAAGACATGACGATTTTCAACACAGAATCCATCAACTGGTAATCCTCGTTGTCCGAGAGTAACTTCTCCTCCATTGAGCTGATGTCTGATATTGATTTTTTTTGAGAACATTTGGAACTGTAACCAGCTATGAGCTATCTTGCTAAATTTTACTGGTTCAGCGACAAAGGAGTTTTCGATTTTTCTTCTTCGAGGATAGCCGGTAGGCATTGATTGCATCATACACCATAAATACAGCGCATTTGCATCAACTCCATAGATTCTATCACAAACCTTTGCTTCTTTTCCCAACCAATGTTCTCTAATTTTAGTTATACCTTTTTCGTGATATCTATGCATCACTAGACTTGGCCCACCAACTATGTTTTTCTTTATTAGAGGATAAAGTTCTGCATTGCAGTTGTCAAGCAGACAAATTGGGAGAGTCTGTCGAAACGAGTTACCAAGTTCATGGAAATCCAAGTGTGTAGAGAGGTATGGAGGAGGTGGTTGAGGAGCTTTGTTGAACATCCATCGAATCGCTAATCCTGGTAAAGATATACCGTCTTTTAACATATCAATCCCATGCTCTCTGTAGATCGATCTTTGTCTTTCCAACGCTTGAACAAATGGTTTTACATCCAAGTTGTTGTACCATTTTAAAAAATCCCTCATTGTCTTCATGTCATTATTTTTCCATGCTTCTTGACAAATTATGTACTCTTCTTCACTGATATTCTTTTGTTTTAAAGAACTGTAAAAAGCTTCTCTTGGTGGTAGATGTTCTTGATTAAGTTGTTCCAAGTCTTTCATCCATTCATAAGGAAAAAATCCTTTTCCGGCTTCACATTTGTATGCTTTGAGATACATTTCATAGCTATATCCAGGAGCGATGAAGTTTGTACAATCTAAAAACAAAAAAGATCCTATTCCGATAACAGGCATCTTGGTTCCTTTTTTTATAACAAAATCAAAATCTGTGTCGGAGACATCTTTCAATTTTTGAAGCAGTTTTCCTTTCATCACATTGACATCATAAGTCTGTGAATTGAAACCTAGAATAGGGAGTTTTTTCATATAGCTGTACAAATCATCCAGAACTTTTTCAGCTCCTGTTCTACGTCTGAAACGATTTTTTTCAAAATCACTACGAAACTTTTCTTCAGCTTCTTCCAGTCGTTGTAATTCACCTTCTATCTGTTTTATGATTCGCGAAAATTGTTTTTCCAATCGGCTATATGATTCTTCACTAATATCATCCAAGTATTCAATGAATCTTCCAACGCATTCATCATCATCCCCTGTGTTGACAATACAACACGGGTTGTTGAAGCCTGGTACGTTTGAACAAATTGAAATACTTAAAAGTTTATGCTCATTCGTGTAAATGGTTGTGTCTGTATCTCGATCTTTTTCGCAATTAGGTAACAAACACTCTATGTCGAATGTTGCAAAAAACGGATAGTATCTCAAGGAATCATCTGACCCGATATCTATCCCGAATTGAACCTTCAGTTTGTCGAATATTGTAGCAGTAGGACTGTATTGCCCTCCAGAAAACTGCATAGTTGTTGCCTCTGAGATTGAACATCTGTGTCTTTTCAGATTCCCCAATCTGTCATAACAAGTAGAACAGGTTGGACATCTGTAGGCTTTGACATATCCTTCCAAGTTTGTAATAAGACTGAAGTGATTGATATAAAGATCCAAATATAGATTCTCCTTATAACTGGAGTTTGAATTCCAAATAACTGTTGAAGTCATATCATCATTTAAAGAAAACACTGTTATCTTCAGTTGAAATGCTCGCTCCAAAAGCAATAAATCAGCTTCTGTCACTCCTTTCCCATCACACCTCTTACCACTATCACCATAGATGAAACTATGATATTGTTGTTGGTACTCCTTCACCTCCTTAATTATCGGATCTTTTGCAATTCCACCGTTTTTTTGTAGTTCTTTGTGTAATGCTAGACATCTAAAAAAACAAAGATTGTCGGTAATTCGTTTTCCTTTTGTGTTTTTTAACATGGTTCGTATGTGTCTGTTGTTAAGGAGGTGAGAGGGTAAATGCTCTGGTGGTGATCCAACTTTTCCCATTCCGAGTAGTTTGTAGAAATAAAACGAAATGTTTGTGATTAACATCAATCTCCAAGTCGTATTTGGTCTCCGTCTCAAGCTATTTGTACGATGATCAGTCTCCATAACATCGACAAAGAAGTCATCAAGATCTCCTTCAGTTTCAATCAGTTTAGCTTTTGGATATACAGTAGCATTGTTTGATGATGAGTGAAAGTATCGGAGTTCACCATCATTTTTATTTTCTAGTATACAACCTACGCTACAGTTGACTTTTGCTCTCGAGCTCAATTGTCTCCAAACTTTTTTTAGCAATTCTAACACTCTTGAATCATGATAGTCATTTTGGTAGGTATCAGCTTGGTCTCTTGGAATCCCATCCCAAAGTCTTACATTTAAAAGTTCTATGACTTTTCCAGCTCTATGTTTCGTTTTCATAGCTCCCCAATATCTAGCTATCAAATCATCCCATTCTTCATCTTGAAAAGTTGGAGCTGTGCTATCATCAACAATACCTAGGGTTGATGCTCGGGTAGGTCTTTCAAAATTTAAATCTTCCATTTCTTCTTCTTCTTGTTCTTCCTCTTGTGCTTCTTCCTCTTCTTCTTCTTCTTCTTCTTCTTCTTCATTTTCTATCATTGGATCATTCTCATTTTCTTCAACTATCTCCTCCACAACCGGCTCTACATCTTGAGCTATTATGCTAGTCTTTGGTGGTGAAGGCTCAGCACCAAATCCTATTTGATTGATTGTTTCATCGGGTAAACGAAAACAAATGAGATTTTCTTCTAACCATTTCCAATTAGGGGAAATTTCAGGGTTTTTTTCTTCTACATTCTCCTCCCGATAATTTAAACTTTGTCTACAATAGAAATGTTAAGACATAATAGTTGTTCTATAAAACATTCACATACATTTTGTATGAAATGTAACAGAAGAAAAAATGACTTAAACACCATTATCAATTAATTTTTAAAATGGAATTAGGAAAAAAGGCTCAAACATTATTATTAGTTAGGTTTTTAAAAACTTACTGTGTACTATGACATGAATTCCCAACTCCCTCTTTTACATTAATTCTCTGATATTCTGAGTCCTGTCTACAATAAAGAGATAATGTATTATTTTTGCTGATTCATGAGATGACTATAAAAAAAACAGCAAAAAAAATTACTCTACTAACGTTATTAATTTATGATTTTAAAAACTTACTGCTTATCAAAGACTATTGTATTTTCAGTAGTTGCTGAAACTTGAAAAGTCGAAGGTTTGTCTTGAAAAGCATTTTCAAGTTCCATCTCCATTTCATTTTCATATTCAGCATTGCATTCATCATTCATGTATTCATTATCAGCGTTTAAAAAACTGATATCATTTTGATTTTTCATGAGCCATTCCCATTCCTTATGTATGTCTACATCAGTATCATCCTCTTCTGTTTCCATAGCACTATAATAACAATAAAATCATTACTTTTTAATAGAAGTGACAATAGCACATAAAAAGGTAAGTTAAATGTCTCAGCTAATAAATTTTACCTTGTGAATAAAACTCCTAGTAGTCAGTTGGTATATTATATAGTAGATGTTGAGGCTTCAGTTACTGTTGTTAGAACGAGTGATTTATTGTGTGAAAGCATTACTTTTTAAGTAGACAAAAAATTAAGTGAGATAATTAAGTCAGATAATTAAGTCTTAAGTTCAATGAAAATTTTCAAATTCACACAGAAAAACTTTTAATAGTCAGTGGATGTAGTAGTAGATGTTGCTCCTCCGATCACTGTTGTAGAACTGGATGCTTTCTGTGTGAAAACAGTGGCTCTTAAATAGGTAAAGTTGCACTGGTTGAACTCTATGAATACCAACCTTCTTTATAATATAACTATGAATCAGAATTTTGTCCACGCGAAAACCAATGTTTTCGCGGGAATAAATAACTTATTTTCACACGAATAGAAACTGTTGCTTTCGCGGGAATACAAATTTTATTTTCACGCGGATACAATCCAATGCTTTCGCGGGAATAAATAATTTATTTTCACGCGAATAGAAACTGTTGCTTTCGCGGGAATACAAATTTTATTTTCACGCGGATACAATCCAATGCTTTCGCGGGAATAAATAATTTATTTTCACGCGAATAGAAACTGATGCTTTCGCGGGAATACAGATTTTATTTTCACGCGGATACAATCCAATGCTTTCGCGGGAATAAATAATTTATTTTCACGCGAATAAAAACTGATGCTTTCGCGGGAATACAGATTTTATTTTCACGCGGATACAATCCAATGCTTTCGCGGGAATAAATACTTTATTTTCACGCGAATGGAAACCGTTGCTTTCGCGGGAATAAATGATTTATTTTCACGCGAATAGAAACTGTTGCTTTCGCGGGAATACAAATTGTATTTTCACGCGGCTACAAACCAATGCTTTCGCGGGAATAAATACTTTATTTTCACGCAAATGGAAACCGTTGCTTTCGCGGGAATAAATAAATTATTTCCACGCGAAAGCATTGGTTTGTATTCGCGTGAAAAAAAATTTTTTATTCCCGCGAAAGCAACAGTTTCTATTCGCGTGAAAATAAATTATTTATTCCCGCGAAAGCAACGGTTTCCCTTCGCGTGAAAATAAAGTATTTATTCCCGCGAAAGTATTGGTTTGTATCCGCGTGAAAATAAAATTTGTATTCCCGCGAAAGCAACAGTTTCTATTCGCGTGAAAATAAATTATTTATTCCCGCGAAAGCAACGGTTTCCCTTCGCATGAAAATAAAGTATTTATTCCCGCGAAAGTATTGGTTTGTATCCGCGTGAAAATAAAATTTGTATTCCCGCGAAAGCAACAGTTTCTATTCGCATGAAAATAAATTATTTATTCCCGCGAAAGCAACTGTTTCTATTCGCATGAAAATAAATTATTTATTCCCGCGAAAACATTGGTTTGTATTCGCGTGAAAATACAATTTGTATTCCCGCGAAAGCATCAGTTTCTATTCGTGTGAAAATAAATTATTTATTCCCGCGAAAGCATTGGATTGTATCCGCGTGAAAATAAAATTTGTATTCCCGCGAAAGCAACAGTTTCTATTCGCGTGAAAATAAGTTATTTATTCCCGCGAAACATTGGTTTTCGCGTGGACAAAATTCTGATTCATAGTTATATTATAAAGAAGGTCGGTATTCATAGAGTTCAACCAGTGCAACTTTAGCTATTTAAGAGCCACTGTTTTCACACAGAAAGCATCCAGTTCTACAACAGTGAGCAGAGAAGCAACATCTACTACACCTTCCATTGCAACTACTAGGAGCTATCTCTTTATAAAAGGTAAAATTTAAAAAAATTATTATTCCCTACCTAGCAAAGATCAAAATTAGTTTAGCTATAATGTAAAGTATGAAATAAATAACCTTTTAGTTCCACATTAAAAGCTGAATTATATATTATTTCTTTTTTAGAATACTATGGAGGATTTTTCTGCTTCTTACACGGATTTAAAGCCAGTCGAAAACAAACAAAAAACATTCAAAACACCCTCCAAAAGAAAAAACTCTAACTCTGTCACAAAAGAAGCAACAATAAAGAGACGAGCTCTTCCAAAACTGGTTTTACCCACAACATCAAACAATATGGAACAAAAAGAATTGCTCACTGATGCTGACAGAGCTCTCAAGATGGCCAAGTCTCTCCAAAAATGGAAGGCATGTGATTTGAAAAAGATTGGAGGGTTTCTTACACTAGCATCACTTCCTGTTCCATCAGTTTTGCAAATCGTTTCTATTGAACAGAGTACTGGTGCATACGGAAATTACTACATTCTCACTTATCTTGATAATTCAACTGGAGCGAGTTTTAAAAAGTTGTTTGCCCAAGTAGAGTAGTTGAAAGCTTCAATGTTGATAACTACCCATTACCTTTCAACATTTTGTACTTGGGTGAGATGGAAAATTCAAAAAAACCAGAGACTACTTACTACAATGTTAAACGTATCAGCACAAAACGCTTAACCACAATGGAAGCTACTGCTGAAGCTGAAAAACTGAGAAAAATGAGTGAAGAAGAACTCAAACTCGCTTACGACATCGAGTATCTCAGCAATTTCAAAGATTGTTCCATTTTTGCTTACATCGAAGTTGTAGAAAGATTCATTCCTTTCCGATTCAATGGAGAAGAATCCATTGTAAATTGCATTCGCTATGTCGCTGAAAAGAATGGAAAAAGAGAGACGAGAACGCTTTTACTACCGATCAGATACAACGAGGAAGCTAAAAGATGTGCACCTGGTGTGATGATTTACAAAGGAAAAAAACAGAGTAAGAATGGAAATCCTATTCCATACCACAATGTTGTCTTCATTTCTTCAACCAACGCTAGTGATTGGGAGCAATATTGCACACAAACAAATTCCAATGAGGTGCTAACAAAAACGAATAATGAGGATGAAGTTCTTAAGGAATTTCTAGAAAACGAATTACAAGATTTTGATGAACAGCTTGGTGTTGATGGTATGTAAACTCAATATCAAATGCTGACAACAGGTAGTCTCAAGCGGATAATGAATGTATAAAAAAACCTGTGTATTAATTGACACTACAAGTTGTACTATTTTGTATTACTTACTATTTACCTGATTGACATTACAAGTTGTACTGTTTTGTATTACTTACTATTTAGTGACTCTAACTATATTATATGGAGAGAGTTTCCCTACTTATTATACAATAAAATGTATATAATCATATATTGTTTCATAGAAAAGTCTAAAGGTTCTCAAGTGATTGACTCACCAAAAGTTCCGGTTTGCAAAACATTTGAAGATCTTCCTATCCCAAGCATTATACGAGTGACTGGTGTGATACATCCATCAAGTAAGGAGAAGTGTAGATATTCTCAAGTTTGCTACCATGATCCTTCAGATATAAATGAACTCGAACCCAAAATACTTTTTTGTCCAGTTGAAATAGCTAAAAACTTCAGCTGTGATGATTACCCCCCTCCGTTTAACGTTGTATATTTGGGTAGAAAGGGAAAACCGAAAAATAAAAGTGTTCTTTGGTATGATGTCAGACGTGTTACCACACCTCATTTGAGGATTTTTTAAGATGCGACGTAAAGGAAAAGACTTTGCATTGATTATCATTACAAGACCTGGTGCTTTGTATTACTTAGTCTTTACTGACTCTAGCTATATTATATGGGAAGATTTACCCCTGCTTATTATGTAATAAATGTATATAATTATGTAAAAAATTATCAAAACTTGAATGCCATACATTCAAAATCTATATACCATATAAGTTCAAATTAAGTAAAAAAATAATCAAAACTCAAATGCCACTCAAATGCCACTCAAGTACCCCTCAAATAAAATACAATATAAACTCGGCTTCAAATTAAGTAAAAAAATAATCAAAACTCAAATGCCACTCAAATGCCACTCAAATGAAATACAATATAAACTCGGCGAATTCACCCGACGTCGTAACTCATTGCATAACCCCCAAGATCAAATCCACAAAAAAACACTTGGTAGGGAGATCTGCTCATATATTACTACTACTGAGTGGATGTCTACCATTGTACCAGCTATCTTCTATACTGTATACTAGCTGTTTCCTCTCCTCTCCACAGTCTTTAACTACACAGAAGTTAGCTAAACCGTGGGCCTACAGTAATACACATATATATGTATTATATACAACTAGTTAGTCTTATGTAACTCCACCCACTCATAGAACTAGTGATGTCATAAGTGTCTACCTTTACATAATCTGTCCAATGACCAGAACTCTCCGCTCTCTCCTTGTATTCCCTTGTCAACCATTCCATGTAGGGGAAGTCTGCCATGTCTATAGAGTCCTCTCTACCTGCTGTACACAAACCAACAAGTCAGCAGCAATCAGGCAGACCTTCGGGTCCAGTACTTAATGTACTGGTCACAACCTGTTGGCAATCAGCCCATTTGTCAACTCACAGCACAACAGCCTGCCAGCTGCCACTTTGACCTGGCTAGACATACTCTCCTTTCTCTGAAGGTTATTTTGGGCTGGAAAAGCGCTCAAGTTGTTACTCAACTTCCAACTCGATGGGTTCAAGGCTCAGACACATTACTCTGCGTCACTTCAAGTACAACATGTTATTGTTTCTGATGTACAACCAAGCAGTTTGATCAGATCTAATCAATCTCCTTGGTACAACAGCCAGAGGCCCAGAACACACACAGAAAACCCAGTGTGCGGCTTGGCTTATCTGACTGGTCCTTCGATCCTGTGCGCAATCCGCAACAGTTAAAAATACCGGTTATAAAATGACTTTTTGTAAATATCCCCTTTCTAAATAATTACTGAAGTTCATATTAGGCTTTTATTAAAAAGCTTTTTTATATTTTATTATTATCATTAGCGCATTTAGCAATGTCCAGTAAATTGCTACAAGTATTTTTGAAAAATTACACAATTTCCTTAAAAACCAAATGTTCAAACTCGATTTTGAAAAAAATAATGTGTGTCATTTTCCAACCAATGGGATCTCTTCAGTTTTATAGATGACACTAGTAATGGAGATACCAGAAGTCCGCTTGCTGCCACCCATACCAGTAAAACGAAAGTCAAATCATTTTTATAAGATAATCAAATTATTTTCCCATTTACGGCAGTAGAAGGTATGGGTGTATAATGATAATGCAACGTTAACATAAATTATAGCAGCCAATGTAAGCCACAGTAATCTACCAAAGGCGCACCGTCACTAACTGCTGTCGGCAAGCTCAATCAAACCCAAAATATGAAACTATGGCTCCACCACCCATAATATTTTGTTAATGTTTTCAAGTAAACAGACACGAATATTTAAAAAAAAACATGCAAAGGCTATATTGATATCTTCACCTTTAGCAAGAACATCTTTCTTGTCATATCAGCTGCTTAAAATGTCTCAAATCTGGATAATAGTCAAGCGAGACGTGATTTCTAATGATAAGTTAAACTATAGACTAAGCTACTTCCGGTTTCATCGCTAAAACTCACTTCTATGTAAAGCTACCTTTACACTACAAGTGACAACACAAAGCACCAGGTTTTCGTTCAAAATATGAAAAGGTTGATCACTGAAGAGAAGCAATAGCTGGCAATTAGTACAACTTACCAGAAGTAAAGAGTGTGAAATGATAAAGTAGAGA
This sequence comes from Cryptosula pallasiana, assembly GCA_945261195.1. Classification (NCBI taxonomy): domain Eukaryota; kingdom Metazoa; phylum Bryozoa; class Gymnolaemata; order Cheilostomatida; family Cryptosulidae; genus Cryptosula; species Cryptosula pallasiana. The sequence continues at coordinate 4,393,050 of OX183139.1, forward strand.
CAGCTGGTGCTGATTGAAGGCAACTCCTGCTCACTTGGCTAGGATCTCTCTAGTATTGATCCTGTGTACAGCTGACGGACATGCTGTGATGTATCTGAGATAAGATTGACAACTACATACTGATAATGTTTCACAATTCTCCATCATCTCTCCTTATCTACACATTCAACATTAATCTCATGGCGGAAGCCTAAAGGTGACAAATGTGAAGCAGGTGAATAAAGACATGGCTACATAGGGTTATGTAATGATTTCTGTGGTGTGCTGACCAGAGACCTATATATACGGCCCTGGTGCTGACACCAATTTTTGTAGTAAATTAGTACTTGCAATAATATTAATCGATACAATTCGTAGTAGAATGGCCCATTCCATTTACAAATTTTCATATCAAATTGAACCATCACATACACCTGACTCTCTCCACTGGAGTTAGCTGGCTCAGTTGAAGGTGTACAGGAGCTGTGTAGTTTGACTTACCTAGTTAATGGTTACCGACAAGTGGGTGAGTTTGTGGCTAGATTTAAAGTTTAAAAAACCGGCTTTGAACTTGCCAAAAAATGACAATTTTGCTCATTTTGGCATGGTTTTTCACGATCTAAAAATGACACATTGATAGGACGATGAGCTGAGGGTTTAACTCCTGGCACGTAGTCTATTGTGAAAAACTTTGCAGCGAAACAAAGTACGGCACCACCATTGTATCTGTAAAAAGGGAAAGACAAACTCATATCAATATGACAAAATAAGCAAATCTCACCACTTTAGAGAGCAGTGCTCGTGTCGGCCTAATACAATGAACTTAGAAAAGCCGACATTTGGTTTGTATTTCCTACATTGTAAAACTCTTCAGAATCTTTTAAAGTTGTCTACTCCATTGCATTAGCTTCAGGTGGATCGTACATAAATATCGCAGGTAACTTTCTGAGCATAAACCAACTTCACATAGCTGAGCATGCAATTGTATCTTTCCAGTTTTAACCAAGTGTCTTTCACTGTCAGGATTTTGGGTAAAAACAAAGATACAAAATGTAGAAATGATACTATTTATCTCACATCAAATAGCAAATAAATATCACAGAGATAACAGCCTGCAAGTTAGTAAACTGATACTAGCTCCGTTTGAAGACCTGCTGCATGAAAAAATTGGCGCACAGCAAAAAGATGGAATCTGACCAGGATAGGTTTAGTACGCATAAATACAAATACAACGCTCGTTTTATTTTCTTTTAGATTTCCGACAGACACGGAAATAAAATAATCAAGTAGCAATTGTAGTTAAATAACGCAGATATTTATTGTATGAAAAAACGGAGAGTAGAAGACGATGTATACCAGTAGATATAAAACTATACTATAGAATGTACAATGTCAGCAGGCTGCCCATCTGCGACACATCATCTGATGGCCATACAAATCAAGTATTAGATCATTCACTGCGATCCTACACCAGAGACAACTATAACATCACAAGTAAACCTGCACTTCTCCTTCACAGCACACAATCACTGACATAATTCTATCAAGCAAACCAAGATGGAACACCTCCTTTGACTTTATCTTCTGGTTTACTTTCAGATACTTTTTGTTTAACTATTTCCTCATTTTCGTCCAGCGCTGCTTCTATGTCAGGAAACTCAAATGTTTGACCTTCACCCTATGCAAATGAAAGAGATAGAAATAAGGAGTGTTATTAATGAACGGATAGGTTGGTAGTACAGGTAGTACAGGTAGTACGGGTAGTACGGGTAGTACGGGTAGTACAGGTAGTACAGGTAGTACAGGTAATACATCTAGTACAGGCAGTACAGGTCGTGCAGTTACTTTTTGGTTTGTGATTCTGTTAAAACAAGACCGTGTGCCAACAAGTTGACAAGATCATTGGCAGGTTAAAGTGAGGTACACAGTCTACATAAACCAGATTTCCCAGTAGTTAGTCTAACAGCATGAAGTTTAACTGTAGATGGTGCTTAGCTTTTATCACAAATACATTTATCTGTGCAATAAAAGTCAATTACCGTTACATGATCTGTTGACTATGGAGGATAAACTATAGCAAAGGTTCTCAACTACTTGGGTGTCCCCTCAGCCTAAGAACCTATATGTCATGGACCCCTTAGCCTAAGAACCTATATGTCACGGACTCCTTAGCCTAAGAACCTATATGTCATGGACTCCTTAGCCTAAGAACCTATATGTCATGGACCCCTTAGCCTAAGAACCTATGTGTCATGGACTCCTTAGCCTAAGAACCTATATGTCATGGATCCCTTAGCCTAAGAACCTATATGTCATGGATACCTTAGCCTAAGAACCTATATGTCATGGATACCTTAGCCTAAGAACCTATATGTCATGGATCCCTTAGCCTAAGAACCTATATGTCATGGACTCCATCAAATGCCATATGGTACGCATAGTAGTACTACAAAATCTATGCTCAAAAAATGAAATAGATCAACAGCTAGAACTACAGTTCATAGGGCTAGATTTTACATCCTCCATGTAGACGTAGACTAAACCGATGACAAAGCTTGTAAATAATGTCTATATGATATATAAAATTAGTTGGAAGTGTAGTTGACAGAGTTGTTGTCGTCGTCGTTGGAGTTGTTGTCCTTGGAGTTGTTTTTCACTAGCTGTTGGATCATTGAATGATGTTGGATAATGTACATCGTATTTCATTTAAAGTCCGTGTCTGTTTCATTGTTTGGTCTTGATAGCAACCATGGAAGGCAGAGCAGACTCACATAAGTTTGTTGACACAAATTAGTATTGCTATTACTAGTATTATTATTACTATTGGTTTTGGTATTACTATTGGTAAAGGTTACTACATGTCTATTTCTATGAGTACTCATAGTCACAGTCACTGAGGCAACTACTGGGTTAGTATTGCTATTACATAATCCGTATGTAGAATAAGTTACCTATCAATACCTATCTTTATGAATATGGAAGTCACAAAGGTCATCAGTCATTTGATGAAAGTCAAACAATTTTATTGGCTAGCTATGGAGGGAATGAATACGAGAGGGCATAACTACCATTGGGATCTCACCGCTCATCAATATATAATGCATAAATGCCAGTGCGCTGCGAAATATCAGCATCGACGCATGGAATTGACAACATGGCCCTCACAAAGCTGTCTGTGGACCCCACAAAGTGTTATGTGGAGACCATGTTGCCATGCACCCCTAGGGGACCATAGACCACCTGTTGGGAACCAGTGAACTATAATACAATACTAACCAATCAGGGATAAACAACTAATATGATTTTTTTACTTTTTCATTTCCTCAACAAATTTGCTCAGAAAAATTTGTACAACGCATTGGAGAGTGGAGAGAACGTGAAGTTGATTTATCTGTACATCTGTCTGTCTGTCTGAGATACAATTCTAATTAGAAATATTATCATTGGTTCTTACTTAAAACCACTTAAGCATGCATGAGTTTTAATGGAATTGGATGGAAGATAAGATATGTAGACGTGTAACAGAGTAGTTAGGTTTGGAGTTGTTTGTCCTTTTATAAAGAAGACAAACCATAAAAACTAAAAACAAATAGAATTTGCCTCCACAGTAGCAAACAAGATTGTATCAACTAATACACACCAGTACAACTATGGCTTGTTTATACTCCTCAGACCATCTGGTGTCTTGTCTCATTTTATCTCTCACTGGATCAAATGGTACTTTATTCTTTGAGTACATAGCTTCACTAGATGTGAGTCCAGGCGTCTCATTGGGGGCTGAACATTGAGAGAGAACACAGGTTATAGTAAATGTACCAACAGTTCTGTGAGTTCAGTCTACAGTAAATTGTATATAATATAACTGAATATAGTGATATAATATGCACATACTGTGCTTCACTTGCGTTCGTACACTTTCTATCGATACCCCGTATATCTTTTCCAATTAATTCTTTATATCTATTCTAGTCATTCTAAAACATAAAAGCAAATAATAGTGACATGATTGTAATAATCAGATATGATTATGTAATAGTCAACAGGACAAAATTAACTTTACAATTACATTAGATGTAAGCTTACTGTTGATGTGTAACAAAGTGTACGTGGTTGTTTGGTGTGCCTGGGGGAGGTTTTATCATCTTCATCCAAAATGTTGGTAAACAAATCCTTATTTGTGGATCACCTTTCTGCCATTTGGGTAGTGGCATTATTTATATTGTGCTGTGTGATGATAGTAATGGGGTTGTGACTGGGGTTATCCCCCCTTATAAGTGTAAGTCCAACCGGAAAATGCCGAAATTTTTATATAGAGTACAATGCAGAGATACGGAGTTGAGATGTTAAACTAGAATAAACAGGCTATTGCAATGCCATTGATAAAATTGAACAAGCCACGGAGTTTACAGGGCTATAGCAGATTACACGTACATAAGTTTTTAATCACACAAGTGTAGCTATAGAGCATAATAATCATTAAATAACCACGATGCGGTCAGCGATTATATACGATCGTTGGTGCAGTAGTTAATAAATACGATGAGACACCAACGATAATTAATATAACTATAAATAATAATAATATAATAAGTTGTTACTACTATTATAATTATTATTTATTATTATAAAATTATAAGAAGCATCACATTAATAATTATTATCTAATAACAATTCAATAATAACCTTAATAATTACAATAGCAATCATAAACAGTAGAATCACGATTATAAATGATTATAATAAATAAAAATAAAAAAAGATTTCAATAATAACTATATAAAAAAATAGTTAGAATAATGATAACACGGGCATCAGAGGCTTGCTGAAAAATAGAAGGAAGACGATGCGCCCGTTGCTAAATGTGTTAGTAATAACCTAGCTTTTTCACTCAGTTTCATCGAATTAGGTTTGTGATATTGAACATTTTGTAAGCAACCGGATATTGCTACGAATAGTTTTTATTACAGGACGCATCGTCTCTGTTACTTTTTTCGGCAAGCCCCGGAGCTCCGCGGATAACAACTGTAATAAATAATAATCGAAAAAACTGTAAAAAAAATATAAATCTTTGTTGCTGCAGGTAGATTCGATGCTGCTGTCTTTAAAAATAGTCTAAAGTGTTTTTAGGGACATGTCATTATAGTATACAATTGACAGCATGGAAGCTATCAGGGAAAAACTGTCACGAGTCTGCATGAAGTAACTATATTGTATACTACGAACAATGGTAACTTCCGGTTGGATGTAGAAAGTTCAAAGAGAGATAACTCTTAATGTCACAACCCCATTGTACATATAGTACCAGTCACAGTGTGGTACATTATATACCTTTCATACATTTATATTGTATTGTGTTATGGTAGTAAATGTATATATAGTACCAGTCACAGTGTGGTACATTATATACCTTTCATATATTTATATTGTACTGTGTTATGGTAGTAAATGTATATATAGCACCAGTCACAGTGGGGTACATTATATACCTTTCATATATTTATATTGTACTGTGTTATGGTAGTAAATGTATATATAGTACCAGTCACAGTGTGGTACATTATATACCTTTCATACATTTATATTGTACTGTGTTATGGTAGTAAATGTATATATAGTACCAGTCACAGTGTGGTACATTATATACCTTTCATACATTTATATTGTATTGTGTTATGGTATTAAATGTATATATAGTACCACTCACAGTGTGGTACATTATATACCTTTCATACATTTATATTGTACTGTGTTATGGTAGTAAATGTATATATAGTACCAGTCACAGTGTGGTACATTATATACCTATCATACATTTATATTGTATTGTGTTATGGTAGTAAATGTATATATAGTACCAGTCACAGTGTGGTACATTATATACCTATCATACATATATATTATACTGTATAGTATAAAACCCTCACAGTATTTATAGTTTGATAGATTAACCACTTTGCCTGCAGTGCTAGAACACACAATTTAGAGACCACAGGAAACAAATTACAACAGCAGTAGTCACAAAATTATAAAACCAACTACAAACTCCCTGGTGGGGCTGTAAGCAGCTGAACTGACAGTCGTTTGCATAAAACTAAAGATGCAAACTAAATACCCACGCGCCCGCTCGCACGCCCACACGCTTGCCCGCCCGCCCTAAGTATCCAAAAATCAAAAGAATCCAATATTATGGCTGTAGACTTTTGACAAAAAGTTAGCACATATTATTTCCAAAATCAAAATTACTTAGCAGTAAAAACAAAACTTCAACTGTAAACCATGAAAGGAATTTGTTTCCTTATCACAACTGGGTAGATAAACATACAAACCAAAACATGTGCAAAAGTGCTCAATCACCAAAATAAATCACAAAACAATGGCAGATATTTGATGACATCATATCCTGCTAGATATTTTATATGCATATATCAAATCCATGTCACAGTCTAATGTGAAAAAGTAAAATAAAATTGGAGTTGTCTACTTTTTTATAGAAAAGACAAGCCTTATGGCATACAAAAACTTGAGCATAGGCTTTGTTTACACTAATACGCTGCATAAAGACACTGTGCACTCTGCACCCATGTGAAAATCAAACTTTGCAATGAAAAAGCATGCTGCTTACATAAGTTTGCATCATTTAGGCTTCATATCGTTTTAAAACTGAAACAGAGTTCATGGAGTGTCAATATTGTTACTAGTTGCTGCGCAGTATTGGGGTAGGTTTTACCGTACACTTGACGTAGAAACCTGTGCCAAGCCTACTGTGCTGTAGAAGTTGCAACATTATGCACATTTATAAGTTGTCTTATCTTGTATAATAATTAGAAGTTGTCTTCTCATGTTTTAGTTGACAGCAGCCATTGCTGATACAGTTCTTGCATCAGCCAAAGACAATGGCTGCTAACACTTTAGTATTGTTTTCAATCTAATAAATACTTTGTTGTTAACTGACATCGATCCTCAATAAATCCTACAAAGAATATTACAACTAGCATAGTCAGACTAGCTGGGTAGTATACTGTCTAGAGTATTGGGACTTTACAGCCCAGCACTCCTTATGTAGTACTAGGCAATTGCAGGGCAGGTATCTTCAAAGCTTGTAATCAAGAAATAGTGAAGTAGAGAGTTCAGTATTATTTATTCTTTATAACGCCTGGCTAAGCTCTTCTACTGCTCTGCTTTACAGGAAGCTTCAGCCAGCTTATATATAAAATGGATTACATAACAGCTCTTTGTGACATAATCTGTCAGCCTTAGGGGCCGACAGCAAAAAGGGTAGCTTGATTACATAACAGATAAAAGGGAATAGATACAAACAAAGGCTGCCTAGATTGCAGCTACATCACATGAGTTTTCTTTGGCGCTCATGTGATTGCATAGAGTTACCAAACATTAATAGTTGACCTCCCTGGTTTCAGGTGGCACAGTAGACACAAGTCAGTTCTACTATAGTATAATGACACGATTAACAGAAATGCATTCGTATTACATAAAACTATTAACTAATGAATGTAGACCAGCAGGTGGTTGTAACCTGCTGGTTACCCACTGGGACTAGTCCATACACAGTTAGTCTTGTGGCACAGATAGCATATCTACATTACCTACAATACCATCTACCTCCACATTATGTAATACACTAGTGCTGTAGTACATTATATACAATACCATCTACCTACACATTGTGTAATACTCTAGTGCTGTAGTACATTATATACAATACCATCTACCTACACATTGTGTAATACTCTAGTGCTGTAGTACATTATATACAATACCATCTACCTACACATTGTGTAATACTCTAGTGCTGTACATTATATACAATACCATCTACCTACAGATTATGTAATACTCTAGTGCTGCAGTACATTATATACAATACCATCTACCTACACATTGTGTAATACTCTAGTGCTGTACATTATATACAATACCATCTACCTACACATTGTGTAATACTCTAGTGCTGTAGTACATTGTATACAATACCATCTACCTACACATTATGTAATGCACTAGTGCTGTAGTACATTATATACAATACCATCTACCTACACATTGTGTAATACTCTAGTGCTGTAGTACATTATATACAATACCATCTACCTACACATTGTGTAATACTCTAGTGCTGTAGTACATTGTATACAATATCATCTACCTCCACATTGCGTAATACACTAGTGCTGTACATTATATACAATACCATCTACCTACACATTGTGTAATACACTAGTGCTGTAGTACATTATATACAATACCATCTACCTACACATTGTGTAATACACTAGTGCAGTACATTATATACAATACCATCTACCTACACATTATGTAATACACTAGTGCTGTTGTACAAAGTCTACCCAATCCTTCGTATGCCAGAGCTGAGCTTTTCTCACCTTGTACAAGTGAGGGATGGCTGCTGGTGTCACCAAAAGCATTTTTCCACATGTCTATTGCAGCGGATAGATATTCTATTGATGATGTGTAATTACCCAGATGTCTGTGTGTCTCACCAACATTGTGGTAGCTGTCAGCTATATCTGGATGGTTGCTGGTGGAACTATAAAAAGCTTTTTTCATCTCCAACGCTTTCATAAAATAACCTAGTGCTTGAACATGGTTCCCTAGACTGGAGTACGTGTGACCTATACTATTGTAACAGAAGGCTGCACTGGGGTGGCCACTGATGACATCATTTGCAGTGTGTAAATTGTTCAATGACTTTTGATGGTAATCTAAAGATAGTGAAAAGTCACCAAGTTTTCTATACGCTTCACCGACATTGCTGTAACTGTTTATTACATCTGGATGGCTGCTGCTGGATCCATGGATAATCTCATGCATTTCTAGCGCTTTCATGAAATGCTCTAATGCACGGTCATGCTTTCCAAGGCTCAAGTATGTGCTACCTATAGCACAGTAAGTGGCAGCTAGCCTTGGGTGGTTGTTGTTCTCACCGTAGATGTTTTTTGTCATCTCCAACATTTTGGTGTGATAGTTTAGTGCTAAAAAGTTATCACCTAGCTGTTTGTATGACTTGGCGATATTATGGTAACTGTCCATTATATATGGATGGTTGCTGTTGGCTCCGTAAATAGCCTTTTGCATTTGTAGGGCCTTCATAGAATACTCTAGAGCAAGTATAGGATTTCCAGTGTAACAGTATGTGGCACTAATACTGTTGTAGCAATGAGCTATTCTTGAGTGGTTGGTGTCCGTACCATAAACATTTCTCATCATTTCCAGCGACTTGTTGTGGTGGTCTAGAGATGAAATAAAATCTCCAATAAGAGCATAAGTAGTACCAATATTACTGTGAATGATAGCTATATACGGATGGTTGTTGGTTGTACCATATACAGTCTCAAGTATTTGTAGTGCTTTCTTGTGACTACTCAATGCATGTGTGGGGTTACAGAGGATGTCATATGCTGCACCGATGTTACCGACTATAACAGCTGTGTGAGAGTTATCTGTACCTCCATAAACATCATTACACATATCTAGAGCTTTGGTGAGGTATCCGAGAGCTACCTTGTACTCTCCTAGTTCCATGTATACCGAGCCGATACCGCAGTAAATGGAGTAGACATCAGGGTGGTTGGTAGTTGTTGTGTAAAAGCCTTCATCTAACTGTTTTACCTACAATGCATACTGGTGTTGTGCAGTATAAACAATCACTGAACAGTTAGAAAAAGCGAACATGTCATCTCAAAATCTTATGCTGTCTTAAAACTAGATAAAAAGAATACAAGATCATTTTGTGGTAAGAGAAGATAAGCAACCACCGAAGAACATTAAAATCGAATGTAGAAAAGCATTGATTATTTTACCTCATCCATCAGACTCTGTACATCCCTGTACTCTCCCATTTCTCTCTTACAATGAGCTGTAAGTAACATATATAACCCTCTGTTTTCTTTCTTTTCCTTGATGAGCCATCGAAAGTAGCTGACAGCAGAAGTAAAGCTGCCAGTATAGTACAAGACGTAACAACAAAGTTCCACATACTTAGCAACAGGTGTGAGAGGGGGACAAACTTTCACTTTCTTCAAAAAATGCCTACAAGAAACTTCTTCAATGGGAGCATCTAGTTGTTTGGAGAAAGCCAACTTAGCTAGATGGTACTGCCCTGCATAGTAACACACTTCAGCTTGCTGTAAATAGTTCCTTTTATGTACGCAGATATTCTGAAAAATAGCGGTCAATGCTTGTTTTGTGGGCGAAAAAGTGTATGCAACTGACTTTTGTCTTAGAGGCGTTTCTGGAATCAAAGTTTCAACCTCAGACTTTATGGCCTGTTTGATGGGGAGGAGTAAAGTGCCAAGAAGAACAAATAAAGCACCGGGTACGTGATATTTTGTAGTTGGGGCAACATCGATAGTTGGCATGAGAGACACAAACTCAGCCTGAGATCCACAGCTGATGTATGCACTTGTCCTCATGTACATAGACAGAGCTAACACTATGGTTATGTATCGGTAGTTCTCATTGGTCAACATCCCTTGTCTGTGTAGGTTAGAGAATATATCCCAGGAGTACCGGAGGTTCCATCCCATGAGCATCTTGACATTGTTAGCAAGTAATGTAGGATATCTGTAGATGTCTGCTTTTACTTTGATGTCTAGATTGTTTGGTGGTTGAAACTTGACGAACTCTGGTAGGAATGTGTAGGAAGTGATGTCATGAATGAATGACTGGACTCTTTTCTTTTGGACATCTGGTAGATCTATCTCCAGCTCAAACTGTATCCTGGCTCTCGCAAAGTCCCCATACAGCTGGGACTTTTCCCCTTCATTAGTATAAATAACTACAGAGGAAGCGAGCATATCAGACAAATCTCCAGGGATACCATCAAATGGAGACTCTGCAGATGTCTTGTAGAGATCAATGAACTTATCTACAGTTAGTGTGAGAACTTGACTTCCATCTCTGCCATTTCCTGTTGGAATGTTCCCTGCCTTCTCTGTTAATCCATCGATTCGAAGCCCTGCAGGAATATGTCTATCAATGATACATCCTTTGTCTACAGCCAGTTCCTCGATGTCAAAATGCTTCAATGGAGTTTCACCCAAGTTACCGATTCTAAAGTAACTGTCTACAGCCAACTTTTCAAAGTACCCTTTATCTTCTCGCTCGACTATAAATGCGTATTCTAAATCTGAGTAAGGAGTTGCTTCCCCTTTAGCTAAGGACCCCAGGCCAATCACTGCAAACTTACAAGGAGCTACCAAATCCATACCCTGCAATGTTTCAACACTGGAGTTGATGATGTGCTCTGTAACCTCCAGGAGTCCTTGGCTTAGTGTTTTACTCACAGCAAAAACATTGTTGGCAAATGATTGAGATCGCTGCAGAGATTCTTCATCAAAAACGTCACCCATTAGCACATACATCATACTGAGTATTTCTACCTCCCCCTGTAAGTTATCATAAAGGACTGAACAGCTCTCTCTGTATGCTTGAAGGGTAGATTTGTGCTGTTTTATGAGCCGTTGATGTTCAACATAACTGAGTGGATGTCTACCATTGTACCAGCTATCTTCTATACTGTATACTAGCTGTTTCCTCTCCTCTCTACAGTCTTTAACTACACAGAAGTTAGCTAAACCGTGGGCCTACAGTAATACACATATATATGTATTACATACAACTAGTTAGTTTTATGTAACTCCACCCACTCATAGAACTAGTGATGTCATAAGTGTCTACCTTTACATAATCTGTCCAATGACCAGAACTCTCGGCTCTCTCCTTGTATTCCCTTGTCAGCCATTCCATGTAGGGAAAGTCTGCCATGTCTATAGAGTCCTCTCTACCTGCTGTGTATTATACATTCAGCCTACAAATACCGTCAGGGTCACACCAGATAACTTCTGTAGTTGTCTCCACATTGATCAAGGATACACTGACAAGCTCCAACATTTTCTGTTTCACTTCAACGTAAAACGTAAATCACAGAACTAGTAAATAGTACTGACCTTACACAGACATCCAAGTTGTTAGATGTATATGATAAACAAGGATTAACAAATCTATGCAAGTATTAACTGCTGCGTCCAACTAACAGCTGCTGCTAACCAAAGTAAATGTGACGTACTAGTTAACACATTGCACTCAAGGTGAGACAATAACACAATTTATACAGTCAACAATGTATTGAATATAAATCAATGGATTTAATCAACCTTCGCAAAGTCTTTTCAATCAATATTCTGTAGAAATTAGCTGCCTTTTGATATAGCTGGTCAGTCCATTGTACGATATACTTTTCATACATTTATATTGTACTGCGTTATGGTAGTAAATGTATATATAGTACCAGTCACAGTGGTGGTACATTATATACCTATCATACATATATATTGTATTGTGTTATGGTAGTAAATGTATATATAGTACCAGTCACAGTGTGGTACATTATATACCTTTCATACATTTATATTGTACTGTGTTATGGTAGTAAATGTATATATAGTACCACTCACAGTGTGGTGCATCATATACCTTTCATACATTTATATTGTATTGTGTTATGGTAGTAAATGTATATATAGTACCAGTCACAGTGTGGTACATTATATACCTTTCATATATTTATATTGTACTGTGTTATGGTAGTAAATGTATATATAGTAGCAGTCACAGTGTGGTACATTATATACCTATCATACATTTATATTGTATTGTGTTATGGTAGTAAATGTATATATAGTACCAGTCACAGTGTGGTACATTATATACCTTTCATACATTTATATTGTACTGTGTTATGGTAGTAAATGTATATATAGTACCAGTCACAATGTGGTACATCATATACATTTCATACATTTATATTATACTGTGTTATGGTAGTAAATGTATATATAGTACCAGTCACAGTGTAGTACATTATATACCTTTCATACATTTATATTGTACTGTGTTATGGTAGTAAATGTATATATAGTACCAGTCACAATGTGGTACATCATATACATTTCATACATTTATATTGTACTGTGTTATGGTAGTAAATGTATATATAGTACCAGTCACAGTGTAGTACATTATATACCTTTCATACATACATACACACACACACATACGCACGCGCGCGCACACACACACACACATATATATTGTGTGATGGCAGTAAATGTATATATAGTACCACTCACAGTGTGGTACATTATATACTTATCATACATTTATATTGTATTGTGTTATGGTAGTAAATGTATATATAGTACCAGTCACAGTGTGGTACATTATATACCTTTCATACATTTATATTGTACTGTGTTATGGTAGTAAATGTATACATAGTACCAGTCACAGTGTGATACATTATATACCTTTCATACATTTATAATGTATTGTGTTATGGTAGTAAATGTATATATAGTACCAGTCACAGTGTGGTACATTATATACCTTTCATACATTTATATTGTATTGTGTTATGGTAGTAAATGTATATATAGTGCCAGTCACAGTGTGGTACATTAAATACCTTTCATACATTTATATTGTACTGTGTTATGGTAGTAAATGTATATATAGTACCAGTCACAGTGTGGTACATTATATACCTATCATACGTTTATATTGTATTGTGTTATGGTAGTAAATGTATATATAGTACCATTCACAGTGTGGTACATTATATATCTTTCATACATTTATATTGTATTGTGTTATGGTAGTAAATATATATATAGCACCAGTCACAGTGTGGTACATTATATACCTTTCCTACATTTATATTGTATTGTGTTATGGTAGTAAATGTATACATAGTACCACTCACAGTGTGGTACATTATATACCTATCCTACATTTATATTGTACTATGTTATGGTAGTAAATGTATATATAGTACCAGTCACAGTGTGGTACATTATATACCTTTCATACATTTATATTGTATTGTGTTATGGTAGTAAATGTATACATAGTACCAGTCACAGTGTGATACATTATATACCTTTCATACATATATATTGTACTGTATAGTATAAAACCCTCACAATATTTATAGTATGATAGATTAACCACCTTGCCTGCAGCGCTAAAACACACAATGTAGAGACCACAGGAAATAACTTTAATGCTTTCTCCAGATAAACTAGTTATGTGCAACAGCAAACGTTGCAGCGAGACCTGGCAGTGCTCGGTTCCTAACTATCTCGGCTGCATACTGTTGGCATACAAGAATTTCCCACGGAGTGACACCTTGTCAATAGCACATATCATGCATGAATGAGCGCAGACTACAATATGTGCTCGCTAGTAGACTAGTACCTCAGTTACAGTATTGGTGCAGTTATGTAGTTGTTGCAATATTTGCGACCCATCTGTTACAACCAGAAGAAAAGCAATGAAAGGTTGGGTTTCAACCAAAATGTTGACAATTGTGACAAAACTTCAGCAGTAACAAGTTTTAGACGTAAAAGTTATAACGAACTCTTTAGTTTCTCCCAAACAGTTGTAAGGGTTAAATTGTTGATGGAGTGATCGTTGTTGAATACTATTTATTGTAATACAAAACATCTTGTTTATATTGTTTTGTGTACTTTATCTTGCAATATAGAGGAGTAAACAAAATATTAGACCATTCGCTGCGAGCCTACAGTACAAACAGCCCTAACATCACAAGTAAACATACACTGTTCCTTCACAGCACACGATCAGTGACATAAATCCATCAAACAAACCAAGACGGAACAACTCCTTCTACTTTTTCTCCTTTCTAATTTCAGAGACATTTTGTTCAGCTGTTTTCTCATATTCTTCCAGAGCAGCTACTATATTATTACTTTACCAGATAAACCATGAATGAGTTTTGAATAGTCTATAGAACGCTGGGAGAGCAGACGATTTCATTACCAATTGCCATTTAAACTGACCCAAACTCTTAGTACAAAAATTGATAGCTGCTGAACAAAACAATTAGAAAGGGTGCCACAAGACAAACAATCTCATCAGCATGGCGAAAGTTAGGTACACAGTCTAAATAAACCAAGTTTCCTGGTAGCTAGCAGTTGGGCTAACAGTGTAAATTCAACTAGAGAAAATGGCTGTTATAGCAAACACAATCTATCCGTCCGCCTGCCCGCCCTATTAATCCACCCGCCCGACCGCCCGCCCTATTAATCCACCCGCCCGACCGCCCGCCCTATTAATCCACCCGCCCGACCGCCTGCCCTATTAATCCACCCGCCCGACCGCCCTCCCTATTAATCCACCCGCCCGACCGCCCGCCCTATTAATCCACCCGCCCGACCGCCCTCCCTATTAATCCACCCGCCCGACTGCCCGCCCTATATATATAATACTTTATTGGCATCAAAATCATTTTATAAAAATGTTTTTCATAAAGTGCCATAGCTAAAAGAAAAACAAAAAATTTCCTATTATTCCACCCGCCCGACCGCCTTCCCTGTTAATCCAAAAATCAAACGAGTCCAATATTATGGCTGTAGACTTTTGAGGCCAGAGTAGGTAGTGCACATATTACAGGGCTGTCTCTCGGGCCAGAGTAGGTAGTGCACATATTACAGGGCTGTCTCTTGGGCCAGAGTAAGTAGTGCACATATTACAGGGCTGTCTCTCGGGCCAGAGTAGGTAGTGCACATATTACAGGGCTGTCTCTCGGGCCAGAGTAGGTAGTGCACATATTACAGGGCTGTCTCTTGGGCCAGAGTAAGTAGTGCACATATTACAGGGCTGTCTCTCGGGCCAGAGTAAGTAGTGCACATATTACAGGGCTGTCTCTCTGGCCAGTGTAGGTAGTGCACATGTTACAGGGCTAGCTCTCGGGCCAGAGTAGGTAGTGCACATATTACAGGGCTGTCTCTCGGGCCAGTGTAGGTAGTGCACATGTTACAGGGCTAGCTCTCGGGCCAGAGTAGGTAGTGCACATATTACAGGGCTGTCTCTCGGGCCAGAGTAGGTAGTGCACATATTACAGGGCTATCTCTCGGGCCAGAGTAGGTAGTGCACATATTACAGGGCTGTCACTCGGGCCAGAGTAGGTAGTGCACATATTACAGGGCTGTCTCTCGGGCCGGAGTAGGTAGTGCACATATTACAGGGCTATCTCTCGGGCCAGAGTAGTAGTGCACATATTACAGGACTGTCTCTCGGGCCAGAGTAGTAGTGCACATATTACAGGACTGTTTCTCGGGCCAGAGTAGGTAGTGCACATATTACAGGGCTGTCTCTTGGGCCAGAGTAAGTAGTGCACATATTACAGGGCTGTCTCTCGGGCCAGAGTAGGTAGTGCACATATTACAGGGCTGTCTCTCGGGCCAGTGTAGGTAGTGCACATGTTACAGGGCTATCTCTCGGGCCAGAGTAGGTAGTGCACATATTACAGGGCTGTCACTCGGGCCAGAGTAGGTAGTGCACATATTACAGGGCTGTCTCTCGGGCCGGAGTAGGTAGTGCACATATTACAGGGCTATCTCTCGGGCCAGAGTAGTAGTGCACATATTACAGGACTGTCTCTCGGGCCAGAGTAGTAGTGCACATATTACAGGACTGTTTCTCGGGCCAGAGTAGGTAGTGCACATATTACAGGGCTGTCTCTTGGGCCAGAGTAAGTAGTGCACATATTACAGGGCTGTCTCTCGGGCCAGAGTAGGTAGTGCACATATTACAGGGCTGTCTCTCGGGCCAGTGTAGGTAGTGCACATGTTACAGGGCTAGCTCTCGGGCCAGAGTAGGTAGTGCACATATTACAGGGCTGTCTCTCGGGCCAGAATAAGTAGTGCACATATTACAGGGCTGTCTCTCGGGCCAGAGTAGGTAGTGCACATATTACAGGGCTATCTCTCGGGCCAGAGTAGGTAGTGCACATATTACAGGGCTGTCTCTCGGGCCAGAGTAGGTAGTGCACATATTACAGGGCTATCTCTCGGGCCAGAGTAGGTAGTGCACATATTACAGGGCTGTCACTCGGGCCAGAGTAGGTAGTGCACATATTACAGGGCTGTCTCTCGGGCCGGAGTAGGTAGTGCACATATTACAGGGCTATCTCTCGGGCCAGAGTAGTAGTGCACATATTACAGGACTGTCTCTCGGGCCAGAGTAGTAGTGCACATATTACAGGACTGTTTCTCGGGCCAGAGTAGGTAGTGCACATATTACAGGGCTGTCTCTTGGGCCAGAGTAAGTAGTGCACATATTACAGGGCTGTCTCTCGGGCCAGAGTAGGTAGTGCACATATTACAGGGCTGTCTCTCGGGCCAGTGTAGGTAGTGCACATGTTACAGGGCTAGCTCTCGGGCCAGAGTAGGTAGTGCACATATTACAGGGCTGTCTCTCGGGCCAGAATAAGTAGTGCACATATTACAGGGCTGTCTCTCGGGCCAGAGTAGGTAGTGCACATATTACAGGGCTATCTCTCGGGCCAGAGTAGGTAGTGCACATATTACAGGGCTGTCTCTCGGGCCAGAGTAGGTAGTGCACATATTACAGGGCTATCTCTCGGGCCAGAGTAGGTAGTGCACATATTACAGGGCTATCTCTCGGGCCAGAGTAGGTAGTGCACATATTACAGGGCTGTCTCTCGGGCCAGAGTAGGTAGTGCACATATTACAGGGCTATCTTTCGGGCCAGAGTAGTAGTGCACATATTACAGGACTGTCTCTCGGGCCAGAGTTGTAGTGCACATATTACAGGGCTAGCTCTCGGGCCAGAGTAGTAGTGCACATATTACAGGACTGTCTCTCGGGCCAGAGTAATAGTGCACATATTACAGGGCTAGCTCTCGGGCCAGAGTAGTAGTGCACATATTACAGGACTGTCTCTCGGGCCAGAGTAGTAGTGCACATATTACAGGGCTAGCTCTCGGGCCAGAGTAGGTAGTGCACATATTACAGGGCTATCTCTTGGGCCAGAGTAGGTAGTGCACATATTACAGGGCTATCTCTCGGGCCAGAGTAGGTAGTGCACATATTACAGGGCTGTCTCTTGGGCCAGAGTAGGTAGTGCACATATTACAGGGCTGTCTCTCGGGCCAGAGTAGTAGTGCACATATTACAGGCCTGTCTCTCGGGCCAGTGTAGGTAGTGCACATATTACAGGACTGTCTCTCGGGCCAGTGTAGGTAGTGCACATATTACAGGACTGTCTCTCGGGCCAGAGTAGGTAGTGCACATATTACAGGGCTGTCTCTCGGGCCAGTGTAGGTAGTGCACATGTTACAGGACTGTCTCTCGGGCCAGAGTAGGTAGTGCACATATTACAGGGCTATCTCTCGGGCTAGAGTAGGCAGTGCACATATTACAGGGCTGTCTCTTGGGCCAGAGTAGGTAGTGCACATATTACAGGGCTGTCACTCGGGCCAGAGTAGGTAGTGCACATATTACAGGGCTGTCTCTCGGGCCGGAGTAGGTAGTGCACATATTACAGGGCTATCTCTCGGGCCAGAGTAGTAGTGCACATATTACAGGACTGTCTCTCGGGCCAGAGTAGTAGTGCACATATTACAGGACTGTTTCTCGGGCCAGAGTAGGTAGTGCACATATTACAGGGCTGTCTCTTGGGCCAGAGTAAGTAGTGCACATATTACAGGGCTGTCTCTCGGGCCAGAGTAGGTAGTGCACATATTACAGGGCTGTCTCTCGGGCCAGTGTAGGTAGTGCACATGTTACAGGGCTATCTCTCGGGCCAGAGTAGGTAGTGCACATATTACAGGGCTGTCACTCGGGCCAGAGTAGGTAGTGCACATATTACAGGGCTGTCTCTCGGGCCGGAGTAGGTAGTGCACATATTACAGGGCTATCTCTCGGGCCAGAGTAGTAGTGCACATATTACAGGACTGTCTCTCGGGCCAGAGTAGTAGTGCACATATTACAGGACTGTTTCTCGGGCCAGAGTAGGTAGTGCACATATTACAGGGCTGTCTCTTGGGCCAGAGTAAGTAGTGCACATATTACAGGGCTGTCTCTCGGGCCAGAGTAGGTAGTGCACATATTACAGGGCTGTCTCTCGGGCCAGTGTAGGTAGTGCACATGTTACAGGGCTAGCTCTCGGGCCAGAGTAGGTAGTGCACATATTACAGGGCTGTCTCTCGGGCCAGAATAAGTAGTGCACATATTACAGGGCTGTCTCTCGGGCCAGAGTAGGTAGTGCACATATTACAGGGCTATCTCTCGGGCCAGAGTAGGTAGTGCACATATTACAGGGCTGTCTCTCGGGCCAGAGTAGGTAGTGCACATATTACAGGGCTATCTCTCGGGCCAGAGTAGGTAGTGCACATATTACAGGGCTGTCACTCGGGCCAGAGTAGGTAGTGCACATATTACAGGGCTGTCTCTCGGGCCGGAGTAGGTAGTGCACATATTACAGGGCTATCTCTCGGGCCAGAGTAGTAGTGCACATATTACAGGACTGTCTCTCGGGCCAGAGTAGTAGTGCACATATTACAGGACTGTTTCTCGGGCCAGAGTAGGTAGTGCACATATTACAGGGCTGTCTCTTGGGCCAGAGTAAGTAGTGCACATATTACAGGGCTGTCTCTCGGGCCAGAGTAGGTAGTGCACATATTACAGGGCTGTCTCTCGGGCCAGTGTAGGTAGTGCACATGTTACAGGGCTAGCTCTCGGGCCAGAGTAGGTAGTGCACATATTACAGGGCTGTCTCTCGGGCCAGAATAAGTAGTGCACATATTACAGGGCTGTCTCTCGGGCCAGAGTAGGTAGTGCACATATTACAGGGCTATCTCTCGGGCCAGAGTAGGTAGTGCACATATTACAGGGCTGTCTCTCGGGCCAGAGTAGGTAGTGCACATATTACAGGGCTATCTCTCGGGCCAGAGTAGGTAGTGCACATATTACAGGGCTATCTCTCGGGCCAGAGTAGGTAGTGCACATATTACAGGGCTGTCTCTCGGGCCAGAGTAGGTAGTGCACATATTACAGGGCTATCTTTCGGGCCAGAGTAGTAGTGCACATATTACAGGACTGTCTCTCGGGCCAGAGTTGTAGTGCACATATTACAGGGCTAGCTCTCGGGCCAGAGTAGTAGTGCACATATTACAGGACTGTCTCTCGGGCCAGAGTAATAGTGCACATATTACAGGGCTAGCTCTCGGGCCAGAGTAGTAGTGCACATATTACAGGACTGTCTCTCGGGCCAGAGTAGTAGTGCACATATTACAGGGCTAGCTCTCGGGCCAGAGTAGGTAGTGCACATATTACAGGGCTATCTCTTGGGCCAGAGTAGGTAGTGCACATATTACAGGGCTATCTCTCGGGCCAGAGTAGGTAGTGCACATATTACAGGGCTGTCTCTTGGGCCAGAGTAGGTAGTGCACATATTACAGGGCTGTCTCTCGGGCCAGAGTAGTAGTGCACATATTACAGGCCTGTCTCTCGGGCCAGTGTAGGTAGTGCACATATTACAGGACTGTCTCTCGGGCCAGTGTAGGTAGTGCACATATTACAGGACTGTCTCTCGGGCCAGAGTAGGTAGTGCACATATTACAGGGCTGTCTCTCGGGCCAGTGTAGGTAGTGCACATGTTACAGGACTGTCTCTCGGGCCAGAGTAGGTAGTGCACATATTACAGGGCTATCTCTCGGGCTAGAGTAGGCAGTGCACATATTACAGGGCTGTCTCTTGGGCCAGAGTAGGTAGTGCACATATTACAGGGCTGTCTCTTGGGCCAGAGTAGGTAGTGCACATATTACAGGGCTGTCTCTTGGGCCAGAGTAGGTAGTGCACATATTACAGGGCTGTCTCTTGGGCCAGAGTAGGTAGTGCACATATTACAGGGCTGTCTCTTGGGCCAGAGTAGGTAGTGCACATGTTAATAGATTCTGTTGTGGACAACTACTTCCACTCATTAAATACTGACTTCATTGGGAGGGGCAGAGTCATCAGTAGGTTGGGTTTTCCATGGTTCTTGCTCCACGTTACCCTCGCTAATGAGGACAAATTAATTCATACGATTTCCAAAAAACAAAATAACTTAACAGTGAAATCAGTAAAACTTTAACTATAAACCATGAAATTGATTTTGTTTCCTTATCACAACTGGGTAGATAAACATGCAAACTGAAACAAGTACAAAAGTGCTCAATCACCAAAATGGTCAAAAAATAATGGCAGAAGTTTGATGACATAACATCCTGCTAGACATTTTATATGCATACATCAAATCTATGGCACATATTATCAATTGCGTAATTTGAAAAAATAAAACAAAAATGGAGTTGTCTACTTTTTTATAGAGAAGACAAGCCTTATACTAAATAAAAAGCTTGAACATGGACTTTGTTTACACTAATACACAGCATAAAGACACTGTGCACTCTGCACCCATGTGGACATCAAACTTTGCAATGAAAAAACATGCTGTCTACATAAGTTTGAATCATTCAGGCTTTGTATTGTCTTAAAACTGAAACAGAGTTCTTGGAGTTTTAATATTGTTGATAGCTGCTGGGCAATATCGGGGTAGGTTTTACCGTACACTTGATGTAGAAACCTGTGCCATGCCTACTGTGCTGTAGAGATACTTTCTCTCACTAGTAACCAGTCGCTGGTCATGGTCTGCTTGTTATTTATCAATCACCCAAAGAGGTGCTAAACTTCCATAGCAAGGCAAAGTCATTTATGACTCATGCAGATCCGGGATAGATGGATGCAGATCCGGTACCAATTCGGGATAGCTGACCCGGGATCAGACATTTGGATACAAGTTTATTATTATAGCCAAAGACCTAACAGACTAGCCTTAGCCACCTGAATAAGCATAGATGAGGAGGTGACAACTATCTACCCTCAAGACCTCCGGATCTGGTCCTATAGAAGCCTTAGAATCTACAAACCAGTATCAATTGTAAAGGCTGTACTAACTCCGCCCACTTGCCACTAGGCGCTTTTTATATTTAATCTTATGCACCTCATTGCTATTTGTCACTATATTTATCCACATGATATCATTTGTTAAAGTTACTTTCCGTACTTGTGATTGGTCACATTGCGATTTTGGCCAATGACTTCCTTGGTTGTGCCTATAAAAGCCTGAACTCTCCATACATCCATTGCATTGTGTTACATACCTTCTGCCAAGCATTGTTTGTGTGTTTTACTCTAGAGTAAAGCTTCCCTAGAGCTGTCTTGTGATAAATACATGCATCACCAATTTACACTGACTAGTATGTCTGAGCCACGGGTTCCTACTGGTCACTAAAGTCTACCATACAAGTGGCATCGACCGATACAGTGGTGTCTCCTCTGGAGAGAGGTAGAATACTTGAGGTTAATAACATTCTGTGGTTGTCTAGACCAGAATCTACTACAATATACACGCCCCCTTAACAAATGTTTGGGTGCAGATTAGTTGAGAACAGTAACTGCAGCTAAATTTGTAGTGATTCATTTTTTACTAGCGTAAACTGATCCACATTTGCATTAGCCAAATAGAAATGATCCCTCTAAGCTACATGTACATCTGCTGATTGGCTACCGATATGCTCCTACTGAGCGGAAATGATGACAGGGTGTTTCCCCTATTTATTTTTCTCTACTTGCCATTCTCATGGCATACCAGTTGAAGTCACTGTAGTTGATCTCATAGTTAGCCATAAATTGCTTTACAACAACAAACACGGGGCGCTCATGAACAATCCCTCTTCACACAAATACTTGTACTTCAGAAACAATTTTATTGGAAAAATTGAAACTGCGAGGAGTGATATGATTGGTCAAATCTGCCAGTTGTGTAAAATAAAATGCTACCAATTGTTCTCAGGCTATTTCATCGAAAACGGAAATAAGAAAATCCTCGACCGGTACATAATTGGTAGATGTACATTAGGCCTTAGAAAGTGACAAACAACAAACAAGAAATGGTGCACAATATAAATAACAATACACACCAATATAAACCTGACTTGTGTGTACTTTTTGCTACAACTACTGGGTATGTTATTGACTCATACAACATCTCTGCATTTGACTGTCCGTACCTTCGGTATTTGCCCCAAAGAACTCAAATCATTCCTGAACAGTGAAATAAGCTTGTGGCAACCCACTAGTGGTTACATCTCAAGACTACAAAGTTACTGTAGAGATCAATGCTGGTCACCTTGACCCCAGGTATGGTTCCTGTGCACGTGCCTAACTCACCCAAGCTGAGTCCTGGAGTACGCCATCCTTACCCAGTTATTAGGTGCACAAATATTACTTTGAATGATACAGGATATACACCGACTACCAATATAAGCTCCAGAAAAGAACTCCAAAAGCAGAAAAGCTGTACCAAGTTGGTAAAGCTAACTCTGAGCCTCTCTCAACTCTGTACATTATATTGGGTCTGATCCTAACCTGGGGGAACCTTTGGCTTCTGGGAGCTTTTGGCAACAAAGTTGGAAAAAAACAAGAAAGCTTTAGCCTAGAGACAGCTGATATACTTTGCCACAAACAAATAAGAAACAATAAAACAACTATGGAGCAATGGCTGCCCACCAAATGAGCTGCGTCATTTTTGGTATCTCCACTGTGATTGGATCAGTCACTGACAAAGAGTACAGAAGTATGTCTCTAAGATGACCATACAGTTTAGCATCCATTACACACACGTATGAAATGTGGGTAAACAGCAATGTAAACCTGTGATAGGAAGCCAAACTGGTGAGAGAGATAAATGTAAACGGTTACTCATATAAAAAGGAGACAACTCCAAAGTAGGTAGGATACTGGGATGTATTGTGGTATAGTTTAAAAGGAAGGTTATTACAATAACATGACAACGCTAGTAATTAGTACTTAGGAAACTAGCTCATTGATAACCATTCAACTAGCCACCACTTTCACAAGTAGCTCATTCTGGGCTTCTTTAAGGGTTTAGTAATGGCGTGAGGGAAGAAAGCACTCTTGTTTACATAATTGTAAATCACCAGCTGAATTTAAATTATTGTTTTGTATTGTACAGGATTTCTGAGTAGGGTAGTGAGTTGTTGGTAGCATTCACCTGCACCAGACCTCAGGCTGCTGACTTGTGTACAACCACTAACTGGTTCTAGCAATGCCTGCCCAGCATAGTCGGACTAGCTGGGTAGTAGACTATCTAGAGTATTGGGCCTTTACAGGCTGGCACTCCTTATGTAGTACTAGGCAATTGCAGAGCAGGTATCTTCAAAGCTTGTGATCAAGAAGTAGTGAAGTAGAGAGTTCAGTATTCTTTATTCTTTATAAAGCCTGGCTGAGCTCTTCTACTGCTCTGCTTTACAGGAAGCTTCAGCCAGCTTATATATAAAATGGATTACATAACAGCTCTTTGTGACATAATCTGTCAGCCTTAGAGGCTGACAGCAAAAAGGGTAGCTTGATTGCATAACATATAAAAGGGCATAGATATAAACAATAGCTGCCTAGATTGCAGCTACATCACATGAATGTTCCTTTGCGCTCATGTGATTGCATAGAGTTACCCAACATTGGTAGTCAACTTCTCTTCTTCCAGGTGGCACAGTAAACACAAGTCAGTTCTACTCCAGTACAATGACACGAATAACAGAAATGCATTCTTATTATATAAAACTATTAACAAATGAATGTATACCAGCAGGTGGTTGTAACCTGCTGATTACCCACAGTGACTAGTCCATACACAGTTAGTCTTATGGCACAGATAGCATATCTACATGACCTACAATATCATCTACCTACAGATTGTGTAATACACTAATGCTGCTGTGCAAAGGCTGCCCAAACCTTGGTATGCCAGAGCTAAGCTTTTCTCACTTCGTGCAAGTGAGGGATGGTTGCTGGTGTCACCATAAATGTTCATCCGCATGGCCATTGCAGCTGATAGATATTTTATTGATGATGTGTAATTACCCAGGTGTCTGTATGCTTCCCCAACGTTGTGGTAGCTGTCAGCTATAGCTGAATGGTTGCTGGTCGCACCATAAAAAGCCTTTCTCATTTCTAGCCCTTTCATAAAATAACCTAGTGCTTGGTCATAGTTCCCTAGACTGGAGTACGTGAGACCTATATTATTGTAACAGAAGCCTGCACTGGGGTGGCCACTGATGACACCAAGTTCAGTGTGTAAGTTTTTCAAAGACTTTTGATGATAATGTAAAGACAGTAAAAAGTCACCAAGTTGCCTATTCACTTCACCAACATTGCTGTAAATGTCTATTATATCGGGGTGGCTGCTGCTGGATCCATGGATAATTTCAAGCATTTTCAGCGCTTTCATGAAATACTCTAATGCACGTTCATGGTTTCCAAGGCTCAAATGTGTGTTACCTAAAGAACTGTAAGTGGCAGCTAGCCATGGCTGGTTGTTGTTCACACCGTAGATGTTTTTGGTCATCTCCAACAACTTGGTGAGATAGTTTAGTGCTGAAGAGTTATCGCCTAGCTGTCTGTACGACTCTGCGATATTACAGTAACTGACAGCTATATCTGGATGGTTGCTGCTAGCTCCGTATATAGCTTTCTGCATTTGTAGTCCCTTCATAGAATATTCTAGAGCAAGTGAAGGATTTCCAGTGTTGCAGTATATGACACTAATACCATTGTAGCAATGAGCTATTCTTGAGTGGTTGGTGTCCGTACCATAAACACTTTTCATCATTTCCAGCGACTTGTTCTGGTAGTACAGAGATGATATACAATCAGCAAGCTGACCATATACCGTACCAATACCAAAGTAACTCTTAGCTATATCTGGATGGTTGCTGGTTGTACCATATACAGACTCACGTATTTGTAGTGCTTTCTTGTGACTACTTAATGCCTGAACAAGGTCACCGAGGAAAGTATATGTTGTACCAATAATATTGTAGATCTCAGCTGAGTGAGAGTTCTCTGCACCTCCATAGACATCATTACACTTATCTAGCGCTTTGGTGAAGTATCCAAAAGCTGTCTTGTAATGGCCTAATTCAATGTATACAGAGCCGATACCGCAGTAGATGGAGCAGACATCAGGATGGTTGGTAGTTGTTGTGTATAAGCCTTCATCTAACTGTTTTACCTACAATACATACTGGTGTTGTACAGTATGATCCATCACTGAATAGTTAAAAAGACAAACATGTCATCTTAACATCTTCTGATGTTTTAATACTAGATTAAGAAAAGTAAAAGAAAAATTAGTGGTAAAAGAAGATAAATAGCCACTGATGAACATCAAATGAAAACGTGGAAAAGCCGTTGACTATTTTACCTCGTCCATCAGACGCTGTACATCTCTGTACTCTCCCATTTCTTTCTTACAGTGAGCTGTAAGTAACATATATAACCCTCTGTTTTCTTTCTTTTCCTTGATGAGCCATCGAAAGTAGCTGACAGCAGAAGTATAGCTGCGGGTGTAGTACAAGACGTAACAACAAAGTTCCACGTACTTGGCAACAGCTATGGGAGAGGGACAATTTTTGATAACTTTTTTCAAAAAATGCCTACAAGAAACTGAATCCAGGGAAGCACCAAGTTGTCTAGAGAAAGCCAACTTGGCTAGATGGTACTGCCCTGCATAGTAGCACACTTCTGCTTGCTGTAAATAGTTTCTTTTATTAACACGGATATTCTGAAAAACAGAGGTCAATGCTTTTTTTGTGGGCGAGAAAATGTATGAAGCAGAATTTTGTCTCACAGATTTTTTCGGAATCAAAGCTTCAGCCTTAGATTTTATGGACTGTTTGATGGGGAGGAGTAGAGTGCCAAGAAGAACAAATAAAGCACCGGGTATGTGATATTTTGTAGTTGTGGTAACATCGGTAGTTGGGATGAGAGATATAAACTCAGCCTGAGATCCACAGCTGATGTATGCACTTGTCCTCATATACATAGACAGAGCTAACACTATGGTTATGTATTGGTAGTTCTCATTGGTCAACATCCCTTGTCTGTGTAGGTTAGATAATATATCCCAGGAGTATCGCAGGTTCCATCCCATGAGCATCTTGACATTGTTAGCGAGTAATGTAGGATATCTGTAGATGTCTGCTTTTACTTTGATGTCTAGATTGTTTGGTGGTTGGAACTTGACGAACTTTGGTAAGAATGTGTAAGAAGTGATGTCATGAATGAATGACTGGACTCTTTTCTTTTGGACATCTGGTAGATCTTTCTCCAGCTCAAACTGTATCCTAGCTCTCAAAAAGTCCTCATATAGCTGGGACTTTTCCCCTTCGTTAGTATAAATAACTACAGAGGAAGCGAGCATATCAGACAAATCTCCAGGGATGCCATCAAATGGAGACTCTGCAGATGTCTTGTAGAGATCAATGAACTTATCTACAGTCAGTGTGAGAACTTGACTCCCATCTCTACCATTTCCTGTTGGAATATTTCCTGCCTTCTCTGTTAATCCATCGATTCGAAGCCCTGCAGGAATATGTCTATCAATGATACATCCCTTGTCTACAGCCAGTTCCTCGATGTCAAAGTGCTTCAATGGAGTTTCACCCAAGTTACCAATTCTAAAGTAACTGTCTACAGCCAACTTTTCAAAGTACGCTTTATCTTCTCGCTCGACTATAAAAGCATATTCCAAATCTGAGTAAGGAGTTGCTTCCCCTTTAGCTAAGGATCCCAACCCAATCACTACAAACCTGCAAGGAGCTACCAAGTCGATGCCCTGCAATGTTTCAACACTGGAGTTGATGATGTGCTCTGTAATCTCCAAGAGTCCTTGGCTTAGTTTCTTGGTCACAGCAAAAATTTGATTCGCAAATGATTGAGATCGCCGCAGATATTTCTCATCAAAAACATCATTCATTAGCTCATACATCATACTGAGTATTTCTACCTCCCCCTGTAAGTTATCATAAAGGGCTGAGCAGCTCTCTCTGTACGATTGAAGGGTAGATTTGTGCTGTTTTATGAGCCGTTGATGTTCAACATAACTGAGTGGATGTCTACCATTGTACCAGCTATCTTCTATACTGTATACCAGCTGTTTCCTCTCCTCTCTACAGTCTTTAACTACACAGAAGTTAGCTAAACCGTGGGCCTACAGTAGTACACATATATATGTATTATATATTACTAGTTAGTCTTATGTAACTCCACCCACTCATAGAACTAGTGATGTCATAAGTGTCTACCTTTACATAATCTGTCCAATGACCAGAACTCTCGGCTCTCTCCTTGTATTCCCTTGTTAACCATTCCATGTAGGGAAAGTCTGCCATGTCTATAGAGTCCTCTGTACCTGCTGTGCATTATACACTCAGCCTACAAATACCGTCAGGGTCACACCAGATAACTTCTGTAGTTGTCTCCACATTGATCAAGGATACATGACAGGTTTTATTACTTTCGATTTCAGTCCAACATAAAACACAAACCATGGAACTAGTGAATAGTACTGACCTTACATAGACATCCAAGTTGTTAGATGTATATGATACACAAGGGTTAACAAGTCTATGAAGGCATTTACTGCAATGTCCAACTAACAGCTGCTGCTAACTAAAGTGAATGTGACGTACTAGTTCATACATTGCACTCAAGGTGAGACAATAACACAATTTATACAGTCAACAATGTATTGAATATGGATCTATTCAATGACATAATAGCCACTTATTGTACACAATAGGTGATTGAATAAGCCTTTAGCAACCAAAGTGACTCACTCTCTCACCCCTCTCTCATTACAAAGCTCTATTCATAGCCTGCCACACAAGCAAGAATATCACTCTCATCCATCATTCTGTCACACAGGGTCGGGTATCCAGCACACGATGAAACAGAACGGACATTATCGATTTTTCATTCTGTCCCTTGCGATATGATTGGCTGATTAACCGTAGATTAACCCACTGCGATTTCAATTGACAAGGTTATATTGACTTTCTGTGTGTTCACAAAGATGATAGATTATATTTTTATTTAGCAGTTTATTTTATAATAATTATATGATCATTGGTGTTTAACTGAAACTAACGCGGTCATATAAGTTTTGAAATAATTATTGTTTGAGATGAAAAAAGTATAACTAAATAAATAATGAGACCCCATAAAAGTTATAAGTGATAATGAATCATATATAATATTAATCTATTAATTACTTGACCAATACTGACAAACTTAGCAATAAGAAATATGTTCTATTGAAAATAATCAGAAACAGGAAACCATACGGAACAGAACGTTCCAAATATTAATTTTGCTTTTATTTGCTCGATCGAACACTGCGTCCATCATTTCAGCTGCCAAACAGGCTCTTGTGGTATGCTACCTGTTGCTAGTCTCTAGTTCTGAATACAGAAGACAGGCTCATGTGCTATGCCATCTGTTGCCAGTCTCTGGTTCTGATTACAGAAGACATGCTCTTGTGGTATGTTATCTGTTGCTAGTCTCTAGTTCTGAATACAGAAGGCAGGCTCTTGTGGTATGCCATCTGTTGCCAGTCTCTATTTCTGAATACAGAAGACAGGCTTTTGTGGTATGTTATCTGTTGCCAGTCTCTGGTTCTGAATACAGAAGACAGGCTCTTGTGGTATGCCATCTGTTGCCAGTCTCTATTTCTGAATACAGAAGACAGGCTCTTGTGGTATGTTATCTGTTGCCAGTCTCTAGTTCTGAATACAGAAGACAGGCTCTTGTGGTATGCTATCTGTTGCCAGTCTCTTCTGAATACAGAAGACAGGCTCTTGTGTCACTCACTGGAGGCATCCAGCGCAATGTCTGCTTGCAACTCCTGCCAGCATATCTTGCACTTGTTTGCAGCTCAACAAAAACATATTTCTACTTCAATGGCGGTGAACCTGCTGGTTGGTTGTTACAATGTATCTGATGCCAAGCAAGATTTTTCATTTTTACATTTCTAAACAGCAGAAAGATTTTATCGCATCACAAACTAAACTTTGTAAAACAACACTACTGACACTAATAATAATGAATAACATATTGTTCATCACAATATGTGACCCTCAAATGAAGTTGGACAAACAAAGATCCTCTATTTATGGTATACCCGATGAAGATTTGAAATGATGGGAGTTTTCCACTCTCTGTGGATAGATAACTCTGACTCCAATGCTAGCATGTTCAGTGTGCTTTCACAACGCAGTGGCAGGCAATTTTGATGGTGGGCACCTTGCCAAACCAAGCATATTGTGGTGGATTTTGGTAAATTTCAGTGATATACTGGTTGTTATTACTAAAACACCAACATCAGTGCGCTGGGATTCCTCCCACAGCCATCGCAAGAATGCTGTATCGGTGGAATGCCTCACTGCGCCGGTGGCACAGCATGCCGGGTAGGTATTGACCCCTACAGGGCTGGTATTGACCCCTTACCGACCCGGTATGGTGATACTGGGCCGGTACAAGATGGCCGCCATAGTTGAGGATACTTCTGTTCATGCTCATTGCATTCATTCATTGTGTCTTGCTAATCACCGGAGTGGATAGTCATCCTAGGACTTTGGTTTTTAATGAATAAAGCCATTATTCAAACAGCACTCTGTGTAGCTTGTCTGATCCGTGGGCTCTGTTGCCAACTGATCCGGCAGTAGCTATCATAGTTGTCACCGTCATACCGGCACAGTGTCACCTCTGGAGAGAGGTAGAATACTCGAGATTAGTGGAATTTTGTGGTAAGCAGACCAAAAGTCATTACAATATCTCACTCTCGATGTGTTTGAACCTTTACCTAGAATAGTTCCACAAAACGAAATTCTATTAGGCTATGCATGTCACCTACACAGAGCTAAAGTTGACAAATTAATCCCAAT
This sequence comes from Cryptosula pallasiana, assembly GCA_945261195.1. NCBI lineage: Eukaryota > Metazoa > Bryozoa > Gymnolaemata > Cheilostomatida > Cryptosulidae > Cryptosula > Cryptosula pallasiana. Next base: position 4,423,744 of record OX183139.1, read on the forward strand.
GGGTACATGCTTATCTAAACCAATAAGCAATAAATATTATATAAGCCCTGTACTTGCAGTTTGATGAAAAATTAGTGTTGCTGCGCTTAGGGATATGAATGGAGAAACAACAGAAAATGCTAAACCTAGTAACTAATGCCAGCAACAGTGACAACCCTATAAAAACTAGTTACAAGTTCTCTCGTAGGCCTGAAAGCAGCTGAAGTGACAATCGTTTGCTCTGACAAAAGCTTTTATACGCAGGAAGAAGAATTGCATAGGTTGGTTTGGGCCAAAGTTTAAGCTATGCTGTAGTGGTTTTTACCAGTCACCATAAGTCACCACTATTTTGTAAGATCCCCTGATGGTTGCTACCAACAGGCATGCCTCTTAAATGAATAATGAAACAAGTCAGGGTTCTATTACAATCACTCTATTGCCTCAAATAAACAATAAAGACATATTTAACTATACCGGAATAGGGTAGTTACTACCCCGGCCCTGGGTAGGAACCCCGGGCCGGCATATCAATATGGCTGCTATAGCATTAGGAACTAAAAGTAGCCTAAGGACCTATAGAGATCCTATCCAGACCCAACCCAGACCCTAGCTACCCTCAGATGACCAGATATCAGAACTCGAGGCTGTCAAGGCCAAGACTTCCAGGAGAAAGGAATCAGCAGCTGTTACTGATTGAATATCCATTGACTCCGCCCCTTACCTCTGGGCACCAATTCCTTTTAAATTGTATATTGTTATATCTTTGGTTAATATTTATATCTTAACTGCTGATTTGTGTATACGAATTAGCAGTGATAGGAGTATTTGGCAAACTAGGCCAATTACTACCTGTGACTTTCTGTGATTCTGCCCATAAAAGGCAGAGTGTTTGCCTTCGGTGGTCATGCTGCATTTATCACCATGTTATATCGTGATGTCATGCTGTTAGTCATAACTGCATGCTCAGCATTGCTATTTTATTCTTAGTAGAATAAATGTTTTGTATGACTCAAAGCACGGAGTATGTCTGAGTCGCGGGTCCGTTACAGTTGTTAAAGTCGAGGGTTCTCCTTTACAACTAGTTGCAAGTGCCATCTCGGTACAGACTCACCTCTGGGGAGAGATTGACTGTCTATTGTCAAGCCTTGAGAGGCTGACTGTCTATTGTCAAGCCTTGAGATACTGAATGTCTTGTTGATACACACATGGGAAGAAAGTTTAGCCATAGGAAGTTTTGAGCATGTGAGACATGGCATATGTTTCAGATTTCATCGATAATTATTGAGTAAAGTCAATTAAGTAATGATTATAGTTGAATGTTAGTTACTGTAGCAGAAATTATTTTACATGATAATGCGAAATGTCACAAAGCTATATCGTACTTGTAGAGTGTACTGGACCTTACAATATATTGTATTGGAAATGCACAGCGTTGCCATCAATCCGCAGCCGGTACTACACCTATTTAATCAACTTATTTAATCAACTTATGTTATTCAAGACTTTGTACGCTTGAGCGCCCACAGTAGTGCAGCTGCGTTACAGCTATAGTTTCAAGCCAGCAGGAAAGACATTCTGGCCTTAAAGTTATTTATATCTTGGCATGAGTCCCATGCTACTTTGTTTACTCTTGATTGGCCAATCATATATTTATACACTTCTGTGATTTTGTTGCTCATTTATAAGCACTTGCTTGTAGCCCAGCCGGCCAGGATTAGTTAGTTAGTAGTAGTGCTCAGACATTGTATTGTAAGAGACTGCCTAGGACTTGCGCGTGCTTAGCATTAGCAAGACAGCTGAGCGAGGTTCAGACTACAACAGAGAAGGTCCCAACTAGTGTACAGAAGACGCTTGGACTCTCGTAGGAATCTCCAGCTAGAGACTATACCAGAAGACGCCTACCTACCAGTACGGACAACAGTATTATAGAGACATTACTAACACTTTTGCAATCACACTTAATAGCAATTCTGTGCGTATTACACAAAGTAGAGAATAAAGTCTTTGCTTGCAATTTCAACCTACTGAGATCAGTTTGGCCGGTTGCCAACTGCCGTTGTGTCTGCTGATAAGCAGCATCCTGTCTCCTCTCATAAAGACAGACCTTCCAGCCTTGCACTCTGTAGCCACAGCTACCACTAAAGCACAGAGTTAGGCATAATCATAAACCATCTTACAGTACCTGTGGCAGTATTCCTCACATTACACGGGGAAAACCGTTACAATATTGTATAGTATACTTGACTCTACAATATATTGTATAGTATACTTGACTCTACAATATATTGTATAGTATACTTCACTCTACAATATATTGTATAGTATACTTGACTCTACAATATATTGTATAGTATACTTGACTCTACAATATATTGTATAGTATACTTCACTTCACAGTATATTGTATAGTATACTTCACTCTACAGTATATTGTATAGTGTACTTCACTCTACAATATATTGTATAGTATACTTGACTCTACAATATATTGTTTAGTATACTTCACTCTACAATATATTGTATAGTATACTTTACTCTACAATATATTGTATAGTATACTTGACTCTACAATATATTGTTTAGTATACTTCACTCTACAATATATTGTATAGTATACTTCACTCTACAATATATTGTATAGTATACTTGACTCTACAATATATTGTATAGTATACTTCACTCTACAATATATTGTATAGTATACTTCACTCTACAATATATTGTATAGTATACTTGACTCTACAATATATTGTATAGTATACTTTACTCTACAATATATTGTATAGTATACTTCACTCTACAATATATTGTATAGTATACTTCACTCTACAATATATTGTATAGTATACTGTAGTGGATTTTGGGGGGCCGACCAAACGTCCACCAACAACGCCTCACTCTAGCGGTCAACTTCCAACAGAGGAGTATGCCAACTCCACAACTGTTCCCGGAGCCCACGGCTCAAACGTACAACTCAATGACTTGTTGAGTAAATCATACTTTATTACACAGCGTAACCAGCAATGTATAATAAGGGTAAATGTATCATGCTACTTGGCTTAAGCACAGGTAGAATCCCAATACAGTACAAAGAGTCTAGTGAAATGTTCTGCCTTTTATAGGCAGAACATGATTAAAACATATGCCCAAACAAGGGGCAACAAATCAGTAGTGGCAGGAAGTGTTTACACTAATCAGATCATGAGATATAAATATATGATACAGTCATTGGTTAATATAGAGTTAAATGTGCCAGGTGCCCAGAAGTAGGGGGCGGAGCTTCTCAGTCAATCTTGCTTACTCATAGTGGTGCAATGAGTAGCTCTGGTTCCTGGTCCTTATGGCTTGTGGTCCTTGGCTTTGGTTTTGTTTGAGGACAGTTATGTTGCAAAGTCGGGCTCCTGCACCTTTGGTATTAATTTCGGTTCTCAGGCTATAGTAGTTCTTTGCTCACCGACCCGGTATAGGTATGGTAATAGCACTGCAGGGCCGGTAGTACATGCTGCAGGGCCGGCAGGGTGTGCTGCAGGGCCGGTGGTACCTCTGCAGGGCAGGCAGTGAATGCTGCAGGGCAGGCAGTGAATGCTGCAGGGCAGGCAGTGAATGCTGCAGGGCCGGTAGGGTTTCTACCGGCTGACTTGCTTATGTTCTGGCTGTGCCAGGCTCTATTTAGGCTTGCCTGACACTCAACAGTTGTCAGGGGGACCTTGCGCAGTGGTAGTAGTCACAAAATTCTACCACATTCCCCTCTCCATTAAAGACTGTATCTCTTTGGTCTTTAATTACATAATTTAGCAAAGAGAATAATAGTGGCGAGCAACACCCGTGCTCGGTCAAGTTTGTGGGGAGAGCATCTTACTGCCTCCTAGCATCTCTAGGGGCGGCTTCCCATGCCTGTTTCGATCCCCCAGGGTCATAGGGGAAGTCGAGAACATCTCTCATTGCACAGACTGCTACCATAGCATCTGATGCATAAGCAGAGAAAGAGTCTTCAGGGTTTCTCTCTTCTCCCTTGGTGTACGGGGTGGCCGGCTCATTCTCCAGCCTCAGCTTCTCTCCTGGAACCTCCTCTTTTAACATCGGGGGTGGCAATATCTGCATCAAGTACACCTCTAGGTTTGGCTGGACATCCACAGTTGACTGTGATTCAGCATCTTTTTCAGCTATAGGTGCTAGCTCCGTATCAGCGGCAGCAGCAACAGGGGTTGGCTGGGGAGGTGCAGTTTCTGTCCGTAGCAACTCCTCCGCTGGCATGGCCAACAACTCCTCTTCTCCAAGTCCTGGAGGGTGGTAGGCTGCTAGGTCAGTTTCTAACAGCAAGCTCTCGTTCTTCACTTCTATTTTCAAACAGTTGGAAGTAGCCATAGTGCCAATCTGTTGCACGAGGCTTTCTTTATTTGAGACAGTACACGGAGTGCCCTGGTCACTCTCTTGAGAGGGAATGACTGTCTCCTTTTTGTCAACTGCTTTCTCAGACTTCCGACTCATCCTGTCTGTGCTTGCAGGAGGCGGCTGAGCAGGGGTGCTAGGAGCAAACTTTGGTGGTCCCTGGTAGCTCTCACGGGGGGAGTTCAGCTGGAGCCTTGCCATATCTAGTAGAGCAGCTTCTGGCACTCCTTTTGAAACCACACACGACCACAGTGGTGCAACTTCTTTGGCGGATATAGCTGTTTTGGCGCCTTCCCCGGATTTCCCGGCTATTGCATCTTGAGTGGTTTTAGCCACCGTCTTCGATGCTGGCAACCAACAGCTCCTTCCACTCCCTTTCATTTCCAGTGGGTGGTCATTAGGTAACTCCTCCTGTGCTTTCTTTTGGTGACCTTCCTGCTTGTCCAGGGGCGTAGCCAACAGGGGCTTGGAGGTAAATTTCGTGCTCTTTCCTCTGGCGACCTCAGTTTTCATCCCTTCACGCTCAAATTTTCTGTGCAGGCTATCCTTCCCCCTCTCCATCGTTTGGGAGGTCCTGCAGACTACTTGCTCACTTTCTGTAGGTGCTGTTGGGGAGAATCCATCCGAACCACCAAGTGGCATAACATCCTTTTGTGTCGCGTCTATCCACATGACGCTATCTTTTAGCAGCTTTCCATGCTTGTCCGTGCATGGTACATCGTGTCCGTCTATTGTAATGACGGAGTCTTGAAATCTGAGCAAACACTCATGAGTGGTGAGGAACGGCTTCCCTATGATGGCGTCCTCGTTTATGTCACTTATCACGAAGCTGACATTGCTCTGTAACCCACAGATCTGTATGGACACCTTCACCGTGCCGTAGAACGCAATCTTTGACCCATCAGCCATCACTCCGTGTGACTCGCTGCTCTGCAGTGTGCTCCTCACACTCAGGGGTAGTCTTTGATAGACATGCCGTGATAACAGGTTTGTAGTACACCCGGTGTCTACAAGTATCGACACAACTCGTCCATCCATTTTTCCAGTGAGGAAATAGCTTGCCTTGTACGGACATACAGGGGGGAAGCAGGTGGTGTCCACCGCGTGCATCTTAGCAGGGGGCTGGCTCGTGTAGGGGTGTTGTGTCTGCTGGTTCCGTTTGGGGGTGTTACGGCTCGCCCAATCGCAGGTAGATGCCGGTAGCTCTACTGCGGGCGACGGCCGTTTCCCGCCTGGGCAGGCATCCGTTGTGGTCTGGTGCTCCACGATCTCTTTGGACATTGCCATTGCATGTGTCCCAACTCTCCACAGTCCCAGCACTGGAGTGGTGGTTGATCAGGCAGTGGTGGAGGAGGCTGAGGTGTAGGGGTAGCTCCTGATTTCAATGACTCGATTTCTTTTGTGTGTTCCGCCAACGCCTCCATGACCGCTGTCAGAGAGTCCTTCTTGTTTGGCGGTGCAGGGCGGACATTCTTCACTGCAGTATGCGGTGTGTCCGGCTCATCGTCAGTGTACTCCTCCTCATCTGTAGATTCGTTGTCTACCATGCGCACGTGAGTAGACCTCTCTTCAGGGCCTGTCCTGATCTGCAGGTATTCATTCCCTGCTCTCACTGCATCTGAAATCTCCACTGGCTGTATTGCCAGGAGGTGTCTCTGCAAGTAGGGGTTGCCTAATGTAGAGCTGAAGATATCTACTATCATTCGTTGCAACGATCTGTGGGGGAGGTCCGCATACGCGACCTGCACCAGTCGTTCTACTTCAGTGGCATGCTCCTGCAGCGTAGTCTTATACGTCCTGCGGAGGCCAGTAAGTTTGTACCTTGCTTCACGGGGGGTTAAGCCAAACCTTGTCCGTAAAGCAGCAAATATTCCTTGCAACTGTGGTGCCATACCACATTCAAGTGCACTCCCTCTCAGGGACTCTCGCAGATGCAGCAACGCTGTCTGCTCTGGCCATTCGTTGGCCTCAGCCACTCCCATGAAGCGCTCTATAAAATAGTCCACGTCTCCGTCTCCATCGAACTTCGGTGCTTTAAATAAAGACCGGCGATTGGCAGCGGCTGGCTGCATGACGGCTTGTAACGCTTCTGTCAAACGTTCCATCACATTCGCTTCGGGGTTTACAGGTGGTACCCTCCCAGCGCTGCGTGCCCGTTGGTTTGCCATTGTCTAGACTTAGAGGAGTAACTCAACTCAAATGTACAATGGATGGTGTGCTGGTCCGTTTTTAGCGGCACCAGGTCTCTACAGCGTCTAGGGCTGTCTATATCAAATTGTCTCAGTAAACAAGGTACTGGAAAGTAACACAAGGCCGGTACAATATTGCACAGGGCCGGTAGTAATGTGTACAGGGCCGGCGTTTAGAGCGCAGGGCTGGTCACAAAGTTAGCAGGGCCGGTATCCGAAGACACAGGGCCGGTATCAGTGTTAGCAGGGCCGGTATCAGAAGACACAGGGCCGGTATCAGTGTGTGCAGGGCCGGTATCAAAGATACTGGGTTGTCTGGTTGCTGCAACGGAGTAAACTCAACGTTTATGCAGAGCTAAGTGACGCACACTTTCTGGGGAGCACTTCTTCAGGCGGAGCAAGCTCAACGTCTGTTCAAGAGTGTCCAAATGGGGGGTCTGTACAGTGAATACAGATCCGGATTTTCGGGCTGCAATATGCAGTTCCAAGGTAGCGCAGTCCAACAGCGTGAGAACAATCCCACCGCTGCCACCAGTGTAGTGGATTTTGGGGGGCCGACCAAACGTCCACCAACAACGCCTCACTCTAGAGGTCAACTTCCAACAGAGGAGTATGCCAACTCCACAACTGTTCCCGGAGCCCACGGCTTAAACGTACAACTCAATGACTTGTTGAGTAAATCATACTTTATTACACAGCGTAACCAGCAATGTATAATAAGGGTAAATGTATCATGCTACTTGGCTTAAGCACAGGTAGAATCCCAATACAATACAAAGAGTATAGTGAAATGTTCTGCCTTTTATAGGCAGAACATGATTAAAACATATGCCCAAACAAGGGGCAACAAATCAGTAGTGGCAGGAAGTGTTTACACTAATCAGATCATGAGATATAAATATATGATACAGTCATTGGTTAATATAGAGTTAAATGTGCCAGGCGCCCAGAAGTAGGGGGCGGAGCTTCTCAGTCAATCTTGCTTACTCATGGTGGTGCAATGAGTAGCTCTGGTTCTTGGTCCTTATGGCTTGTGGTCCTTGGCTTTGGTCTTGTTTGAGGACAGTTATGTTTTAAAGTCGGGCTCCTGCACCTTTGGTATTAATTTCGGTTCTCAGGCTATAGTAGTTCTTTGCTCACCGACCCGGTATAGGTATGGTAATGGCACTGCAGGGCCGGTAGTACATGCTGCAGGGCCGGCAGGGTGTGCTGCAGGGCCGGTGGTACCTCTGCAGGGCAGGCAGTGAATGCTGCAGGGCAGGCAGTGAATGCTGCAGGGCCGGTAGGGTTTCTACCGGCTGACTTGCTTATGTTCTGGCTGTGCCAGGCTCTATTTAGGCTTGCCTGACACTCAACAGTTGTCAGGGGGACCTTGCGCAGTGGTAGTAGTCACAAAATTCCACCACAATACTTCACTCTACAATATATTGCATAGTATACTTCACTCTACAATATATTGTATAGTATACTTCACTCTACAATATATTGTAGAGTGAAGTACACTATACAATATATTGTAGAGTGAAGTATACTATACAATATATTGTAGAGTGAAGTATACTATACAATATATTGTAGAGTCAAGTATACTATACAATATATTGTATAGTATACTTGACTCTACAATATATTGTATAATATACTTCACTCTACAATATATTGTATAGTATACTTCACTCTACAATATATTGTATAGTATACTTCACTCTACAATATATTGTATAGTATACTTCACTCTACAATATATTGTATAGTATACTTCACTCTACAATATATTGTATAGTATACTTGACTCTACAATATATTGTATAGTATACTTCGCTCTACAATATATTGTATAGTATACTTTACTCTACAATATATTGTATAGTATACTTCACTCTACAATATATTGTATAGTATACTTCACTCTACAATATATTGTATAGTATACTTTACTCTACAATATATTGTATAGTATACTTGACTCTACAATATATTGTATAGTATACTTCGCTCTACAATATATTGTATAGTATACTTCACTTTACAATATATTGTATAGTATACTTCACTCTACAATATATTGTATAGTATACTTGACTCTACAATATATTGTATAGTATACTTCACTCTACAATATATTGTTTAGTATACTTCACTCTACAATATATTGTATAGTATACTTCACTCTACAATATATTGTATAGTATACTTGACTCTACAATATATTGTATAGTATACTTCGCTCTACAATATATTGTATAGTATACTTCGCTTTACAATATATTGTATAGTATACTTCACTTTACAATATATTGTATAGTATACTTCACTCTACAATATATTGTATAGTATACTTCACTTTACAATATATTGTATAGTATACTTCACTCTACAATATATTGTATAGTATACTTCACTCTACAATATATTGTATAGTATACTTCACTCTACAGTATATTGTATAGTATACTTTACTCTACAATATATTGTATAGTATACTTCACTCTACAATATATTGTATAGTGTACTTCTCTCTACAATATATTGTATAGTATACTTGACTCTACAATATATTGTATAGTATACTTCACTCTACAATATATTGTATAGTATACTTCACTCTACAATATATTGTATAGTATACTTCACTCTACAATATATTGTATAGTATACTTCACTCTACAATATATTGTATAGTATACTTTACCCTTCATTTTTCCGAACTAAATAAGACATGAGCGCATTTACTGCAAGCCTACCGTACCAATTGTATTCCACGTAGACTTGCTCAAGAAGCTGCACCAGCTCTACTTGATCCATTGGCTTATGTAATAAACAAAAGTATGAAATCTGGTCAAGTACCTAATGGTATCAAAATTGCCACAGTCAAGCCATTATTTAAAAATGGTTCTACTAAAATGTGCAGTAACTATAAACCGATTTCAATTTTGCCTGTGCTTAGTAAAATTTTTGAAAAGATTGTGAATGAACAGATGTTGAAGTATTTGGAAACAATTTTATTTTAAATTCAGCAGAGCATGGTTTTTCGTAAGAATAAGAGTACTTCAGACTCGCTAATTGAAATTTCAAACAACGTTTGAACAGCCTTCAATGATGGCAAGTGTGCTTTAGGTATTCTCTTGGACTTCAGTAAATCATTTGACACAATAAATTATAATATTTTAAAAAACAAACTGATTAGCATTGACTTTGATAACATAGCGATAAAATGGATTTCAAATTATCTAACAAATCGTAAACAGGTCACAGTAATGAAAATACTTTACCAGAGCCTTTAAAAATTGCTTGCAGCGTTCCGCAGTGGTCCGTCATTGATCCTACACTTTCTTTTATTTATATAAATGGTCTTACTGATATAACAAGATATTTTCACCAATTTTATATGTTGATGATACCGACTTGTTCTTGGAAGCAAAAAACTTAAACGATAGTATTGAACAAGTTAATGAAGAATTTGAAATATTGAAAATTGATGTACTGTGAACAAACTCACTTGTAATATGGACAAAACAAATTACATCATTCTTAGAAATTATCGAAACCATTTCAAGTTTACAGACAACTCCTTAATTATGTTTAGTAAACCATTAAAAGAAATTTCACGTATTAAATTTTTGAGAGTAACACTAGACAGTCAGCTAATTTGGAGAACACATATAAAATATGTAAATAAAAGATTAAGACTTCTAGCTGAACTCTTGTTTTAATGCTCATAACATATCCCTAAAAATATATTGACTTTGATTTATAACTCACTGATAGAGTCATGGGACTACGCTCCAAATATTTATATCAACATTTTAAAGAAAGTTCAAAAAAGAATAATTTGTATCATTCATTGTAAACCACATCTTACACATTCTGCTCCTCTGCTCAACAAATCAGCAACTTTAGATGTTGACCTATTATATCAGTTCAAGATTCTGTTACATTCTCAAACTCTTTTCGATAGTGAATCACATCCTATTCACAATTATCCTACTCGCTGGACAACCCATAATATAATCTTCCTTCTTCTAAATCAACTGCGGGCCATTGCAGGGTGGGTGGGACCTCAAGGCCAGCCTCAGGCGGGACCTCAAGGCTCACCTCTTGGGCGAGCGGATTTGGACTCCGTGGCCTGCTGTCAGCTACCCAACCTTTGCGCTACTGATTAGCAATGCGATTGCGCAGATGAGACACATCAGCTTTTGTCATATTTTTCTTTGATGAAATAAACCAAACAAACAAAGAGCTCCGACATCACAAATAAACATACACTGTTGTTTCGATGCACTCAATCACTGACATATCTCTATGAAACAAGCCAAGATGAAATACCTCCACAACCCTGTCTTCTAGTTCACTTTCAGATACTTTGTGTTTCACCAGTTGTCCATTCATTTTGTGCAATACTTCTACGCCAGGAAACCTATGTGTTTGTCCTTCATTGTATGGTCTATAAATCACTGTTAACTTACCTAGGGATGATAGTCGAGTAGGTGATTTTATTACCAATTGTAACTTTAACTGACACAATTTTTTGTTAAGTTTCTGATTGTCAGAGAGTGTAACACAAAATGGACAAAGTCATTGTCAGGTCATTGTCAGGTCATTGTCAGGTAAAAGTGAGTCATGCAGTAGAAATGAGCCAAATTACCTAGGTACTAGTCTAACAGAGTACATATCCATCGTAGATTGTGGGTAGCTTTTGTAACAACAACATTTATCTGTCCAATAACAGCTGCTGTGGACTTTTGTAATTGTACTTTGTTGTAGTCTACTAATATTGTATATTGTATATTGTATATACTAGTTGTATATTGTATATACTAGTTGTATATTGTATATACTAGTTGTATATTGTATATACTAGTTGTATATTGTATATACTAGTTGTATATTGTATATACTAGTTGTATATTGTATATACTAGTTGTATATTGTATATACTAGTTGTATATTGTATGTACTAGTTGTATATTGTATATACTAGTTGTATATTGTATATACTAGTTGTATATTGTATATACTAGTTGTATATTGTATATACTAGTTGTATATTGTATGTACTAGTTGTATATTGTATATACTAGTTGTATATTGTATATACTAGTTGTATATTGTATATACTAGTTGTATATTGTATATACTAGTTGTATATTGTATATACTAGTTGTATATTGTATATACTAGTTGTATATTGTATATACTAGTTGTATATTGTATATACTAGTTGTATATTGTATGTACTAGTTGTATATTGTATATACTAGTTGTATATTGTATATACTAGTTGTATATTGTATATACTAGCTGTATATTGTATATACTAGCTGTATATTGTATATACTAGTTGTATATTGTATATACTAGTTGTATATTGTATATACTAGTTGTATATTGTATATACTAGTTGTATATTGTATATACTAGTTGTATATTGTATATACTAGTTGTATATTGTATATACTAGTTGTATATTGTATATACTAGTTGTATATTGTATATACTAGTTGTATATTGTATATACTAGTTGTATATACTAGTTGTATATTGTATATACTAGTTGTATATTGTATATACTAGTTGTATATTGTATATACTAGTTGTATATTGTATATACTAGTTGTATATTGTATATACTAGTTGTATATTGTATATACTAGTTGTATATTGTATATACTAGTTGTATATTGTATATACTAGTTGTATATTGTATATACTAGTTGTATATTGTATATACTAGTTGTATATTGTATGTACTAGTTGTATATTGTATGTACTAGTTGTATATTGTATGTACTAGTTGTATATTGTATATACTAGTTGTATATTGTATATACTAGTTGTATATTGTATATACTAGTTGTATATTGTATATACTAGTTGTATATTGTATATACTAGTTGTATATTGTATATACTAGTTGTATATTGTATATACTAGTTGTATATTGTATATACTAGTTGTATATACTAGTTGTATATTGTATATACTAGTTGTATATTGTATATACTAGTTGTATATTGTATATACTAGTTGTATATTGTATATACTAGTTGTATATACTAGTTGTATATTGTATATACTAGTTGTATATTGTATATACTAGTTGTATATTGTATATACTAGTTGTATATTGTATATACTAGTTGTATATTGTATATACTAGTTGTATATTGTTTATACTAGTTGTATATTGTATATACTAGTTGTATATTGTATATACTAGTTGTATATTGTATATACTAGTTGTATATTGTATATACTAGTTGTATATTGTATATACTAGTTGTATATTGTATGTACTAGTTGTATATTGTATGTACTAGTTGTATATTGTATGTACTAGTTGTATATTGTATATACTAGTTGTATATTGTATATACTAGTTGTATATTGTATATACTAGTTGTATATTGTATATACTAGTTGTATATTGTATATACTAGTTGTATATACTAGTTGTATATTGTATATACTAGTTGTATATTGTATGTACTAGTTGTATATAGTATATACTAGTTGTATATTGTAAATACTAGTTGTATATTGTATATACTAGTTGTATATTGTATATACTAGCTGTATATTGTATATACTAGTTGTATATTGTATGTACTAGTTGTATATTGTATATACTAGTTGTATACTGTATATACTAGTTGTATATTGTATATACTAGTTGTATGTTGTATATACTAGTTGTATATTGTATATACTAGTTGTATATTGTATATACTAGTTGTATATTGTATATACTAGTTGTATATTGTATATACTAGTTGTATGTTGTATATACTAGTTGTATATTGTATATACTAGTTGTATATTGTATATACTAGTTGTATATTGTATATACTAGTTGTATATTGTATATACTAGTTGTATATACTAGTTGTATATTGTATATACTAGTTGTATATTGTATATACTAGTTGTATATTGTATATACTAGTTGTATATTGTATATACTAGCTGTATATTGTATATACTAGTTGTATATTGTATGTACTAGTTGTATATTGTATATACTAGTTGTATATTGTATATACTAGTTGTATATTGTATATACTAGTTGTATATTGTATATACTAGTTGTATATTGTATATACTAGTTGTATATTGTATATACTAGTTGTATATTGTATATACTAGTTGTATATACTAGTTGTATATTGTATATACTAGTTGTATATTGTATGTACTAGTTGTATATTGTATATACTAGTTGTATATTGTATATACTAGTTGTATATTGTATATACTAGTTGTATATTGTATTATATACATATTATGTTGTAGAACGCCGATTCACCTACTCAACTGCAATCATGATTCGTTGATCTTGTCACTGGCTGCCCACGATATAGGGGAGTACGTGAGATACTACCCTCGGGGAAAAGCGGTGCGTCTCTATGTATTATATTATACTGTATAACTCTATTGTTTACTTGCTTCACTTTGCTGTACAACTCTATTGCTCACTTGTTGCAGTAAGCTGTACAATTTTATTGTTTGCTTGCTGCAGTGTCCTGCATAACTCTATTGTTTACTTGTTGTAACGCACTGCATAATTCTGTTGTTCACTTGATGCAGTGTGCTGGAGCAGATTGGGGGAAAGCAAGCTGTAATGAAGCACTTATCTCATGAAGACCCTAATGTCAGATATGAGGCACTACTCTCTGTGCAGATCCTCATGGTGCACAACTGGTAGGTCAAGGCCACCTCTTCCTTGTTTGATTCGCTGTCTTTGCAGAACTGCTGGTTATACAATTTACATGCAAGTGTTCATCCAATAAGCTAACAATATCTTTTCATTGGAGTTGTCTCACTGGTATTGGTTTAGTGCCAACTATATTGTGTTTTGATGTAATTGTAGGGAGTACCTGGGCAGAGCCATACAGGAACCTACAGAGAGTTGATAGGATTGATACTGTATAGGGACAAATGTAGTACACACACCCACCTACTCATACTAGTACATCCACTCCCACTAGTGCTTAGGAGTGTGAGAGAGAACATTGACTTATATATGTACTGGAATATAGTATTTATTTAACCATACAGCATGAGATGTCTAGTGGTGTAGATCTACACCTGCCGTGTGTCTGTCTATGGATTTGTAATTGTTATTTTCTTATACCATTTAATGTAACAGTGGATATGATTGCACTAAATAAAACTATATGATGCATAGTCCAAGTATGATAATGTAGTGTATTGATTATTGTATAAATATATATATTGGCATTAACAATGGGCTCTCAAACAAGCTATAGAAAGTCATATCAGTATGACAAAGTTTTTGTACAGACAACATAAATATTAATGCTAATTAGTAACCAAAGGCCATATATGGCAATATGCCAAGTGCGTCATCTATTTGTTAGCTGACCGTCTAAGCCAGCTAGTTAACCCCAACATCAGTATCTCTCCTAACATCTCCCCATCACACGCCCCCAACTACACGCCGCTCCCTCTAAAGCCCTCATCCTGTTATTCCTTGCTAGTACCCGCTTGCTGTAATATTACAGTTAGTAGTCTCTGGTTGGCTGAGACTTATACATGTATTTGTCACCTACTAGACAACCCTCTGCTAACAGCCCTGGTCTCTGCTCAGTATTCTATCATACATCTGATTACATCAAAGTCTACACTCCCAAGATATTAATAATAAACTTCTGGATTGCCAGTCAGCTGTGAGAGCTGGTTCAAACTCAGCCCAGAGCTAAAAGTGTTTGCAGTTTCCCAATCAGTCAGAAACCTCCACGTGAGTCTAAACGCTGCCTCTTCTGTAATAACTCAGCGCTATTGTACAAAGTACTCCCAAGAATTTGTATGCACATGTTACATTTGCTTCACTGGTAGCTATATCTGGGTGTTTGCTGGTGGAACCATACAATGTCTTTCTCAGCTTGAGAGCTTTTTCATGGTATTCTAGTGAGTGGACATAATCCCCTAACACCCAGTATGCCGCACCAATATTGTGGTAACTGTCACCAATACGTGGATGGTTGCTGGTGACTCCATGCATGTTCTTTCTCATGTCCAGAGCTTTTAAATGATACTCCAGTGACCTGCCATGCCTACCCAATTGATAATACACATTACCGATGTGGTCATAGTTGTCAGCTATATCTCTGTGGTTGGTGCCAGCTCCAAAACAAATCTTCAATTCCTCCAATGCTCTGAAATGAAACTCAAGGGATTTGTCGTGCTGCCTCAAAAATCCATATGCCTGACCCATGTTGTGATAGTTGGTGGCCAGCGTATTGTGATTGATTTCATTTCCGTAACAGGTCAAGGTCATTTTCAATGCCTTCTCATGATAATTAAAAGCCAAAGGGTAATCTTTTAACTCACTATATGCATTTCCAAGGTTGCTGTAGCTTTCAGCTACATGGGTGTGGTTTGCATCGGCACCATAAATGGCCTTATTCATGTCAAGTGCTTTAATATAATATTCTAGTGACTGTGTATGATGCCCTAGATGTCTGTGTGCGGTGCCGATACCGCTAAACGCGAAAGCAACCTGTGGAACATTAGCTTTCGTCCCATAAACAGCATGTAGCACCTTTAGTGATTTGTTGTGGAATTCTAGAGATGATACGTAGTCCTCTATCTCCCCGTAAGCTGTACCAACTTCATAATATATGTGAGCAAGGGTTTCCTTTGTGTTGGGATCTTCAGCTATTGGTTCCAGCATCTCCATTGCCTTTTTGTGGTACCTGAGGGACTCACCATAATTGCCAATGTCTCCATACACTGTGCCAATACGGTTGTAGCTGTAAGCTATATCTGGATGGTTGCTGGCTTCACCATGAATAGTCTTTCGTATATCCATAGACTTGTTGAAGTAATCTATTGAATCTTTGTAATTACCCAGATGTCTATGAACAGTACCAATAGCTATATATGTGCTAGCCATATTTAGGTTGATGTAGACATCTCCAGCTATGGTTTTTCTGATGTCTAGTGACCTGGTGAGGTGATGTTGGGACAATGTATAGTTACCTAGTTCCTTGTGTGTATCACCTAGAGCGTGGTGGAAGCCAGCAGTATGGGAATGAACATCTCCATTGATGTCTTCACTCATACGAAGACCTCTGATAAAATACTCAAGGGCTGCGCCATACTCTCCCATATCATAATATACGCAGCCGATTCCCTTATAGCTGATGTACGTGTCCTCATGATTGTCTCCACGAAAACACAACCGTCCATCACTCTTTGTCTACAAATATATTTATTATGGATATTACACCATGAAATTCGATACAAGTAATCTAGGTGTGTAAGTGTATGGTTTCTCATGCCAGTTATGCGTTATCAAATCTTGACATGAAAAGTAAACTGTCTACAGCCAATGCAGTTTAAACAGCTCCTACCTCATCCAGAAGTTGCTGCGCTGCCCGAAAGTTACCCGTTTCTTTCATACAATGAGCTGTAAGTAACTTGAACAGTCTAACGTTTCCATACTTCCTGTTGATGAGCCATTGGAAGTAGCTGATAGCTGAGTAATAGCTTCTGGTGTAGTAGAGCGAGTAACAACAAAGCTCCACCCATTTGTCAACGGGGTAAACAACATTTGGAATTTCACGTACAATTTTTAGAAAATGGTTACAGTCGACTGACCTGATAGGCACATTGAGCTGCTTATCGAACTTGATTAGAACCAAATCATATCTACCAGCAAAGTAGCACACTTCCGCCTGCTCTAGATAGTTGGTTTGGCTTACATGCATGTCTTGAAAAATTGATTTGATAACTTCTTTCATCGGTCTCTTGCAATTTGGCAGTCGATTCTCTTCAGAGAAGGATTTTGGGATTGAAGTTTCAACCGTAGATTTTATGGACTGTTTGATGGGGAGGAGTAGAGTGCCAAGAAGAACAAATAAAGCACCGGGTACGTGATATTTTGTAGTTGTGGTATCGTCGGTAGTTGGCATGAGAGACACAAACTCAGCCTGAGATCCACAGCTGATGTATGCACTTGTCCTCATGTACATAGACAGAGCTAACACTATGGTTATGTATCGGTAGTTCTCATTGGTCAACATCCCTTGTCTGTGTAGGTTAGAGAATATATCCCAGGAGTACCGGAGGTTCCATCCCATGAGCATCTTGACATTGTTAGCAAGTAATGTAGGATATCTGTAGATGTCTGCTTTTACTTTGATGTCTAGATTGTTTGGTGGTTGAAACTTGATGAACTCTGGTAGGAATGTGTAGGAAGTGATGTCATGAATGAACGACTGGAGTCTTTTCTTTTGGACATCCGGTAGATCTTTCTCCAGCTCAAACTGTATACTAGCTCTCACAAAGTCTTCATATAGCTGGGACTTTTCCCATTCGTTAGTATAAATAACTACAGAGGAAGCGAGCATATCAGACAAATCTCCAGGGATACCATCAAATGGAGACTCTGCAGATGTGTGGTAGAGATCAATGAACTTATCTACAGTCAGGGTGAGAACTTGACTTCCATCTCTACCATTTCCTGTTGGAATATTTCCTGCCTTCTCTGTTAGTCCATCGATTCGAAGCCCTGCAGGAATATGTCTGTCAATGATACATCCCTTGTCTACAGTCAGTTCCTCGATGTCAAAGTGCTTCAATGGAGTTTCACCCAAGTTACCAATTCGAAAGTAACTGTCTACAGCCAACTTTTCAAAGTACGCTTCATCTTCTCGCTCGACTATAAAAGCATATTCTAAATCTGAGTAAGGAGTTGCTTCCCCTTTAGCTAAAGATCCCAACCCAATAGCCACAAACTTACAAGGAGCTTCCAAACCCACACCCTGCAATGTCTCAACGCTGGATTTGATGAGAGTTTTAGAGACGTCAGTAGTAATATATGAGCAGATCTCCCTACCAAGTGTTTTTTTGTGGATTAGACCTTGGGGTTGAGACAATGGGTTACGGCGTTGGATGAATTCGCCGAGTTTATATTGTATTTTACTTGAGGGGTACTTGAGTGGCATTTGAATGGCATTTAAGTGGCATTTGAGTTTTGATTAGTTTTTTACTTAATTTGAGCTTTTATGGCATATAGATTTTGAATGTATGGCATTCAAGTTTTGATAACTTTTTTACATAACTCGAACTCATATGGTATCTTGAGAGAGAGGGGAGAGGAGAGAGGAGAGAGGAGAGATGGGGGATGAGAGAGGAGAGAGAGAGAGAGGAGAGAGATTTTTTAGTTTTCTATACATTCATGTATATATGGTTAGTTATGTACATATTTATGGCTATATTTATATCTACATAGAGAGAGGAGATATATCTACATTGAACAAATATATTGATCAAAAATGAAAATTATATGATTATATACCTGATTACATAATAAGTAGGGAAAATCTTCTGGAGAGAGGGGAGATGAGAGATGAGAGAGGAGAGAAGAGAGAGGAGAGAGAGGAGAGATTTTTTTTAGTTTTTTATACATTTATGTATATATGGATAATTATGTACATATTTATGGATATATTTACATTTACATCATTGAATAATATACATTTATTACATAATAAGTATATTAAATGCTATAAAATATGTTGGAAAATTACCAAATTAGACCTCTAGATGGTTAAAATCTACAGTATTTGGGAAATAACTGCAAGAGAGGAGAGAGGAGTATTTGGTAGAGGAGAGAGTATGTTGAGAGAGAGGAGAGATAAAAATAGGAGAGAGGGGAGAGGAGATATATCTACATTGAATAAATACAGTGATTAAAAATGAAACAATATGTGAATATATACATTTATTGTGTAATAAGTAGGGAAAATCTCATACAATATAGCTAGAGTCAGTAAATATTAAATAATACAAACTTAGGAAGGAAGACTTCTGTTCTATGTACTTTTGATTCCATAATGAACTAAAATAAAAAGTTATGTATTAGTATAGAATGGTTAAACAGAAATTTAAAACAACTACAAACTCTTACTAAATAGTACTTTTTTATTAATTATTACCTTATCATCAAAAATTGACTGTTAATCGGATGTTTTTGTAGCTTTTCGTGTCTTACGTTGTTGAGTCCTTACCCTTCTAGCTTGTCTTTGAGCGGACTGTCGCTGCATGTTTCTTCTTTTTAGAGCAAGTTCTTTACGAGCACACTCGATAGAAATTGGTGTGTTTACCTGTTGTAGTTGATATTGTCGTTGTTGTAATACATAATGTAATCTCTGAATATCTGACGTAACATCATTCCCTAAGAGCTTTAATGTTAGAAAAGATTCAGTTCGAAAACTATTTAGCTGCTCTATCAAGTCTTTCTGTATGAATTTACAATTGTTTGAGATAATTCGCACTCTCTCTTCAATTTTCTTATTGCATATGTTTTGTAGAAGTATCAAGTCCTCTTGAGTCAAAGATTTAGGCTGAGTTTCTGATTCTGTGTTGTTAACTATTTCCATTTCTTGTCATTGAATCTGAAAAAACAAAAAAAAACAGATGATTAATTTTGTTCAGTTGTTTTAGTATAATAAATGATATATGAGTAAAAACTGTAATTTATTAAGTTTTTACCTTGATGCTCTTCTAATAGCTGTAGTAGATGTTGCTTCTCTGATAGCTGTTGTAGAACTGGATGCTTTCTGTGTGAAAACTATGACTCTTATATAGCTAAAGTTGTACTGATTAAACCCTATGAACACCATCTCGTGTCAATCTCTATGAATCAACATTTGTTCACGCGAAGGAAAGTCAATGCTTTCGCGGGAATAAATAAATAATTTTCACGCGAACACAAACCAATGCTTTCGCGGGAATAAATAAGCTATTTTCACGCGAATGGAAACCGTTGCTTTCGCGGGAATAAATAATTTATTTTCACGCGAATAGAAACCAATGCTTTCGCGGGAATAAATAATTTATTTTCACACGAATAGAAACCTATTCTTTCGCGGGAATAAGTACTTTATTTTCACACGAATAGAAACCAATGCTTTCGCGGGAATAAATACTTTATTTTCACGCGAATGGAAACCGTTGCTTTCGCGGGAATAAATAATTTATTTTCACGCGAATAGAAACCAATGCTTTCGCGGGAATAAATGATTTTATTTTCCGCGGATGAAAGTCAATGTTGTCGCGGGAATAAATACTTTATTTTCACGCGAATGGAAACCGTTGCTTTCGCGTGAAAATAAAGTATTTATTCCCGCGAAAGCATTGGTTTCTATTCGCGTGAAAATAAAGTATTTATTCCCGCGAAAGCAACGGTTTGTATTCGCGTGAAAATAAAGTATTTATTCCCGCGAAAGCAACGGTTTCCATTTGCGTGAAAATAAAGTATTTATTCCCGCGACAACATTGACTTTCATCCGCGGGAAAGAAAATCCTTTATTCCCGCGAAAGCATTGGTTTCTATTCGCGTGGAAATAAAATATTTATTCCCGCGAAAGCAACGGTTTCCATTCGCGGGAAATTAAATCATTTATTCCCGCGAAGGCAACAGTTTGCATCCGTGTGAAAATAAAGTACTTATTCCCGCGAAAGAATAGGTTTCTATTCGTGTGAAAATAAATTATTTATTCCCGCGAAAGCATTTGTTTCTATTCGCGTGAAAAAAAATATTTATTCCCGCGAAAGCAACGGTTTCCATTCGTGTGAAAATTATTTATTTATTCCCGCGAAAGCATTGGTTTGTATTCGCGTGAAAATAATTCATTTATTCCCGCGAAAGCATTGGTTTCTATTCGCGTGAAAATAAAATATTTATTCCCGCGAAAGCAACGGTTTCCATTCGCGTGAAAATTATTTAGTTATTCCCGCGAAAGCATTGGTTTGTATTCGCGTGAAAATAATTCATTTATTCCCGCGAAACAATTGACTTTCCTTCGCGTGAACAAATGTTGATTCATAGAGATTGACACGAGATGGTGTTCATAGGGTTTAATCAGTACAACTTTAGCTATATAAGAGCCATCGTTTTCACACAGAAAGCATCCAGTTCTACAGCGACTAACAGAGGAGCAACATCTACTACAGCTATTAGGAAAGCAACAAGGTAAGAAGCACTAAAATAATTATTTGTTTTTAATTAATTGAAACATCTAGGTTTTTGAATCTTAGTTTTTAAAAACAATCTTTTAATAAAACAATAGTTTCAGTATATTTACATCATTAAACTAAGTTCTTTTACTTTTTGCAGGTATGATGACATCACACTCCAAAGCACTTCCTAAGCTCCATATTGAACCAATCACAGCTACCAACAACACTAACGCTATTTCCACTACAACCATCATTTCCACCACCAACGGCATTCACATTGATGATAGAAGATCCAATCCTAACACCTTTAATGATACATCTTCTCGCTCAAACACCAATGCTCATGCTGATATAGCAATGAACCATCATGTAGTTTCAGCTGACTCTCCTTTGAGTCCCACACCGGACTACACATATCTGCATGAGAACAGTGAAGTCAAACGAACGGAGGATATCAAAAAACCGACAGTGACATTATCTCAAGCTTCAATTTCCTTTTTATTCAGCAACAGCAAGAATAATACCGTAAACAAACTTAGAGAGTTTGAATTGCTCGAGATGGGTGGAATAATGACAGGAGCTATGCAGAAAGGAATGTTGGAAATCGGAAATTTTGTGAGTTTGTTGGATTTACCAATTCCTACGATATTGGAGGTTTTCGATGTTAATTACGTTGAAGATTATGGTATATTGGACTATGAATATGTTTTAAAAAACAATCGTCGAATTCGAGTCAAGTCACTGATTGACAAAGAACTTACGGTGGAGCTACAGGAACTTGATCCCGGCTCTTCACAAATCCTAGTGTACATGGGAAAGCTAGAAGAAAATCAACCCGATCTACGTATTGTAGGAGATAATCATCGTCATCAAGGGCTAAAACAACGAGTTATAGCCAAAATCTTGAGAAAAAAATCATTGAAACAGTTGCAAGCATACTTTGATATCATCACTTTCGATAATATTCCTGTCAACACTCTTCTGACATTCACTAGACTTTCAGTTTGGAAAAATTTGAAGTCGAAGCAGCGAAAACGAAAACGAAAACAAGATACATCGCCTTTACGTATCACTCACACTGTCACTTACAGATACATGATGAATGACGGATCTTTGATGACTGGGAAGATTGTTGTCCCTCCTGAGAACGTTTTGAAGATCAAAAATCATGAATGTGGTATGATCCACTATAAAAGTACGATGACAACTGAAGGCGGCACAAAGAAACACATTCTCACGATTCTGAGTGTTGAAGAAGCTTTAATGCTTCTATCTACTTCAAGTGAAAAAGAAGGAATAGCTTTCAGACTTTCTCTATTTGATGATGCTGAGCTGATGAAAAGTTATGATGATGATGTTGCTGCTGATGATGCTGCTGATGATGATGATGATGATGATGATGATAATGACGATGATAACATCGATGCTTATACCGATGAAGAAGATGATAATATGACGGATGATGACTCTAAGAACAAAAAATTTGAGGAAAAAGATGAAGTTGTCGACAATGATAGTGAGAAAAGCAATGAAGATGATGACAATCACATTTCAAGCGAAGCTAGCAGGATTTCAATATCGGAAATTTAATTAAGGTATGTTAATCTTCACTAGTAATAAGTAACTACTAATAGACGTATTTTTTACCATAGTATAATGTAGTTGTTATAACGACATCTATGTATGCTTTTAGATAGAATACGTGTACAAGTGAATGACCGTCGACTCGCCAAAATCTATCAGCAACAACTCATGAACATTAAATTACATATTATTTGTATTGTGCAATAATTTGTATATATTTAGTGTAATAAAGTATTTTATTCATATTTAACATTAGTTATTTAGCCAATTTGTAAAACTTTCGGGGCTACAACTCTAAAATGTTACAAAAATTTCAATGTTCCGACACAAAAATAAATATTTCAAGTTATCGTCTCATTTTTCAAAAATGTTAAGACAACTCCCATTTATAATTTCTAAACTTCGTTTTTGAAAAAATATGTAAAAGTTGTCGGCACATTGTGTCAAAATGATAAGACAACTCCGCTTTTGCACAAAAAATTGTGAAAAATGTTTTATAATTTGTTTGAGAAACCAAAACAGTAGAAGACTTTTTACAACCGCAAGCATTACACTTTAGGTTTTACAGTTTTGTGAATTGGGTGTTGATAGTTTGTCACGATATGACATAATAATTAAGTAATTATAGTCTTTTTCATAACAATGCTATAGATTCAGTAATACAGATGTGAAATTTACTGTTTCATCACTTGAATGCAGTATGAAGGTAGTTGATGTAATATTTATTTTGTAATATTATGCAAAGTAATACAGTAAGAATGAAGCATATGGAGTTCTCAACCACAAAACAAATAAAAATAATGCATTAGGGTAAACTAATGACAGAACAATTTTACATGAAGTGTATACATGTGAATAAAGTATTCATAAAAACACAGACTATTGTCTGTATATATAATATATATAGAGAGTATTTATAAAAAACAGCCTATTAACTATATATTTTGTGGTAAGAAATTGTAAAATAGGATAGTTGCATAAAGTCTATGGTAAACTAATGACAGAACATTTTTTACATGAAATGTATTCATAAAAACACAGACTATTGTCTGTATATATAATATATATATAGAGAGAGTATTTATAAAAAAAACATCCTATTCACTATATATTTTGTGGTAAGAAATTATAAAATAGGGTAGTTGCATAAGACCTATTCCAGAGCCATGATAATATTAAAAAATATAGTGAAATAAAAATTTTAAAACTCACCTAAGAGTGCAGTTAGTACAAGAACTTCTTCTTGAGAAAAGTCTGAGTTTTTCTGCATTTTTCGTCTAATAGACGCTAATTTCAATTTAACACAATCATTAAAACCCTTTTTTTTCAGTCCATCTTTTATATTCAAAATTAATTTAAGTGAAGTTAAATCAATTTTCTTATCATCAATCTTTTGGCTTTCTTTTAAATCTACTTGGGTTTGAGGTTTAACTGTTATAGTATTAGATTCTAAAACACTGGTTTTTGGACTGCACTGTGAACTAGCAACGGGAATTAAGTCATTATTACTTTCTTCAGTTTCTGAAAGATCAGAATCTGAAGATATAAGTGCTCTCATTTTTTTACACTGGTTTTTAATCAAAAGTTTTCGATCTTCAGCAGCAGGTTTTTTAGCTATCGCCAACCATTTACTCCCTAATTCAAAATCTAGAACAATGTTTTCAGAAAAATAACCTTCTATTGGATAGAGATACACTAACGCAAATTTTTTTCGGAAAAGTAATATCCATAAGTAATTCAGAATATTTTCTATTAATAAATAAAACAAAATTATTGTAACTAGCAATATCGACAATAAAAAACATTTTAGTTTTTAAAATACAACTATGTTGCTGAAGATCTCTCAAAGTTGTATGCGATTTTCCACATAAACAATAATAAATAAACAAGTGAGCACAAAAATGTCTTGAAAGAACTCGGCCAGGCTCATGCAATTCCCCTAATTTAAACTTCTTACCACAAAATATACAAGAGATGTTGTTTTTGTTTCCTTTCAGTGCTTCACTCAACATCTTTGTGCCATATGCGATCAACAGCAATGAGAGCACTGAAAGGAAATACCTAGGGCTTTTGTTATCAATATCTACAAGCAAAATAAACAAATTCTCATCATATATAGATAACTTTCTTAAGCATGCTATATGTATATATATAAAGATAATGCATGTCACTTACACTTAAAACACTCTCTATCTTCTTTTATATTTCCGTCTAAAAGACTTAATTCTCTATACTCCCTTAATTCAGGATTCTCTGCTTGAACTAAAATAGAAAATACGAATGTAGTTATGCTATTTTTTTGAAAAAATTCGAAAAAATTTTTATAAATTGAATGAGTATATAGTAAGTAATATTTTCGTCATACTTACATTCAAATGTGTTCCGTTCATAGCACAGGAAGTTTTCGTCCTTCCCAACACATTGCTTGCTTCCTATGAATCGTGAAGAAGCTTTTTCTACAAAAAAAATAACATAGTAAATGTAAAGTCATTATTATTGTACCTACAGACAAATTTACATTTTTCATAAAACAGAAAAACTTACTCATAGCAATATGCGTGCTAGCTTTGCTTTTTTCCGTCTTCTCTTCATCTTCAAAACACTCCTCCAACCACCTTAGTGTTTCATCATCGGTAGAACTTAATAAAACAATAAATCAAGATTGTAATTATTTAAAAACTCTATATAATACAGTTGAATATTGAATAATAAAGTTTCAATAATATACTTACATAGTACTGAAAACTATTTCGTCTATATTTAGTTCTAATGCAATATTTGAGGATGTAGACCTACAAGTAATATATATATATATATACATTTGTATAAATTTATAAATGTAACTGCAACAAAATTGTAAAAGATAGTATAAATAACTTACTCATTTGTTGTAGGGATATTGCTAGCCATTGTTGTTTTGCAGAGTAATACTTAAAATGAAGTATAAATGAAAACTGATACTGTTTAAAAAAATAGTTTCTCTTATATACAAAACATTGAAGTCATTTATCAAGATTAATTTGTAGACTGATTTTCTGATTATTACTATGATAAATGATATTGTTTTTTAAAAAAGTGGAAGTTGAAGGAAGTGGAAGTGGAAGTGGAAGTAGGAAGTTGGTTAAAAAATAGGAAGATAGAGATTAAATAGATTAATAAGCTTAACCACCACAAACACCCCTGTAAACTGTCTTTCCATCTAGCTAAAATTTTTGAATGTAGAGCGTTGGATAAACAAATTTTACAACCTCTAGGTTGATACTCTTTTAAATATAACTAGCTAGGATGAAACTTACATTTCATTTGAATGACAACTCACATCCTTCAAACATATTTTTATAGCAACAATTTTCATATAGACACATCAACAGCAAAACAATGATGCGCTGTAGTTCCATCTTTATATCATCAGACAGTAAATTAATATGTGAGAGCTTCAATTATAGTTTACACCATTAAGTATGAGTTCGGAATGTAATAAAATACTTTACAGGTACTGATAGCATTTAATAACTAGTTCAATTGCAGTTTATTGATATACTCTACTATAACACACACTACCACAAACAATCATATAGACACATCATCAGCAAAACAATGATGTAGTGTAGCTCCATCTTTATATCATCAGACAGTAAATTAAAATGTGAGAGCTCCAATTATAGTTTACAACATTAAGTATGAGTTAGGAATGTAATAAACACTTTAAAGATATCTGATAGCATTTAAATATGTATATGTAACATATAAGTCTTGATTTATTAGACAAAACAGCTTCCTAAAAATAGAAAATATACTATGTATGTTGATACATTATTATTTCACACAAAAAACAATGAGATATTTTAAAAAAAGTAACAGTCTAACTAATAAAACAAGTGGATAAAGTCATGCTTTGCTCATGTTTTTTTAGATGATAGCAGAGATAGCTAGGATTAAAAGTAAAACCACAAATCCGTTTTGGTGGAAGGCTGTATCTATATTAACTAATATGTAATGAAACAATAAAAAACAGGAGATAGATGCAATCAAGTTCTCTTCCTTTTTAGGTTGAATTCAACCTATAATTCCATCATCTATGGATGTTTGTTGTTTTTGTTTTAAATAGAAATAGCATGATAATAAATAGTGCTTAGGTGTAACTAATGACTTTTCTCGAGCGACACACTTGATATTAAAAAGATCAAAACATATAGGATTAAGCGAGATGATGATTAATGTCTTATCTGGAATGAGTTTATTAGTAAAATGACACTTGCGGGACACTTGCGCTATATTATAATTAATTACTTTTTAAAAATGACGTGGTAACATTACGTCGACTGAAATAATACCTAAAACGTCTCGCATAAATTTTGATCTGACTGAAAATGGACTGAAAACCTTCAAGGTGCGTAAAAATTATCGTAACTCGCTATAGCGGATATTCTAAGAAATATTTATTTTCTCGTTGGTAACTTGGCGTAAAATATTTTGTAACGGATGTCACATGATCTCAATCGCTTTTTTTCAACTTAAACACTTAGTTACTCGTAAACATTTGATACTCGCTTGATTTCTTTGATAACAGTAATATCCCAATTGTGTTTATCGTAAATATTTCAAAAACGGATATTGCGCGTTTCAGTTGGTTTTTCCTACTAAATCGCTTAGTTACTGGTAAACATTTGAAAATTGTTTGATTTTTTCGCTGATAAAACATGTTGCAAGTATCTTTTACCAAATATTAAATAAATGATATATATATATCATTTAAAAATATATATTTATTTATATGATCAAAAATATATGATTTTCAATCAGTTTTCCTTACTAGATTACTTAATTACTCACCAACGTCCATAATTGTTTTTATTAATCATTGTTGCAAAGCAATGCTGTATTTAAATAATATTACTACGTTTCCAACCAATTTCCTTACTGAATTACTTAATTACTCGCCAGTATTTCATAATTTCTTTCACTAATAATTACAAATAATATTGTAAATAAATAATTTACCAGGGATATTTATGCTCAAGTCTCCTCTCTCTCCTCTAAACACTCTCTCTAGATATATACAAACACAGTTATTTTTATTGTACCTTGCACAAAAACACCCCCTAAAACTTGTTTTTAGGCTGAGCCTTATGGGTTATTTTAGGGGGAGTATCAGTCCTGGGAGTAGATACTAAATTGACACAAATTTTTTTCATATGAATTTAAAACTTAACTAATATAGTTTTTTTACCAAACATCAGTACATCAAAAACATTATTGTAAAGGTATATTATATAGGAAGATTTTCCATACTTATTATGTAATAAATGTATATAATCATATAATGATTAATTTTTGATCAATATATTTATTCAATGTAGATATATCTCTTCTCTCCTCTCTCCTCTCTTTCTTCCTCTCTCCTCTCTCTCTCCCTCTCTCCTCTCTCTCTTTCTTTATCTCAAGATACCATATGTATGTGTACATTGATTATCATTACAAGTTGTAGTGCTTTGTATTACTTAGTATTTACTGACTCTAGCTATATTATATAGGATGATTTTCCCTACTT
The DNA here is from genome assembly GCA_945261195.1 of Cryptosula pallasiana. Lineage (NCBI taxonomy): Eukaryota > Metazoa > Bryozoa > Gymnolaemata > Cheilostomatida > Cryptosulidae > Cryptosula > Cryptosula pallasiana. The sequence goes on from OX183139.1 coordinate 4,452,430, forward strand.
ATTATGTAATCAATGTATATAATCATAAAATGTTTCATTTTTGATCAATATAGTTATTCAATGTAGATAAAACTCCTCTCTCCTTTCTCTCTCCTCTCTCCTCTCTGTCTTCTCTCTCCTCTCTCTCAAGATACCATATGAGTTCAAATTATGTGAAAAAAGTATCAAAACTTAAATGCCATACATTCAAAATCTAGATGCCATATGAGTTCAAATCAAGTAAAAAAATAATCAAAACTCAAATGCCACTTAAATACCATTCAAACGCCACTCAAGTACCCCTCAAGTAAAATACAATATAAACTCGGTGAATTCATCCAACGTCGTAACCCATTGCCTCAACCCCAAGGCCAGAACCACAAAAAAACACTTGGTAGGGAGATCTGCTCATATATTACTACTGACGTCCAACAATCCTTGGCTGCATTGTTTGTTGGCAGTGAAAACCTGTTTTGAAAAAGTTTGTGCTTGACTCAGGTTTTGCTCATTAAAAAGCTCACAGGCTATTAATTTGTTCGCTTCCACTTCCAGCTGTGCAAAGTCCTGACAAACTGCATCTCTGTATGACTGAAGGGTAGACTTGTGCTGTTTTATGAGCCGTTGATGTCAACATAACTGAGTGGATGTCTACCATTGTACCAGCTATCTTCTATACTGTATACTAGCTGTTTCCTCTCCTCTCTACAGTCTTTAACTACACAGAAGTTAGCTAAACCGTGGGCCTACAGTAATACACATATATATGTATTATATACAACTAGTTAGTCTTATGTAACTCCACCCACTCATAGAACTAGTGATGTCATAAGTGTCTACCTTTACATAATCTGTCCAATGACCAGAACTCTCTGCTCTCTCCTTGTATTCCCTTGTCAGCCATTCCATGTAGGGAAAGTCTGCCATGTCTATAGAGTCCTCTCTACCTGCTGGGTATTATACACTCAGCCTACAAATACCGACAGAGTCACACCAGATAACTCCTGTAGTTGTCTCCACATTGATCAAGGATACATTCACTAGTATTATTACTTTCTATTCCAGTCCAACATAAAACATAAATCACAGAGCTGGTAAATAGTACTGACCTTACAAAGACATCCAAGTCGTTAGATGTATATGATACACAAGGATTAACAAGTCTATGAAGGTATTAAATATAGTGTTATACTACCACCTGATGCTAACCAAAGTGAATGTTATGTAACATCTCATTCATTGCCCTCAAAGTGGATCAATAACACAATAGATACAACAGATGATACAACAGCTATAAATCAATACATTGAGATAATACCCACACATTGTATACAATAGGTTATTGATCATCTCTTTAGCAATTAGCCTTCTTATAACTAGTCATAGCCAGAATGGCTCTCCCTCCCACAATACAAAGCTCCGCCCATTTATAGCTTTATTGGCTCACTCATTGCAGGCACTCAGCTTGGATTCCTCCAGTGAAATCTGCTCTTACTTGCTGCTATGCGAAAATGTCTATTTTATCAAAATATCAAACATGTTTCATATTGTTTCATGTTTCAAATTGATTCTGATTAGTTTGAGCAAGCTTAATCCTGGCAAGAAACTGCAGAACATTCTGATTGGTTGGTACAATTTATGGATTCGAGAACAAGACTTTTTGTTTTTACAGATCTAAATGATGGGAAGATTTGTAACACCAACTACCGCGCAACAACAGCAACAATAATCTTAACAGTAATAAATACTACAATGTACATCCCAATGTGTGACACTAAAATAAAGTTAGATAAAGACCTTTTATTTATGATTTATCCAACACAGATTATAAATGAGGGAGTTATCCACTCTTTGTGAGTAGATAAATCTGGCTCTGATGGCTAGCAGCGTTCAGTGTGCTTTCACAGCTCGGTGGCAGATAGTTTTGTTAGTGGGCAAGTTGCATAACTTGGATTTTTTTTCACGTTCAGCGTATTTGAGCCTTTACGTAAAGCAACTACTAACTCCTTTTTAGTTCCAGCTAGTCAAGCCTCAAAAAGTGAGTGCAACAAGTTCTTCCCCTTCACTACTAACTGAACTCAAAGATTTAACTCCTTTTAACCCTTAGGCTTCCAGACCTAAGCCAACCCCTTTTTCCTACGCCCCTGTTCGCCCCTCATCCTAAACCCCTGTGGCCCTTGTCCAAACATCTCTGCTTCCCATGAAACAGGAGCTTAGCGAGTTTTCTTTGATTCCCCTAAGTAGCCCTAGTCACAGCCATCATTTATAAACTTTTACTTGCACTCACCCTTCTTTATCTAACTTCAACCACCCCCCCCCCCCCCCACCAGCCCTGTGAAACCCACAGAGTATGACAACTCCCACACCCATCCCCATACTCTCCACATTACAACCCCCTAGTGTAATCAGATGTCATCTTTACCTTGGTTGAGCAGTGGTAGAAATTGTAGGCAGTTCTATATGGGTTTGTTTCCCCGCGGGGGGCACAACTCCTCAGAAGCAGGTAAATAGACAGCACCAGAACCTAGTATGCTGAGGATAGATATAGTGTAGAGATTGGCCACTCAAATATTAAACAAGCAGGTGTATTAGGCAGAGGAGAATACTAGGCACTAATGGGACCGGTTGTTAAAGGACCAATCAGATTGTGCTATTTCAACTGCACCTTAACTTTATATATAGAGTATGCAACCTTTATTACTGTGAGCTGGTAGTTTGCTGTGAGAAGTACAGACTCTTCTTGTGCATGCATGGCTTGTACCTGTAAGGTAAGTAGGGGCTTTTACAGGTACAATGCACCAAAATCTACCACAATACTCAATATCAAAACTAAGGTAGTTTATTGTGTTTACATCAAAAAACGTCAAATGATCACAAAAAAGCCCAAAAAAACTTTCAGCCATAACTAGTTTGCGTTTGGGAGTTGTCATTCTCTCACAGTAACTTGCGACAGAGGAATTTTTCTTAGATCAGTTACTATTCTATAATATATACTCAGGGGTGGATGAAGGGTGGGGGTGACGGACCATTAGAAAAGGTCATTCACTCCAACATTTTAAGGAAATTATTTTGAGATGGATCACATGTCAGTAAGGGTGAATCAGGACCGTCAAGTGAGCACAACTCTCATTTTAAATGATTCCTTGTTTGGATTGTTGTAGAGGACTAAAGGCTTGGAAGGAGCGTGGGGATAATAGAGATAGATCTTTTGAGGGTGGGGTTGGATTGGAGTTGAAAGGGAGTTAAAAAGAAGAGAAGAGGTGGTTTTCATGGCGAAAAAGTGCACATTTTACTTTCCCATTGCTACATTCTACAACTATGTGTGAGCTGAGATGGTGCTAAAACATTTATTGTAAAATGTAAGTGAACTAGATAACTGTTCCTTTGCTGCCATCTAAATGAGGCTAGCAGTTTTTTCTAAAAACTCTTAAAACTATATAGTAAACAAGCATACAAAATTGGGTAGCGCTGCTTCCGAACATCTGTGTGGTAAGAGAAGACTCTGATTTCATTTGCCAAAACACAGTCAGGGTGGTTCACTTCCCTCACATAATGCAAAACTTTATCCAAAAAGTCACCCACTTTGGTGCAATAAAATAAAACAAAACGTCTTCTACAGTAGGGAGACAACTTCTACAATGTCAACCAATGGCTATTTTTAAATGGAGATGTGAGATATGCCAACTTTTTTCCAAAAAAACAAAAGAGTTGACTAATAACAGTTTCTTGCAATGTGTGCGTTAAGTGTTTTATGGCTTCACAGTGGTAAACACAAGAATGTTGAAGTTACACTATCATTGGTAGTTAGGTATGTAGTTACACTATCATTGGTAGTTAGGTATGTAGTTACACTATCATTGGTAGTTAGGTATGAAGTTACACTATCATTGGTAGTTAGGTATGTAGTTACACCATCATTGGTAGTTAGGTATGTAGTTACACTATCATTGGTAGTTAGGTATGTAGTTACACCATCATTGGTAGTTAGGTATGTAGTTACACTACCATTGGTAGTTAGGTATGTAGTTACACCATCATTGGTAGTTAGGTATGTAGTTACACTATCATTGGTAGTTAGGTATGTAGTTACACCATCATTGGTAGTTAGGTATGTAGTTACACTATCATTGGTAGTTAGGTATGTAGTTACACTATCATTGGTAGTTAGGTATGTAGTTACACTATCATTGGTAGTTAGGTATGTAGTTACACTATCATTGGTAGTTAGGTATGTAGTTACACTATCATTGGTAGTTAGGTATGTAGTTACACTATCATTGGTAGTTAGGTATGTAGTTACACTATCATTGGTAGTTAGGTATGTAGTTACACTATCATTGGTAGTTAGGTATGTAGTTACACTATCATTGGTAGTTAGGTATGTAGTTACACCATCATTGGTAGTTAGGTATGTAGTTACACTATCATTGGTAGTTAGGTATGTAGTTACACCATCATTGGTAGTTAGGTATGTAGTTACACTATCATTGGTAGTTAGGTATGTAGTTACACCATCATTGGTAGTTAGGTATGTAGTTACACCATCATTGGTAGTTAGGTATGTAGTTACACTATCATTGGTAGTTAGGTATGTAGTTACACTATCATTGGTAGTTAGGTATGTAGTTACACTATCATTGGTAGTTAGGTATGTAGTTACACCATCATTGGTAGTTAGGTATGTAGTTACACTATCATTGGTAGTTAGGTATGTAGTTACACCATCATTGGTAGTTAGGTATGTAGTTACACTATCATTGGTAGTTAGGTATGTAGTTACACCATCATTGGTAGTTAGGTATGTAGTTACACTATCATTGGTAGTTAGGTATGTAGTTACACTATCATTGGTAGTTAGGTATGTAGTTACACTATCATTGGTAGTTAGGTATGAAGTTACACCATCATTGGTAGTTAGGTATGTAGTTACACTATCATTGGTAGTTAGGTATGTAGTTACACTATCATTGGTAGTTAGGTATGTAGTTACACCATCATTGGTAGTTAGGTATGTAGTTACACTATCATTGGTAGTTAGGTATGTAGTTACACACTGTGAATAGTGTTGTGGATTTGGGGGGCTGAAACCCACTAGCTGAGGTTGGTAGCATGCTGCCACCAGTTATTAGTTTTACCTGTTACAACAACAGGGTCGGTAGTGTACCGAACGAATGCAAGATAGAGTATCTCCACTCTACAACCAGTAAGGAGCCCTCGGCTCAGACGCATAACTTAGTGCTGTTGAGTATCTATGCATTTATTCATCCAGAATAAAACGAGTTAGTAAAAGGCACATTACAATTGACTTACTAGAGCAAAAGTTCTGTCTTTTATAGGCGATTCACAGGAAGTGGTTATCCAATCACACAACAAGATTACAATATGCACGAATGAATACAAGTATATAATTAAACAACGAATAGGATTATCAGTATGGGCTTGAAGGTAATAGGCGGGGTGTAGTGGTAGGCGGAGTTAGAGGCTAATACACCGATCACAGTCATTCCCACTTCCTGCCTTTAGTCCTTAGTTTTTCTAGCTTTGGTACTCCATCTTTCGTTAGGGGTGGTAATGTTTGGTAGATGGCCCTCTGCTTCTCCCAGGCTACTTTTGGGTCCATAGTCTATAGTGACTCACTTCCTGTCGGCCCAGTGAGGTAGGTCCTGCTCCATACAGGGTCGGTATAGCTCCATACAGGGTCGGTATAGCTGCATACAGGGTCGGTATAGCTGCATACAGGGTCGGTATAGCTGCATACAGGGTCGGTATAGCTGCATACAGGGTCGGTATAGCTGCATACAGGGTCGGTATAGCTCCTTACAGGGTCGGTATAGCTGCATACAGGGTCGGTATAGATATATATATAGTTTTGGTCAATTCGGTTTGACCGTTTCTAATCATTCTGGCCATCTAATGGCTATTATAAGGATACCAGAATGTGATACAACGTGTGCGCAGAATTAGTGAACACTAAAATCCACAACAGTAGAAATGTAGGAGCAGTTCTCTGTCATGGAGTCTAAGGACAAGGTTCTCCTGGTTCCAAGTGTGTTTTAGTTGGCACCAGTTACCATGAGAGCCTGCCAGGTACATAGCCACAGTATGCTACATACTGTAGCTATGTGAGTGTGTCCTATTGTGCAGGTCCCAGGGTACACAACGCTACTGTGTCAATTTAGTTTTTCTTAAGAGGAGAAAATAAAAGGAATTTATTTATCATTTTTGCTTTACCCTCTCTCTTTCCATGGCTGAGCTTTGGTTGACCCTGGGGAGCCTTGAACATAGTTTGTGTGATCGTATGCGTGCTACATCCTACGTGATAACTTATTTACTGGTAAGTTTAGTGTCGCGTAGATTTTGCATCAGTTTATATATAACATCTGAAATCCATAAATCCAAAGTTAACTTTTTATGCATCCCCATGTGCTTGATTCTTAGCTGCGATACACCAACTAAGTCCACTTACTACAACTCCGGCTAAATTAGTTGCTTCCTTCTGGTGGAGTAAAACTTTGACCAAAAACCAGGTCTTCGGAGCCCCAGCTTCCATCAAAACCATGAACATATTTTGAGGAGAAGATAATTCAATGGTTTGTGCCGCAACAAAAGTCATTGGTTGGCAACTGCAGGTGCACACACCAATAGTGACATCCACATTACTCTATCTTTGTTGAAGATTTAATTACCCACTATGTCTTACCTTTATCTTATATATTTGATTTTATACCAACTATATTACATAAGACTTGTTATGTAATTTGACACATTCAATAGAGCTCATGGAGATAATGTGAATTATGCTAGAAAAGTTACAATTAGAAATACACATTCATTTCAAAACTATTTACTATTGTATGCGGTTGACCCACTGGGACTAGTCCATACACAGTTAGTCTTATGTCACTGATAGCATATCTACATTATATACAATACCATCTACCTACACATTGTGTAATACTCTAGTGCTGCAGTACATTATATACAATACCATCTACCTACACATTATGTAATACACTAGTGCTGTAGTACATTATATACTATACCATCTACCTACACATTATGTAATACTCTAGTGCTGTAGTACATTATATACAATATCATCTACCTCCACATTGTGTAATACACTAGTGCTGTAGTACATTATATACAATACCATCTACCTACACATTGTGTAATACACTAGCGCTGTAGTACATTATATACAATACCATCTACCTACACATTATGTAATACACTAGTGCTGTAGTACATTATATACAATACCATCTACCTACACATTATGTAATACTCTAGTGCTGTACATTATATACAATACCATCTACTTCCACATTATGTAATACTCTAGTGCTGTAGTGCATTATATACAATACCATCTACTTACACATTATGTAATACTCTAGTGCTGTAGTACATTATATACAATACCATCTACCTACACATTATGTAATACACTAGTGCTGTACATTATATACAATACCATCTACCTACACATTATGTAATACTCTAGTGCTGTACATTATATACAATACCATCTACTTACACATTATGTAATACTCTAGTGCTGTAGTGCATTATATACAATACCATCTACCTACACATTATGTAATACTCTAGTGCTGTAGTACATTATATACAATACCATCTACTTACACATTATGTAATACTCTAGTGCTGTAGTACATTATATACAATACCATCTACCTACACATTATGTAATACACTAGTGCTGTAGTACATTATATACAATACCATCTACCTACACATTATGTAATACACTAGTGCTGTACATTATATACAATACCATCTACCTACACATTATGTAATACTCTAGTGCTGTACATTATATACAATACCATCTACCTACACATTATGTAATACTCTAGTGCTGTAGTACATTATATACAATCCCATCTACCTACACATTATGTAATACTCTAGTACATTATATACAATACCATCTACCTACACATTATGTAATACTCTAGTGCTGTACATTATATACAATACCATCTACCTACACATTATGTAATACACTAGTGCTGCAGTACATTATATACAATACCATCTACCTACACATTGTGTAATACACTAGTGCTGCAGTACATTATATACAATACCATCTACCTACACATTGTGTAATACTCTAGTGCTGTACATTATATACAATACCATCTACCTACACATTGTGTAATACACTAGTGCTGTAGTACATTATATACAATACCATCTACCTACACATTGTGTAATACTCTAGTGCTGTACATTATATACAATACCATCTACCTACACATTGTGTAATACACTAGTGCTGTAGTACATTATATACAATACCATCTACCTACACATTGTGTAATACACTAGTGCTGTAGTACATTATATACAATACCATCTACCTACACATTGTGTAATACTCTAGTGCTGTACATTATATACAATATCATCTACCTACACATTATGTAATACTCTAGTGCTGCAGTACATTATATACAATACCATCTACCTACACATTATGTAATACACTAGTGCTGTACATTATATACAATACCATCTACCTACACATTATGTAATACTCTAGTGCTGTAGTACATTATCTACAATACCATCAACCTCCACATTACGTCATACACTAGTGCTGTAGTACAAAGTCTACCCAATCCTTCGTATGCCAGAGCTAAGGTTGTTTCACTTTGTACAAGTAAGGGATGGTTGCTGGTTTCACCAAAAACGTTTCTCCACATGTCTATTGCAGTAGATAGATACTCTATTGATGATGTGTAATTACCCAGATCTCTGTGTGTCTCACCAACAATGTGGTAGCTGTCAGCTATAGCTGGATGGTTGCTGGTGGCACCATAAAAAGCTTTTTTCATCTCCAACGCTTTCATAAAATAATCTAGTGCTTGGACATGGTTTCCTAGACTGGAGTACGTGAGACCTATATTATTGTAACAGGAAGCTACACTCGGGTGGCCACTGATGACACCAAGTTCAGTCTGGAAGTTTTTCAATGACTTTTGATGATAATCTAAAGACAGTGAAAAGTCACCAAGTCGTCTATATGCTTCACCAACATTGCTGTAACTGTTTATTACATCCGGATGGTTGCTGCTGGATCCATGGATGGTCTCATGCATTTCCAACGCTTTCATGAAATACTCTAATGCTTGGTCATGGTTTCCAAGGATCAAGTATGTGTTACCTATAGCACTGTAAGTGGCAGCTAGCCTTGGATTGTTGCTTTTCACACCGTAGATGTTTTTTGTCATCTCCAACACTTTGGTGAGATAGTTTAGTGCTAAAGAATTGTCATCTAGCTGCCTGTATGACTCGGCAATATTATAGTAACTGGCAGCTATATCTGGATGGTTGCTGTTAGCTCCGTAAATAGCCTTTTCCATTTTCAGTGCCTTCATAGAATATTCTAGTGCAAGTGAAGGATTTCCAGATTTACAGTATGTGACACTAATATCATTGTAACACACAGCTATTCTTGAGTGGTTGGTGTCCGTACCATAAACATTTCTCATCATTTCCAGCGACTTGTTGTGGTAGTACAGAGATGAAATATAATCACCAATAAGAGCATAAGTTGTACCAATGCCACTGTAACTCAAAGCTACATCTGGATGGTTGCTGGTTGTACCATATACAGTCTCAAGCATTTGTAGTGCTCTATTGTGACTACTCAATGCCTGTGTGTGGTTACAGAGGCCGTCATGTGCTGCACCAATGTTATCAACTATTAGAGCTGTGAGAGAGTTCTCTGTCCCTCCAAAGACATCATTACAAATATCTAGAGCTTTGTTGAAGTATCCAAGAGCTGTCTTGTGTTCTCCTAATTCATAGTATACATAGCCGATACCACAGTAGATGGAGTAGACATCAGGATGGTTGGTAGTTGTTGTGTATAAGCCTTCATCTAGCTGTTTTACCTACAATACATACTAGTGTTGTACAGTACAAAAAAATCGCTGAATAGTTAGAAAAAACAAACATGTCATCTTAACATCTTCTGATGTCTTAAAACTAGACGAAGAAAAATAAAAGATCAGTTTGTGATAAGAGAGGATAAATCACCACCGATGAACATCAAATTAATATGTGGAAAGCTGGTTGATTAATTTACCTCGTCCATCAGACGCTGTACATCCCTGTACTCTCCCATTTCTCTCTTACAATCAGCTGTAAGTAACTTATAAAACCCTCTGTTTTCTTTCTTTTCCTTGATGAGCCATTGAAAGTAGCTGACAGCAGAAGTATAGCTGCCGGTATAGTACAAGACGTAACAACAAAGTTCCACGTATTTAGCAACAGGTGTGAGAGAGGGACAAATCTTTGTCACATTCTTCAGAAAATCCTCACAAGAAACTGCTTCAAGGGAAGCACCTAGTTGTTTAGAGAAAGCCAACTTAGCTAGATGGTACTGCCCTGCATAGTAACACACTTCTGCTTGCTGTAAATAGTTCCTTTTATGTACTTTGATATTCTGAAAAATAACGGTCAATGCTTTTTTTGTGGGCGAGAAAATGTATGAAGCTGAATTTTGTTCTACAGAGTTCTGTGGAATCAACTCTTCAACCTTAGACTTTATGGACTGTTTGATGGGGAGGAGTAGAGTGCCAAGAAGAACAAATAAAGCACCGGACACATGATATTTTGTAGTTGAGGTAACATCGATAGTTGGCATGAGAGACACAAACTCAGTCTGAGATCCACAGCTGATGTATGCACATGTCCTCATGTACATAGACAGAGCTAACACTATGGTTATGTATCGGTAGTTCTCATTGGTTAACATCCCTTGTCTGTGTAGGTTAGAGAATATATCCCAGGAGTACCGGAGGTTCCATCCCATGAGCATCTTGACATTGTTAGCGAGTAATGTAGGATATCTGTAGATGTCTGCTTTTACTTTGATGTCTAGATTGTTTGGTGGTTGGAACTTGATGAACTCTGGTAGGAATGTGTAGGAAGTGATGTCATGTTTGAACGACTGGAGTCTTTTCCTTTGGACATCTGGTAGATCTATCTCCAGCTCAAACTGTATCCTGGCTCTCACAAACTCCTCATACAGCTGGGACTTTTCTCCTTCGTTAGTATAAATAACTACAGAGGAAGCGAGCATATCAGACAAATCTCCAGGGATACCATCAAATGGAGACTCTGCTGACGTCTTGTAGAGATCAATGAACTTATCTACTGTCAGGGTGAGAATTTGACTTCCATCTCTACCATTTCCTGTTGGAATATTTCCTGCTTTTTTTGTTAATCCATCGATTCGAAGTCCTGCAGGAATATGTCTATCAATGATACAACCTTTGTCTACAGCCAAATCCTTGATGTCAAAGTGCTTCAATGGAGTTTCACCCAAGTTACCAATTCTAAAGTAACTGTCTACAGCCAACTTTTCAAAGTATTCTTTATCTTCTCGCTCGACTATAAAAGCATATTCTAAATCAGAGTAGGGAGTTGCTTCCCTTTAGCTAAAGATCCCAACCCAATAGCCACAAACTTACAAGGAGCTACCAAGTCCACCCGCTGTAATGTTTCAACGCTGGAGTTGATGAGAGTTTTAGAGACGTCCAACAATCCTTGGCTGCATTGTTTGTTGGCAGCAAAAACTTGTTTTGAAAAAGTTTGTGCTTGACTCATGTTTTGCTCATTAAAAGGATCATCCGCTATCAATTTATTTGCTTTCACTTCCAGCTGTGCAAAGTCCTGACAAACTGTATCTCTGTATGATTGAAGGGTAGATTTGTGCTGTTTTATGAGCCGTTGATGTTCAACATAACTGAGTGGATGTCTACCATTGTACCAGCTATCTTCTATACTGTATACTAGCTGTTTCCTCTCCTCTCTACAGTCTTTAACTACACAGAAGTTAGCTAAACCGTGGGCCTACAGTAATACACATATATATGTATTATATACAGCTAGTTAGTCTTATGTAACTCCACCCACTCATAGAACTAGTGATGTCATAAGTGTCTACCTTTACATAATCTGTCCAATGACCAGAACTCTCTGCTCTCTCCTTGTATTCCCTTGTCAGCCATTCCATGTAGGGAAAGTCTGCCATGTCTATAGAGTCCTCTGTACCTGCTGGGTATTATACACTCAGCCTACAAATACAGACAGGGTCACATCAGTCAACTTCTGTAGTTGTCTCCACACTGATCAAGGATACATTGACTTGTTTTATTACTTTCTATTCCAGTCTAACATAAAACATAAATCACAGAACTAGTAAATAGCACTGACCTTACTCAGACATTCAAGTTGTTAGATGTATATGATACACAAGGATTAACAAGTCTATGAAGGTATTAAATATAGTGTTATACAACCACCTGATGCTAACCAAAGTGAATGTTATGTAACATCTCATTCATTGCACTCAAAGTGAGTCAATAACACAATATATACAGCAGATCATACAACAGCTAGAAATCAATACATTGAGATAATACCTACACATTGTATACAATAGGTTATTGATCATCTTATTAGCAATTGGCTTTCTTATAACTAGTCATAGCCAGAGTGGTCCCCCCTCCCACAATACAAAGCTCCGCCCATTTATAGCTTTATTGGCTCACTTCATTGCAAGGACTCTGTATTGGTATGCACCAATCGTGGCTGCAGCATTTCATTAATTGTTCATACTCATACACTAATGTTTTATCCTATAACTTTGAGTCTAATACTCTAGCTTTTTGCAATGAACAATAGACTTGTCACCAGCACAGTATACTGCTACTTACAGCGTTACATTTTATGCCAGTTTAAGATTGTATCTGCAAGTGGTAACATCAACAAGTCTCTTGTGCTAACAGACCATCCATTATCTCTTCATTTTCATGGTCCATTCTCAGTGTGACAGACATGTGAGCCAGATTTGTTTCTGTTTGGTGCATTCTTCATGGTATATTTTGTGTCCTAGCCACAAGCTTTTGTATCATGGTATTGCTTCTCTAGATGCAAACATGTTTCATGTTGTTTCATGTTGTTTCATGTTTCAAATTCATTCTGATTAGTTTGAGCAAGCATAATCCTGGCAAGAAACTGCAGAACATGCTGATTGGTTGGTAAAATTTATGGAATCGAGAACAAGACTTTTGGTTTTTACAGATCCAAACGATGAGAAGATTTTTTGTAACATCAACTACTGCACAACAACAACAATAATCTTACCAATAATAAATACTACAATATGCATTTACAATGTGTGAGACTCAAATGACATTACACAAAGACTGTGTATTTTTGATTTACCCAACACAGATTATAAATGTGGGAGTTATCCACTCTCTAAGAGTAGATAAATCTGGCTTTGACGGCTAGCAGTATTCAGTGTGCTTTCACAGCGCAGTGGCAGATAGTTCTGTTTGTGGGCAACTTGTATAACTGGGTGTTCTTTTCACATTCAGCGTGTTTGAGCTTTTACGTAAAACAACTATTACCCCTTTCTTAGCTCCTGCTAGACAAACCCCAAAAAGAGAGTGCAACAAGTTCTTCCCTTTCACCACTAACTGAACTTAAGGATTTAACTTTTTTAACCCTTAGGCTTCCAGCCCTAACCAAAGCCCTTTTTCCTACGCCCCTGTTCACCCCTCATATTCAACCCCTATGGCCCTTGTCCAAACATCTCTGCTTCCCATGAAACAGGAGCAGTAAGTTTTCTTTGACTTCCCTAAGTAGCCCTAGTCACAGCCATCATTTATATACATTCACTTGCACCACCCTTCTTTATCTACCCTCCCCCACCAGCCCTGTGAAACCCACAGAGTATGACAACTCCCACACCTTTCCCCATACTCTCCACATTACAACCCCCTAGTGTAATCAGACGTCCTCTTTACCTTGGTTGAGCAGTGATAGAAATTGTAAGCAGTTCTATATGGGTTTGTTTCCCCTTGGGGGCACAACTCCTCAGAAGCAGGTGAATAGACAGCACCAGAACCTAGTACGCTGAGGATAGATGTACTGTAGAGATTGGCCACTCAAATAATAAACAAGCAGGCGCATTAGGCAGAGGAGAATACTAGGCACTAATGGGACTGGTTGTTAAAGGACCAATCAGATTGTACTATTTCAACTGCACCTTAGATTTAGATATAGAGTAAGCAACCTTTATTATTGTGAGCAGGTGAGGAATACAAACTCCACTTGTGCATGTATGGCTCGTACCTGTAAGGTAAGTAAAGGCTTGTACAGGTACAATGCACCAAAATATACCACAATACTCAATACCATACCTATGGTAGTTCAGTGTGCTTAAAACGTCAAGTGCTCACAAAAAAGAACAAGCACAAAATACTTTCAGCCGTAGTTTGAACTTGGGAGTTGTCATTCTTTCACATTAGCTTACGACAGAGGATTTATTTATAAGATAGTTTACTATTATATAACAGATACTCAGGGGTGTGTGAAGGTTGGGGTGAATGATCTTTGGGAAAATGTCATTTACCCCCAACCTTTCAAGGAAAGTTTTCTGAGATGAATTACAGATCAATGAGGGTGAATTAGAATCGTCAAGTGAGCACAACTCTCAGTTTAAGTGACACCTTGTTTGGATCGTTGTAAAACTCTCAGGGTTTAAAGGGAGTGTTGACGAGGTTGGAGAAGGGGCGTTATAAGGTGGGGGCTAGATTGAAGTTGTAAGGGGGATAGCAAGAAGGGGGGAATAGGTGGTTCTCATGGAGAAGAAGTGAACATTTTACGTTCCCATTGCTAGCTTCTACAACTATGTGTGAGCTGAGATGGTGATAAAACATTTATTTTAAAATGTAGCTGAACTATATAACTGCTCCTTTGCTGCCATCTCCACTCTACAACCAGTAAGGAGCCCTCGGCTCAGACGCATAACTCAGTGCTGTTGAGTATCTATGCATTTTTTTTATTCAGAATAAAACGAGTTAGTAAAAGGCACATTGCAACTGATTACTTAGGGCAAAGTTCTGCCTTTTATATGCGATTCACAGGAAGTGGTTATCCAATCACATAACTAGATTACAATATGCACGAATGAATACAAGTATATAATTAAACAACGAATAGGATTAACAGTATGGGCTTAAAGGTAATAGGCGCCCTATAATGGTGGGCGGAGTTAGAGGTTAATACACTAATCATAGTCATTCCCACTTCCTGCCTTTTGTCCTTAGTCTTTCTAGCTTTGGTACTCCATCTTTCGTTAGGGGTGGTAATCTTTGGTAGATGGCTCTCTGCTTCGCCCTGGCTACTTTTGGGTCCATAGTCTATAGTGACTCACTTCCTGCCGGCTCAGTGAGGTCGGTACTGCTCCATACAGGGTCGGTATAGCTGCATACAGGGTCGGTATAGCTGCATACATGGTCGGTATAGCTGCATACAGGGTCGGTATAGCTGCATACAGGGTCGGTATAGCTGCATACAGGGTCGGTATAGCTGCATACAGGGTCGGTATAGATATATATATAGTTTTGGTCAATTCGGTTTGACCATTTCTAGTCATTCTGGCCATCTAATGGGTATTATAAGGATGCCAGAATGTGATACAACGTGTATGCAGAATTAGTGAACACTAAAATCCTTAACAGTAGTAATGTAGGAGCAGTTCTCTGTCATGGAGTCTAAGGACAAGGTTCTCCTGGTTCCAAGTGTGTTTTAGTTGGCACCAGTTACCATGAGAGCCTGCGAGGTACATAGCCACAGTATGCTACATACTGTGGCTATGCGAGTGTGTCCTATTGTGCAGGTCCCAGGGTACACACCGCTACTGTGTCAAACTAGTTTTTCTTAAGAGGAGAGAATAAAAGCAATTTATGTATTATTTTTGCTTTACCCTCTCTCTTTCCATGGCTGAGCTTTGGTTGACCCTGGGGAGCCTTGACCATAATTTGTGTGATCGTATGCGTGCTACATCCTACGTGAAAACTTATTTACTGGTAAGTTTAGTGTCGCGCAGATTCTGCATCAGTTTATAAGTAACATCTGAAAAGCCATAAATCTATTTTTTATGCGTCCCCATGTGCTTGATTCTTAGCTGGGATACACCAACTAAGTCCACTTACTTCAACTCCGGCTAAATTAGTTGCTTCCTTCTGGTGGAGTAAAACTTTGACCAAAAACCACGTCTCCGAATGCCCTGCTTCCATCAAAACCATGAAGATATTTTGAGGAGAAGATAATTCAATGGTTTGTGCCGCAACAAAAGTCATTGGTTGGCAACTGCAGGTGCACACATCAATAGTGACATCCACATTACTCTGTCTTTGTTGAAGATGTAATTACCCACTTTGTTTTACCTTCATCCTATATATTTGATTTTATACCAACTATACTACATTAGACTTGTTATATAATTTTAAACATCCAATAGAGCTCATGGAGAGAATGTCAATTTGGCAAGAAAAGTTAGAATTACACAAACACTTCAAAACTAATACTATTGTATGTGGTTGACCCACAGGGACTAGTCCATGCACAGTTAGTCTTATGGCACATATAGCATATCTACATTATCAACAATATCATCTACCTACAGATTATGTAATACTCTAGTGCTGTAGTACATTATATACAATACCATCTACCTACACATTATGTAATACACTAGTGCTGTAGTACATTATATACAATACCATCTACCTACACATTGTGTAATACACTAGTGCTGTAGTACATTATATACAATACCATCTACCTACACATTATGTAATACTCTAGTGCTGTAGTACACTATATACAATACCATCTACCTACACATTGTGTAATACTCTAGTGCTGTTGTACATTATATACAATACCATCTACCTACACATTGTGTAATACACTAGTGCTGTAGTACATTATATACAATACCATCTACCTACACATTATGTAATACACTAGTGCTGTAGTACATTATATACAATACCATCTACCTACACATTATGTAATACTCTAGTGCTGTACATTATATACAATACCATCTACCTACACATTGTGTAATACTCTAGTGCTGTAGTACATTATATACAATACCATCTACCTACACATTGTGTAATACTCTAGTGCTGTAGTACATTATATACAATACCATCTACCTACACATTATGTAATACTCTAGTGCTGTACATTATATACAATACCATCTACCTACACATTGTGTAATACTCTAGTGCTGTAGTACATTATATACAATATCATCTACCTACACATTGTGTAATACATTAGTGCTGTAGTACATTATATACAATACCATCTACCTACACATTATGTAATACACTAGTGCTGCAGTACATTATATACAATACCATCTACCTACACATTGTGTAATACTCTAGTGCTGTAGTACATTATATACAATACCATCTACCTACACATTGTGTAATACTCTAGTGTAGTACATTATATACAATACCATCTACCTACACATTGTGTAATACACTAGTGCTGTAGTACATTATATACAATACCATCTACCTACACATTGTGTAATACACTAGTGCTGTAGTACATTATATACAATACCATCTACCTACACATTATGTAATACTCTAGTGTAGTACATTATATACAATACCATCTACCTACACATTGTGTAATACACTAGTGCTGTAGTACATTATATACAATACCATCTACCTCCACATTACGTAATACACTAGTGCTGCGGTACAAAGTCTACCTAATCCTTCGTATGCCAGAGCTAAGCTTGTCACACTTTGTACAAGTAAGGGATGGTTGCTGGTGTCACCATAAATGTTTCTCCACATGTCTATTGCAGTAGATAGATACTCTATTGATGATGTGTAATTACCCAGATGTCTGTGTGTCTCACCGACATTGTGGTAGCTGTCAGCTATGTCTGGATGGTTGCTGGTAGCACCATAAAAAGCTTTTTTCATCTCCAACGCTTTCATAGAATAACCTAGTGCTTGGACATGGTTTCCTAGACTGGAGTACGTGAGACCTATACTATTGTAACTGTTGGCTACACTTGGGTGGCCACTGATGACACCAAGTTCAGTGTCTAAGTTTTTCAATGATTTTTGATGATAATCTAAAGATAGTGAAAAATTACCAAGTTGTCTATGCACTTCTCCTACATTGCTGTAACTGTTTATTATATCTGGATGGTTGCTGCTGGATCCATGGATAATCTCATGCATTTCCAACGCTTTCATGAAATACTCTAATGCTCGGTCATGGTTTCCAAGGCTCAAGTATGCGTTACCTATAGCACTGTAACTGGCAGCTACCATTGGATTGTTGCTCTTCACACCGTAGATGTTTTTTGTCATCTCCAACAATTTGGTGTGATAGTTCAGTGCTAAAGAGTTATCATCTAGCTGCCTGTATGACTCGGCAATATTATAGTAACTGGCGACTGCATCTGGATGGTTGCTGTTTGCTCCGTAAATAGCCTTTTCAATTTTCAGTGCCTTCATAGAATATTCTAGAGCAAGTGAAGGACTTCCAGATTTACAGTATGTGACACTAATATCATTGTAGCAATGAGCTATTCTTGAGTGGTTGATGTCCGTACCATAAACATTTCTCATCATTTCCAGCGACTTGTTGTGGTAGTACAGAGATGAAATACAATCTCCAATAAGAGCATAAGTAGCAGCAATGTTACTGTAACTGCTCGCTACATCTGGATGGTTGCTGGTTGTACCATATTCAGTCTCAAGCATTTGTAGTGCTCTCTTGTGACTACTTAATGCCTGTGTGTAGTTACAGAGGCCGCCATATGCTGCACCAATGTTATCAACTATTAGAGCTGTGTGAGAGTTCTCTGTACTGCCACAGACATCATTACAAATATCTAAAGCTTTGTTAAAGTATCCAAGAGCTGTCTTGTGTTCTCCTAATTCATAGTATACATAGCCGATACCACAGTAGATGAAGTAGACATCAGGGTGGTTGGTAGTTGGTGTGTATAAGCCTTCATCTAACTGTTTTACCTACAATACATACAGGTGTTGTACAATGTAAAAAAATCGCTGAATAGTTAGAAAAAACAAACATGTCATCTTAGCATCTTCTGATGTCTTAAAACTAGACGAAGAAAAATAAAAGATCAGTTTGTGATAAGAGAGGATAAATCACCACCGATGAACATCAAATTAATATGTGGAAAGCTGGTTGATTAATTTACCTCGTCCATCAGACGCTGTACATCCCTGTACTCTCCCATTTCTCTCTTACAATCAGCTGTAAGTAACTTATATAACCCTCTGTTTTCTTTCTTTTCCTTGATGAGCCATTGAAAGTAGCTGACAGCAGAAGTATAGCTGCCAGTATAGTACAAGACGTAACAACAAAGTTCCACGTACTTAGCAACAGGTGTGAGAGAGGGACAAATCTTTGTCACATTCTTCAGAAAATCCTCACAAGAAACTGCTTCAAGGGAAGCACCTAGTTGTTTGGAGAAAGCCAACTTAGCTAGATGGTACTGTCCTGCAAAGTAACACACTTCTGCTTGCTGTAAATAGTTCCTTTTATGTACTTTGATATTCTGAAAAATAGCGGTCAATGCTTTTTTTGTGGGCGTGAAAATGTATGAAGCTGAATTTTGTCTTGAAGGCTGTTCTGGAATCAACTCTTCAATCTTAGATTTTATGGACTGTTTGATGGGGAGGAGTAGAGTGCCAAGAAGAACAAATAAAGCACCGGGTATGTGATATTTTGTAGTTTTGATATCATCGATAGTTGGCATGAGAGACACAAACTCAGTCTGAGATCCACAGCTGATGTATGCACTTGTCCTCATGTACATAGACAGAGCTAACACTATGGTTATGTATCGGTAGTTCTCATTGGTCAACATCCCTTGTCTGTGTAGGTTAGAGAATATATCCCAGGAGTACCGGAGGTTCCATCCCATGAGCATCTTGACATTGTTAGCGAGTAATGTAGGATATCTGTAGATGTCTGCTTTTACTTTGATGTCTAGATTGTTTGGTGGTTGAAACTTGATGAACTCTGGTAGGAATGTGTAGGAAGTGATGTCATGTTTGAACGACTGGAGTCTTTTCTTTTGGACATCTGGTAGATCTTTCTCCAGCTCAAACTGTATCCTAGCTCTCACAAAGTCTTCATACAGCTGGGACTTTTCTCCTTCGTTAGTATAAATAACTACAGAGGAAGCGAGCATATCAGACAAATCTCCAGGGATACCATCAAATGGAGACTCTGCAGATGTCTTGTAGAGCTCAATGAACTTATCTACTGTCAGTGTGAGAACTTGACTTCCATCTCTACCATTTCCTGTTGGAATGTTTCCTGCCTTCTTTGTTAATCCATCGATTCGAAGCCCTGCAGGAATATGTCTGTCAATGATACATCCCTTGTCTATAGCCAGTTCCTCGATGTCAAAGTGCTTCAATGGAGTCTCACCCAAGCTACCAATTCTAAAGTAGCTGTCTACAGCCAACTTTTCAAAGTAAGATTTATCTTCTCGCTCGACTATAAAAGCATATTCTAAATCTGAGTAAGGAGTTGCTTCCCCTTTAGCTAAAGATCCCAACCCAATAGCCACAAACTTACACGGAGCTACCAAGTCCACCCGCTGTAATGTCTCAACGCTGGAGTTGATGAGAGTTTTAGAGACGTCCAACAATCCTTGGCTGCATTGTTTGCTGGCAGCGAAAACCTGTTTTGAAAAAGTTTGTGCTTCACTCAGGTTTTGCTCATGAAAAGGATCACTGGCTATCAATTTATTTGCTTCCACTTCCAGCTGTGCAAAATCTTGGCCTACTGCATCTCTGTATGATTGAAGGGTAGATTTGTGCTGTTTTATGAGCCGTTAATGTTCAACATAATTGAGTGGATGTCTACCATTGTACCAGCTATCTTCTATACTGTATACTAGCTGTTTCCTCTCCTCTCTACAGTCTTTAACTACACAGAAGTTAGCTAAACCGTGGGCCTACAGTAATACACATATATATGTATTATATACAACTAGTTAGTCTTATGTAACTCCACCCACTCATAGAACTAGTGATGTCATAAGTGTCTACCTTTACATAATCTCTCCAATGACCAGAACTCTCCGCTCTCTCTTTGTATTCCTTTGTCAGCCATTCCATGTAGGAAAAGTCTGCCATGTCTATAGAGTCCTCTGTACCTGCTGTGTATTATACACTCAGCCTACAAATACAGACAGGGTCATACCAGTCAACTTCTGAAGTTGTCTCCACATAGATCAAGGATACAATGACATGCTCCAACATTTTTTGTTTCACTCCAATGTAAAACGTAAATCACAGAACTAGTACGTAGTACTGACCTTACACAGACATCCAAGTTGTTAGGTGTATATGATAAACAAGGATTAACAAATCTATGCAGGTATTAACTGCAGCGAACAAATACCAGCTGATGCTAACCACAGTAAATGTGACGTACTAGTTAACACATTGCACTCAAGGTGAGACAATAACACAATTTATACAGTCAACAATGTATTGAATATAAATCAATGGGTTTAATCAACCTTCGCAGAATGTTTTCCATAAATTATTTCATTAGAGTTTAACTGCCTTTAGATATAGCTAGTCATTCCATTGTATGATATACCTTTCACACCTTTATATTGTACTGTGTTATGGTAGTAAATGTATATGTAGTACCAGTCACAGTGTGGTACATTATATACTTTTCATACATTTATATTGTACTGTGTTATGGTAGTAAATGTATATATAGTACCAGTCACAGTGTGGTACATTCTATACCTTTCATACATTTATATTGTATTGTGTTATGGTAGTAAATGTATATATAGTACCAGTCACAGTGTGGTACATTATATACCTTTCATACATTTATATTGTATTGTGTTATGGTAGTAAATGTATATATAGTACCAGTCACACTGTGGTACATTCTATACCTTTCATACATTTATATTATACTGTATAGTATAAAACCCTCACAGTATTTATAGTTTGATAAATTAACCACCTTGCCTGCAGTGTTAGAACACACAATGTAGAGACCACAGGAAACAAATTACAACAGCAATAGTCACAAAACTATAAAACCAACTACATACTCCTTGGTGGGGCTGTAAGCAGCTGAACTGACAGTCGTTTGCATAAAACTAAAGATGCAGAACTAAATGCCCACGCGCCCGCCCGCACGCTTTCCCGCCCGCTTGCCCGCCCGCCCGCTTGCCCGCCCGCTTGCCCGCCCGCTCGCCCGCCCGCCCGCCCGCCCGCCCGCCCGCCCGCTCGCCCGCCCGCTCGCCCGCCCGCTCGCCCGCCCGATTGCCCGCCCGCTTGCCCGCCCGCTTGCCCGCCCGCTTGCCCGCCCGATTGCCCTCCCGCTTGCCCGCCCGCTTGCCCGCCCGCTTGCCCGCCCGCTTGCCCGCCCGCTTGCCCGCCCGCTTGCCCGCCCGCTTGCCCGCCCGCTTGCCCGCCCGCTTGCCCGCCCGCTTGCCCGCCCGCTCGCCCCAAGTATCCAAAAATCAAAAGAATCCAATATTATGGCTGTAGATTTTTGACGACAACTTAGCACATATTATTTCCAAAATCAAAATTACTTAGCAGTAAAAACAGTACAAAACTTCAACTGTAAACCATGAAATGAATTTGTTTCCTTATCACAACTGGGTAGATAAACATACAAACCAAAACATGTGCAAAAGTGTTCAATCACCAAAATAAATCACAAAATAATGGCAGACGTTTGATGACATCATATCCTGCTAGATATTTTATATGCATATATCAAATCCATGTCACAGATTATCAACTGTCTAATGTAAAATAGTAAAATAAAATTGGAGTTGTCTACTTTTTTATAGAGAAGACAAACCTTATGGCATACAAAAAAGCTTGAACATAGGCTTTGTTTACACTAATACACAGCATAAAGACACTGTGCACTCTGCACCCATGTGAAAATCAAACTTTGCAATGAAAAAGCATGCTGTTTACATAAGTTTGCATCATTTAGGCTTCATATCGTTTTAAAACTAAAACAGAGTTCATGAAGTTTTAATATTGTTACTAGCTGCTGCGCAGTATTGGCGTAGGTTTTACCGTACACTTGACATAGAAACCTGTGCCAAGCCTACTGTGCTGTAGAAGTTGCAACATTATGCACATTTACAAGTTGTGTTATCTTGTATAATAATTAGAAGTTGTGTTCTCATGCTTTAGTAGACAGCAGCCATTGCTGATAGAGTTGTTGCATCAGCCAAAGACAATGGCTGCTAACACTTTATTATTGTTTTTAATCTAATAACTACTTTGTTGTTAATTGACATCGATCCTCAATAAATCATACATAGAATATTACATGGTGTCAGGAGTCAGAACCTAGTTGATAGTCACAATGGAAAGCAATCTAAGACATCCCGGCTCACTTGTTTTTGAGGGCAACACAGCTGAGAACTGGAGAATCTTTGAGGAGGAATATGACATATACATTGTGTTCTCTCAGAACACTGAGAGGTCAAAAGCTATGATATTATTGAATTTGGCAGTCTCGAAGGCTATAGAGAAGGCAAGATCATTCACATATCAACCGCAGAGAGAGGACCCAGTTAATCCAGAGGGAGCCAGACTGCCAGCTGAAACCAGGTACCCAGTTGATGCTTTGAAAAGTCAGTTCAGGGAGTTATGTAACCCTATAACAAATGTGATTTTGGAGAGACACAAATTCAACACGAGGGCACAAGGCCAGAATGAGCCATTCAGTCAGTTTTACAGTGATTTGCGTAATAAAGTACACCAGTGTGCATGTGGTGAGTTGACGGATGAGCTCCTACGTGACCGTATTGTTGCGGGTGTACATGACAACTCCCTGCATAAGCAGCTTCTCAAAACATCTGATCTCACCCTTGTCAGGACTATACAAATGCGCCGCATACACGAAGCTGCAGAGAGCGATATTAATGAACTCCAGCCTAATGCTACAAATTCTGCCAATGTAGACGCCGTCGTTGGTGCCAAGTACAAGCATAGTTTCAAGACTAAGACACAAGCCTCGAGGTGTGACAGATGTGGCAGAGGGCACTGAGTTGAAGGTACATGTCCAACGCTGCATGAAATGTAACAAACTCAATCACTTTGCAGTGGTCTGCAGGTCGGCAGTAAACAATGTTTAAGAAATAGAACAAGACGACAGTTACCTAGAGGATATTACGATCGAAACTGTAGGATGTGAGTAACGCAACAGTGCATTGGTAACCGTAGATGTAAAGGTTTCAGACAACAAAACCAAGCCATTGTTATTGAAGGCTGATCTCGGTGCTAAAGTCAATGTCATATCACATGATATAGCCATGAGATGCTGTGATTCGGTGGCCATAAATACAAACAAAACTAGAACACTAGTAGGATTTAGTGGTAGTTGGACCAGATTTGCTGGGTCACTTGATATGATTTGTAGAAAAGGGTGTGACCAACATACAGTATGCTTTGAAGTAGCGCCCAAGTTCGATAACACTTTATTAGAGCTCCAGCAGTAAGTCTTCCACCTGAGATAATCAAACGGTATGGCAGCCTATTTGATGATGATCTAGGTACCTTACCAGCCAAATACAAGATTACTGTAAATAATGATGTAGAACCCGTGATAAGACCAGTCAGATCAGTGCCGATATCACTCAAGCCAAAAGTAAAAGCAGCACTAGACAAAATGGTAAAACGAGGGATTATCGTGCCAGTGGTTGAGCCAACGAGTGGGTGTTCGCTATGGTAGCGACTAGAAAGAAAAATGCAGAGGACATTTGCATATGTATAGACCAAGCTGACTTGAACAAAGCGATATGCAGGCCACATTATTCACTCAAAACCATTGAACAGATGTATCTGACTTTCCCAACTCGAAATATTTTACTGTAGTGGATGCTCACGAAGCATTCTATGACATACCACTTGAGAATGGTTCATCTTACCTGAAAACCTTTGGTACACCATACGGATGATATATATATCTCAGAATGCCATGGGCCTGTGTTCAAGTTCAAAGGTCTATCAGCGGGCCATCGGGCAGCTGCTGGAAGGTTATTCGTGTCACATCATCATGGACAATATACTCACTTCGGGAAAGACAGAAAAGGAGCATGATGCCAACCTACATAAGGTATTTAAGAGCCTGCAGGTAGTTAAGCTCAAACCTCAAACTGTCAGCACAAAAATGTGGGTACAAGTAGCATATATTGGTCACATACTGTCAGACCAAAGCTTGAAACTTGACCCGACTAAAGTAAAGGCTATTACTGAAATGTCAACACCTACTGACACGAGCTGCTCCGATTTCTTGGTATGACCAAGTATCTTTTCAAGTTCATAGCTGGCTTGTGTGAGACTGTATCTACTCTCAACCAACTGCTCAAGAAAGATGTGGACTGCGTTTGGGAGGCTCAGCATGACAAAGCTTTTATAGAACTCAAAGCCAAGATTGCCAACGCCATGGCAGTGATGAACTTTGATGTTGAGAAACCAGTTGTGCTCACCTGTGATGCATCTAAGTCAGGAGTTGGTGCAGCCTGTATTCAGGATGACAAGGTTGTAAGTTTTTCTAGTAGAGCAATGATTGATACATAGACCCGTTACTCTCAAATTGAAAAGGAGATGTTAGCAGTCAATTTTGTATGTTCCAGATTTCGAGACTATGTACTTGGAAATCCTAAGGTTAGTGTGGAGACAGATCACCAGCCATTGGTCTCTATTATTAAGAAACCTCTGAATGATGCACTTGCCCGATTGCAGAGGATGCTCTTACAGTTACAGCGATACAGCCTTAATGTGAAGTACAAGAGAGGGAAGGACTTAGTTATAGCTGACACATTATCGAGAGCTTATCTCTCAGAGTGTGAATGTCTAAGATGAAAGCTGATGACATCCGGATAGTCTCTGCAGTCTCTATTACTGATGCCAAGATTCAAGAGCTGCAGAAGGTGTTAGCCGAAGACACCATATTCACTAAGCTCATTGAGCTGTGCCATATTGGATGGCCTCCAAAGGACACATACCTGGCTAAAGATCTCAAAGCCTATTTCCCAATCCGAGATGAAAAAGCTCTAGATGGAGGCATTCTATATAAAGGTCAGAGGATCATTGTGCCAGAGAAATCATGTGAGTCTTATATGGAAATCCTGCACCAAGGACACATTGGCATGGAAGGGATCAAGCGTAGAGCAAGGGAGATACTGTTCTGGCCTAATATGAATGCTGATATAGAAAAGTACATTGCTAGATGCACCACATGCCAGAAGGTGCAAAGTCACCAATCACATGAGTCTGTGCAAAACTATCCAGTGTCAGCGAGACCATATGCTGTTGTGGCAGCCGTCCTGTTCAAACATGCTAGCAAGACATATCTTCTAACAGTCGATTCCTTCTCAGGGTGGATCGAGATTGATGCACTAACAACCACAACATCTAGCATGGTCATTGGCAAGCTGAAAACTTATTTCTCCAGTTTCGGTATCTCTGTGCAATTGGTCTCAGACAACGGACCACAGTTTACCTCACAAGAGTTCAGGTTGCTTGTGAAGAACTGGGACATACAGCGTAGTACTAGTGCTCCAAAACACACTTCTTCTAATGGTATAGCAGAGAAAGGAGTGCAAACAGATAAGAGACTTATTCAGAAGGCCCAGATGACTGGTGGAGACATATCATTGGCTTGCTAAATCTGAAAAACACTCCCAGACCTGGCCTATGATCACCTGCCCAGCACAATCTAAACAGACGAACTCTTACCCTGTTGCCAATGGCTGAGTCATTACTAAGACCAGAGTTGGTAGATGGAGAAGTGGTGCAACACAACTTATCAGAGAAACCCCAGAGGTCTGCAGCACAGGCAAATCAACACAACAAGCCACTTGCTCGGATAAAAATAGGTGATATGGTTCGGATAGAAGCTGAGAAAAGTTATGACAAGTTGGCCAAAGTTATTGGTGCAGGGCCAAATGTTACGTCATACCATGTAGCAAACTTCAGTGGTCAGGTATATCGCCGTACCAGAGACCAGCTGTTGAAAGTCTTAATACAACCTTAGTCAGTTGTAGCAACTCGTGGGAGCTCCTCTGACGTGCCTACTGACACCAGCTCACCCGACCAGGTGACAAAAGTTTGTAACCAGAGTGGACCACTAGATCAGGTCGAACCGTGCAAAATCCAGCTGATCGTCAGGACAATCCATATATATACTACTAAATGCTAAGAGTTGATCAACTGCACAGTGGCGGACTCTTTGTGTTTACTCGTGACTGTTAGTTTGGGAAAAAAACAGTGTTTATGATACCAGCTCACAAACTATCCAGAGAGGAAAAGCCAAGACATTATACACATTTATAAGTTGTCTTATCTTGTATAAAAATTAGAAGTTGTGTTCTCATATTTTAGTAGACAATGGCTAGTGCTGATAGAGTTGTTGCATCATCCAAAGACAATGGCTGCTAACATTTTATTATTGTTTTTAATCTAATAAATACTTTGTTGTTAACTGACATCGATCCTCAATAAATCATACAAAGAATATTACAACTAGCATAGTCAGACTAGCTGGGTAGTATACTGTCTAGAGTATTGGGCCTTTACAGGCCAGCACTACTTATGTAGTACTAGGCAATTGCAGAGCGGGTATCTTCAAAGCTTTTGATCAAGAAGTAGTGAAGTAGAGGGTACAGTATTATATATTCTTTATAACTCCTGGCTGAGCTCTTCTCCTGCTCTGCTTTACAGGAAGTTCCAGCCAGCTTATATATAAAATGGATTACATAACAGCTCTTTGTGACATAATCTGTCAGCTTTAGAGGCTAACAGAAAAAAGGGTAGCTTGACTGCATAACATATAAAAGGGCGTGGATACAAACAATGGCTGCCTAGATTGCAGCTACTGCACATGAGTTTTCTTTTGTGCTCATGTGATTGCATAGAGTTACCAAGCATTGATAGTTAACTTCCCTTGTTTCAGGTGACACAGTAGACACAAGTCAGTTCTACTACAGTATAATGACAAGAATAACAGAAATGCATTCATATTACATAAAACTATTTACAAAAGAACGTAGAACAGCAGGTGGTTGTAACCTGCTGATTATCCACTGGGACTAGTCCATATACAGTTAGTCTTATGGCACAGATAGCATATCTACATTATATACAATACCATCTACCTACACATTATGTAATACACTAGTGCTGTTGTACAAAGTCTGCCCAATCCTTCGTATGCCAGAGCTAAGCTTGTCTCACTTTGTACAAGTGAGGGATGGTTGCTCGTGTCACCATAAATGTTTCTATACATCTCTATTGCAGCTGATAGATACTGGATTGATGATGTGTAATTACACAGGTGTATGCATGCCTCCCCAACATTGTGGTAACTGAAAGCTATCTCTGGATGGTCGCTGTTGGCTCCATGAATAGCCTTTTGCATTTCTAGTGCCTTCATAGAATACTCTAGAGCAAGATTTCCAGATTTACAGTATGTGACACTAATACGGTTGTAACAAGCAGCTATTCTTGAGTGGTTTGTGTCCGTACCATAAACATTTCTCATCATTTCCAGCGACTTGTTGTTGTGGTCTAGAGATAAAATATAATCACCAATGAGAGCGTAAGTAGCACCAATACCACTGTGAGTCATAGCTATATCTGGATGGTTGCTGGTTGTACCAAATACAAACTCGAGGATTTGTAGTGCTTTCTTGTGACTACTCAAAGTCTGATCGTAGTCACCGAGGAAACTGTACGCTATACCAAGGTTGTTGTAGATAAAAGCTGTGAGAGAATTTCCTTCGCCTACATAGATATCGTTACACATATCTAGAGCTTTGGTGAAGTATTCAAAAGCTGTTTTGCATTCGTGTAATTCCATGTATACAGAGCCGATATCGCAGTAGATGGAGCAGACATCAGGATGATCGATTTTTGTTGCGTATAAGCCTTCATCTAACTGTTTTACCTGCAATACATACAGGTGTTGTGCAGTATAATCCATCACTGAATAGTTAGAAAAAACAAACATGTCATCTTAACATCTTCTGATGTCTTAAAACTAGACGAAGAAAAATAAAAGATCAACTTGTGGTAAGAGAAGATAAATAACCACCAATGAACATCAAATAGTAATGTAAAAAAATGGTTGACTATTTTACCTCATCCATCAGATGCTGTACATCCCTGTACTCTCCCATTTCTTTTTTACAATGAGCTGTAAGTAACATGTATAATCCTCGGTTTTCTTTCTTTTCCTTGATGAGCCATCGAAAGTAGCTGACAGCAGAAGTATAGCTGCCGGTATAGTACAAGACGTAGCAACAAAGTTCCATGTACTTGGCATTTTTCATAACATTTTTCAGAAATTGCTTACAAGAAACTTCTTCAAGGGAAGCACCTAGTTGTTTAGAGAAAGCCAACTTAGCTAGATGGTACTGCCCTGCATAGTAACACACTTCTGCTTGCTGTAAATAGTTCCTTTTATGTACTTTGATATTCTGAAAAATACCAGTCAATGCTTGCTTTGTGGGCGAGAAAATGTATGAAGCTGAGTTTTGTCTGGAAGACTTTTCTGGAATCAACTCTTCAATCTTAGATTTTATGGACTGTTTGATGGGGAGGAGGAGAGTGCCAAGAAGAACAAATAAAGCACCGGGTACATGATATTTTGTAGTTGTGGTATCATCGATAGTCGGCATGAGAGACACAAACTCAGTCTGAGATCCACAGCTGATGTATGCACTTGTCCTCATGTACATAGACAGAGCTAACACTATAGTTATGTATCGGTAGTTCTCATTGGTCAACATCTCTTGTCTGTGTAGGTTAGATAATATATCCCAGGAGTACCGGAGGTTCCATCCCATGAGCATCTTGACATTGTTAGCAAGTAATGTATGATATCTGTAGATGTCTACTTTTACTTTGATGTCTAGATTGTTTGGTGGTTGAAACTTGACGAACTCTGGTAGGAATGTGTAGGAAGTGATGTCATGAATGAACGACTGGAGTCTTTTCTTTTGGACGTCTGGTAGATCTTTCTCCAGTTCAAACTGTATCCTAGCTCTCACAAAGTCCTTATACAGCTGGGACTCTTCTCCTTCGTTAGTATAAATAACTACAGAGGAAGCGAGCATATCAGACAAATCTCCAGGGATACCATCAAATGGAGACTCTGCAGACGTCTTGTAGAGATCAATGAACTTATCTACAGTCAGTGTGAGAACTTGACTTCCATCTCTGCCATTTCCTGTTGGAATATTTCCTGCCTTCTCTGTTAATCCATCGATTCGAAGCCCTGCAGGAATGTGTCTATCAATGATGCATCCCTTGTCTACAGCCAGTTCCTCGATGTCAAAGTGCTTCAATGGAGTCTCACCCAAGTTACCAATTCTAAAGTAACTGTCTACAGCCAACTTTTCAAAGTATTCTTTATCTTCTCGCTCGACTATAAAAGCATATTCTAAATCTGAGTAAGGAGTTGCTTCCCCTTTAGCTAAGGAGCCCAACCCGATTACCACAAACTTACAAGGAGCTAAAAGGTTTTCACGAAATAAAATCTCAACGCTAGAGTTAATTAATTGTTTTGCAACTGTCAACAGTTTTTGGCTGATCGTTTTGTTAGCGGCAAAAACCCGGTTGGCAAATGATTGAGATCGCTGCAGATATCTTTCATCAAAAACATCACACATTAGCTCATACATCATACTGAGTATTTCTACCTCCCCCTGTAAGTTATCATAAAGGGCTGAGAAGCTCTCTCTGTATGATTGAAGGGTAGATTTATGCTGTTTTATGAGCCGTTGATGTTCAACATAACTGAGTGGATGTCTACCATTGTACCAGCTATCTTCTATACTGTATACTAGCTGTTTCCTCTCCTCTCTACAGTCTTTAACTACACAGAAGTTAGCTAAACCGTGGGCCTACAGTAATACACATATATATGTATTATATACAACTAGTTAGTCTTATGTAACTCCACCCACTCATAGAACTAGTGATGTCATAAGTGTCTACCTTTACATAATCTGTCCAATGACCAGAACTCTCTGCTCTCTCCTTGTATTCTCTTGTCAGCCATTCCATGTAGGGAAAGTCTGCCATGTCTATAGAGTCCTCTGTACCTGCTGTGTATTATACACTCAGCCTACAAATACTGTCAGGGTCACACCAGATAACTTCTGTAGTTGTCTCCACATTGATCAAGGATACATTGACTTGTTTCATTACTTTCGATTTCAGTTCAACATAAAACACACATCACACAACTAGTAAATAGTACTGACCTTACCCAGACATCCAAGTTGTTAGATGTATATGATACACAAGGGTTAACAAGTCTATGCAGGTATTTACTGCAATGTCCAACTATCAGCTGTTGCTAACTAAAGTGAATGTGACATGCTAGTTCATACATTGTACTCCTGGTATGCAAACAACACAATTTATACAGTCAACAATGCATTGACTATGGATCTATTCTAGAGTCCTCTGTACCTGCTATACACAAACCAACAAGTCAGCAACAATCAGGCAGACTTTCGGGTCCAGTACTTAATGTACTGGTCACAACCTGTTGGCAATCAGCCCATTTTTCAACTGCCAGCACAACTGCCTGCCAGCTGCCGCTTCGACCTGGCTAGACATACTCTCCTTTCTCTGAAGGTTATTTTGGGCTGGAAAAGCGCTCAAGTCATTACTCAACTTCCAACTGGTAGGGTTTGAGGCTCAGACACATTACTCTGCGTCACTTCAAATGCAATATATTATTGTTTCCGATGTACCACCAAGGAGTTTGATTAGATCCGATCAAACTCCTTGGTACAACAGTTAAAGGCGCTGAGCACACAGAAAGCTCAGTGTGCGGCTTGGCTTATCTAACTGGTCCTCAGTCAATTGTAGCCTTTGGATTATGAGCACTGGCCGAGTGGCATTATTTATGTTGGAAAAGCTTATTATTAATTGCTATTCTTAGCTCAAGGTTAATGAAAGCCAGTTTTTGTGAGCCGGTGATAATTAAATTAGCAAAGACTTGAAATTTTGCCAAACAAGTCTACAAAAACTACGCTTTTTTAGGGACCAAAACAGCATCTTTGTACAGAGTTGTCAGCTCTCTGCATGATATCAGGGATTCAGTGGTGTTTGCAAGTGAACCGAAATAATAACAAAGATGGTAGACCGTAGGTTGTCATCTTTTCTGATGAATAAGAAAGCATTGTTGGAAGTCTCGTTGTACAAAGACCCATTATTGCTTTTGCAAAAGGTTTATCATAGCGCTGGTAACACTGCAAGAGCAATTACAGTTGGTAGCATTTGTTATACAATGTCCATTGCTTTTCCTAACACCAACCAACCAATGGCCTTTATTGGAGTTTGGGATTTACTGCACAAGTCCTGTGCGCAATCCGCAGCAGTTAAAGAATATTGTTTAACTACTTAACTTAACTACTATTTTATAACTTTATAAAATGAACTTTAGTAAATTTGCCTTTCTGAAACTAAACATAATTATTGAAGCTCATATTTGGCTTACATAAAAATATTTTATTATTATAATTAGCGCATTTAGCAATGTCTAGTAAATAGCTACAAGTACAATTTCCTTGAAAACCAAATGTTCAAACTCTGTTTTGAAAAAAAAATGTTTAGTTTTCCACGGAATGGGGTCTCTTCAGTTTAATAGGTAACGCTAGTAATGGAGATACCAGAAGTCCGCGCAGTGACCCATACCAGTAAAACGAAAGTCAAATAATTTTAATAAGAAAATCTAATTATTTTCCCATTTACGGCAGTAGATAGGTATGGAGTGTGTGATATAGTAGATAGGTATGGGGTGTATGATACAGTAGATAGGTATGTGGTGTATAATACAGTAGATAGGTACGGGGTGTATGATACAGTAGATAGGTATGTGGTGTATGATACAGTAGATAGGTATGGGGTGTATGATACAGTAGATAGGTATGTGGTGTATAATACAGTAGATAGGTACGGGGTGTATGATACAGTAGATAGGTATGGGGTGTATGATACAATAGATAGGTATGGGTGTATGATACAGTAGATAGGTATGGGGTGTATGATACAGTAGATAGGTATGGGGTGTATGATACAGTAGATAGGTATGGGGTGTATGATACAGTAGATAGGTATGGGTGTATGATACAGTATATAGGTATGGGGTGTATGATACAGTAGATAGGTATGTGGTGTATGATACAGTACATAGGTATGGGGTGTATGGTACAGAGATAGGTACGGGGTGTATGATACAGTAGATAGGTACAGGGTGTATAATACAGTAGATAGGTATGGGGTGTATGATACAGTAGCTAGGTATGGGGTGTATGATACAGTAGATAGGTATGAGGTGTATGATACAGTAGATAGGTATGGGGTGTATGATACAGTAGATAGGTATGGGGTGTATGATACAGTAGATAGGTATGGTGTGTATGATACAGTAGATAGGTATGGGGTGTATGATACAGTAGATAGGTATGGGTGTATGATACAGTAGATAGGTATGGGTGTATGATACAGTAGATAGGTATGGGTGTATGATACAGTAGATAGGTATGGGTGTGTGATACAGTAGATAGGTATGGGTGTATGATACAGTAGATAGGTAGGGGGTGTATGATACAGTAGATAGGTATGGGTGTATGATACAGTAGATAGGTATGGGGTGTATGATACGGTAGATAGGTATGGGTGTATGATACAGTAGATAGGTATGGGGTGTATGATACGGTAGATAGGTATGGGTGTATGATACAGTAGATAGGTAGGGGGTGTATGATACAGTAGATAGGTATGGGTGTATGATACAGTAGATAGGTATGGGGTGTATGATACGGTAGATAGGTATGGGTGTATGATACAGTAGATAGGTATGGGTGTGTGATACAGTAGATAGGTATGGAGTGTATGATACAGTAGATAGGTATGGGGTATATGATACAGTAGATAGGTATGGGTGTATAATACAGTAGATAGGTATGGGTATATGATACAGTAGATAGGTATGGGGTGTATGATACGGTAGATAGGTATGGGGTGTATGATACAGTAGATAGGTATGGGGTGTATGATACAGTAGATAGGTATGGGGTGTATGATACTGAGCAGTAGATAGGTATGGGTGTATGATACAATATATAGGTATGGGGTGTGTGATACAGTAGATAGGTATGGGTGTATGATACAGTAGATAGGTATCGGGTGTATGATACAGTAGATAGGTATGGGCTATGGGGTGTATGATACAGTAGATAGGTATGGGGTGTATGATACAGTAGATAGGTATGGGGTGTATGATACAGTAGATAGGTATGGGGTGTATGATACAGTAGATAGGTATGGGTGTATGATACAGTAGATAGGTATGAGGTGTGTGATACAGTAGATAGGTATGGGTGTATGATACAGTAGATAGGTATGGGGTGTATGATACAGTAGCTAGGTATGGGGTGTATGATACAGTAGATAGGTATGAGGTGTATGATACAGTAGATAGGTATGGGGTGTATGATACAGTAGATAGGTATGGGGTGTATGATACAGTAGATAGGTATGGGTGTATGATACAGTAGATAGGTATGGGGTGTATGATACAGTAGATAGGTATGGGGTGTATGATACAGTAGCTAGGTATGGGGTGTATGATACAGTAGATAGGTATGAGGTGTATGATACAGTAGATAGGTATGGGGTGTATGATACAGTAGATAGGTATGGGGTGTATGATACAGTAGCTAGGTATGGGGTGTATGATACAGTAGATAGGTATGAGGTGTATGATACAGTAGATAGGTATGGGGTGTATGATACAGTAGATAAGTATGGGGTGTATGATACAGTAGATAGGTATGGGGTGTATGATACAGTAGACAGGTATGAGGTGTATGATCCAGTAGATAGGTATGAGGTGTATGATACAGTAGACAGGTATGAGGTGTATGATCCAGTAGATAGGTATGGGGTGTATGATACAGTAGATAGGTATGGGGTGTATGATACAGTAGATAGGTATGGGTATATGATACAGTAGATAGGTAGGGGTGTATGATACAGTAGATAGGTATGGGGTGTATGATACAGTAGATAGGTATGGGTGTATGATACAGTAGATAGGTATGGGGTGTATGATACAGTAGATAGGTATGGGGTGTATGATACAATAGATAGGTATGTGGTGTATGATACAGTAGATAGGTATGAGGTGTATGATACAGTAGATAGGTATGGGGTGTATGATACAGTAGATAGGTATGGGGTGTATGATACAGTAGATAGGTATGGGGTGTATGATACAGTAGATAGGTATGAGGTGTATGATACAGTAGATAGGTATGGGGTGTATGATACAGTAGATAGGTATGGGGTGTGTGATACAGTAGGTAGGTATGGGGTGTATGATACAGTACATAGGTATGAGGTGTATGATACAGTAGATAGGTATGAGGTGTGTGATACAGTAGATAGGTATGGGGTGTATGATACAGTAGATAGGTATGGGGTGTATGATACAGTAGATAGGTATGGGGTGTATGATACAGTAGATAGGTATGGGTATATGATACAGTAGATAGGTATGGGGTGTATGATACAGTAGATAGGTATGGGGTGTATGATACAGTAGATAGGTATGGGGTGTATGATACAGTAGATAGGTATGAGGTGTGTGATACAGTAGATAGGTATGGGGTGTATGATACAGTAGATAGGTATGGGGTGTATGATACAGTAGATAGGTATGGGGTGTATGATACAGTAGATAGGTATGGGGTGTATGATACAGTAGATAGGTACAGGGTGTATGATACAGTAGATAGGTATGGGTGTATGATACAGTAGATAGGTATGGGGTGTATGATACAGTAGATAGGTATGGGGTGTATGATACAGTAGATAGGTATGGGTATATGATACAGTAGATAGGTATGGGGTGTATGATACAGTAGATAGGTATGGGGTGTATGATACAGTAGATAGGTATGGGGTGTATGATACAGTAGATAGGTATGGGGTGTATGATACAGTAGATAGGTATGGGGTGTATGATACAGTAGATAGGTATGGGGTGTATGATACAGTAGATAGGTATGGGGTGCATGATACAGTAGGTAGGTATGGGGTGTATGATACAGTACATAGGTATGGGGTGTATGATACAGTAGATAGGTATGGGGTGTATGATACAGTAGATAGGTATGGGGTGTATGATACAGTAGATAGGTATGGGGCGTATGATACAGTAGATAGGTATGGGTATATGATACAGTAGATAGGTATGGGGTGTATGATACAGTAGATAGGTATGGGGTGTATGATACAGTAGATAGGTATGAGGTGTATGATACAGTAGATAGGTATGGGGTGTATGGTACAGTAGATAGGTAGGTGGTGTATGATACAGTAGATAGGTATGGGTGTATGATACAGTAGATAGGTATGGGGTGTATGATACAGTAGATAGGTATGGGGTGTATGATACAGTAGATAGGTATGGGGTGTATGATACAGTAGATAGGTATGGGGTGTATGGTACAGTAGATAGGTAGGTGGTGTATGATACAGTAGATAGGTATGGGTGTATGATACAGTAGATAGGTATGGGGTGTATGATACAGTAGATAGGTATGGGGTGTATGATACAGTAGATAGGTATGGGTATATGATACAGTAGATAGGTATGGGGTGTATGATACAGTAGATAGGTATGGGGTGTATGATACAGTAGATAGGTATGTGGTGTATGATACAGTAGATAGCTATGGGGTGTACGATACAGTAGATAGGTATGGGTGTATGATACAGTAGATAGGTATGGGGTGTATGATACAGTAGATAGGTATGGGTGTATGATACAGTAGATAGGTAGGGGTGTATGATACAGTAGATAGGTATGGGGTGTATGATACAGTAGATAGGTATGGGTGTATGATACAGTAGATAGGTAGGGGTGTATGATACAGTAGATAGGTAGGGGGTGTATGATACAGTAGATAGGTATGGGTGTATGATACAGTAGATAGGTATGGGGTGTATGATACAGTAGATAGGTATGTGGTGTATGATACAGTAGATAGGTATGGGGTGTATGATACAGTAGATAGGTATGGGGTGTATGATACAGTAGATAGGTATGGGGTGTATGATACAGTAGATAGGTATGGGGTGTATGATACAGTAGACAGGTATGAGGTGTATGATACAGTAGATAGGTATGGGGTGTATGATACAGTAGATAGGTATGGGTGTATGATACAGTAGATAGGTATGGGGTGTATGATACAGTAGATAGGTATGGGTGTATGATACAGTAGATAGGTATGGGTGTATGATACAATAGATAGGTATGGGTGTATGATACAGTAGATAGGTATGGGTGTATGATACAGTAGATAGGTATGGGGTGTATGATACAGTAGATAGGTATGGGTGTATGATACAGTAGATAGGTATGGGTGTATGATACAGTAGATAGGTATGGGGTGTATGATACAGTAGATAGGTATGGGTGTATGATACAGTAGATAGGTAGGGGTGTATGATACAGTAGATAGGTATGGGGTGTATGATACAGTAGATAGGTATGGGTGTATGATACAGTAGATAGGTAGGGGTGTATGATACAGTAGATAGGTATGGGGTGTATGATACAGTAGATAGGTATGTGGTGTATGATACAGTAGATAGGTACAGGGTGTATGATACAGTAGATAGGTATGAGTGTATGATACAGTAGATAGGTATGGGTGTATGATACAGTAGATAGGTATGTGGTGTATGATACAATAGATAGGTATGTGGTGTATGATACAGTAGATAGGTATGGGGTGTATGATACAGTGGATAGGTATGGGGTGTATGATACAGTAGATAGGTATGGGTGTATGATACAGTAGATAGGTATGGGGTGTATGATACAGTAGATAGGTATGGGTATATGATACAGTAGATAGGTATGGGGTGTATGATACAGTAGATAGGTATGGGTATATGATACAGTAGATAGGTATGGGGTGTATGATACAGTAGATAGGTATGGGGTGTGTGATACAGTAGATAGGTTTGGGGTGTATGATACAGTAGATAGGTATGGGTGTATGATACAGTAGATAGGTATGGGGTGTATGATACAGTAGATAGGTATGAGGTGTATGATACAGTAGATAGGTATGGGGTGTATGATACAGTAGATAGGTATGAGGTGTATGATACAGTAGATAGGTACAGGGTGTATGATACAGTAGATAGGTATGGGGTGTATGATACAGTAGATAGGTATGTGGTGTATGATACAGTAGATAGGTACAGGGTGTATGATACAGTAGATAGGTATGGGGTGTATGATACAGTAGATAGGTATGTGGTGTATGATACAGTAGATAGGTATGGGGTGTATGATACAGTAGATAGGTATGGGGTGTATGATACAGTAGATAGGTATGGGCTATGGGGTGTATGATACAGTAGATAGGTATGGGTGTATGATACAGTGGATAGGTATGGGGTGTATGATACAGTAGATAGGTATGGGGTGTATGTTACAGTAGATAGGTATGGGTGTATGATACAGTAGATAGGTATGGGTGTATGATACAGTAGATAGGTATGGGGTGTATGATACAGTAGATAGGTATGGGGTGTATGATACAGTAGATAGGTATGAGGTGTATGATACAGTAGATAGGTACAGGGTGTATGATACAGTAGATAGGTATGGGGTGTATGATACAGTAGATAGGTATGTGGTGTATGATACAGTAGATAGGTATGGGTATATGATACAGTAGATAGGTATGGGGTGTATGATACAGTAGATAGGTATGGGTATATGATACAGTAGATAGGTATGGGGTGTATGATACAGTAGATAGGTATGGGGTGTGTGATACAGTAGATAGGTTTGGGGTGTATGATACAGTAGATAGGTATGGGTGTATGATACAGTAGATAGGTATGGGGTGTATGATACAGTAGATAGGTATGGGGTGTATGATACAGTAGATAGGTATGGGGTGTATGATACAGTAGATAGGTATGAGGTGTATGATACAGTAGATAGGTATGAGGTGTATGATACAGTAGCTAGGTATGGGGTGTATGATACAGTAGATAGGTATGAGGTGTATGATACAGTAGATAGGTATGGGGTGTATGATACAGTAGATAGGTATGGGGTGTATGATACAGTAGATAGGTATGGGCTATGGGGTGTATGATACAGTAGATAGGTATGGGTGTATGATACAGTAGATAGGTATGGGTGTATGATACAGTAGATAGGTATGGGGTATATGATACAGTGGATAGGTATGGGGTGTATGATACAGTAGATAGGTATGGGGTGTATGTTACAGTAGATAGGTATGGGTGTATGATACAGTAGATAGGTATGGGTGTATGATACAGTAGATAGGTATGGGGTGTATGATACAGTAGATAGGTATGGGGTGTATGATACAGTAGATAGGTATGGGTGTATGATACAGTAGATAGGCATGAGTGTATGATACAGTAGATAGGTATGGGGTGTATGATACAGTAGATAGGTATGGGGTGTATGATACAGTAGATAGGTATGAGGTGTATGATACAGTAGATAGGTTTGGGGTGTATGATACAGTAGATAGGTATGGGTGTATGATACAGTGGATAGGTATGGGGTGTATGATACAGTAGATAGGTATGGGGTGTATGATACAGTAGATAGGTATGGGTGTATGATACAGTAGATAGGTATGGGGTGTATGATACAGTAGATAGGTATGGGCTATGGGGTGTATGATACAGTAGATAGGTATGGGTGTATGATACAGTGGATAGGTATGGGGTGTATGATACAGTATATAGGTATGGGGTGTATGATACAGTAGATAGGTATGAGGTGTATGATACAGTAGATAGGTATGGGGTGTATGATACAGTAGATAGGTTTGGGGTGTATGATACAGTAGATAGGTAGGGGTGTATGATACAATAGATAGGTATGTGGTGTATGATACAGTAGATAGGTATGGGTGTATGATAATGATGATGCACCGTGTACATAAAGTATAACAGCCGAAGTAACAATAAGTAATTTACCAAAGGCTCACCGTCATTAGTTTACGTTGGCAAGCTCAATCAAACCCAAAATATGAAACTACCTATGAGCATAATATTTGTTCAATTTTTTCAAGTAAATAAATGAAAATATTTTAGAAAAAGCATGCAAAGGCTATATTGGTCTCTTGACCGGTAACCAGAACATCATTTTTTCGTCATATCAGTGGCTTAAATTCTGGATAATGGTCAAGCAAGTCGGGATTTCTAATGACAAGTTAAACTATAGACTAAGCTACTTCCGGTAATATCGCTAAAACTTACTTCTATGTAAACCTACCTGTACTTTACAAGTGATAACACAAAGCACCAGGTATTCATTCAAAATATGAAAAGGTTGATCGCTGAAGAGAAGCAACAGCTGGCAATTAGTACAACTTACCAGAAGTAAAGAGTGTGAACGGATAAAGTACGGACTGCTGGTGCTGATTGAAGGCAACTCCTGCTCACTGGTTAGGCTCAGTCCAATACTGATACTGTGTACAGCTGAAGGACATGCTGTGATGTATCTGAGATAACATTGACAGCTTCATACTGATAATATTTCGCAACTCTCCATATCTCTCTTTATCTACACATTCAACATTAATCTCATGGCAGAAGACTAAAGGTGACAAATGTGAAGCAGGTGAATAAAGACATGGCTGCATAGGTTTATGGATTGATTTCTGTGGTTTGCCGTAAAACAGTATTTGCAATAATATTAATCAATGCAATTCGTAGTAGACTGATCTATTTCATTAACAACTTCTCATATCAAATTGAACCATCACATACACGTGACTCTCTCCACTGGAGTTAGCAGGCTCAGTTGAAGGTGTATAGGAACTGTGTAGTTTGACTTACCTAGTTAATGGTTACCGTCAAGTGGGTGAGTTTGTGGCTAAATTTAAAGTTTAAAAAACCGGATTTGAACTCGCCAAAAATGAGGATTCTTTTCATTTTTGCATGGTTTTTCAGGACATAAAAACGCTTGTACTACTTGATATGCCGATAGGACCATGAACTAAGGGTTTGACTCCTAGCACGTAGTCTATTGTGAAAAAATTTGCAGCAAAACTGAGTACAGTACCACCATTGCATCTGTAGAAAGGGAAAGACAAACTCATATCAATATGACAAAATAAGCAAATCTCACCACTTTAGACAGCAGTGCTCGTGCTGACCTAATACAATGAACTTAGTTTGTAGTTCCTGCATCGTAAAACTCTCCAGAATCTGTTAAAGTTGTCTACTCCATTGCATTAGCTTCAGGTGGATCGTACATAAATATCGCAGGTAACTTTCTGAGCCAACCAACTTCACATAACTGAGCATGCAATTGTCTCTTTCCAGTTTTAACCAAGTGTCTTTCATTGTCAGGATTTTGGGTAAAAACAAAGATACAAAATGTAGAAGTGATACTATTTATCTTACATCAAATAACAAATAAATATCACAGAGATAGCAACCTGCAAGTTAGTAAACTGATACTAGCCACGTTTGAAAACCTGCTGCATGAAAAAATTGGCGCACAGCAAAAAGATGGAATCTGGCCAGGATAGGTTCAGTACGCGTAAATACAAATACAACGCTCGTTTTCTTTTTTCTCAGATTTCCGACAGACACGGAAATAAAATAATCAAGTAGCAATTGTAGTTAAATAACGCAGATATTTATTGTATGAAAAAACGGAGAGTAGAAGACGATGTATACCAGTAGATATAAAACTATACTATAGAATGTACAATGTTGGCAGGCTGCCCATCTGCGACACATCATCTGATGGCCATACAAATCAAGTATTAGATCATTCACTGCGAGCCTACAGTACAAACAACTATAACATCACAAGTAAACCTACACTTCTCCTTCACAGCACACAATCACTGACATAATTCTATCAAGCAAACCAAGATGGAACACCTCCTTTGACTTTATCTTCTGGTTTACTTTCAGATACTTTTTGTTTAACTATTTCCTCATTTTCGTCCAGCGCTGCTTCTATGTCAGGAAACTCAAATGTTTGACCTTCACCCTAGGCAAATGAAAGAGATAGAAATAGGGAGTGTTATTAGTGAAAGTTTAGGTTGGTAGTACAGGTAGTACAGGTAGTACAGGTCGCACAGGTAGTACAGGTCGTGCGGTTACTTTTTGGTTTGTGATTCTGTTAAAACAAGACCGTGTGCTAACAAATTGACAAGATCATTGGCAGGTTAAAGTGAGGTACACAGTCTATATAAACCAGATTTCCCAGTAGTTAGTCTAACAGCATAAAGTTTAACTGTAGATGGTGCTTAGCTTTTATCACAAATACACTTATCTGTGCAATAAAAGTCAATTACCGTTACATGATCTGTTGACTATGGAGGCTAAACTATAGCAGAGGTTCTCAACTACTTGGGTGTCCCCTCAGCCTAAGAACTTATATGTCATGGGCTCCTTGGCCTAAGAACCTATATGTCATGGACTCCTTAGCCTACGAACCTATATGTCATGGACCCCTTAGCCTAAGAACCTACATGTCATGGACTCCTTAGCCTACGAACCTATATGTCATGGACCCCTTAGCCTAAAAACCTCGTGTCATGGACTCCTTAGCCTAAGAACCTATATGTCACGGACTCCTTAGCCTAAGAACCTATATGTTATGGACTCCTTAGCCTACGAACCTATATGTCATTGACCCCTTAGCCTAAGAATCTATATGTTATGGACCCCTTAGCCTAAGAACCTATATGTCATGGACTCCTTAGCCTAAGAACCTATATGTCACGGACTCCTTAGCCTAAGAACCTATATGCTATGGACTCCTTAGCCTAAGAACCTATATGTCATGGACTCCTTAGCCTAAGAACCTATATGTCATGGACTCCTTAGCCTAAGACCTAGATGTCATGGACCCCTTAGCCTAAGAACCTGTATGTCATGGACCCCTTAGCCTACGAACCTATATGTCATGGACCCCTTAGCCTAAGAACCTATATGTCATGGACTCCTTAGCCTAAGAACCTATATGTCATGGACTCCTTAGCCTAAGAACCTATATGTCATGGACCCCTTAGCCTAAGAACCTATATGTCATGGACTCCTTAGCCTAAGAACCTATATGTCATGGACCCCTTAGCCTAAGAGCCTATATGTCATGGACCTCTTAGCCTAAGAACCTATATGTCATGGACTCCTTAGCCTAAGAACCTATATGTCATGGACCCCTTAGCCTAAGAACCTGTATGTCATGGACTCCTTAGCCTAAGAACCTATATGTCATGGACTCCTTAGCCTAAGAACCTATATGTCATGGACTCCTTAGCCTAAGAACTTATATGTCATGGACTCCTTAGCCTAAGAACCTATATGTCATGGACTCCTTAGCCTAAGACCTAGATGTCATGGACCCCTTAGCCTAAGAACCTGTATGTCATGGACCCCTTAGCCTACGAACCTATATGTCATGGACCCCTTAGCCTAAGAACCTATATGTCATGGACTCCTTAGCCTAAGAACCTATATGTCATGGACTCCTTAGCCTAAGAACCTATATGTCATGGACCCCTTAGCCTAAGAACCTATATGTCATGGACTCCTTAGCCTAAGAACCTATATGTCATGGACCCCTTAGCCTAAGAGCCTATATGTCATGGACCTCTTAGCCTAAGAACCTATATGTCATGGACTCCTTAGCCTAAGAACCTATATGAGTAGTAATATATGAGCAGATCTCCCTACCAAGTGTTTTTTTGTGGATTAGACCTTGGAGTTGAGACAATGGGTTACGGCGTTGGATGAATTCGCCGAGTTTATATTGTATTTTACTTGAGGGGTACTTGAGTGGCATTTGAGTGGCATTTGAGTGGCATTTGAGTTTTGATTAGTTTTTTACTTAATTTGAACTTATATGGCATATAGATTTTGAATGTATGGCATTCAAGTTTTGATAACTTTTTACATAACTCGAACTCATATGGTATCTTGAGAGAGAG
Source organism: Cryptosula pallasiana (assembly GCA_945261195.1). Taxonomy (NCBI): domain Eukaryota; kingdom Metazoa; phylum Bryozoa; class Gymnolaemata; order Cheilostomatida; family Cryptosulidae; genus Cryptosula; species Cryptosula pallasiana. The sequence continues at coordinate 4,496,429 of OX183139.1, forward strand.
GGGAGAGGAGAGAGGAGAGAGGAGAGATGGGAGATGAGAGAGGAGAGAGAGGAGAGAGATTTTTTAGTTTTCTATACATTCATGTATATATGGTTAGTTATGTACATATTTATGGTTATATTTATATCTACATAGAGAGAGGAGATATATCTACATTGAACAAATATATTGATCAAAAATGAAAATTATATGTTTATATACCTGATTACATAATGAGGGGTACTTGAGTGGCATTTGAGTTTTGATTATTTTTTTACTTAATTTGAACTTATGGCATATACATTTTGAATGCATGACATTCAAGTTTTGATAATTTTTTTACATAACTCGAACTCATATGATATTTTGAGAGAAGAGAAGAATGAGGAGACTACATTGAATCAATATATGATTATATACATTTATTACATAATAAGAAGCAAAATATTCTTGTATAATATAGCTAGAGTTAGTAAATAATAAGTAATTCAAAGCACTACAACTTGTAATGACAATCAATGGTTGATAGTCTTTTTCTTTACAATGTTGTCATTGTTGTACTGATGTTATAACTAGGAAGGAAGACTTCTGTTCTATGTACTTTTGATTCCGTAATGAACTAAAATCAAAAGTTATGTATTAGTATAGGATGATTAAACAGAAATGTAAAATAATTACATAAATTTGAATTATAGTTCTTTTTACATTGGTTAGTTAACATTATATAGTAAAGAGAAGTAACTCACCAAGTTATATTATTCAGTTTGTTTTTTCTTGAGCATAATTTTCATCAAGCGTTTTTGATTCTCTCTCTTCTATCTAAAGCAAAACAAAGAATAATTGCTTTATAAATAAATATTATCTAATTGGAAGTATTACTTATATCAGTTAGTTTACATTGAATAAAAAATACTCACTGTGTTGTCTTGTCTGACATGCTCTTTTTGAATATAGTTTTCACCAGGGGGCGCTGGTTCTCTCAAAGATGTAGAAGATGTGTTTCCCACTCCCATTGAAAGCACTAAGACCTTGTTCTCAACAACCTCATCTGTAGTAAAGTACTTCATCTGGTTGGAATCATCAAGTTTGTTGGATAGGTTTTGAGCCGTTTCTATCGCTTGTAATGCTGTGAATGTGATTATATCATGTCGATGATAACCAAATCTACTAACTTCACGATTTCTTACAAGTATGACTCCTGTTCCAATTTGTTTGATGTTGCTAGCGTGTTTTTCAGGTATATATAGAACTCCCATCATCAAACCATCATATTGCAAACATCTGTAGTTTACCAGTAGCGCATTCATCACCACATCTCCATTAGGTAATGTTAACTGAGTTGATATTTGAGGAGATTCAAAACTGATTACACTTCCAACAGCAAATTGCGAGAGCGTTGCGATACGAACCATACTGATCAACTGGGTAGGTGTTTTTTTTTTTATTAATCTACTTAGCTGTTTAGCTTCCTCAAGAGAAATATTGGATGGGAAGTTGATAGGGTGAAAGATTGGATGCTTGTCTGAATCGAATCCCATAAAAACCACCAGTTTTGGAACATCCGGTTGTGTTGGAGCTAATTTGTTGTAATCCTCATTTCTCACCATAGACCTCACTTGTCGTCTGTTGCCAAATGTTTCGATATTGTAGCGGATAATGCATAAGTTTTTATATACATCCTCAGTTGGTTGTTCGATGGAGACTATCTCGAGAAGTGACGGCGTTTGATTTAAGTGAAGTGGTTGAAACCTTCCAATCATTACTCTGTCATTGGTATCGCAAGAATTGAGCAAACTAGCAGCATTTTTTGACAAGCAGGAAAGATGAGAAGGAGATGGCGCTTTCAAAGTCCAAGTATAGTCAATCGTTTTATTTCTATCCGAATCCCATGGCTTTGGTCGAATTGTGTTCAGTTTCCTTCTTATTAGATGTGAATCAGGAGGGATATTTTCTTTATCATCAGAGTATGGCTCGAATGTTGAGAGAAATGAGGTATTACGGTCTTCATTCATATTCAGAGCGTTCAGTCGGAAGTTGGAACTGAAAAGAGAGTAAAAAATATGTAACAAATGGCTGGAATTTGAAAAATATTTTGAAAAGAATAAACTAACTAGATATTTATAAAATAAACACATAATCAAAACCATAATAATTTTTCTGATGCGGTATGGTGAAACTATTTGATCTTTTATTAATAAGAACAAAATATTAAAACATAAAATTAATTTTCTGAAGTATTATAGCAAAACTAGTTGAAGTTTTTATCAGTATATGTTAAAGAATTATTTAGTAATTCTCACCTTATTGAGTTTCAAGTAAATGTAGTAGTTGGTGTGTAGATGTTGCTTCCTTGCTAGCTATTGTAGAACTGGATGCTTTCTGTGTGAAAACACTGGTTCTTAAATAGCTAAAGCTGTACTAATTAACCCTATGAAACCTTTATAATATATCTATGACTCAGCAGTTTTTTCACGCGATATTCCCGCGAAAGCTTTGGTTTTTATTCGCGTGAAAATTATTTTTTTACTCCCGCGAAAGCAATGGTTTCTATTCGCGTGAAAATAAACTATTTATTCCCGCGAAAGCATTGGTTTGTATTCGCGTGAAAATAAAATATTTATTCCCGCGAAAGCAACGGTTTCCATTCGCGTGAAAATAAACTATTTATTCCCGCGAAAACATTGGTTTGTATTCGCGTGAAAATAAAATATTTATTCCCGCGAAAGCAACGGTTTCCATTCGCGTGAAAATGAAGTATTGATTCCCGCGAAAGCTTTGGTTTGTATTCGCGGGAAAATAAAATTTTTATTCCCGCGAAAGCAACGGTTTCTATTCGCGTGAAAATAAACTATTTATTCCCGCGAAAACACTGGTTTGTATTCGCGTGAAAATAAAATATTTATTCCCGCGAAAGCAACGGTTTCCATTCGCGTGAAAATAAAGTATTGATTCCCGCGAAAGCAACGGTTTCCATTCGCGTGAAAATAAAGTTTTGATTCCCGCGAAAGCTTTGGTTTGTATTCGCGGGAAAATAAAATTTCTATTCCCGCGAAAGCAAGGGTTTCCATCCGTGCGAAAATAAATTATTTATTCCCGCGAAAACAATGGTTGGTATTCGCGTGAAAATAAAATATTTATTCCCGCGAAAGCATTGCTTTGTATTCGCGTGAAAATAAAATTTTTATTCCCGCGAAAGCAACGGTTTCTATTCGCGTGAAAATAAATTATTTATTCCCGTGAAAACATTGGTTTGTATTCGCGTGAAAATAAAATATTTATTCCCGCGAAAGCATCGGTTTCCATTCGTGTGAAAATAAGATATTGATTCCCGCGAAAGCATTGCTTTGTATTCGCGTGAAAATAAAATTTTTATTCCCGCGAAAGCAACACTTTCCATTCGCGTGAAAATAAATTATCTATTCCCGCGAAAACATTGGTTTGTATTCGCGTGAAAATAAATTATTTATTCCCGCGAAAGCATTGGTTTGTATTCGCGTGAAAATAATTTTGTTATTCCCGCGAAAGCAACGGTTTCCATTCATGTGAAAATAATGCTGATTCATAGCAGTGCAACTTAAGCTATATAAGAAGCACTGTTTTCATACAGAAAGCATTCACTTCATCGTTAGTAACTGAAGGAAGAAGATCTACTACATCATCATCTACTACAACCCTCCTTCTTCATCATTTGAGTTACATAGGAAACAGCTGAAGTTCAAACAACTATGTATATAATTCATCTAATTCAAAGAACAACAAGTCTTCATTTATGATGTAAGTATTTATATTTCGTTTTAATTGTAATCAATTTAAGCGTGAAGACATTTTCTGAACAAAAAACAAGATTATTCACTATTTAAGATATCAAAAAATGATGTATGTAAGTTTTAATTATGGTTATTCTTATTATTTCAGAGGCTTCAAAATGAAAAAAGTACTCCTTCTTCATCCGAATTTTATAGAAAGCAGCTCTCAAGTTCAAACTAACTGAAGGAAGAAGATCTACTACATCATCATCTACTACATCCCTCCTTCTCCATCATTTGAGTTACATAGGAAACAGCTGAAGTTCAAACAACTATGTATATAATTCATTAAAGAAAAACAAGTCTTCATTTGTGATGTAAGTATTTATATTTTGTTTTAATTGTAATCGATTTAAGCGTGAAGACATTTTCTGAATAAAAAACAAGATTATTCACTATTTAAGATATCAAAAAAAATGTTGTATGTAAGTTTTAATTATGTTTATTCTTATTATTTCAGGACTTCAAAATGAAAAATGTACTCCTTCTTCATCCGAATTTTATAGAAAGCAGCTCTCAAGTTCAAACTACTAGGAATATCATTCATTTTAATTCAAAAGAAAAGACAAGTCTTCATTTCTGATGTAAGTATTTACGTTCTATTATAATAGTAATCAATTCAAGTATATTGAAAAAAAATTGAAACCTTAGTCTTTTTTTATTTTTTTGCTATAAAGCATTATCATTTTTTTTTAGAATAACAACGAACTAGATCAAAGGAAAAGAACTTTCCAACAAAACTTCAACTTGAGTAATAACTGAAGCTACTACTTATATTATATATAAATAATGTGTCGAGTAACAAACAACAGATATGTAGCAAACACTATTTATAATGAAAAAAGAGAAATGCAAAAAACTCGAAATTGTTTTGAAAATACTAAAGACTGCGCTGAATGGATAGATGATAGTTTACTCGTTACTTCATCGTTGTTTTTACAACGAACTTTTCCTGATACCACTGCAATAACTTATGTCGTTGCAACTTATCCGGATAATCACTGTAGTCTTTTGTCATTAAAATTACAAAAAACTATTGCGCAACTTTCCCCATCGGACTTTTTCAAGTTCATTTACAATGAACTCTCTTTTTATGAAAGAGAGGCTTTAATGCTTGATGAAAGTTATCGAAGAAAATCATTTCTTACAAATTGGAGACGAGTAGGTAAACATTGTGGTGAAAACATGGCTGCAGCTGGTTTTTATAACCTTGAAAAAGACAACGCTGTTCGATGTGTTTTTTGTCAAGGGGTATTACTAAACTGGAAGGATGAAGATGAACATCCGATGAAAGAACACGCTAAAAGTTTTCCGTTTTGTCGATTTGTTAGAGGATTTAACACTCACAATCGTCTGTATAGACCTAGGAAACTACTTGCAGATGAAATGAAAAACATCTCAATTGTCAAAAGTTATACGATGGAGGAACAAAAGATCAGAAGAGGAGATTTAACTGCAGAAGTATTACCTCTAGGTATATCAATTGATCGTGCTGATACACCACGTTTTGCTACTGAAACATCTAGAGAAGACAGTTTCAAACAATGGAAGGGTAAAGTCTCCATGAAACTCCTTTCCAATGCAGGTTTCTACTATACTAAGTTCGGGGATAGTGTGAAATGCTTCTTTTGCTCAGGTGAACTTAAAGAATGGAAAGAGAGTGATCTACCATGGGAGGAACACTGTCGATGGTTCCCAGACTGTTATTTTTTACTCGGGAGTAAAGGTGAAGAGTACGTTGAGGATGTTTACATGCGAACGGAAAAAGGCAAAAGGTGTAAGCGACGGGTTGAAAAATATCGAGAAAAATTAAAACAAATAACTCGCAACAATGACACCGAAGAAATGAAACTTATTTGCAAAAAACTAGGATACAGTCAAAACGATATCGAACAAGTTTTAGTGTTAAATGGAAAACCTTTTGAGCGAATAGGTTTTATGATTGAAGCCCTACATATTTTTGAAAATGATTTTACAACTGTTGAGAATTCGTCAACACTGTTAAAAAATGATGCTAAATCAATTGATTCGTTAAAAAAAGATAAAGATCCGCTGTTAAAAAATGATGCTAAATCAATTGATTCGTTAAAAAAAGATAAAGATCAGACTAAGCAAAGCAAACTCGCTCAATGTGTGTCTGAGACGCATGAAAAAAAAGTAATTGCAAATCATATCTCTCTTCCGTGTGGTCATCTCATTTACTGTAGTGAGTGTAAGGAAAAAGCGCTTACTGAATGCTCATCAGAAGTAAAACCTTGCCCAATCGATGGTTGTCAGGTTGAAATTAAAGCATTTATGAAGATTTACCTGAGCTAGCATAACAATTAACCTCAAAAAAAGAAAAAATAATGAATGATTAAATAGATGTTTCAATTTGAAAACGTATCATTCGCGTTTTGTAATTTAACGGAATAACAACAAATATGCTACGTGTTGAAGACTTTGCTCACCAAGAAGCTTCCGATGCTATAGGTCCTAAGACTTTTTTGGCTGAGGTTTCTGATGAAATGTTGAGGATTTATTTTACGGAGGAATGTGTATACTGTGTACTAGGAGGAAGTTTTTACAAGCAAGCAACCAATCTATCGCTACTAAACTGTTACTGTTCACACGTTGATGACAAATGTATCACTTGTAAAAGATATGCTGAAATGGTTGAAGGCGCTACACCTACCAAAAAAGAATTGGGTGATGCTATCGACTGGATTGATAGAAGACAAGTTTTGAAAAATGCTAAAATGGGTTTTTTGGTGCATGATGAATGGATTAATGCTTTTTTGGATCTTTCCACTGATGATTTGAAGTCTCCATTTTTGTTAACAAATTTGAGAGCACGATTAAATCCCTACCTATTACCTACTAGTCAGAGCAAACTGGCTTATCAACGACTAAAGGATAAATTACTTGCGATAGCAGAAGGATATCCATACGCTTACACTCTTGATGAAAAAGAAGACTCAGTCAACCCGATAATAACTATTGATTCGACAAATATATCTGAAGACTCATAAAAGAACTGCTACAAAAAAAGTTGCTTCATTTATCTCTGAACTACAGCAGAAACATGAGTGGAAAAACTCAAGGATTCAAGTCAATTGGTACATTGGCTGATTTTGTTCCTAAGTTCATAAGGACTCATTTTGAACACATTCCTTTAGAGCGTTCGAATCCTCTTTTTGTTCAACTCATCACCGAAGAAGTATTTTATTTTGTGTTAGGATTCAATCTAGTTCGTAAATCAATACAAAGCATGCTTTTGAGCTGTAATTGTATTTCAAGAGCAAATCCTCTCGAATGCTTAAACTGTTCTAGGAGCTTTGATCCAAAAGTATGCTGTCCGCAAGACAAGTTGATAGATTTTGAAGATCTCAAAAGAGCGATCGAACTGGTTGATATAAAGCAGTGTTTGAAAGATGCTGAACTGGGTGATTTGATAGATATTTCGATTTTAAGAGGTTTGACTTCATTTCGCTGGACAGGAACACATGTTCTTTTGTCTCAATCTCGATTGGAACCATACTTACATTTTGGTAACCACTTTGATGAGATTGTTTCACATCTTCAAAATCGGTTGAGAGAGCTGAACAAGCCGCTAGCCTCTTACATATAAATAGAAAAAAACATCAAGAAAGAAAGTATTCAACTTTCAACACTGAAAGCAAAACATTTAAAAAAATGAGCTGCGTATTTATCTTGCTACTGGCACTAACATTTCCCAATGTTAGTGGAGTATTCTATACCAACGAAATTGATGAATGTATAGCCGGAGTTATGGATAAAAATGATGTCTTGTTTTTTTCACCTTTCAAAAGGACTATACGATATAAAGATGAAAATGGAAAAAACTGTGTGCGACTCTACCCTCCCGACTTATTATATTGTGGTTTTTTCATCCCTCCAAGCGCTTCTTGGATCTGCAAGGAAATAACTTCTACAGATTCTGTGTCTTGTGATACACCAACAAAATACACTCTGAATCAGGAGGAATGCGCAATAGGGGTTAAAAATAATACGGAAGGTCTTACTCAAAATACAAAACTATTTTGGAATGATGAATTATGTGTATTTGAATACAACACCTCACGTTTGATTTGTCCGCCAACAGAAGAGTTTGAGACAACCAACTTTGCATGTGTGGAATGCAATCGTTTGACCAACAGGGAGTCGAAAATAGCTACTATCATCACTAACATCAATGGTATTGAAGGTGTAAATTTGTCATTTTCGAGTTTTGAAAGTTTGAAGTCTGTTCAAAACAAGATTATCATCAGTATCACATGTCAAGGAGATAGCAAAGACAAATGCAATCCCAAGGTTATAAATATAGAGCTTTAGTTGAAGCATATTAACCAAAGACCACCGAAATGCAAGACAGTTAACTCTAGATGATGAAAGCATAAACTAGGTTAAAAGTCTCTCTCTCTGAATAAAAAAAATGAGATATTGCATCTATCTCCTATTATTCCCAATCCTAAGCGGTTATTGTCTTGTAACCGAGTTTACACCATTCACTTTATCTCATAGAGCGTCTGAATGTTTTCGGGGAATTCTTAATATGGAAGCGGTTGATTCAGCAACTCGTATTTTAAGAAAAAACTTAAAATATCGTTTGCGTAGACTCACATGTTTCATGGAACCTACTCACCTACGTAGAAGCTGTGACACTCGTGATATGTGGCCTCAACACTACTTTGTTTGCAAAACCGATGAAGCTTTAAATTACATTCGTTTATACGATGAAGGATTACTAACTACGACTCGAAGAACAACTCCAACAACTACAACTCCACATACAACGACAACAATCACCACAACTCCACAGACAACGACGACAACAACCCCGACGACAACCACTACAAACAAGCCAGTAGTTCCGGCTTTATCACCGTCAATTCCATCTCTTCCACAAGCTCTGGGTTTAGTCGATTTAATTTTGGAACAACCAAGCCCTACAAACTCTACTATATACAATTCTGATTGTGTGTGTGATAGATACATCATATGCGAAAACAATTCAGTATCAATTACAAATTCAACACCATCGATTTATAGAGTTTTTATTTATAATGATTTGGAGGGTTTTTCAAAACTTTCTCTGTCTATATCGGAAAATAGTAAACTTAAGCTTGAAGAAAATCTTCTCATCATCATTGAACCTGAATGTGATGATATTTCTTGTAAAGTCATCAAATACTTTACAAATTAAAAAGTTTTTATAGACTTTAACTCTATATATTCAACTTATTACACTCTATTATGATATCTATTTTATCACATTCTCCTTTTTTTGTAAATTTGTACAATTAGATGAAATTTAACCATTTAGAGAATGATTTCTTTTTGCAAAAAAATTTATGAAAATTGAATGAAATGAAAAAAAGACTATGTATTAATTGTTATTACTTAGTATTTACTGACTCTAGCTATATTATATGAGATTTTCCCTACTTATTACATAATAAATGTATATATTCACATATTCTTTCATTTTTAATCACTGTATTTATTCAATGTAGATATATCTCCTCTCTCTCAAGATATCATATGAGTCGGAATTACAGAAAATTATCAAACCTTAAATGTCTTACATTCAAAATCTAGATACCCTATGAGTTATAATTATGTATACAGTTACTCCCTACTTATTATGTAATCAGGTATATAATCATATAATTTTCATTTTTTGATCAATATATTTGTTCAATGTAGATATACCTCCTCTCTCTATGTAGATATAAATATAGCCATAAATATGTACATAACTAACCATATATACATGAATGTATAGAAAACTAAAAAATCTCTCTCCTCTCTCATCTCCCATCTCTCCTCTCTCCTCTCTCCTCTCCCCTCTCTCTCAAGATACCATATGAGTTCGAGTTATGTAAAAAGTTATCAAAACTTGAATGCCATACATTCAAAATCTATATGCCATATAAGTTCAAATTAAGTAAAAAACTAATCAAAACTCAAATGCCACTCAAATGCCACTCAAATGCCACTCAAGTACCCCTCAAGTAAAATACAATATAAACTCGGCGAATTCATCCAACGCCGTAACCCATTGTCTCAACTCCAAGATCAAATCCACAAAAAAACACTTGGTAGGGAGATCTGCTCATATATTACTACTTATATGTCATGGACCCCTTAGCCTAAGAACCTGTATGTCATGGACCCCTTAGCCTAAGAACCTATATGTCATGGACTCCTTAGCCTAAGAACCTATATGTCATGGACCCCTTAGCCTAAGAGCCTATATGTCATGGACCTCTTAGCCTAAGAACCTATATGTCATGGACTCCTTAGCCTAAGAACCTATATGTCATGGACCCCTTAGCCTAAGAACCTGTATGTCATGGACTCCTTAGCCTAAGAACCTATATGTCATGGACTCCTTAGCCTAAGAACCTATATGTCATGGACTCCTTAGCCTAAGAACCTATATGTCATGGACTCCATCAAGTGTCATATTGTACGCATAGTACTACAAAATTTATGCTCAAAAAATGAAATAGATCAACAGGTAGAACTACAGTTCATAGGGCTAGATTTTACAGGCTCCATGTAGACGTATACTAAACTGATTACAAAGCTCGTAAGTAATGTCTCTATGATATATAAAATTAGTTGGAAGTGAAGTTGACAGAGTTGTTGTCGTCGTCGTTGGAGTTGTTGTCCTTGGAGTTGTTTTTCACAAGCTGTTGGATCCTTGGAGGATGTTGGATATTGTACATCGTATTTCATGTTAAAGTCTCTGTCTGTTTCATCGTTTGGTCTTGATAGCAACCATGGAAGGCAGAGCAGACTCACATAAGTATGCTGACACAAATTAGTATTGGTATTATTAGTATTATTATTATTCTTACCATTGGTTTTGGTATTACTATTGGTAAAGGTTACTACTTGTCTATTTCTATGAGTACTCATAGTCACAGTCACTGAGGCAACTACTGGGTTAGTATTGCTATTACATAATCCGTATGTAGACTAAGTGACCAATCAATACCTATCTCTATGAATATGGAAATCACAAAGGTCATCGGTCATGTGATGAAAGTCAAAGAAATTTATTGGCTAGCTACGGAGAGAATGAATACGAGAGGGCACAACTACCATTGGGATCTCACCGCTCATCAATATATAATGCATAAATGCCAGTGCGCTGCGAAATATCAACATCGACGCGTGTAATTGACAACATGGCCCTCACAAAGCTCTTTGTGGACCCCACAAAGTGTTTTGTGAGGTCCATGTTGTCATGTACCCCTAGGGGACCATGTTGTCATGTACCCCTAGGGGACCCTGTTGTCACGCACCCCTAGGGGACCATGTTGTCACGCACCCCTAGGGGACCATGTTGTCATGTACCCCTAGGGGACCCTGTTGTCACGCACCCCTAGGGGACCATGTTGTCATGTACCCCTAGGGGACCATGTTGTCATGTACCCCCTAGGGGACCATGTTGTCATGTACCCCTTGGTGACCATGTTGTCATGTACCCCTAAGTGACCATGTTGTCATGTATCCCTAGTGGACCATGTTGTCATGCACCCCTAGGGGACTATAGACCACCTGTTGGGAACCAGTGAACTATAATACAATACTAACCAAACAGAGATAAACAACTGATAAAAACAACTAATATGATTTTTTTACTTTTTCACTTCCTCAGCAAACTTGCTCTGAAAAACTTGTACCGCATCGGAGAGTGGAGAAAATGTGAAGTTGATTTTATCTGTACATCTGTCTGTCTGCCTGAGATACAATTCTAATTAGAAATACTATCATTGGCTCTTACATAAAACCACTTAAGCGTGCATGACTTTTAATGGAATTGGATGGAAGATAAGATATGTAGACATGTAATAGGGAGTTAGGTTTGGAGTTGTTTGTCCTTTTATAAAGAAGACAAACCATAAAAATTAAAAATGCTGAATTTGCCTGAGCAGTAGTAAACAAGATTGTATCAACTAATACATACCAGTACAACTACGGATTGTTTATACTCCTCAGACCATCTGGTGTCTTGTCTCATTTTATCTCTCACTGGATCAAATGGTACTTTATTCTTTAGGTACTAGCTTCACTAGATGTGAGTCCAGGCGTCTCATTGGGGGCTGAACATTGAGAGAGAACACAGGTTGTAGTAAATATACCGACAGTTCTGTGAGTTCAGTCTACAGTAAATTGTATCTAATATAACTGAATATAGTGATATAATAAGTACATACTGTGCTTCACTTGCATTCGTACATTTTCTATCGATACCCCGTATATATTTTCCAAATAATTCTTTATATCTATTCTAGTCATTCTAAAACATAAACGCAAATAATATTTGGATGATTTTAATAATCAGATATGACTATGTAATAGTCGACAGGACAAAACTAACTTTACAATTACATTAGATGTAAGCTTACTGTTGATGTGTAACAAAGTGTACTTGGCTGTTTGGTGTGCCTGGGGGAGGTTTTATCATCTTCATCCAATATGTTGGTAAACAACTCCTTATTTGTGGATCGCCTTTCTGCCATTTGGGTAGAGGCACAATTTATATTGTATTGTGTTATGGTAGTAAATGTATATATAGTACCAGTCACAGTGTGGTGCATCATATACCTTTCATACATTTATATTGTACCGTGTTATGGTAGTAAATGTATATATAGTACCAGTCACAGTGTGGTACATTATATACCTTTCATACATGTATATTGTACTGTGTTATGGTAGTAAATGTATATATAGTACCAGTCACAGTGTGGTACATTATATACCTTTCATACATTTATATTGTACTGTGTTATAGTAGCAAATGTATATATAGTACCACTCACAATGTGGTACATTATATACCTTTCATACATTTATATTGTACTGTGTTATGGTAGTAAATGTATATATAGTACCAGTCACAGTGTGGTACATTATATACCTTTCATACATTTATATTGTACTGTGTTATAGTAGTAAATGTATATATAGTACCAGTCACAATGTGGTACATTATATACCTTTCATACATTTATATTGTACTGTGTTATGGTAGTAAATGTATATATAGTACCAGTCACAGTGTGGTACATTATATACCTTTCATACATTTATATTGTACTGTTTTATGGTAGTAAATGTATATATAGTACCAGTCACAGTGTGGTACATTATATACCTTTCATACATTTATATTGTACTGTGTTATGGTAGTAAATGTATATATAGTACCAGTCACAGTGTGGTACTTTATATACCTATCATACATTTATATTGTATTGTGTTATGGTAGTAAATGTATATATAGTACCAGTCACAGTGGGGTACATTATATACCTTTCATACATTTATATTGTATTGTGTTATGGTAGTAAATGTATATATAGTACCAGTCACAGTGTGGTACATTATATACCTTTCATACATTTATATTGTACTGTGTTATGGTAGTAAATAGATATATAGTACCAGTCACAGTGCGGTACATTATATACCTTTCATACATTTATATTGTATTGTGTTATGGTAGTAAATGTATATATAGTACCAGTCACAGTGTGGTACATTATATACCTATCACACATTTATATTGTATTGTGTTATGGTTGTAAATGTATATATAGTACCACTCACAGTGTGGTACATTATATACCTTTCATACATTTATATTGTACTGTGTTATGGTAGTAAATGTATATATAGTACCACTCACAGTGTGGTACATTATATACCTTACATACATTTATATTGTATTGTGTTATGGTAGTAAATGTATATATAGTACCACTCACAGTGTGGTACATTATATACCTTTCATACATTTATATTGTATTGTGTTATGGTAGTAAATGTATATATAGTACCAGTCACAGTGTGGTACATTCTATACCTTTCATACATTTATATTATACTGTATAGTATAAAACCCTCACAGTATTTACAGTTTGATAGATTAACCACCTTGCCTGCAATGCTAGAACGCGCAATGTAGAGACCACAGGAAACAAATCACAACAGCAATAGTCACAAAACTATAAAACCAACTACATACTCCCTGGTGGGGCTGTAAGCAGCTGAACTGACAGTCATTTGCATAAAACTAAAGATGCAGAACTAAATGCCCACGCGCCCGCCCGCGCGCTTGCCCGCCCGCCCGCTCGCTTGCCCGCCCGCTTGCCCGCCCGCTTGCCCGCCCGCTTGCCAGCCCGCTTGCCCGCCCGCTTGCCCGCCCGCTTGCCCGCCCGCTTGCCCGCCCGCTTGCCCGCCCGATTGCCCGCCCGCTTGCCCGCCCGCTTGCCCGCCCGCCCGCTTGCCCGCCCGCTTGCCCGCCCGCTTGCCCGCTTGCCCGCCCGCTTGCCCGCCCGCTTGCCCGCCCGCTTGCCCGCCCGCTTGCCCGCCCGCTTGCCCGCCCGCTTGCCCGCCCGCTTGCCCGCCCGCTTGCCCGCCCGCTTGCCCGCCCGCTTGCCCGCCCGCTTGCCCGCCCGCTTGCCCGCCCGCTTGCCCGCCCGCTTGCCCGCCCGCTTGCCCGCCCGCTTGCCCGCCCGCTTGCCCGCCCGCTTGCCCGCCCGCTTGCCCGCCCGCTTGCCCGCCCGCTTGCCCGCCCGCTCGCCCTAAGTATCCAAAAATCAAAAGAATCCAATATTATGGCTGTAGACTTTTGACGACAACTTAGCACATATTATTTCCAAAATCAAAATCACTTAGCAGTAAAAACAGTACAAAACTTCAACTGTAAACCATGAAATGAATTTGTTTCCTTATCACAAATGAGTAGATAAACATACAAACCAAAACATGCGCAAAAGTGCTCAATCACCAAAATAAATCACAAAATAATGGCAGACGTTTGATGACATCATATCCTGCTAGATATTTTATATGCATATATCAAATCCATGTCACAGATTATCAACTGTCTAATGTGAAATAGTAAAATAAAATTGGAGTTGTCTACTTTTTTATAGAGAAGACAAACCTTATGGCATACAAAAAAGCTTGAACATAGGCTTTGTTTACACTAATACGCTTCATAAAGACACTGTGCACTCTGCACCCATGTGAAAATCAAACTTGGCAATGAAAAAGCATGCTGTTTACATAAGTTTGCATCATTTAAGCTTCATATCGTTTTAAAACTGAAACAGAGTTCATGGAGTGTCAATACTGTTACTAGTTGCTGCGCAGTATTGGGGTAGGTTTTACCGTACACTTGACATAGAAACCTGTGCCATGCCTACTGTGCTGTAGAAGTTGCAACATTATGCACATTTATAAGTTGTCTTATCTTGTATAATAATTAGAAGTTGTGTTCTCATGTTTTAGTAGACAGCAGCCATTCCTGATAGAGTTGTTGCATCAGCCAAAGACAATGGCTGATAACACTTTATTATTGTTTTTAATGTAATAACTACTTTGTTGTTAACTGACATCGATCCTCAATAAATCATACAAAGAATATTACACGGTGTCAGGAGTCAGAACCTAGTTGATAGTCACAATGGAGAGCAATCTAAGACATCCCGGCTCACTTGTTTTTGAGGGCAACCCAGCTGAGAACTGGAGAATCTTTGAGGAGGAATATGACATATACATTGACGCTGTGTTCTATCAGAACACTGAGAGGTCAAAAGCTATGATATTATTGAATTTGGCAGTCCCGAAGGCTATAGAGAAGGCAAGATCATTCACATATCAACCGTAGAGAGAGGACCCAGTTAATCCAGAGGGAGCCAGACTGCCAGCTGAGAACAGGTACCAAGTTGATGCTTTGAAAAGTAAGTTCAGAGAATTATGTAACCCGATAACCAATGTGATTTTGGAGAGACACAAATTCAACACCAGGGCACAAGGCCAGAATGAGCCATTCAGTCAGTTTTACAGTGATTTGCGTCACAAAGTCAACCAGTGTACATATGGTGAGTTGACGGATGAGCTCCTACGTGACCGTATTGTTGCGGGTGTACATGACAACTCCCTGCATAAGCAGCTGCTCAAGATATCTGATCTAACCCTTGTCAGGGCTATACAAATGTGCCGCATACACAGAGCTGCAGAGAGCGATATTAATGAACTCCAGCCTAATGCTACAAATTCTGCCAATGTAGACGCCGCCGTTGGTGCCAAGTACAAGCATAGTTTCAAGACTAAGACACAAGCCTCGAGGTGTGACAGATGTGGCAGAGGGCACTGAGTTGAAGGTACCTGTCCAACGCTGCAGGATATGTAACAAACTCAATCACTTTGCAGTGGTCTGCAGGTCGGCAGTAAACAATGTTGAAGAAATAGAACAAGAGGACAGTTACCTAGAGTATATTACGATCAAAACTGTAGGATGTGAGTAACGCAACAGTGCATTGGTAACCGTAGATGTAAAGGTGTCAGACAGCAAAACTAAGCCATTGTTATTGAAGGTTGATACCGGTGCTAAGGTCACTGTCATATCACATGATATAGCCATGAAATGCTGTGATTCGGTGGCCATAAATACGAACAAAACTAGAACACTTGTAGGATTTAGTGGTAGTTAGACCAGATTTGCTGGGTCACTTGATATGATTTCTAGAAAAGGCTGTGACCAACATACAGTATGTTTTGATGTAGCACCCAAGTTCAATAACACTTTATTAGGGCTCCAGCAGTAAGTCTTCCACCTGAGATAATCAAACGGTATGGCAGCCTATTTGATGATGATCTAGGTACCTTACCAGCCAAATACAAGATTACTGTAAATAATGATGTAGAACCCGTAATAAGACAAGTCAGATCAGTGCCGATACCACTCAAGCCAAAAGTAAAAGCAGCACTAGACAAAATGGTAAAACGACGGATTATCGTGCCAGTGGTTGAGCCAACCGAGTGGGTGTTCGCTATGGTAGGGACTAGAAAGAAAAACTCAGAGGACATTCGCATATGTATAGACCCCGATGACTTGAACAAAGCGATACGCGGGCCACATTATTCGCTCAAAACCATTGAACAGATGCATCTGACTTTCCCAACTCAAAGTATTTCACTGTAGTGGATGCTCACGAAGCATTCTATCACATACCACTCGAGAATGGGTCATCTTACCTGAAAACCTTTGGTACACCATACGGGCGATATACATATCTCAGAATGCCCATGGGCCTGTGTTTAAGTTCAAAGGTCTATCAGCGGGCCATCGAGCAGCTGCTGGAAGGTTATCCGTGTCACATCATCATGGACAATATACTCAGTTCGGGAAAGACAGAAAAGGAGCATGATGCCAACCTACATAAGGTATTTAAGAGCCTGCAGGAGATAAACCTCAAACTGTCGGCACAAAAATGTGGGTACAAGTAGCACATATCGGTCACATACTGTCAGACCAAAGCTTGAAACTTGACCCGACTAAAGTAAAGGCTATTACTGAAATGTCAACACCTACTGACACGAGCTGCTCCGATTTCTTGGTATGACCAAGTATCTTTTCAAGTTCATAGCTGGCTTGTGTGAGACTGTATCGACTCTCAACCAACTGCTCAAGAAAGATGTGGACTGCGTTTGGGAGGCTCAGCATGACAATTAGCTTTTACAGAACTCAAAGCCAAGATTGCCAACGCCATGGCACTGATGGACTTTGATGTTGAGAAACCAGTTGTGCTCACCTGTGATGCATCAAAGTCAGGAGTTGGTGCAGCCTGTATTCAAGATGACAAGGTTGTAAGTTTTTCTAGTAGAGCAATGATTGATACATAGACCCATTACTCTCAAATTGGAAAGGAGATGTTAGCGGTCAATTTTGTATGTTCCGGATTTCGAGACTATGTACTTGGAAATCCTGAGGTTAGTGCGGAGACAGATCACCAGCCATTGGTCTCTATTATTAAGGAACCTCTGAATGATGCACCTGCCCGTTTGCAGAGGATGCTATTACAGTTACAGCGATACAGCCTTAATGTGAAGTACAATTAGGGGAAGGACCTAGTTATAGCTGACACATTATCGAGAGCTTATCTCTCAGAGTGTGAATGTCTAAGATGGAAGCTGATGACATCCAGATAGTCTCTGCAGTCTCTATTACTGATGCCAAGATTCAAGAGCTGCAGAAGGTGTTAGCCAAAGACACCATATTCACTAAGCTCATTGAGCTGTGCCATATTGAATGGCCTCCAAAGGACACATACCTGGCTAAAGATCTCAAAGCATATTTCCCAATCCGAGATGAGAAAGCTCTAGATGGAGGCATTCTATATAAAGGTCAGAGGATCATTGTGCCAGAGAAATCATGTGAGTCTTATATGGAAATCCTGCACCAAGGACACATTGGCATGGAAGGGATCAAGCGTAGAGCAAGGGAGATACTGTTCTGGCCTAATATGAATGCTGATATACAAAAGTACATTGCTAGATGCACCACATGCCAGAAGGTGCAAAATCACCAATCACATGAGTCTATGCAAAACTATCCAGTGTCAGCGAAACCATATGCTGTTGTGGCAGCCGTCCTGTTCAAACATGCTAACAAGACATATCTTCTAACAGTCGATTCCTTCTCAGGGTGGGTTGAGATTGATGCACTAACAACCACAACATCTCGCATGGTCATTGGCAAGCTGAAAACTCATTTCTCCAGGTTCGGTATCCCTGTGCAATTGGTCTCAGACAACGGACCACAGTTTACCTCACAAGAGTTCTGGTTGTTTGTGAAGAACTGGGACATACATCATGCTACTAGTGCTCCAAAACACACTTCTTCTAATGGTATAGCCGAGAAAGGAGTGCAAACAGATAAGAGACTTATTCAGAAGGCCCAGATGACTGGTGGAGACATATCATTGGCTTGCTGAATCTGAAAAACACTCTCAGACCTGGCCTATGATCACTTGCCCAGCACAATCTAAACAGACGAACTCGTACCCTGTTGCCAATGGCGGAGTCATTACTAAGACCAGAGTCAGTAGATGGAGAAGTGGTGCAACACAACTTATCAGAGAAACCCCAGAGGTCTCCAGCACAGGCAAATCAACACAACAAGCCACTTGCTCCAATAAAAATAGGTGATATGGTTCGTATAAAGACTGAGAAAAGTTATGACAAGTTGGCCAAAGTTATTGGTGCAGGGCCGAATGTTACGTCATATCATGTAGCAAACTTTGGAGGTCAAAAATATCGCCGTACCAGAGACCAGCTGTTGAAAGTCTTAATACAACCTTAGTGAGTTGTAGCAACTCATGGGAGCTCCTCTGATGTGCCTACTGACACCAGCTCACCCGACCAGGTGACAAAAGTTTGTAACCAGAGTGGATCACTAGATCAGGTCGAACCGTGCAAAATCCAGCTGATCGTCAGGACAATCCATATGTATACTACTAAATGCTAAGTGTTGATCAACTGCACAGTGAGGGACTCTTTGTGTTTACTTGTGACTGTTAGTTTGGGAAAAAACAGCGTTTATGATAACAGCTCACAAACCATCCAGAGAGGAAAAGCCGAGACATTATACACATTTATAAGTTGTCTTTTCTTGTATAAAAATTAGAAGTTGTGTTCTCATGTTTTAGTAGACAACGGCTAGTGCTGATAGAGTTGTTGCATCATCCAAAGACAATGGCTGCTAACATTTTATTATTGTTTTTAATCTAATAAATACTTTGTTGTTAACTGACATCGATACTCAATAAATCCTACAAAGAATATTACAACTAGCATAGTCAGACTAGCTAGTTAGTAGACTGTC
Source organism: Cryptosula pallasiana (assembly GCA_945261195.1). Classification (NCBI taxonomy): domain Eukaryota; kingdom Metazoa; phylum Bryozoa; class Gymnolaemata; order Cheilostomatida; family Cryptosulidae; genus Cryptosula; species Cryptosula pallasiana. The sequence continues at coordinate 4,515,914 of OX183139.1, forward strand.
TAGAGTATTGAGCCTTTACAGGCTAGCACTACTTATGTAGTACTAGGCAATTCCAGAGCAGGTATCTTCAAAGCTTGTGATCAAGAAGTAGTGAAGTAGAGGGTTCAGTATTATTTATTCTTTATAACTCCTGGCTGAGCTCTTCTCCTGCTCCCCGTTACAGGAAGCTTCAGCCAGATTATATATAAAATGGATTACATAGCAGCTCCTTGTGACATAATCTGTCAGCCTTAGGGGCTGACAGCAAAAAGGGTAGCTTGATTGCATAACATATAAGAGGGCATAGATATAAACAAAGGCTACCTAGATTGCAGCTACATCACATGAGTTTTCTTTTGTGCTCATGTGATTGCATAGAGTTACCAAACATTGATAGTTGACCTCCCTGGTTTCAGGTGGCACAGTAGACACAAGTCAGTTCTACTATAGTATAATGACACGAATAACAGAAATGCATTCATATTACATGCAACTATTTACTAATGAACGTAGACTAGCAGGTGGTTGTAACCTGCTGATTCCCCACTGGGACTAGTCAATACACAGTTAGTCTTATGACACTGATAGCATATCTACATTATATACAATATCATCTACCTACACATTACGTAATACTCTAGTGCTGTAGTACATTATATACTATACCATCTACCTACACATTGTGTAATACACTAGTGTAGTACATTATATACAATACCATCTACCTACACATTATGTAATACACTAGTGCTGTAGTACATTATATACAATACCATCTACCTACACATTATGTAATACACTAGTGTTGTAGTACATTATATACAATACCATCTACCTACACATTATGTAATACTCTAGTGCTGTGGTACATTATATACAATACCATCTACCTACACATTATGTAATACACTAGTGCTGTACATTATATACAATACCATCTACCTACACATTATGTAATACTCTAGTGCTGTAGTACATTATATACAATACCATCTACCTACACATTATGTAATACTCTAGTGCTGTAGTACATTATATACAATACCATCTACCTACACATTGTGTAATACTCTAGTGCTGTAGTACATTATATACAATACCATCTACCTACACATTGTGTAATACTCTAGTGCTGTAGTACATTATATACAATACCATCTACCTACACATTATGTAATACACTAGTGCTGTAGTACATTATATACAATACCATCTACCTACACATTGTGTAATACTCTAGTGCTGTTGTACATTATATACAATACCATCTACCTACACATTATGTAATACACTAGTGCTGTAGTACATTATATACAATACCATCTACCTACACATTATGTAATACACTAGTGCTCTAGTACATTATATACAATACCATCTACCTACACATTATGTAATACTCTAGTGCTGTAGTACATTATATACTATACCATCTACCTACACATTATGTAATACTCTAGTGCTGTTGTACATTACCTACAATACCATCTACCTACACATTATGTAATACACTAGTGCTGTAGTACATTATATACAATACCATCTACCTACACATTGTGTAATACTCTAGTGCTGTTGTACATTATATACAATACCATCTACCTACACATTATGTAATACACTAGTGCTGTAGTACATTATATACAATACCATCTACCTACACATTATGTAATACACTAGTGCTCTAGTACATTATATACAATACCATCTACCTACACATTATGTAATACTCTAGTGCTGTAGTACATTATATACTATACCATCTACCTACACATTATGTAATACTCTAGTGCTGTAGTACATTATATACAATACCATCTACCTACACATTATGTAATACACTAGTGCTGTAGTACATTATATACAATACCATCTACCTACACATTGTGTAATACACTAGTGCTGTAGTACATTATATACAATACCATCTACCTACACATTATGTAATACACTAGTGCTGTAGTACATTATATACTATACCATCTACCTACACATTGTGTAATACACTAGTGTAGTACATTATATACAATACCATCTACCTACACATTGTGTAATACACTAGTGCTGTAGTACATTATATACAATACCATCTACCTACACATTATGTAATACACTAGTGCTGTTGTACATTATATACAATACCATCTACCTACACATTGTGTAATACACTAGTGCTGTAGTACATTATATACAATACCATCTACCTACACATTATGTAATACACTAGTGCTGTTGTACATTATATACAATACCATCTACCTACACATTATGTAATACTCTAGTGCTGTAGTACATTATATACAATACCATCTACCTACACATTATGTAATACTCTAGTGCTGTAGTACATTATATACAATACCATCTACCTACACATTGTGTAATACACTAGTGCTGTAGTACATTAGATACAATACCATCTACCTACACATTATGTAATACACTAGTGCTGTACATTATATACAATACCATCTACCTGCACATTATGTAATACTCTAGTGCTGTAGTACATTATATACAATACCATCTACCTACACATTATGTAATACACTAGTGCTCTAGTACATTATATACAATACCATCTACCTACACATTATGTAATACTCTAGTGCTGTACATTATATACAATACCATCTACCTACACATTATGTAATACTCTAGTGCTGTACATTATATACAATACCATCTACCTACACATTATGTAATACACTAGTGCTGTAGTACATTATATACAATACCATCTACCTCCAGATTGTGTAATACTCCAGTGCTGCAGTACAAAGGCTCGCAATCCTTCATATGCCAGAGCTAAGCTCTTCTCACTTTCTACAAGTGAGGAATGGTTGCTGGTGGCACCATGAATGTTTCTCCACATCTCTACTGCTGTAGATAGATATTTTATTGATGATGTGTAATTACCCAGGAGTCTGTATGTCCCACCAATCTTATGGTAACTGTAAGCTATAAATAGATTGTCACTGGTTTCAGCAAAAAATGTTTTTCTCATTTCCAGCGCTTTCATCAAGTACTCTAACGCATAGACATGGTTTCCAAGGCCATTGTACGAGGTACCTACATTACTGTAACAACGGGATAAATTTAGAAGATTCCTGTTTACACCAAAGATTTCTTCTGTCATCTTCAATGATTTGGTGTGATAATCTAGAGCTAACGAATAATCATTGAGCTGCATATATGAGTGGCCAACACTGCAGTAGCTCGAAACGATATCTGGGTGGCTGCTGCCAGCTCCATAGATAGCCTTTTGCATTACTAGTGCCTTCATAGAATACTCAAGAGCACGTGTAGGATTTCCAGAGGTACGGTATGTGACACTAATATTATTGTAGCAATGAGCTATTATTGAGTGGTTGCTGTCCAAACCATAAACGTTTCTCATCATTTCTAGCGACTTGTTCAGGTAGTCTAGAGATAATTTGTAATCTTTAAGTCCACCATATGCGTCACCAATGTTACTGTAACTCCTAGCTATATCTGGATGGTTACTGGTTTTACCATATACAGTCTCACGTATGCTAAGTGCTTTCTTGTGACTACTTAGAGCCTCGGTGTAGTCACATATGATTTTATATGTTGTACCGATGTTGTTGTAGATTGCTGCTGTGTGGGAGTTCTCTGAACCTCCATAGATATCGTTACACATATCTAGAGCTTTGGTGTAGAATCCAAAAGCTGTCTTGTATTCGCCTAATTCACGGTATACAGAGCCGATATCGCAGTAGATGGAATAGACATCAGGATGGTCGACTTTTGTTGTGTATAAGCCTTCATCTAACTGTTTCACCTACAATACATACAGGTGTTGTGCAGTGCAAGCATTCACTTAATGGTGAGACCAAAACTAACAAATCATCTTGTCATCAGTTGCTTTAAAATGAACAAGTAAAATCATATAAAAGAGCAGTTTGTGGTAAGAGAAGATAAATCTCTACTGATGAACATCAAATGAATATGTGGAAAAGCCATTCACTAATTTACCTCGCCCATCAAACGCTGTACAAGCCTGTACTCTCCCATTTCTCTCTTACAATGAGCTGTAAGTAACATGTATAACCCTCTGTTTTCTTTTTTTTCCTTGATGAGCCATTGAAAGTAGCTGACAGCAGATGTATAGCTGCCGGTATAGTACAAGACGTAACAACAAAGTTCCACGTACTTAGTAACAGGTGTGAGAGAAGGACAAATTTTCAGAAACCGACTACAAGAAACTTCTTCAAGGGAAGCACCTAGTTGTTTAGAGAAAGCCAACTTAGCTAGATGGTACTGCCCTGCAAAGTAACACACTTCAGCTTGCTGTAAATAATTCTTTTTATGTACCTCGATATTCTGAAAAATATCTCTCAATGTTTGTTTTGTGGAGGAGAAAATGTACGAAGCTGAATTCTGTCTTAGAGACTTTTCTGAAATCAACTCTTCAACCTCAGATTTTATGGACTGTTTGATGGGGAGGAGTAGAGTGCCAAGAAGAACAAATAAAGCACCAGGTACGTGATATTTTGTAGTTGTGGTACCATCGATAGTTGGCATGAGAGACACAAACTCAGCCTGAGATCCACAGCTGATGTATGCACTAGTCCTCATGTACATAGACAGAGCTAACACTATGATTATGTATCGGTAGTTCTCATTGGTCAACATCCCTTGTCTGTGTAGGTTAGAGAATATCTCCCAGGAGTACCGGAGGTTCCATCCCATGAGCATCTTGACATTGTTAGCAAGTAATGTAGGATATCTGTAGATGTCTGCTTTTACTTTGATGTCTAGATTGTTTGGTGGTTGAAACTTGACGAACTCTGGTAGGAATGTGTAGGAAGTGATGTCATGAATGAACGAATGGACTCTTTTCTTGTGGACATCTGGTAGATCTTTCTCCAGCTCAAACTGTATCCTAGCTCTGACAAAGTCCTTATACAGCTGGGACTCTTCTCCTTCGTTAGTATAAATAACTACAGAGGAAGCGAGCATATCAGACAAATCTCCAGGGATACCATCAAATAGAGACTCTGCAGACGTCTTGTAGAGATCAATGAACTTATCTACAGTCAGTGTGAGAACTTGACTTCCATCTCTGCCATTTCCTGTTGGAATATTTCCTGCCTTCTCTATTAATCCATCGATTCGAAGCCCTGCAGGAATATGTCTATCAATGATACATCCCTTATCCACAGCCAGTTCCTCGATGTCAAAGTGCTTCAATGGAGTTTCACCCAAGTTACCAATTCTAAAGTAACTGTCTACAGCCAACTTTTCAAAGTATTCTTTATCTTCTCGCTCGACTATAAAAGCATATTCTAAATCTGAGTAAGGAGTTGCTTCCCCTTTAGCTAAAGATCCCAACCCAATCACTACAAACTTACACGGAGCTACCAAGTCCACCCGCTCTAATGTTTCAACGCTGGATCCGATGATGGATTTAGTAACTTCCAGCAGTCCTTGGCTGCATTGTTTGCTGGCAGAAAAAACATGTTCTGAAAAAAATTGTGCTTGACTCAGGTTTTGCTCATGAAAAGGATCACTGGCTATCAATTTATTTGCTTCCACTTCCAGCGGTGCATAATGTTGACAAACTGCATCTCTGTATGATTGAAGGGTAGATTTGTGCTGTTTTATGAGCCGTTGATGTTCAACATAACTGAGTGGATGTCTACCATTGTACCAGCTATCTTCTATACTGTATACTAGCTGTTTCCTCTCCTCTCTGCAGTCTTTAACTACACAGAAGTTAGCTAAACCGTGGGCCTACAGTAATACACATGTATATGTATTATATACAGCTAGTTAGTCTTATGTAACTCCACCCACTCATAGAACTTGTGATGTCATAAGTGTCTACCTTTACATAATCTGTCCAATGACCAGAACTCTCCGCTCTCTTCTTGTATTCCCTTGTCAGCCATTCCATGTAGGGAAAGTCTGCCATGTCTATAGAGTCCTCTCTACCTGCTGTGTATTATACACTCAGCCTACAAATACCGTCAGGGTCACACCAGATAACTTCTGTAGTTGTCTACACACTGATCAAGGATACATTGACATGTTTTATTACTTTCTATTCCAGTCTAACATAAAACATAAATCACAGAACTAGTACGTAGTACTGACCTTACTCAGACATCCAAGTTGTTAGATGTATATGATACACAAGGATTAACAAGTCTATACAGGTACTAAATGTAGTGTTATACAACCAGCTGATGCTAACCAAAGCGAATGTTTTGTACTATCTCATTCATTGCACCCAGAGTGAGTCAATAACACAATATATACAACAGATGATACAACAGCTATAAATCAATACATTGAGATAATACCTACACATTGTATACAATAGGTTATTGATCATCTTATTAGCAATTAGCCTTCTTATAACTAGTCCCCCCTCCCACAATACAAAGCTCCGCCCATTTATAGCTTTATTGGCTCACTTCATTGCAAGGACTCTGTATTGGTATGCACCAATCGTGGCTGCATCATGTCATTAATTGTTCATACTCATACACTAATGTATTATCCTATAACTTTCAGTCTAATGCTCTGGATTTTTGCAATGAACAATAGACTTGTCACCAGCACAGTATACTGCTACATACAGCATTACATTTTATGCCAGTTTAAGATTGTATCTGCAAGTGGTAACATCAACAAGTCTCTTGTGCTAACAGACCATCTATTATCTCTTCATTTTCATGGTCCATTCTCAGTGTGACAGACATGTGAGTCAGATTTGTTTCTGTTTGGTGCATTCTTCATGGTATATTTTGTCCTAGCCACAAGCTTTTGTATAATGGTATTGCTTCTCTAGATGCAAACATGTTTCATGTTGTTTCATGTTGTTTCATGTTTCAAATTCATTCTGATTAGTTTGAGCAAGCATAATCCTGGCAAAAAACTGCAGAACATGCTGATTGGTTGGTACAGTTTATGGAATCAAGAACAAGACTTTTTGTTTTTACAGATCCAAACGATGAGAAGATTTTTTGTAACATCAACTACTGCACAACAACAACAATAATCTTAACAATAATAAATACTACAATGTACATCCCAATGTGTTACACTCAAATGACATTACACAAAGACTGTGTATTTTTGATTTACCCAACACAGATTATAAATGTGGGAGTTATCCACTCTCTAAGAGTAGATAAGTCTGGCTTTGACGGCTAGCAGTATTCAGTGTGCTTTCACAGCGTAGTGGCAGATAGTTCTGTTTGTGGGCAACTTGTATAACTGGGTGTTCTTTTCACATTCAGCGTGTTTGAGCTTTTACGTAAAACAAATATTACCCCTTTCTTAGCTCCTGCTAGACAAACCCCAAAAAGTGAGTGCAACAAGTTCTTCCCTTTCACCACTAACTGAACTTAAGGATTTAACTTTTTTAACCCTTAGGCTTCCAGCCCTAACCAAAGCCCTTTTTCCTACGCCCCTGTTGTGTTCACCCCTCATATTTAGCCCCTATGGCCCTCCTCCAAACATCTCTGCTTCCCATGAAACAGGAGCAGTAAGTTTTCTTTGACTTCCCTAAGTAGCCCTAGTCACAGCCATCATTTATATACTTTCACTTGCATTCACCTTCTTCATCTAACTCCCCCCCCCCCCCCCCCCCACTCAACCAGCCCTGTGAAACCCACACCCATCCCCATACTCTCCACATTACAACCCCCTAGTGTAATCAGAAGTCCTCTTTACCTCAGTTGAGCAGTGATACAAGTTGTAAGCAGCTCAATGTGGGTTTGTTTCCCCTTGGGGGCACAACTCCTCAGAAGCAGGTGAATAGACAGCACCAGAACCTAGTAAGCTGAGGATAGATGTACTGTAGAGATTGGCTACTCAAATATTAAACAAGCAGGTGCATTAGGCAGAGGAGAATACTAGGCACTAATGGGACCGGTTGTTAAAGGACCAATCAGATTGTGCTATTTCAACTGCGCCTTAACTTTATATATAGAGTATACAACCTTTATTATTGTGAGCAGGTAGTTTGCTGTGAGAAGTACAGACTCCTCTTGTGCATGTATGGCTTGTACCTGTAAGGTAAGTAGAGGCTTTTACAGGTGCAATGCACCAAAATCTTCCACAATACTCAATACCAAAACTAAGGTAGTTTATTGTTTATTGAATGATCACGAAAAAGCCCAAAAAAACTTTCAGCCATAACTAGTTCGCGTTTGGGAGTTGTCATTCTCTCACAGTAACTTGCGACAAAGGAATTATTTCTTAGATAAGTTATTATTCTATAATATATACTCAGGGGTGGATGAAGGGTGGGGGTGATGGACCATTAGAAAAAGTCATTCACTCCAACCTTTTAAGGAAAGTATTTTGAGATGGATCACAGGCCAGTGAGGGTGAATCTGCACTGTCAAATGAGCACAACTCTCATTTTAAATGATGCCTTGTTTGGATTGTTGTAGAGGGCTAAAGGCTTGAAAGGGAGTGTTGACAAGGTTGGAGAAGAGGCATTATAAAGTTGGGGGAGTTGTAAGGGAGATAAAAAGAACTGGGAACAGGTGGTTTTCATGGAAAAAAACATCTCTCTTACTTTACAGTTGCCAGCTACTACTACTACTACTACATGTGACCTGGTGTAAAAATACTTAAAACGTAATTAAATTATGTAATTGTTGCTTTGTTGTCCATTAAAATGAGATTGAGCAATTTTCTTCCAAAAACTTTGGAAACTTGTGTGGTAAGAAAAGACAACTTCGAATTTGTTTACTAAAACATAGAGTGGCTTACATCCCTCAAGTAGTACTAAACTTTACCCAAAAAGCCACCCAAGTTGGTGGAACAAAATATGATAACGTGAAGTCTAGAAAAAGAAGACAACTTCTGCAATAACAATTAATTGCCATATCTACAATGGAGATGGTGAAACGTGCAAAACTTTTACCGAAAAGCAAAAATTAACCAAAAAGTAGTTCGGTAGATTATGCACGATAATTGGTCTTTGGTTTCAAATGCTAGTTGGGGTGGGTAGTTGTGTACTGTGGCTCAGCCGAGAGTCATATTTTGCGACCCTAAGGCTATATGTTCAGCTATTAGGCCCATTTATAGGAGATAAAAGGAAGCTATTCACCTTTTTTGAAACTGTCAAAGATCTGTGTTTTACCTTCCCATTTTCCTGGTTTTGGTAAGTAAGCCTTAATCATAGTTTCAATGATTGATCTTTCCCTACGGTACAAGCTGCTTGAGTATTACAAAAGTGGTTCATTCGCTAGCTTGTGCAGGGATTGTAGACTTCCTCATTGGCTGTAAATAAATTCTAAAAGCCACCATGAATTGAAACTTATATTGTCATGTCTTTCCAGCGGTTGGTTTCTACCTGGGCTGCAACAACCAAATCTGGGAACTGCAACCATAGCTCAGTAATGATGTATCAATTGTACCTCTACTGTAGAGGACAACTCCAACTCAAAACCAAGACTGAGGAAACCCAGATTTTGTATCATACGGAAATACAGTTATTGGTAAACATTTGATCACCCACTAAAAATGTCCCATCACCCACGAATATGAATTATGTAAGAAAAATAACAAAAACCAATTTCTGCATCTTTAAAATGAAATTGCAAATAAATGTGGACCAGCAGTTGAATGTAACCCGCTGCTTACCCACTCAGACTAGTTCATATGGTAGTGAACTTTAGGGGCCCACTACTTATCCACTAGACAGTTGTCATCGGGCAAACCCCTGTCTGCCGGCACAACAAGACAGTCAGCCTCTTAATGCCTGACAACAACAGACAACCTCTCCCCAGAAATGACCCTGTGCAGGGATGGCACTGCCAGATGTTATAAAGGAGTAAACTCTACTTATACAACAATGGCGAGCCCTTAGCTCAAACATACAACTACATTTGGGTAATATAACACTTAGTCTATTCAGAACAAATAGAGGAATTAATATAGCACTGAAATGGTGCGTCTCACAACACTAGATTGAATACTGAATGCAAGTTGTGACTGGAAAGCTCTGCCTTTCATAGACAGAGTTACAGGAAGTGACAGGAAGTGACAGGAAGTACTTGGCCTAGTTGAACAAGCACTCCTACCAGATACAAAAATAATATAATTGCACCAATGAGTATAAGAGATACAAATACTAGCCAATGAGATAACAGTATACAAAATAAGGAGAACCGGTGTCCAGGAGTAAGGAGTCTAGTTAACATTCACCAGCCAGTAATACTTGCTGGTTCCTCTCTCCTGCAGATCTTGGTCTTTTACAGCCTCGGTTTGAAAAATCTTGACATCTGAGAATGAAAACAGTCTGGGTTTTGGTGCTGGAGTGTTACCTGTCAGACTATGGCAGCGTACTCGTTGCCGGCCAGAGATATCCACCCAGGTCCAGTATAGTAATGATGCGGGGGGGGGGGGGGCAGTATAGTGATAAATGTCTATTCCATTGCTATTGTAGCTATTAGTGTAACTGGAATCAATCCCAGGCTTGTTTGATTGTTCAATAAGGCTTGCCTGATGCCTGCAGACTATCAGGGGGACCTTTTGGTGCATGGTAAAGTCCATCACAATACACAGTCTCATGTCACTGATAGCATATCTACATACCCTACGGCTAAGTGCAGAAATCAAAGTGTGGCCAACTCCCCTTGTCACGTGACCCTCTGGAGCCAAATGCTTGAGTGATTACACTATAACTTATAGAGAAAAGGCTCTATTTCAACAGCTAATAACTCTGCAAATTGACAAGGTACAGCTTAAAACAACCTCTCATCGGAAAGCTCAGGATGTCTCCTAGCCCACTGGGAATTTTAAACAAAAAAATTTCAATGTAAGTTAAGTAATAAGGGCCGAAATATAGTGCTTATATTAGCACTTGTATTATCAAAAAACTAGTTTTCTTATACTATTCAACTTTCATATCAAATTTTAAATAAATAACAACTTTAGATATAAGTAATAGCCATAATTTATTCATAGAATTATAATCTCAAAGTAAGTAGTTTAAATAATAATAACATTAAATATTCCAAAAAAAATAATCATTTTTTACGGTACCGATGAAATCAATTATTTTTTTTCAAAACGAGCATACTACTTTTTCACATTGTTTATAGTTCACTTTGGAGTAGTCTACAACGAGTTTTTGTTATTCAGTCAGATATTGATGAATAATAATAATAAATACTAGTTAAAATAAATAACAAACATTGCACTAGTTTTATTATTATTTCGTTTTTTGCCGCAAAACCAAGTGGCACTTCGGTTGTCTCTCATAAGGATGGTAAATAACGCGACTGTGCGCCCTGCATACTATTACAAAAGGTCACGTAAAGTCACTGGGATGAAAGCGAACGTTTTTTTCATTATAGGGCACATAATCATTAGTAAACGTATCGGCAAACTTATCAATATACGGTACCGCTAAATATAGAGTTCTTCATCCGAAGGGGAGATGACTCCTGGCTCCAGTGCAGGCTCCAGTGACGGTTAAAGGTTTTAAACAAAATTTTACTCCAAAACTCCCCTGAATAAAATAATTTTTTTTGCTAGATTGAAACAAAACATGTTCACAGAGGTATTACTGCAAAAAGAAATTCATTTTACGCAACAATTATTGAATAAATGAGTAAAAACTATTTCAGCCAATGATGACTTATATGACCATTTGTGAAATTTGGCTCCAGTGGAGTTGTCCTTATATAAAATAGCGGTGGAAACGGCTGACCACACTTTGATTTCTGCACTTAGCCCTACGGTATCATGTACTCTAACATAGTGTAATATTCTAGCAATGTTGTACAATATGTACCAGAGCTAAGCTTGTCTCACTTTGTACAATTGAAGGATGGTTGCTTGCCTTTCCATAAATGTTTCTCTTCATGTCTATTGCAGCTGATAGATATGCTATTGATGATATGTAATTGCCCACGCATCCGTAGGCGACACCAACATTGTGGCAGCCGTCAGCTATATCTGGATGATTTCTGGTGGCACCATAAAAAGCTTTTTTTATTTCTAGCCCTTTCATTAAACACTCTAATGCACAGACATAGTTCCTTAGACTGGAGTACGTGAGACCTATATTATTGTAACAGAAGGCTGCACTGGGGTGGTCACTGATGACACCACATTCAGTGTGTAAGTTTTTCAAAGACTTTTGATGGTATTCTAAAGATAGTGAAAAGTCACCAAGTTGTCTATACATTTCACTAATATTCCTGTTACTGTCTATTACATTGGGGTGGCTGCTGCTGGATCCATGAATAATCACAAACATTTCTAGCGCTTTTATGAAATGCTCTAATGCACGGACGTGGTTTCCAAGGCTCAAGTATGTGTTACCTATAGAGCTGTAAGGGGCAGCTACCATTGGGTGGTTGTTGTTCACACCGTAGATGTTTCCTGTCATCTCCAACAACTTGGTGTGATAGTTTAGTGCTAAAGAGTGATCATCTAGCTGTCTGTATGACTCGGCGATATTACAGTAACTGACAGCTATATCTGGATGGTTGCTGCTAGCTCCATAAATAGCCTTTTGCATTTGTAGGGCCTTCATAGAATATTCTAGAGCAAGTGTAGGATTTCCAGTGTAACAGTATATGGCACTAATACTGTTGTAGCAAGCAGCTATTCTTGAGTGGTTGGTGTCCGTACCATAAACACTTTTCATCATTTCCAGCGACTTGTTGTGGTAGTCTAGAGATGGTATACAATCACCAAGCTGACCACATACGATACCAAAGGTTTACTAATGATTGTGTCCATGTTGTTTGCTATGCATACTCATTTGTGAAAAAGCTATAGTATTGTGTTGTTGTAAATTTATTATAGTGGTTATAAGTGCATAATTTTTTGCAGAACTTATGCTGAAGTGTTGTCCTCACCATAAGCTATGAGTTTGCCAGCATCCCCACCAGCCGATGTTATAAATGAGGGAGTTATCCACTCTCTGTGAGTAGATAACTCTTGCTCATATGGCTAGCATGGTTCAGTGTGCTTTCACAGCTCGGTGGCAGATATTTTTGTTAGTTGGCAACGTACATAACTGGGCATTTTTTCCTCATTCAGCGTGCTTGAGCCCTTACGTAAAACTACTACTTCCTATTTCTTAGCTCCTGCTAGACAAACCCCAAAAAGTGAGTGTAACAAGTTCTTCCCCTTCACTACTAACTGAACTCAAAGATCGAACCCCTTTTAACCCTCAGGCTCCCAGCCCTAACCAAAGCACCTTTTCCTACGCCCCTGTTCACCCCTCATCCTAAACCCCTATGGCCCTTGTCCAAACATCTCTGCTTCCACTGTGAGTTTTCTTTGACTTTCCTAAGTAGTCGTAGTCACAGCCATCATTTATAAACTTTACTTGCATTCACCTTCTTCATCTAACTCACCCCTCCCCCACCCCCCCCCCCCACCAGCCCTGTGAAACCCACAGAGTATGACAACTCCCACACCTTACCCCATACTCCCACATTACAACCCACTTGTGTAATCAGAAGTCCTATTTACCTCAGTTGAGCAGTGATAGAAATTGTAAGCAGTTCTATGTGGGTTTGTTTCCTCTCGGGGGCACAACTCCTCAGAAGCAGGTGAATAGACAGCACCAGAACCTAGTACACTGAGGATAGATGTACTGTAGAGATTGGCCACTCAAATATTAAACAAGCAGGTGTATTAGGCAGAAGAGAATACTAGGCACTAATGGGACCGGTTGTTAAAGGACCAATCAGATTGTGCTATTTCAACTGTGCCTTAACTTTATATATAGAGTATGCAACCTTTATTATTGTGAGCAGGTAGTTTGCTGTGAGAAGTATAGACTCCTCTTGTGCATGTATGGCTTGTACCTGTAAGGTAAGTAGAGGCTTTTACAGGTACCATGCACCTAAATCTAACACAATACTTAATGCCAAAACTATGATAGTTCTGTGTGCTTACATCATAAAACGTGGAATGTTAAAAAAAAGTAACACAAACAACTTTTAGCAACAGTTAAGTTGAATTTGGGAGTTGTCATTCTACCACAGTAACTTGCGACAGAGGAATTGTTTGTTAGATAAATTACTATTCTATAATAGATACTCAGGGGTGGATGAAGGAGGGGGGGGTGACGGGCCATTAGAAAAGGTCATTCACTCCAACCTTTTAAGGAAAGTATTTTGTGATGGATCACAGGTCAGTGAGGGTGAATTTGCACTGTCAAGTGAGCACAACTCTCATTTTAAGTGATACCTTGTTTGGATTGTTGTAGAGGGCTAAAGGCTTGAAAGGAGTGTGGGGATAATAGAGATGGGGTTGTTAAGTGTGGGACTGGACTGAATTTGTACTGGAGGTGAAAAGAAGGGGGAATAGGTGGTTTTCATGGAAACAATGTCTATTTTACTTTCCCACCTCCAGCTTCTACCACCACTGGGCTGGTGACAAAACATTTATTGTAAGATGTAATTAAATGATATAACTGCTGCTTCGCTATCCATTAAAGTAGGATTGTGAACTTTCTACTAAAAGCTTTGAGACCATGTAATGAGCAAACATACAAAATGTGGTAGTGTTGGTCAAGAAAACTTGTGTGTTCAAAAGAGACAACTTTTATGTCGTTCACCAAAACACAGTCAAGGTGGCACACGCCCCTCACATAGTACAGAACTCCAGCCAAGAAAGTCACTCTATTTGGTGCAATAAAACAAAAAAATAATAGGAGCATCCGCATTGCTCTACAGTTTATGGTGACAAGTTCATTTACCCACTAGGTTTTACCTCTATCAGAAGTATTTGATTTTTATACCAACTATATTATATAAGACTTGTTATACAATTTGAAACATTCCATACAAAACATGGGATAAAATGAGTTATGATAGAAAAGTTACAAAGACAAAAACACGCATATTTTGAAATCGTTTGCTATTTTATTTGGATCACCAACTTGTTAGTCTTATGTCACTGAAAGCGTATCTACGTCATCTACAATACCATCTTCTTACACATTGCAAAATACACTAGTGCTGTAGTACAAAGTCTACGCAATCCTTCATATGCCAGAGCTAAAGCTATCACACTTTTTATATGTAAGAAATGGTTGCTGGTGGCACGATGAATGTTTCTCCACATCTCTACTGCAGTGGATAGATATTCTATTGATGATGTGTAATTACCCAGGTCTACGTTAATCAAACCAACCATGTGGTAGCTGTCAGCTATATGTGGGTGGTTTCTGCTGGGCCCATAAAGAGCTTTTCGCATTTTTAGTGCTTTCATGGAACATTCTAGGGCATATTCAGAATTTCCAGAACTACAGTACGCAAAACTCATATCACTGAAACAATCAGCTATTCTTGAGTGGTTGGTGTCCGTACCATAAATATTTCTAATCATTTCCAGCGACTTTTGGAGGTAGTCTAGAGATAATTTGTGTTCACCAAGTCGACCATGTGCTCTACCAACTTGGTAATAACTGGCAGCGACATCTGTATGAGAGGTTGTTGAACCATATAAAGTCTCACGTATTTCAAGTGCTTTTTCATGGCTACTTAGTGCCTGTACATAGTCACCGAGGTTATCTTGTGTTATACCGACGTTGTTGTAAAGTCCAGCTGTGTGAGAGTTCACTGTACCTCCATAAACATCATTGCACATATCTAGCGCTTTGGTGCAATATCCAAGAGCTGTCTTGTATTCTCCTAATTCAAGGTATATAGAGCCAATACTGCAGTAGATGGAGCAGACATCAGGATGGTTGGTAGTTGTTGTGTACAAGTCTTCACCTAACTGTTTTAACTACAATACACACAAGTGTTGTACAGTACATGAAATCATCTATTCAGTCTTCAAATACACCAATTACAGAAGCTGGTTCATTATTTTACCTCGTCCACCAAACGCTGCACATCTCTGTACTCTCCCATTTCTTTCTTACAGTGAGCTGTAAGTAACATATATAACGCTCGGTTTTCTTTCGTTTTTTTGATGAGCCATTGAAAGTAGCTGACAGCGGAAGTACAGCTGCCGGTGTAATACAAGACGTAGCAACAAAGTTCCACGTACTTAGCAACAGGTGTGAAAGAGGGACAATTTTCCATTTTCTTCAAAAAATGCCTACAAGAAACTGATTCAATGGGAGCACCTAGTTGTTTAGAGAGAGCCAACTTAGCTAGATGGTACTGTCCTGCGTAGTAACACACTTCTGCTTGCTGTAAATAGTTTCTTTTATTAACGCGAATATTTTGAAAAATACCTCTCAATGCTTGTTCTGTGGGCAAGAAAATGTATGAAGCAGAATTTTGTCTCACAGATTTTTTCGGAATCAAAGCTTCAACCTTAGATTTTATGGACTGTTTGATGGGGAGGAGTAGAGTGCCAAGAAGAACAAATAAAGCACCGGGTACGTGATAGTTTGGAGTTGTGGTATCATCGATAGTTGGCATGAGAGACACAAACTCAGCCTGAGATCCACAGTTGATGTATGCACTTGTCCTCATGTACATAGACAGAGCTAACACTATGGTTATGTATCGGTAGTTCTCATTGGTCAACATCCCTTGTCTGCGTAGGTTAGAGAATATATCCCAGGAGTACCGGAGGTTCCATCCCATGAGCATCTTAACATTGTTAGCAAGTAATGTAGGATATCTGTAGATGTCTGCTTTTACTCTGATGTCTAGGTTGTTCGGTGGTTGGAACTTGACGAACTCTGGTAGAAATGTGTAGGAAGTGATGTCATGAATGAACGACTGGAGTCTTTTCTTTTGGACATCTGGTTGATCTTTCTCCAGCTCAAACTGTATCCTAGCTCTCACAAAGTCCTTATACAGCTGGGACTCTTCTCCTTCGTTAGTATAAATAACTACAGAGGAAGCGAGCATATCAGACAAATCTCCAGGGATACCATCAAATAGAGACTCTGCAGACGTCTTGTAGAGATCAATGAACTTATCTACAGTCAGTGTGAGAACTTGACTTCCATCTCTGCCATTTCCTGTTGGAATATTTCCTGCCTTCTCTGTTAATCCATCGATTCGAAGCCCTGCAGGAATATGTCTATCAATGATACATCCCTTGTCTACAGCCAGTTCCTCGATGTCAAAGTGCTTCAATGGAGTTTCACCCAAGTTACCAATTCTAAAGTAACTGTCTACAGCCAACTTTTCAAAGTACGCTTTATCTTCTCGCTCGACTATAAAAGCATATTCCAAATCTGAGTAAGGAGTTGCTTCCCCTTTAGCTAAGGAGCCCAATCCAATCACTGCAAACTTACAAGGAGCTAAAAGGTTTTCACGACATAAAATCTCAACGCTAGAGTTAATTAATTGTTTTGCAACTGTCAACAGTTTTTGGCTGATCGTTTTGTTAGCGGCAAAAACTCGGTTGGCAAATGATTGAGACCGCTGCAGATATTTCTCATCAAAAACATCACACATTAGCTCATACATCATACTGAGTATTTCTACCTCCCCCTGTAAGTTATCATAAAGGGCTGAGCAGCGCTCTCTGTATGATTGAAGGGTAGATTTGTGCTGTTTTATGAGCCGTTGATGTTCAACATAACTGAGTGGATGTCTACCATTGTACCAGCTATCTTCTATACTGTATACTAGCTGTTTCCTTTCCTCTCTACAGTCTTTAACTACACAGAAGTTAGCTAAACCGTGGGCCTACAGTAATACACATGTATATGTATTATATACAACTAGTTAGTCTTATGTAACTCCACCCACTCATAGAACTAGTGATGTCATAAGTGTCTACCTTTACATAATCTGTCCAATGACCAGAACTCTCCGCTCTCTCCTTGTATTCCCTTGTCAGCCATTCCATGTAGGGAAAGTCTGCCATGTCTATAGAGTCCTCTCTACCTGCTGTACACAAACAAACAAGTCAGCAGCAATCAGGCTGACCTTCGGGTCCAGTACTTAATGTACTGGTCACAACCTGTTGGCAATCACCCCATTTGTCAACTGCCAGCACAACCACCTGCCAGCTGCCACTTCGACCTGGCCAGACATACTCTCAATTCTCTGAAGGTTATTTTGGGCTGGAAAAGCGCTCAAGTCGTTGCTCAACTTCCAACTCGTAGGGTTCGTGGCTCAGACACATTACTTTGCGTCACTTCAAATGCATATATTATTGTTTCTGATGTACCACCAAGGAGTTTGATTAGATCCAAAGAACTCCTTGGTACAACAGCCAGAGGAGCAGAACATACAGAAAACCCAGTGCGCGGCTTGGCTCATCTGACTGGTCCTCACTCAATTGTAGCCTTTGGATTATAAGCACTGGCCGAGTGGCAGCATTTATGTTGGAAAAGTTTATTATTGATTGCTTTCTTAGCTCAATTTTACTGACAGCCATTTTTTGCGAGCCCGTGATAATTAAATTAGCAAATACTTGAAATTTTGCCAAACAATGTCCCCAAAACCTACGCTTTTCAAGGGACCAAAACAGCATCTTTTTGCAGAGTTGTCAGCTCTCTGCATGATATCAGGGATTCAGTGGTGTTTGCAAGTGAACCGAAATAATAACAAAGATGGTAGACCGTAGGTTGCCATCTTTTCTGATGAATAAGAAAGCATTGTTGGAAGTCTCGTTGTACAAAGACCCATTATTGCTTTTGCAAAAGGTTTATTACAGTTGGTAGCATTTGTTATACTATGTCCATTGCTTTTCCTAACACCAACCAACCAATGGCCTTTATGGGAGTTTGGGATTTACTGCACAGGTCCTGTGCGCAATCCGCAGCAGTTAAAGAATATTGTTTAACTACTTAACTTAACTACTATTTTATAACTTTATAAAATGAACTTTAGTAAAATTTGCCTTTCTGAAACTAAACATAATTATTGAAGCTCATATTTGGCTTACATAAAAATATTTTATTATTATAATTAGCGCATTTAGCAATGTCTAGTAAATAGTTACAAGTACTTTTGAAAAGTTACACAATTTCCTTGAAAACCAAATGTTCAAACTCTGTTTTGAAAAAAAAATGTTTAGTTTTCCACGGAATGGGATCTCTTCAGTTTAATAGGTAGCGCTAGTAATGGAGATACCAGAAGTCCGCGCCGTGACCCATACCAATAAAACGAAAGTCAAATCATTTTAATAAGATAATCTAATTATTTTCCCATTTACGGCAGTAGATAGGTATGGGTGTATGATACAGTAGATAGGTATGGGGTGTATGATACAATAGATAGGTATGTGGTGTATGATACAGTAGATAGGTATGTGGTGTATGATACAGTAGATAGGTATGTGGTGTATGATACAGTAGATAGGTATGGGGTGTATGATACAGTAGATAGGTATGGGGTATATGATACAGTAGGTAGGTACAGGGTGTATGATACAGTAGATAGGTATGGGGTGTATGATACAGTAGATAGGTATGGGTGTATGATACAGTAGATAGGTATGGGGTGTATGATACAGTAGATAGGTATAGGGTGTATGATACAGTAGATAGGTATGGGGTGTATGATACAGTAGATAGGTATGGGGTGTATGATACAGTAGATAGGTATGTGGTGTATGATACAGTAGATAGGTATGGGGTGTATGATACAGTAGATAGGTATGGGGCGTATGATACAGTAGATAGGTGTGTGGTGTATGATACAGTAGATAGGTATGGGTGTATGATACAGTAGATAGGTACGGGGTGTATGATACAGTAGATAGGTATGTGGTGTATGATACAGTAGATAGGTATGGGGTGTATGATACAGTAGATAGGCATGGGGTGTATGATACAGTAGATAGGTATGGGGTGTATGATACAGTAAATAAGTATGTGGTGTATGATACAGTAGATAGGTATGGGGTGTATGATACAGTAGATAGGCAGGGGGTGTATGATACAGTAGATAGGTATGGGGTGCATGATACAGTAGATAGGTATGGGTATATGATACAGTAGATAGGTATGGGGCGTGTGATACAGTAGATAGGTATGGGGTGTATGATACAGTAGATAGGTATGGGGTGTATGATACAGTAGATAGGTATGGGTATATGATACAGTAGATAGGTATGGGGCGTGTGATACAGTAGATAGGTATGGGGTGTATGATACAGTAGATAGGTATGGGTGCATGATACAGTAGATAGGTATGGGGTGTATGATACAGTAGATAGGTATGTGGTGTATGATACAGTAGATAGGTATGGGGTGTATGATACAGTAGATAGGTATGGAGTGTATGATACAGTAGATAGGTATGTGGTGTATGATACAGTAGATAGGTATGGGGTGTAGGATACAATAGATAGGTATGGGGTGTATGATACAGTAGATAAGTATGGGGTGTATGATACAGTAGATAGGTATGGGTGTATGATACAGTAGATAGGTATGGGTGTATGATACAGTAGATAGGCATGGGGTGTATGATACAGTAGATAGGTATGGGGTGTATGATACAGTAGATAGGTATGGGTGTATGATACAGTAGATAGGTATGGGTGTATGATACAGTAGATAGGTATGGGGTGTACGATACAGTAGGTAGGTATGGGGTGTATGATACAGTAGATAGGTATGGGGTGTATGATACAGTAGATAGGTATGGGGTGTATGATATAGTAGATAGGTATGGGGTGTATGATACAGTAGATAGGTATGTGGTGTATGATACAGTAGATAGGTAAGGGGTGTATGATACAGTAGATAGGTATGGGGTGTATGATACAGTAGATAGGTATGGGGTGTATGATACAGTAGATAGGTATGTGGTGTATGATACAGTAGATAGGTATGGGTATATGATACAGTAGATAGGTATGGGGCGTGTGATACAGTAGATAGGTATGGGGTGTATGATACAGTAGATAGGTATGGGGTGTATGATACAGTAGATAGGTATGGGTATATGATACAGTAGATAGGTATGGGGCGTGTGATACAGTAGATAGGTATGGGGTGTATGATACAGTAGATAGGTATGGGGCGTGTGATACAGTAGATAGGTATGGGGTGTATGATACAGTAGATAGGCATGGGGTGTATGATACAGTAGATAGGTATGGGTGTATGATACAGTAGATAGGTATGGGTGTATGATACAGTAGATAGGTATGGGTGTATGATACAGTAGATAGGTATGGGGTGTATGATACAGTAGATAGGTATGGGTGTATGATACAGTAGATAGGTATGTGGTGTATGATACAGTAGATAGGTATGGGGTGTATGATACAGTAGATAGGTATGGGGCGTATGATACAGTAGATAGGTGTGTGGTGTATGATACAGTAGATAGGTATGGGTGTATGATACAGTAGATAGGTACGGGGTGTATGATACAGTAGATAGGTATGTGGTGTATGATACAGTAGATAGGTATGGGGTGTATGATACAGTAGATAGGCATGGGGTGTATGATACAGTAGATAGGTATGGGGTGTATGATACAGTAGATAAGTATGTGGTGTATGATACAGTAGATAGGTATGGGGTGTATGATACAGTAGATAGGCATGGGGTGTATGATACAGTAGATAGGTATGGGGTGCATGATACAGTAGATAGGTATGGGTATATGATACAGTAGATAGGTATGGGGCGTGTGATACAGTAGATAGGTATGGGGTGTATGATACAGTAGATAGGTATGGGGTGTATGATACAGTAGATAGGTATGGGTATATGATACAGTAGATAGGTATGGGGCGTGTGATACAGTAGATAGGTATGGGGTGTATGATACAGTAGATAGGTATGGGTGCATGATACAGTAGATAGGTATGGGGTGTATGATACAGTAGATAGGTATGTGGTGTATGATACAGTAGATAGGTATGGGGTGTATGATACAGTAGATAGGTATGGAGTGTATGATACAGTAGATAGGTATGTGGTGTATGATACAGTAGATAGGTATGGGGTGTAGGATACAATAGATAGGTATGGGGTGTATGATACAGTAGATAAGTATGGGGTGTATGATACAGTAGATAGGTATGGGTGTGTATGATACAATAGATAGGTATGTGGTGTATGATACAGTAGATAGGTATGGGGTGTATGATACAGTAGATAGGTATGTGGTGTATGATACAGTAGATAGGTATGGGGTGTATGATACAGTAGATAGGTATGGGTGCATGATACAGTAGATAGGTACGGGGTGTATGATACAGTAGATAGGTATGGGGTGTATGATACAATAGATAGGTATGTGGTGTATGATACAGTAGATAGGTATGGGGTGTATGATACAGTAGATAGGTATGGGGTGTATGATACAGTAGATAGGTATGGGTGTATGATACAGTAGATAGGCATGGGGTGTATGATACAGTAGATAGGTATGGGGTGTATGATACAGTAGATAGGTATGGGTGTATGATACAGTAGATAGGTATGGGTGTATGATACAGTAGATAGGTATGGGGTGTATGATACAGTAGGTAGGTATGGGGTGTATGATACAGTAGATAGGTATGGGTGTATGATACAGTAGATAGGTATGGGGTGTATGATACAGTAGATAGGTATGTGGTGTATGATACAGTAGATAGGTATGGGTATATGATACAGTAGATAGGTATGGGGCGTGTGATACAGTAGATAGGTATGGGGTGTATGATACAGTAGATAGGTATGGGGTGTATGATACAGTAGATAGGTATGGGTATATGATACAGTAGATAGGTATGGGGCGTGTGATACAGTAGATAGGTATGGGGTGTATGATACAGTAGATAGGCATGGGGTGTATGATACAGTAGATAGGTATGGGTGTATGATACAGTAGATAGGTATGGGTGTATGATACAGTAGATAGGTATGGGTGTATGATACAGTAGATAGGTATGGGGTGTATGATACAGTAGATAGGTATGGGGTGTATGATACAGTAGATAGGTATGGGTGTATGATACAGTAGATAGGTATGGGTGTATGATACAGTAGATAGGTATGGGTGTATGATACAGTAGATAGGTATGGGTGTATGATACAGTAGATAGGTATGTGGTGTATGATACAGTAGATAGGTATGGGGTGTATGATACAGTAGATAGGCATGGGGTGTATGATACAGTAGATAGGTATGGGGCGTGTGATATAGTAGATAGGTATGGGGTGTATGATACAATAGATAAGTATGGGGTATATGATACAATAGATAGGTATGGGGTGTATGATACAATAGATAGGTATGGGGTGTATGATACAGTAGATAGGTATGGGGTGTATGATACAGTAGATAGGTACAGGGTGTATGATACAGTAGATAGGTATGGGGTGTATGATACAGTAGATAGGTATGGGTGTATGATACAGTAGGTAGGTATGGGGTGTATGATACAGTAGATAGGTATGTGGTGTATGATACAGTATATAGGTATGGGGTGTATGATACAGTAGATAGGTACAGGGTGTATGATACAGTAGATAGGTATGGGGTGTATGATACAGTAGATAGGTACAGGGTGTATGATACAGTAGATAGGAATGGGGTGTATGATACAGTAGATAGGTATGGGGTGTACGATACAGTAGATAGGTATGGGTGTATGATACAGTAGATAGGTATGGGTGTATGATACAGTAGATAGGCATGGGGTGTATGATACAGTAGATAGGTATGGGGTGTATGATACAGTAGATAGGTATGGGGTGTATGATACAGTAGGTAGGTATGGGGTGTATGATACAGTAGATAGGTATGGGGTGTATGATACAGTAGATAGGTACAGGGTGTATGATACAGTAGATAGGTATGGGGTGTATGATACAGTAGATAGGTATGGGGTGTATGATACAGTAGGTAGGTATGGGGTGTATGATACAGTAGATAGGTATGTGGTGTATGATACAGTATATAGGTATGGGGTGTATGATACAGTAGATAGGTACAGGGTGTATGATACAGTAGATAGGTATGGGGTGTATGATACAGTAGATAGGTACAGGGTGTATGATACAGTAGATAGGTATGGGGTGTATGATACAGTAGATAGGTATGGGGTGTATGATACAGTAGGTAGGTATGGGGTGTATGATACAGTAGATAGGTATGGGGTGTATGATACAGTAGATAGGTATGGGGTGTATGATACAGTAGATAGGTATGGGTGTATGATACAGTAGATAGGTATGGGGTGTATGATACAGTAGATAGGTATGGGTGTATGATACAGTAGATAGGTATGGGGTGTATGATACAGTAGGTAGGTATGGGGTGTATGATACAGTAGATAGGTATGTGGTGTATGATACAGTATATAGGTATGGGGTGTATGATACAGTAGATAGGTACAGGGTGTATGATACAGTAGATAGGTATGGGGTGTATGATACAGTAGATAGGTATGGGGTGTATGATACAGTAGGTAGGTACAGGGTGTATGATACAGTAGATAGGTATGGGGTGTATGATACAGTAGATAGGTATGGGGTGTATGATACAGTAGGTAGGTATGGGGTGTATGATACAGTAGATAGGTATGGGGTGTATGATACAGTAGATAGGTATGGGGTGTATGATACAGTAGATAGGTATGTGGTGTATGATACAGTAGGTAGGTATGGGGTGTATGATACAATAGATAGGTATGGGGTGTATGATACAGTAGATAGGTATGTGGTGTATGATACAGTAGATAGGTATGGGGTGTATGATACAGTAGATAGGTATGGGTGCATGATACAGTAGATAGGTATGGGGTGTATGATACAGTAGGTAGGTATGGGGTGTATGATACAGTAGATAGGTATGGGGTGTATGATACAGTAGATAGGTATGGGGTGTATGATACAGTAGATAGGTATGGGGTGTATGATACAGTAGATAGGTATGTGGTGTATGATACAGTATATAGGTATGGGGTGTATGATACAGTAGATAGGTATGGGGTGTATGATACAGTAGATAGGTATGTGGTGTATGATACAGTAGATAGGTATGGGGTGTATGATACAGTAGATAGGTATGGGGTGTATGATACAGTAGATAGGTATGGGGTGTATGATACAGTAGATAGGTATGTGGTGTATGATACAGTAGATAGGTATGGGGTGTATGATACAGTAGATAGGTATGGGGTGTATGATACAGTAGATAGGTACAGGGTGTATGATACAGTAGATAGGTATGGGGTGTATGATACAGTAGATAGGTATGGGGTGTACGATACAGTAGATAGGTATGGGTGTATGATACAGTAGATAGGTATGGGTGTATGATACAGTAGATAGGCATGAGTGTATGATACAGTAGATAGGTATGGGGTGCATGATACAGTAGATAGGTATGGGGTGTATGATACAGTAGATAGGTATGGGGTGTATGATACAGTAGATAGGTATGGGGTGTATGATACAATAGATAGGTATGGGGTGTATGATACAGTAGATAGGTATGGGGTGTATGATACAGTAGATAGGTATGGGGTGTATGATACAGTAGATAGGTATGGGTGTATGATACAGTAGATAGGTATGGGGTGTATGATACAGTAGATAGGTATGGGGTGTATGGTACAGTAGATAGGTATGGGGTGTATGATACAGTAGATAAGTATGGGGTGTATGACACACTAGATAGGTATGTGGTGGATGATACAGTAGATAGGTATGGGGTGTATGATACAGTAGATAGGTATGTGGTGGATGATACAGTAGATAGGTATGGGGTGTATGACACAGTAGATAGGTATGTGGTGGATGATACAGTAGATAAGTATGGGGTGTATGACACAGTAGATAGGTATGTGGTGGATGATACAGTAGATAGGTATGGGGTGTATGATACAGTAGATAGGTATGGGGTGTATGGTACAGTAGATAGGTATGGGGTGTATGATACAGTAGATAGGTATGTGGTGTATGATACAGTAGATAGGTATGGGGTGTATGACACAGTAGATAGGTATGTGGTGGATGATACAGTAGATAGGTATGGGGTGTATGATACAGTAGATAGGTATGGGGTGTATGGTACAGTAGATAGGTATGGGGTGTATGATACAGTAGATAGGTATGTGGTGGATGATACAGTAGATAGGTATGGGGTGTACAATACAGTAGATAGGTATGGGGTGTATGATACAGTAGATAGGTATGGGGTGTATGGTACAGTAGATAGGTATAGGGTGTATGATACAGTAGATAGGTATGGGGTGTATGATACAGTAGATAGGTATGGGGTGTACAATACAGTAGATGGGTATGTGGTGTATGATACAGTAGATAGGTATGGGGTGTATGATACAGTAGATAGGTATGGGGTGTATGATACAGTAGATAGGTATGGGGTGTATGATACAGTAGATAGGTATGGGGTGTATGATACAGTAGATAGGTATGGGTGTATGATACAATAGATAGGTATGTGGTGTATGATACAGTAGATAGGTATGGGGTGTATGATACAGTAGATAGGTATGTGGTGTATGATACAGTAGATAGGTATGTGGTGTATGATACAGTAGATAGGTATGTGGTGTATGATACAGTAGATAGGTATGGGGGTGTATGGTACAGTAGATAGGTATGTGGTGTATGATACAGTAGATAGGTATGGGTGTATGATACAGTAGATAGGTATGGGGTGTATGATACAGTAGATAGGTATGGGGTGTACAATACAGTAGATAGGTATGTGGTGTATGATACAGTAGATAGGTATGGGGTGTATGATATAGTAGATAGGTATGGGTGTATGATATAGTAGATAGGTATGTGGTGTATGATACAGTAGATAGGTATGGGTGTATGATACAGTAGATAGGTATGGGTGTATGATACAGTAGATAGGTATGTGGTGTATGATACAGTAGATAGGTATGGGGTGTATGATACAGTAGATAGGTATGGGGTGTATGATACAGTAGATAGGTATGGGGTGTACAATACAGTAGATGGGTATGTGGTGTATGATACAGTAGATAGGTATGGGGTGTATGATACAGTAGATAGGTATGTGTGTATGATACAGTAGATAGGTATGGGTGTATGATACAGTAGATAGGTATGTGGTGTATGATACAGTAGATAGGTATGGGGTGTATGATACAGTAGATAGGTATGGGGTGTATGATACAGTAGATAGGTATGGGGTGTATGATACAGTAGATAGGTATGGGGTGTATGATACAGTAGATAGGTATGGGTGTATGATACAGTAGATAGGTATGGGGTGTACAATACAGTAGATGGGTATGTGGTGTATGATACAGTAGATAGGTATGGGTGTATGATACAGTAGATAGGTATGGGGTGTACAATACAGTAGATGGGTATGTGGTGTATGATACAGTAGATAGGTATGGGGTGTATGATACAGTAGATAGGTATGGGGTGTATGATACAGTAGGTAGGTATGGGGTGTATGATACAGTAGATAGGTATGGGTGTATGATATAGTAGATAGGTATGTGGTGTATGATATAGTAGATAGGTATGGGGTGTATGATATAATAGATAGGTATGTGGTGTATGATACAATAGATAGGTATGGGGTGTATGATACAGTAGATAGGTATGGGGTGTATGATACAGTAGATAGGTATGGGGTGTATGATACAGTAGATAGGTATGGGTGTATGATACAGTAGATAGGTATGGGTGTATGATACAATAGATAGGTATGTGGTGTATGATACAGTAGATAGGTACGGGGTGTATGATACAGTAGATAGGTATGGGGTGTATGATACAGTAGATAGGTATGGGTGTATGATACAGTAGATAGGTATGGGTGTATGATATAGTAGATAGGTATGGGGTGTATGATACAGTAGATAGGTATGGGGTGTATGATACAGTAGATAGGTATGGGGTGTATGATACAGTAGATAGGTATGGGTGTATGATACAGTACATAGGTATGGGGTGTATGATACAGTAGATAGGTATGGGTGTATGATACAGTAGATAGGTATGGGTGTATGATATAGTAGATAGGTATGGGGTGTATGATACAGTAGATAGGTATGGGGTGTATGATACAGTAGATAGGTATGGGGTGTATGATACAGTAGATAGGTATGTGGTGTATGATACAGTAGATAGGTATGTGGTGTATGATACAGTAGATAGGTATGGGTGTATGATACAGTAGATAGGTATGGGGTGTATGATACAGTAGATAGGTATGGGTGTATGATACAGTAGATAGGTATGGGTATATGATACAGTAGATAGGTATGTGGTGTATGATACAGTAGATAGGTATGGGTGTATGATACAGTAGATAGGTATGGGTGTATGATACAGTAGATAGGTATGGGTGTATGATACAGTAGATAGGTATGGGTGTATGATACAGTAGATAGGTATGGGTGTATGATACAGTAGATAGGTATGGGTGTATGATACAGTAGATAGGTATGGGTGTATGATACAGTAGATAGGTATGGGGTGTATGATACAGTAGATAGGTAGAGGGTGTATGATACAGTAGATAGGTATGGGGTGTATAATACAGTAGATAGGTATGGGGTATATGATACAGTAGATAGGTATGGGGTGTATGATACAGTAGATAGGTATGGGGTGTATGATACAATAGATAGGTATGGGGTGTATGATACAGTAGATAGGTATGGGGTGTATGATACAGTAGATAGGTATGGGGTATATGATACAGTAGATAGGTATGTGGTGTATGATACAATAGATAGGTATGGGGTGTATGATACAGTAGATAGGTATGGGGTGTATGATACAGTAGATAGGTATGTGGTGTATGATACAGTAGATAGGTATGGGGTGTATGATACAGTAGATAGGTATGGGGTATATGATACAGTAGATAGGTATGTGGTGTATGATACAATAGATAGGTATGGGGTGTATGATACAGTAGATAGGTATGGGGTGTATGATACAGTAGATAGGTATGGGGCGTGTGATACAGTAGATAGGTATGGGGTGTATGATACAGTAGATAGGTATGGGGTATATGATACAGTAGATAGGTATGTGGTGTATGATACAATAGATAGGTATGGGGTGTATGATACAGTAGATAGGTATGGGGTGTATGATACAGTAGATAGGTATGGGGTGTATGATACAGTAGATAGGTATGGGGCGTGTGATACAGTAGATAGGTATGGGGCGTGTGATACAGTAGATAGGTATGGGGTGTATAATACAGTAGATAGGTATGGGGTATATGATACAGTAGATAGGTATGGGGTGTATGATACAGTAGATAGGTATGGGGTGTATGATACAATAGATAGGTATGGGGTGTATGATACAGTAGATAGGTATGGGGTGTATGATACAGTAGATAGGTATGGGGTGTATGATACAGTAGATAGGTATGGGGTGTATGATACAATAGATAGGTATGGGGTGTATGATACAGTAGATAGGTATGGGGTGTATGATACAGTAGATAGGTATGGGGTGTATGATACAATAGATAGGTATGGGGTGTATGATACAGTAGATAGGTATGGGGTGTATGATACAGTAGATAGGTATGGGGTGTATGATACAGTAGATAGGTATGGGGTGTATGATACAGTAGATAGGTATGGGTATATGATACAGTAGATAGGTATGGGTGTATGATACAGTAGATAGGTACAGGGTGTATGATACAGTAGATAGGTATGGGGTGTATGATACAGTAGATAGGTATGTGGTGTATGATACAGTAGATAGGTATGGGGTGTATGATACAGTAGATAGGTATGGGGTGTATGATACAGTAGATAGGTATGTGGTGTATGATACAGTAGATAGGTATGTGGTGTATGATACAGTAGATAGGTATGGGGTGTATGATACAGTAGATAGGTATGTGGTGTATGATACAGTAGATAGGTATGTGGTGTATGATACAGTAGATAGGTATGGGGTGTATGATATAGTAGATAGGTATGGGGTGTATGATACAGTAGATAGGTATGGGGTGTATGATATAGTAGATAGGTATGGGGTGTATGATACAGTAGATAGGTATGGGGTGTATGATACAATAGATAGGTATGGGGTGTATGATACAGTAGATAGGTATGGGGTGTATGATACAGTAGATAGGTATGTGGTGTATGATACAGTAGATAGGTATGTGGTGTATGATACAGTAGATAGGTATGGGGTGTATGATACAGTAGATAGGTATGGGGTGTATGATACAGTAGACAGGTATGGGGTGTATGATACAGTAGATAGGTATGGGTGTATGATACAATAGATAGGTATGGGGTGTATGATAGAATAGATAGGTATGGGGTGTATGATACAGTAGATAGGTATGGAGTGTATGATACAATAGATAGGTATGGGGTGTATGATAGAGTAGATAGGTATGGGGTGTATGATACAGTAGATAGGTATGTGGTGTATGATACAGTAGATAGGTTTGGGGTGTATGATACAGTAGATAGGTATGGGTGTATGATACAATAGATAGGTATGGGGTGTATGATAGAGTAGATAGGTATGGGGTGTATGATACAGTAGATAGGTATGGGGTGTATGATACAGTAGATAGGTATGGGGTGTATGATACAGTAGATAGGTATGGGGTGTATGATAGAGTAGATAGGTATGGGGTGTATGATACAGTAGATAGGTATGGAGTGTATGATACAATAGATAGGTATGTGGTGTATGATACAGTAGATAGGTATGGGGTGTATGATACAGTAGATAGGTATGGGGTGTATGATACAGTAGATAGGTATGGGGTGTATGATACAGTAGATAGGTTTGGGGTGTATGATACAGTAGATAGGTACAGGGTGTATGATACAGTAGCTAGGTATGGGGTGTATGATAGAGTAGATAGGTATGGGGTGTATGATACAGTAGATAGGTATGGGTGTATGATACAGTAGATAGGTATGGGGTGTATGATAGAGTAGATAGGTATGGGGTGTATGATACAGTAGATAGGTATGGGGTGTATGATACAATAGATAGGTATGTGGTGTATGATACAGTAGATAGGTATGGGTGTATGATACAGTAGATAGGTATGGGGTGTATGATACAGTAGATAGGTATGGGGTGTATGATACAGTAGATAGGTATGGGGTGTATGATACAGTAGATAGGTATGGGGTATATGATACAGTAGATAGGTATGTGGTGTATGATACAGTAGATAGGTATAGGTGTATGATACAGTAGATAGGTATGGGGTGTATGATACAGTAGATAGGTATGGGGTATATGATACAGTAGATAGGTATTGGGTGTATGATACAGTAGATAGGTATGTGGTGTATGATACAGTAGATAGGTATAGGTGTATGATACAGTAGATAGGTACGGGGTGTATTATACAGTAGATAGGTATGTGTTGTATGATACAGTAGATAGGTAAGAGGTGTATGATACAGTAGATAGGTATGGGGTGTATGATACAGTAGATAGGTATGTGGTGTATGATACAATAGATAGGTATGGGGTGTATGATACAGTAGATAGGTACGGGGTGTATAATACAGTAGATAGGTAAGAGGTGTATGATACAGTAGATAGGTATGGGGTATATGATACAATAGATAGGTATGGGGTGTATGATACAGTAGATAGGTATGTGGTGTATGATGCAGTAGATAGGTATGTGGTGTATGATACAGTAGATAGGTATGGGGTGTATGATACAGTAGATAGGTATGGGGTGTATGATACAGTAGATAGGTATGGGTGTATGATACAGTAGATAGGTATGGGGTGTATGATACAGTAGATAGGTATGGGTGTATGATACAGTAGATAGGTATGGGTGTATGATACAGTAGATAGGTATGGGGTGTATGATACAGTAGATAGGTATGGGTGTATGATACAGTAGATAGGTATGGGGTGTATGATACAGTAGATAGGTATGGGGTGTACAATACAGTAGATAGGTATGGGGTGTATGATACAATAGATAAGTATGGGGTATATGATACAATAGATAGGTATGGGGTGTATGATACAATAGATAAGTATGGGGTGTATGTTACAGTAGATAGGTATGGGGTGTATGATACAGTAGATAGGTATGGGGTGTATGATAGAGTAGATAGGTATGGGGTGTATGATACAATAGATAGGTATGGGGTGTATGATACAATAGATAAGTATGGGGTGTATGTTACAGTAGATAGGTATGGGGTGTATGATACAGTAGATAGGTATGGGGTGTATGATACAGTAGATAGGTATGTGGTATATAATACAGTAGATAGGTATGGGGTGTATGATACAGTAGATAGGTATGGGTATATGATACAGTAGATAGGTATGGGGTGTATGATACAGTAGATAGGTATGGGGTGTACAATACAGTAGATAGGTATGGGGTGTATGATACAATAGATAAGTATGGGGTATATGATACAATAGATAGGTATGGGGTGTATGATACAATAGATAAGTATGGGGTGTATGTTACAGTAGATAGGTATGGGGTGTATGATACAGTAGATAGGTATGGGGTGTATGATAGAGTAGATAGGTATGGGGTGTATGATACAATAGATAGGTATGGGGTGTATGATACAATAGATAAGTATGGGGTGTATGTTACAGTAGATAGGTATGGGGTGTATGATACAGTAGATAGGTATGGGGTGTATGATACAGTAGATAGGTATGTGGTATATAATACAGTAGACAGGTATGGGGTGTATGATACAGTAGATAGGTATGGGGTGTATGATACAGTAGATAGGTATGGGGTGTATGATACAGTAGATAGGTATGGGGTGTATGATACAGTAGATAGGTATGGGGTGTATGATACAGTAGATAGGTATGTGGTATATAATACAGTAGATAGGTATGGGTGTATAATGATGATGCAACGTTAACATAAATTATAGCAGCCAATGTAAGCCACAGTAATCCACCAAAGGCGCACCGTCATTAACTGCTCTCGGCAAGCTCAATCAAACCCAAAATATGAAACTATGGCTCCACCACCCATAATATTTTGTTAATGTTTTCAAGTAAACAGACACGAATATTTGAAAAAAAAACATGCAAAGGCTATATTGATATCTTGACCTTTAGCAAGAACATCTTTTTTGTGATATCAGCTGCTTAAAATGTCACAAATCTGGATAATAGTCAAGCGGGCGTGATTTCTAATGATAAGTTAAACTATAGACTAAGCTACTTCCGGTTTCATCGCTGAAACTCACTTCTATGTAAAGCTACCTTTGCGCTACAAGTGACAACACAAAGCACCAGGTATTCATTCAAATTATGAAAAGGTTGATCGCTGAAGAGAAGCAATAGCTGGCAATTAGTACAACTCACCAGAAGTAGAGAGTGTGAAAGGATAAAGTAGAGACAGCTGGTGCCGATTGAAGGCAATTCCTGCTCACTTGGCTAGGCTATGATACTGTGTACAGCTGACGGACATGCTGCGATGCATCTGAGATAACATTGACAACTACATACTGATAATATTTCGCAATTCTCCATCATCTCTCCTTATCTACACATTCAACATTTATCTCATGGCGGAAGTCTGAAGGTGACAAATATGAAGCAGGTGAATGAAGGCATGGCTACATAGGGTTTTGTAACGATTTCTGTGGTATGCCAACACCAATTTTTGTAGTGAATCAGTATTTGCAATAATATTAATCGATGCAATTTGTAGTAGACTGATCCATTTCATTAACAACTTCTCATATCAAATTGAACCATCACATACACCTGACTCTCTCCACTGGAGTTAGCTGGCTCAGTTGAAAGTGTATAGGAGTTGTGTAGTTTGACTTACCTAGTTAATGGTTACCGACAAGTGGGTGAGTTTGTGGCTAGATTTAAAGTTTAAGAAACCGGCTTTGAACTCGCCAAAAAATGACAATTTTGCTCATTTTGGCATGGTTTTTCATGATCTAAAAATGATACATTGATAGGACGATGAACTGAGGGTTTAACTCCTAGCACGTAGTCTATTGTGAAAAAATTTGCAGCAAAACTGAGTACGGCACCACCATTGCATCTGTAGAAATGACCAAACAAACTCATACCAATGTGACAAAATAAGCATAATCTCACCACTTTAGACAGCAGTGCTCGTGCTGACCTAATACAATGAACTTAGAAAAGCCGACATTTGGTTTGTATTTCCTACATTGTAAAACTCTTCAGAATATTTTAAAGTTGTCTACTCCATTGCATTAGCTTCACATGGAACTTACATAAATATCGCAGGTAACTTTCTGAGCATGAACCAACTTCACATAGCTGAGCATGCAATTGTATCTTTCCAGTTTCAACCAAGTGTCTTTCACTGTCAGGATTTTGGGTAAAAACAAAGATACAAAATGTAGAAATGATACTATTTATCTTACATCAAATAGCAAATAAATATCATAGTGATAACAACCTGTAAGTTAGTAAACTGATACTAGCTCCGTTTGAAGACCTGCTGCATGAAAAATTTAGCCCACAGCGAAAAGATGGAATCTGACCGGGATAGGTTTAGTACGCATAAATACAAATACAACACTCGTTTTATTTTTTTTCAGATTTCTGATAGACACGGAAATAAAATAATCAAGTAGCAATTGTAGTTAAATAACGCAGATATTTATTGTATGAAAAAACGGAGAGTAGAAGACGATATATACCAGTAGATATAAAACTATACTATAGAATGTACAATGTCGGCAGGCTGCCCATCTGCGACACATCATCTGATGGCCATACAAATCAAGTATTAGATTATTCACTGCGATCCTATACCAAAGACAGCTCTAGCATCACAAGTAAACCTACACTGCTCTTCCACAGCACACAATCACTGACATAATTCTATCAAGCAAACCAAGATGGAACACCTCCTTTGACTTTATCTTCTGGTTTACTTTCAGATACTTTTTGTTTAACTATTTCCTCATTTTCGTCCAGCGCTGCTTCTATGTCAGGAAACTCAAATGTTTGACCTTCACCCTATGCAAATGAAAGAGATAGAAATAAGGAGAGTTATTGTTGAATGGATAGGTTGGTAGTACAGGTCGTACTGGTCATACAGGTAATACATGTAGTACAGGCAGTACAGGTGGTGGAGGTGGTACAGGTGGTACAGGTAGTACAAGTAGTACAGGTAGTACAGGTGGTACAGGTGGTACAGGTATTACAGGTAGTACAGGTGGTGCAAGTGGTACAGGTGGTGCAAGTGGTACAGGTGGTACAGGTGGTACAGGTGGTACAGGTGGTACAGGTGGTACAGGTAGTACAGGTACTTTTTGTATTTGTGAGTCTGTTAAAACAAGACCGTGTGCCAACAAGTTGACAAGATCATTGACAGGTTAAAGTGAGGTACACAGTCTATATAAACCAGATTTCCCAGTAGTTAGTCTAACAACATAAAGTTTAACTGTAGATGGTGCTTAGCTTTTATCACAAATACACTTATCTGTGCAATAAAAGTCAATTACCGTTACATGATCTGTTGACTATGGAGGATAAACTATAGCAGGGGTTCTCAACTACTTGGGTGTCCCCTTAGCCTGAGAACCTATATGCCATGGACCCCTTAGCCTAAGAACCTATATGTCATGGACCCCTTAGCCTAAGAACCTGTATGTCATGGACCCCTTAGCCTAAAAACCTGTATGTCATGGACTCCTTAGCCTAAGAACCTGTATGTCATGGACTCCGTCAAATGCCATATCGTACGCATAGTAGTACTACAAAATCTATGCTCAAAAAGTCAAATAGATCAACAGCTAGAACTGCAGTTCATAGGGCTAGATTTTACATCCTCCATGTAGACGTAGACTAAACCGATTACAAAGCTTGTAAGTAATGTTTCTATGATATATAAAATTAGTTGGAAGTGTAGTTGACAGAGTTGTTGTCGTCGTCATTGGAGTTGTTGTCCTTGGAGTTGTTTTTCACAAGCTTTTGGATTCTTGGAGGTTGTTGGATATTGTACATCGTCTTTCATTTTAAAGTCCGTGTCTGTTTCATTGTTTATTCTTGATAGCAACCATGGAAGGCAGAGCAGACTCACATAAGTATGCTGACACAAGTTAGTATTGCTATTACTAGTATTATTATTACTATTGGTTTTGGTATTACTATTGGTAAAGGTTACTGCTTTGTCTATTTCTATGAGTACTAATAGTCACAGTCACTGAGGCAACTACTTGGTTAGTATTGCTATTACATAATCCGTATGTAGAATAAGTAACATATCAATACCTATCTCTATGAATATGGAAATCACAAAGGTCATCAGTCATATGATGAAGATCAAACAATTTTATTGGCTAGCTATGGAGGGAATGAATACGAGAGGGCATAACTACCATTGGGATCTCACCGCTCATCAATATATAATGCATAAATGCATCGACGCGTGAATGTGACAACATGGCCCTCACTATGGAAATCCGGTGCGACGTTGCCGGTTGTCGGTTGGTGGTTGTCGGTTGTCGCTTATAGGTT
Source organism: Cryptosula pallasiana (assembly GCA_945261195.1). Lineage (NCBI taxonomy): Eukaryota > Metazoa > Bryozoa > Gymnolaemata > Cheilostomatida > Cryptosulidae > Cryptosula > Cryptosula pallasiana. The sequence goes on from OX183139.1 coordinate 4,552,257, forward strand.
GGTGGTTGTTGCTTATTAGTTGTCGGTTGTCGCTTAGGAAACTTAGCTAAGACACTCTTTGATTATGAAGGTAATATAATTGAATACCAAGCAGTTGGAGGATTTCTTCTATTTATTTATTGTTGTTGCTGTATTATTTATTATGTAATGAATGACGATCACCAATAACATTCTTGGATTTGATAGTATGTTTTTCATGTTGTACATCACAATAATATGTAAGGTATACATCACAAACATCGTAATAATCACCACAGTAAGCCATATATTATTGGTAACAAATTGAAACTGTAGGAGTGGTAGTAATAATAAAAAGTAATTAAATTAAAAAATCTTTTTACAATAATATATATATTATCTATTATATATATTATTGTAAAAAAAAATTACTTTTTTTTTTATTACTACTCCAGTTTGTTACTGATCATACATGGCTCACTGTGCTTATTATAAATAAATAATCAATAATAATTATTAATTATTATTGTAAAATAAATAATAATAAATCATCATCATCATCATTTATAACAATAATAAAGTTGATGATAAAAAAGTACCATTTAATCATTTTTGTTTGTGATGCTATCCTGTCTAATACGACTTTATTGGTATTATGCACAGGCGGCTCCAATCCACTGACCTGGCGGTGGGTGGGTGAGTGGACTTGAGTGTATTTTTAATTTAAATTATCCTCCCCCACCGCCAGGTCAGTGAATTGGAGCTGCCTGTGGTATTACGCCATTATCATGATAATAATTTTAAGAAAGCATTAAAATATGCACTACTATTTATTTCTTCCTCCTCGTACTCCAACAACTTCCCTTGTTCAAAAATATTCCCGAGTTCTTCTCTTACCTCAGCTAGCCACCTACTCCACCGCTATCTTATCTTATCAAGTACTTCACCATGTCTGCAGCCAATACATTCTTCTCCCGATGTTTTTGTTGAGCAGTAATTTTCTGGAAAAAAATCATAAGTAAAATTGTTATCAATTATGTCGTTTATTATATTGTTGCCACTTAGTATTTAGAAACCAATTTTTAGTACTAAGGCCAATGCATATCTTGTTGCTTTTTGGAAAGTCTGCTTGCATGGAAAGTTGCCATAATTTATCCAAATCAGTCATACTATGTTAATGATTGTTTGCATACTGGCCTCTACTTGCTAGCCACACTTATATTTAGAGATACCAACTATGAGATATTATTACTGAGGCTAAATCAAGAGTTTTGAAACTATCTTAGTTTGTTTATCACCTCAATTTTTTAATTTGCTTGCTTGAGCATGAATAAATCTTAAAAGCTCCCAATATTTGGGAGCTTTTAAGATTTATTTGCTCTGGAACTATGCAGGGCTTACTGTAACAATTATCCTCTAACTGATATTCAGGAATATGGTTACAGTGAGCATGCAGCATAAAAAGCTTTGTTTCAGTTAATCTGTGTTTAACCTTCAAATATAAAAACAAAGGATAAAAAGGCTCCGCTGTTGAAAATGGTGAGATTTAGGTTTAGCAACCCATTATTGCAGCTTGTAAACCTCTGAATTGCCTATCATCATCATTTCTTTGCATTCTGTTTTGTAGTTGTGTGAGTTGTATCATGTTTTCCTTTCAGTATTCCAAAATCTGTCTTCTTTATCTTCAAATCTGGGCTATTCCTGGCCAGATGTCTAGCCGCATATCATTGCACTGCACAGATTTTATAGGTTCCGAGTGATTGGAATAGATATGCGAAAATATGTAACTGAACTTGCTTCAGTATTAGCCCCGTAATATGTGAGAATTGTCATAGCACAACTATAGTTACTTGGTTTGTTAACTTTACTTCCTTTTTTTAAATGTAATAGAAACCCAGCTCTTGAAAAAGTGTCTGTCAGTTCCTAAAAATATTACACCACACTAATATAGTTTAGAGTGAGTATTGTTTTGAGACACCAGTAGATAATAAACTGCTTTGATTAGTTTCACTCTATTTTATTTGAAAATAACTTGTTGGACAGCAGCCATCACAAATTGTTTGTTGTTAATTGTAATAAATTGTTATAACTGGTGTGGTTATTGCTACTATTACTCTATCCTCCTCTACCAGCAATTAAGAAATTTTCCGATTCTTTAAATCATAAGTTATCTGTTTGATGATATTGGAACTTTTGACAGAAATAGATCATACTTTTGCATAAGTACGTGATTCTTCAGATTGAAAATTGGGTTTTTAGATGTAACTAATGACATTTTATTCCTAACCGTTTTTTCTATTCAATCAGAGTCAACTCAACAAGGTCATCTTTTCTTGCTTCCTTGGCCAGGCTCGCTTCCTTGGTACTAGTTGTGTTAGATAGTAACAATGGGCAGTGGGAACGTCATTAATCTTTTCAAATGTTCTTTTTGTTGTACAAGTGTATCATATATGTTGTAGGACTTTCCTGATCTGTGTTCTAGGAAGGTGATTGTATGTACAAGGAAGCGCTTCATATTTATGCAGGCTCAAATCTCCATTTTATTACATTACACTCACCTTTTGGCACGAGTTTTTGATCGGTATTCTATGTTCACATTAGCGGGAAACCATCGGCAATAAGACAATTACGACTATCGCTGTAGCAATGTGAACCAACCTTTATGATTAAAAATGATTGAAGGCAATTTACTTGCTCCTTTGCATAACTACTTAACATAGTGTATTTCATCATGCTGTACTTATGTTTCATGAGATTGCTGATGGCTGATCAAATATTCCTCTATGTGCTGATTTTGAGCGATTTTGTTTAAGATAATATTTTTGTTTTATATTGTGGTTTTTGATTTTGCTGTCCTTATTTTTATAAATGTAGGTTACATACATAATAAAAGATTGGTAACCTGCTCCATATCCATTTTTTTTGCTTTTTTATATATACTTTGAAAGCTGTTTTTTACAGTCTTTTGTCACGTGGTGATCTTAGTGATAGAAATACCAAATCTTTTAGTATTTTAAAAAAGTATGCACACAACATCTAGACTAATGACCAACCTACCGGAACCTTCTTTATTCATGAGTTGTCTTACCATCTTTCAATAATGCAAGGCATGACAACTCCAAACATTCAAAATGATCATTGGCTGACCTAGATAGTAATACAACCAACGATTATATACACTACTATAAACAACAACTACAAATGAACATAAAATGTGTAATAACTTGGTAGCTGTTGTGATTTTTGTGGGCTAAAATTTTTTTTTGTCATTTGTAAGCAATGGTCAAGCAATAAGTATATGATGAAATATATAAACAAAACTTATAAGCCTTGTTCACGCATTTCGCTGCAGATTTCTTTTGTCAAAAAATCAGTTGAAAATTTATAAACATGCACATAAATGAATTGGATACTCATTCTATACACTGATGATCTCAACCATTTTTCAGGCACAACGAAATTGCAATTTACTCTGCTAGAAACCTGCGAAAAGGATTTGAACAGTTAGAATTTTTCAAGAATTTCTTCCAACGTATATTTGTGTTGTCTACGAAAACTGTGCTAGTTGTCTAACATGAAAACAGCAGAAATAGGTTATTGCATCAAGTTATACAAGAATATTCGCTGTTTAACACAAATGATAATGCCAGAATGAGCTTATTGAAGGATTAGACATTACCATCACTTACAAGGACTACTAAATTCTTGGCCTAGTACTTGCATATGACTCAAAAATAGTTTGTTTGTAAAACTTTTATTACAAGGGAACATTACATTCATACGTGGCTATCTAGCCATCAAAAGGGCAGCCCATTGCTGTAATTTATCCAAGTGACAGTCAACAAGTGTGCAAAGCATGGATAAAATATAACAGGATTGCCAGAAACCTGAACGAGTGTAGCCAAATTTAGCCAATAGGATGGATGAAAAGTGTCATCCATGGCACCCGCTAATCATGGCGGCTCCCATAAACCACCATTTATGGCTACATTCCAATTGTGACGAAAGTGATATTATGCAGCCGCAGCTGGCAATCCTATTACATTTCATCCAGGGTTCAGGGCAAACGAAATGAGCAATATAGCAACCAAGTTCATCGTTTTGTGTGATTATACCAGTCTTGTCATAGGTAACTTACAAACTGAGTAATTTTCCAATCACAAAAAACAAAACAGGAAATTCCAAATGGCATCATCGCTGCTATTGACCTTGCCAGGTTAAAAAGCAAGTCTAATTGAGTTTGATGCTCTGCTTTGGTGAAAAATATTAGAAAACAGTTACATAAAAATTGTATGAGTTACAGCTGTATTTTATAGTTTACTAACTCATCTATTACTAGCCCAAAACAAATTCACCAACAGCTTCCAACTCTTAGCTCAAAGTTAAGGCAACTGACATAAATTTATTTCTAAGAAGAAAATGCCCTGTTACACTAACAAGTTATGAATAGTAAAATGTGAGACAGTATCTATCCCAACATATGAGTGCCAAAATTAACTGTTTAATCCACGATTTAATTTTATTGGTTTTTGTTATCGGGACAATACCTATAAAATACTGGTGATATATTGTAGTATTGCTGACATGAAGACATCAAATGAATGCTATTTAAAGTAAATGAATATGAACCGCTTATGAGAAATGTAGCAAATAGAAACTCCAAAAAATGTAAGCAGCAAGTTTAATATAGAGCAAAGTATCAATTTTTTAAGCGATATGCTTGTGAAGGAGTCAGAGATTGACTGTCCATAGCAGGAAAATTAGTTTAGTTGAAGATTGTACCATCATAAACATTTGTATTTAGATAAAGGGTAATAAAATGTAACGAGAAATGTTCCTACATAACCAAAGCTGTTAGAAAACTAAAAAATAGTTCAAACTCATGATCCTGCCATTTGGAGCAGGCTTGATGATGACTCAATATACTCTGGTGTCCTGTTATTCTCTGTCATAGGCATTGCAGTAGAATATAAATCTCCTTCGCGTCAATGTGTCCGCAAAAATGGTTCACTGCATATAAGTGGCTTGATTCATGTAGGATTTGAGAAGTGTTGTCACATACTGGATACATCCTTATACTGATACTTCTGTACAGTAGCTAAAAGCAAAAACGCTTATTTAATGTGGTTAAATTATTATGTCATACATATGTCATGTTTTCCATAGAACACCCAAACCAAAAGAAGAAATAATTAGAAAAAAATGAAGGGAAAATTTTACAACACAATTTGAATAAAGGAGGGAAATAGTGACAACAATGTGACAATGTCATTATATATACAAAATATATATACACAATATTTTTAACAGATTTACACAACAATATTTACAGAAAATTTTTACAGATATGTACATTGCAGTTCATACGCCGAATCACTTGACATATGATCAGTTGAGTGGAAGTGAGACAAAAAACTTGTGGAGAAAGAGAGTTTTAGAAAGAGCATTGCATTGTTGGTAATATTGTGAGGGACGCCAGTGCTTGTCAAACATTTTATGATTATCTACTCGTACTTGGCCTAAGCCTTTGACTCAGTATTATCTCACCGTCTACGCATTGTCTCAATATTAACTCACGGTCTACGCATTATCTCGATATTAACTCACTGTCTACACATTATCTCAATATGTACTCGCTTACGCTTTGTCTATGTTTTGTCCTAGTTCTATTGTTACCTGTGCTACCAAGCGTCTATCTAGAACAGTTCTATGATGTGCCCAAATAATTATTATTATTATTATATTTTATACGTTTCCACGGTTTTCATTATTCAATTGCATTTGGTGCTTGATGTAAGTACAAGGCGTGGCTTGTACCAGATTTTACCCAGGCGTGGCTTTACCAGATTTTACCCGCCTACTTTGTATAAATATCTATGTTTGAGCAATAAAGTTCAGAGTTAGCCTGGCTCTCAGAAGATTCTTTCTCTCAAGAAGCAAGCACAGCTAGAAGCAACAAAACTACAAGCGCTGACCTGGTCGACTATTGGCAAGCACGAGGCTTGGCGGAAAGTGAGAACGGTTCGCCCTCTTACTGCGTATTCCCTCACTACGGAGGTGTACGACGCAAAGCACCTGATGCCCTAATAGTTCGGCTCACACTAAATTCGGACTCTAGAGTTCGGGACAAGATAGCACAGCAATAATTCCAGTGCAATTATTGTCGATCTCGACTGAGTCGAAGTAGACAAACAATAATTCCAGCACAATTATTGTCGGTGGCAAAGTTCGCAACAAACTCTAAACTAAACAATAATTCCAGCAAAATTATTGTCGGTGGCAACAGTTCGCAACAAACTATAAACTAAACAATAATTACAGCACAATTATTGTCGAACATAACCATGTTCGGATGCAGCCAATAATTATAATATAATTATTGTAAACTGCCAGCACTCATTCCACGCCAGATTCGGCCGCACTCATAACTGCACAAACCAATGCATGCACTCTAACAATAATAGCACATTATTGTACGCTGACTTAGGGTAGAGGCAGAACGCGTCGGGAAGGTGTACAGGTGGCTACCACCCAGACACAAATTCCTGTACAATATATGAGCGAGTAAAAATAGAGAATTAGTGATTTAATCTTCATGTTGAAGTAGAAAGGTTTTAGAGGTTTTTTAAAAAGCTTGAGAGCTTTTGATGTTCTAACAGAATTGCGAATTGAGGTAGCGTGGTGTAAGAGAGTGAGCTGGGTATCTTGTGATTGTCACGGGTGGTACGTTCAGACATAGACACGCTTGAGGGTTAAAAAATGGTATTGATATATGGAGGACAGAGACGGTGAAGTACTTAATAAGATAGCGGTGGAGTAGTTGGCTAGCTGAGGTAAGAGAAGAACTCGGGAATATTTTTGAACAAGGGAAGCTGTTGGAGTACAAGGAGGAAGAAATAAATAGTAGTGCATATTTTAATTAATTAATGCTTTCTTAAAATTATTATCATGATAATGGCATAATAATAATACAAATAAAGTCATATTTGACGGGATAACATCACAAACAAAAATGATTAAATGCTACTTTTTTATCATCAACTTTATTATTATAAATAAATGAATGATTTATTATTATTATTTTACAATAAAATAAGAATAATTATTATTATTAATAATTATTATTAATTATTTATAATAAGCACAGTGAGCCATGTATGATTGGTAACAAACTGGAGCGGTAATAAAAAAAAATTAAAATTTTGTTTACAATAATATATGTAATACAGTATTACATAGAGATATTTATTATATTATTATTTATTATTGTAAAAAAACTTTTTAATTTTTTTTTATTACCACTCCAGTTTGATTTGAGTTTGTTACCAATAATATATGGCTCACTGCGGTGATTACTACGATGTTTGTGATGTATACCTTACGTATTGTAAGGTACAACATGAAAAACATACTATCAAATCCAAGAATGTTATTGGTGATCCTCATTCATTACATAGTAAATAATAATACAGCAACAACAATAAATAAATAGAAGAAACCCTCCAACTGCTTGGTATTCAATTATATTACCTTCATAATCAAAGAGTGTCTTAGCTAAGTTTCCTAAGCGACAACCGACAACTAATAAGCAACAACCACCAACCTATAAGCGACAACCGACAACCACCAACCGACAACCGGCAACGTCGCACCGGATTTCCATACCTCACAAAGCTATCTGTGGACCCCACCAAGTGTTATGTGGAGAGTATGTTGTCATGCACCCCTAGCCTTCGTGCTGTCTACTACGAGCAATGTTCGTAGTGGAGTTATCTGACCACTTTGTCTTCTACGAGCAATGTTCGTAGCAAAAGCCGTCACGTTTTCGGAAAGGATTGCAAACGTTTGTGTAGACTGACATGAATAATTTTTACACCATCGTGTAGAGCACAGAATTGCCTATTTTCTGGTTTTTGTTTGAAGACTGTACGACCTTCTAAAAGGAAACAGTTCCAAATATCCTTGACCGATCATTTCCTGTTTTCAATTTCGGAATATTTTTGATAATTATGGCCCATTTTTTTCTGGAAAGGAGCAAGCACATTGTTTTCCTGTTCTGATTTAGTTAGTTTATTAATATTTTAGCTTGTTAGAGCTCTCTGATAATGGAATTGAAGGTTAGTAAGCTAGTAATTAATTATTTAGATACGGCATTGATAATAAATAATTTATTTCAATTTTTTTTTATTATTTTCGAAAAGTTGTTGATTGATGTTGTTCCTTACATCAAAATGTAGATCTAAATGTTCCTAGCTCATTCGTGCACCAATGAGGGCTTTATATTAGCTAATAAAAAAATTAATAATTATTTTCAGAAAAAAAAATTTCCGAAATTTTCGGTAATCTGTGCAGCCAATGCTAGATTGTTGTTGCAGTGTTCTAACACTTCTTTTGCAAGTTTTTGCTTCAAATTTTGCTAGTCTTAACAGAATTTTGTCCTCTTTTCAGCTGTGCTATCAGTTTTACAATTAGTGTGTTATTTTTTTTGTAACTGGTTGATCTGTTGAGATCATTACTAAAAAATGGTCTCTGAACTAAAAAAATAATTAAAATAGTTTAGACTGGTGGAATCAATATGTCATTGATTCTCCTAAGAGAAGAGAGAGTGCTGATTCATATGAGCATAAATATGTTCCCATATCATGTATAGATGAATTTAAATAAAATTTTGAAAATTGAATTTTTTTGCAAAAAGCGGATGACTTATGAGGTAATTTATTGGTCGAAGCGGATGGAATTCAAAGAGCTAGGGGGCCACAGACCACCTGTTGGGAACCAGCGAACTATAATACAATACTAACCAATCAGGGATAAACAACTAATATGATTTTTTTATTTTTTCATTTCCTCAGCAAACTTGCTCTGAAAAACTTGTACAACGCATCGGAAAGTGGAGAGAGCGTGAAGTTGATTTTATCTGTACATCTGTCTGTCTGAGACACAACTCTAATTAGAAATATTATCATTGGCTCTTACTTAAAACCACTTAAGCATGCATGACTTTTAATAGAATTGGACGGAAGATAAGATATGTAGACGTGTAACAGGGAGTTAGGTTTGGAGTTGTTTGTCCTTTTATAAAGAAGACAAACCATAAAAACTAAAAACAAATAGAATTTGCCTCAACAGTAGCAAACAAGATTGTATCAACTAATACATACCAGTACAACTACCGCTTGCTTATATTCCTCAGACCATCTGGTGTCTTGTCTCATTTTATCTCTCACTGGATCAAATGGAACTTTATTCTTTGAGTACATAGCTTCACTAGATGTGAGTCCAGGCGTCTCATTGGGGGCTGAACATTGAGAGAGAACACAGGTTATAGTAAATATACCGACAGTTCTGTGAGTCCAGGCGTCTCATCGGGGGCTGAACATTGAGAGAGAACACAGGTTATAGTAAATATACCGACAGTTCTGTGAGTCCAGGCGTCTCATCGGGGGCTGAACATTGAGAGAGAACACAGGTTATAGTAAATATACCAACAGTTCTGTGAGTTCAGTCTACAGTAAATTGTATCTAATATAACTGAATATAGTGATATAATAAGTACATACTGTGCTTCACTTGCGTTCGTACACTTTCTATCGATACCCCGTATATCCTTCCAAATAATTCTTTATATCTATTCTAGTCATTCTAAAACATAAAAGCAAATAATAGTGACATGATTGTAATAATCAGATATGATTATGTAATAGTCGACAGGGCAAAATTAACTTCACAATTACATTAGATGTAAACTTACTGTTGATGTGCAACAAAGTGTACATGGTTGTTTGGTGTGCCTTTTATCATCTTCGTCCAAAATGTAGGTAGACAACTCCTTATTTGTGGATCACCTTTCTGCCATTTGGGTAGAGGCACAATTTCTCTCTTCCAGCTATATTGTATTGTGTTATGGTAGTAAATGTATATATAGTACCAGTCACAGTGTGGTACATTATATACCTTTCATACATTTATATTTTGCTGTGTGATGATAGTAATTGTACATATAGTACCACTCACAGTGTGGTACATTATATACCTTTCATATATTTATATTGTATTGTGTTATGGTAGTAAATGTATATATAGTACCACTCACAGTGTGGTACATTATATACCTATCATACATTTATATTGTATTGTGTTATGATAGTAAATGTATATATAGGACCACTCACAGTGTGGTATATTATATACCTTCCATACATTTATATTGTACTGTGTTATGGTAGTAAATGTATATATAGTACCAGTCACAGTGTGGTACATTATATACCTTTCATACATTTATATTGTACTGTGTTATGGTAGTAAATGTATAAATAGTACCAGTCACAGTGTGGTACATCATATACCTTTCATACATTTATATTGTATTGTGTTATGGTAGTAAATGTATATATAGTACCAGTCACAGTGTGTTACATTATATACCTATCATACGTATATATTATATTGTATAGTATAAAACCCTCACAGTATTTACAGTTTGATAGATTAACAACCTTGCCTGCAGTGTTAGAACACACAATGTGGAGACCACAGGAAACAAATTACAACAGCAGTAGTCACAAAATTATAAAACCAACTACAAACTCCCTGGTGGGGCTGTAAGCAGCTGAACTGACAGTGGTTTGCATAAAACTAAAGATGCAAACTAAATACCCACGCGCTCGCTCGCACGCCCACACGCTTGCCCACCCTATTAATCCAAAAATCAAAAGACTCCAATATTATGGCTGTAGACTTTTGAGGACAAATTAACTCATATTATTTCCAAAAAAAATGCATTAACAGTAAAAACAGTAAAAAATAGGCAACTATTAACCATGAAAGAATTTTGTTTCCTTATCACAACTGGGTAGATAAACATACAAACCGAAACAAGTGCAAAAGTGCCCAATCACCAAAATAATACACAAAATAATGGCAGAAACTTGATGACATCACAACCTGCTAGAGAATTTATATGCATACTACTGTAATGGACTTTTATAATTCCCACATGCCCGCAGACGTCTACCAACTGTTCTGGCATCACTTGTATGGCCATTAGATGACCAGAACACCAGTTCTAAGGGGTACCGAACATACCAATCATGCATCAGTAGAGTACCGACCCGGTATGAGTCATTACTGACCTTGCAGCAGCCCGGGAGAAGAAGGAAGCCTTATCTAGGAGACGACCACCCGTAAACCGGATGAAAGAACAAGAACAAAGGCTAGTAAGGAACAAAGACCAGGGACAGGAAGTAGCTAGAACTGTGATTGGCTCAGTAGCTTGTAACTCCACCTACCCTTACATGGCGCCATATCTATTTAGCCATATATCAGCTATCTGATTTGTTATCTATTTATATTTGATTGTTCATTCGCCTATTGCGCATTATTCTTATACGATTGATTACTACTGATAATTACTTCCTGTCACTTTCTGTAATTTGCCTATAAAAGGCAGAACTTTTGCACTGTTAGATCAGTTGTAATGTGCCTTTCACTAATTTTCTTTTATTCTGGACAAATAAATGCAACTCAACAGCACTGAGTTATGCATCTGATCCGAGGGCCACTGACTAGTCGTAGAGTTAGAAATACTCTTTCCACCCATCTCTCGGTATCATACCGACCTGTTATTGTCGCAGGATAAAAGACAGCTGGTCGCAACATACCTGTTGGAATGCTATCGACACTAGTTAGTGGGTTTTAATACCCCAAAATCCACTACAATACATCAAATCCATGTTACAGCTTATCAATTGTCTAATTTGAAACAGTTAAACAAAATTGGAGTTGTTTACTGTTTTCTAGAGAAGACAAACCTTATGGCATACAAAAAAGCTTGAACATAGGCTTTGTTTACACTAATACGCTGCATAAAGACACTGTGCACTCTGCACCCATGTGGACATCAAACTTTGCAATGAAAAAGCATGCTGTTTACATAAGTTTGCATCATTTAGGCTTCGTATAATCTTAAAACTGAAACATACCTCATTAAGGTTTAATATTAGCCTTAGGGGCTGACAGCAAAAATGGTAGCTTGATTGCATAGATATAAACAATGGTTGCCTAGATTGCAGCTACATCACACGAGTTTTCTTTTGTGCTCATGTGATTGCATAGAGTTACCAAACATTGATAGTTAACTTCCCTTGTTTTAAGTGGCACAGAAGACACAAGTCAGTTCTACTACAGGATAATGACGAGAATAACAGAAATGCATTCATATTACATAAAACTATTTACAAATGAACGTAGACCAGCAGGTGGTTGTAACCTGCTGATTACCCACTCAGACTATTCCATACACAGTTAGTCTTATGGCACAGCTAGCATATCTACATTATTGTAATGGTTTTCCCCGTATAAGAGAGGTCTACTGTTACTGGTACTTGCTTACTTACTTGTCTCTACTTAACGTGGTAGAGTGGCACCAGAATGACAAGGCTATGATTGTCTATCCTATGTTGGATAGAACCGGATACTGCTAAGAAGCAGGCGCAACTGTGTTCAGGCAACTGGCCACACAGATATGACAAGGTTGATGGGGTAACAATGGTTTATTGCTACTCACACAAAAATAACAATGTCTAAATGAACGCACATAAATGTAAACTTGGCACAAGTATAGAACAAGAACGGTAATGACTATAGGCAAGGAGGGAGCAATCACTCATCGCAGTCCACTTGCTTGTCTTTCCTGAGTCTCTGAAGATCCAAGATTCTTGTCCAAGCACTATCTACAAACTCCTCACTAGAACTGAACTGCTGGGCAAAATGCAAGCCTATTTATACGAGTTCACAAATCAATGAATAATATATACACGTGATTGGCTAAATAAAAATACCCCCAGCGAGGCACAAAAGCAATAGCAAGCTGGCATGCTAATTAATGAGTCATAAAATATATGAGAAAAACACTAAAAGCGGGAAAGTCCTTCCTGAGATTGGCTGAGGTGGGCGATAGTTCATCTGCACTCTGTATCCATCCAAGCGTAGCCTTGAGTTGAGTAGACATATACTATAGCACCGCAGGAGATGAGAGGCTGCTCTTTGCAATTCCATTACATTATCTACAATACCATCACCTCCACATTGGGTAATACTCTAGTGCTGTAGTACATTATATACAATACCATCTACCTACACATTATGTAATACTCTAGTGCTGTAGTACATTATATACAATACCATCTACCTACACATTGTGTAATACTCTAGTGCTGTAGTACATTATATACAATACCATCTACCTACACATTATGTAATACTCTAGTGCTGTAGTACATTATATACAATACCATCTACCTACACATTATGTAATACTCTAGTGCTGTAGTACATTATATACAATACCATCACCTCCACATTGGGTAATACTCTAGTGCTGTAGTACATTATATACCAGGGGTGCCCAAACTTTTCAGGCTCATGGGCCACTTTACAAAGGGGTTTCAGCTGGAGGGCCAATATGTCTCGTCTCGTGTTGATTGAGTATATAATCTCTAACTTTCCAGCTAGCATGTATTTCCAAGACAAACAAAACAAACATGTAACTGCATGTATGCTGTATTTGTTTACTTACTGCAAGTATATGCATATATTTGAATATTAGCAGAAAACAAAACTGTCAGCATCTTGCAGCGTGGTGAACAAATAACATTGTCAAAGTGTTTTTCAACACCGCAAACTGTACAGGAGAAGTTCATATATCTAGCTAAGCCTAGTGAGAGGCATGAAACTGTTTTTTCTTTGATATGATAACATCTGTTGGGTTTTCTTTTACTTGCCGCAACAACCAATAGTTGCTGCATATGTCCCTGTGAAAGAGTGCTACGATATTTGCTCTTGACAAATGTCAACTTTGAAAACGAACTTTCGCACAGATATGTAGTTCCGAAGAAGGTAAGTATGCGTATTGCAACTTTTTGTAAATGTGGATACTTCACCTGTACAGCTGGTTGTGTTCAAAGTTCTGTCAGATTTTTCTCAGAAAATTGCGTTTTTAGAATGATGTCTGCTGTCAAGTCGCATAACTCAAGCTCTATTAGCCCTATTTGCATTGGCACATCACCGAAGATATCAACCTGGGTCTTCCGATGCTCTTGTAGCTTGAATGGGGATGCAACTAACTCAATGATATGACTGATGCTCTCGAACGCTAAGAAACGTTTATGCATTTCTGTTGCAATTTCAGTTAGAAAAGAACGAGCTGATGTCAGGTGCACTTCATTATCTTGCAAGTTCATAAATTCTTTCAGAGTAGGAAAGTGGTGCTGGTCGCCATATAGATCAACTTGGAAACATTGCAGCTTACGTCGAAATGATGCTACTGTCTGCCAGAGGTGCACCACATTCCCATCCTCCCCCTGCAACTTCAAATTAAGATCGTTTAAGTGGCCTAAAATGTCTGTCAGGAAAGCCATATGTCGCATTGAATCCTTGGATCTCAGAACTTGTAAAAAGTCCTGGGCAGCATCCCCTCCAAAATCTTCAAGGAACTGCTCAATCTCATGTCTTACAGCCCATACTCTTGCCATTGCCCTCCCTTTACTCAGCCACCTATGTGAATTTGAAAAACATATCAATAGAATGGTACGTCTGTTATTACAATGTGAAATGGAAGATAGAAAAATTTAATATCAAGTGGTCCATAAACTATCTACCTACATCTGCATCAATTTAGTTTAGGCATTTCGACATTTTCATATATAGAAGGATTTAGCACAAACCTGATAGTGTTATGTAGCAATAGATCATCAAACTGAGCATTAGAGTCCTGCAGAAATTTCGTCAGCTCTCGGTGGCGTAAAGCTGATTTTGATCTTAGGAAAGTTATGAGTTTGATAATGAAAAGCATGAGGTCTCCATACTCTGCCTTCAGCTGAGAGCAGAGAGCGGTCTCATGGATGATACAATGAAAGGCAAGCAATTGTGGATTGTCATCTTTGAGACGCTTGACAAAACCAGATCTGATGCCTACCATTGAAGGGCTCCATCAGTAGCTACAGATACAATCTTATGAATTTGAATGTCATTGGAATCCATATATGCCTTGAAAGACTGATAGATAACTTCCCCAGTAGTCCCCTCCTTTAGTGAATCGGTTGTTAGCAGCTCATCGTGGAATTTGTTGCTGAGATAATAACGAATGAAGACACTAACTGAGCAATGTCTGTTAAGTCAACACTTTCATCTAATGCAACTGAAAAGCTCTCACACCTTTGCAAGTCTTCTATCACTGAGGAAGTAAGGTGGTTACCAATGTCTTTGATACCCCTTGTACACGTATTTCTGGATAGAGGCACTGACTCAACGGCTTTTAGAATGTCATTTTTTTTCGGGGTATAATGTTTGAATAGCAGAAACCATGCACTCCTTAATGAGATTCCTGTGTGTGTAGGGAGCCATAGCTTTTGCAATCTGATGACAAACCTCATAGCTAGCAACTGTTGCTCTTTGTTGTAGAGGTGTGGCTGCTCTCATCATTGTCATTTGTGCACTTGCTTGTCTGGTTAGTTTGTCCAGTTGTTCTTGCCTTCTTGCGGTTCCAAGAGGGAATCTTGCATCATATTCCATGTGACTCAAAGTGTAATGTCTTTTAATGTTTGCAACTTTGTTCACAACAACAGAGCTGGAGGAAATAGGGCATATCGATCTTCCCTGAACTTCATGAAAAAATTACTTTGTACTCCACTCCGGATTAAATTTTCTGTTTTCTCTATCTACCAGCCGTTTAGTCAATGTGCTTCTCACTGCAAAACCTGTCTTAAAATGACTCATATGCCTGCTTCTTTTTGTACTTTAGCTTTAGCATGGGGCAGCCGAAAAATCCCGTTTATGAACCAATGAATGATTGGGGAAAATATAAAAATTCTCTCCATTGACCATTAAATCAAGAATGGTTTAGTCAAAGAATGGGGAACCTGTCATTTACAGGCCCATACATCTAAAGATAACACTAAAGTTAGAAATTTTCCCAACAGGCTGTGGGCCTGATAAAATACAGCAAAGGGCCTGATCTGGCCCGCGGGCCTGGGTTTGGGCGCCAATGTTATATACAATACCATCTACCTACACATTGTGTAATACTCTAGTGCTGTAGTACATTATATACAATACCATCTACCTACACATTATGTAATACTCTAGTGCTGTAGTACATTATATACAATACCATCTACCTACACATTGTGTAATACTCTAGTGCTGCAGTACAGAGTCTACCCAATGCTTCGTATGCCAGAGCTAAGCCTGTCTCACTTTGTACAATTGAGGGATGGTTGCTCGTGTCACCATAAATGTTCTTCCGCGTCTCTATTGCAGCAGACAAATATTGTATTGATGATGTGTAATTATCCAGTTGTCCGTATGTCTCCCCAACATTGTGGTAGCTGTCAGCTATATCTGGATGGTTGCTCGTGGCACCATAAAAAGCTTTTCTCATTTCTAGCCCTTTCATAAAATAACCTAGTGCTTGGACATAGTTCCCTAGACTGGAGTATGTGACACCTATATTATTGTAACTGTTGGCTACACTGGAGCTGCCATTGATGACACCAAGTTCAGTGCGTAAGTTTTTCAATGATTTTTGATGATAATCTAAAGATAGTGAAAAGTCACCAAGTTGTCTATGCACTTCACCAACGTTGCTGTAGCTGTCTATTATATCTGGGTGGTTGCTGCTAGATCCATGGATGATCTCAAACGTTTCTAGTGCTTTCATGAAATGCTCTAATGCACTGAAACGGTTTCCAAGGCTCAAGTATGTGTTGCCTATAGCACTGTAACTGGCAGCTACCATTGGGTTGTTGTTGTTCTCACCGTAGATGTTTTTTGTCATCTCCAACACTTTGGTATGATAGTTCAGTGCTAACGAATGATCATGTAGCTGTCTGTATGACTCGGCGATATTATAGTAACTGACAGCTATATCTAGATGGTTGCTGTTAGCTCCGTAAATAGCCTGTTGCATTTGTAGGGCCTTCATAGAATACTCTAGAGCAAGTGAAGGATTTGCAGATTTACAGTATGTGACACTAATACTGTTGTAACAACGAGCTATTAATGAGTGGTTTGTGTCCGTACCATAAACCTTTCTCATCATTTCCAGCGACTTGTTGTAGTAGTACAGACATAATCTACAATCAGCAAGCTGACCATATACGATACCAATAGTCATGTGACTCATAGCTACATCTGGATGGTTGCTGGTTGTACCATACACATACTCAAGTATTTGTAGTGCTTTCTTTTGACTACTCAATGCCTGAGCATAGTCACCGAGGACAGTATACGTTAAACCAAGGTTGTTGTGGATTATAGCAGTGAGAGAACTTCCTTCGGCTACATAGATATCATTACACATATCTAGAGCTTTGGTGTAGTATCCAAGAGCTGTCATGTGTTCTCCTAATTCCATGTATACAGAGCCGATATTGCCGTAGATGGGGCAGACATCAGGATGGTCGACTTTTGTTGTGTAAAAGCCTTCATCTAGCTGTTTTACCTGCAATACATACAGGTGTTGTGCAGGATAAAAAATCCCTGAACAGTTAGAAAAAACAAACATGTCATCTTAACATATTCTGATGTTTTAATACTAGATTAAGAAAAGTAAAATAAAAATTAGTAGTAAAAGAAGATAAATAGCCACTGATGAACATCAAATGAAAATGTAGAAAAGCCGTTGACTGTTTTACCTCATCCATCAGACGCTGTACATCTCTGTACTCTCCCATTTGTCTCTTACAATGAGCTGTAAGTAACATGTATAACCCTCTGTTTTCTTTCTTTTCCTTGATGAGCCATCGAAAGTAGCTGACAGCAGAAGTATAGCTGCGGGTATAGTACAAGACGTAACAACAAAGCTCCACATATTTACCAGCAGCTACGAGAGAGGGACAAATTATCATAACTTTTTTCAGAAAAGTCCTACAAGAAACTTCTTCAAGGGAAGTACCTAGTTGTTTAGAGAAAGCCAACTTAGCTAGATGGTACTGTCCTGCATAGTAACACACTTCAGCTTGCTGTAAATGATTTCTTTTATTAACGCGGATATTCTGAAAAATAGCGGTCAATGTTTGCTTTGTGGGCGTGGAAATGTATGAAGCTGAAATTTGTATTTGAGACTTTCTTGGAATCAACTCTTCAACCTTAGATTTTATGGACTGTTTGATGGGGAGGAGTAGAGTGCCAAGAAGAACAAATAAAGCACCGGGTACGTGATATTTTGTAGTTGTGGTAACATCGGTAGTTGGCATGAAAGACACAAACTCAGTCTGAGATCCACAGCTGATGTATGCACTTGTCCTCATGTACATAGACAGAGCTAAGACTATGGTTATGTATCGGTAGTTCTCATTGGTCAACATCCCTTGTCTGTGTAGGTTAGAGAATATCTCCCAGGAATACCGGAGGTTCCATCCCATGAGCATCTTGACATTGTTAGCAAGTAATGTAGGATATCTGTAGATGTCTGCTTTTACTTTGATGTCTAGATTGTTTGGTGGTTGAAACTTGACGAACTCTGGTAGAAATGTGTAGGAAGTGATGTCATGTTTGAACGACTGGAGTCTTTTCTTTTGGACATCCGGTAGATCTTTCTCCAGCTCAAACTGTATCCTAGCTCTCACAAAGTCCCCATACAGCTGGGACTTTTCCCCTTCGTTAGTATAAATAACTACAGAGGAAGTGAGCATATCAGACAAATCTCCAGGGATACCATCAAATGGGGACTCTGCAGATGTCTTGTAGAGATCAATGAACTTATCTATTGTCAGTGTAAGAACTTGACTTCCATCTCTACCATTTCCTGTTGGAATGTTTCCTGCCTTCTTGGTTAATCCATCGATTCGAAGCCCTGCAGGAATATGTCGATCAATGATACATCCCTTGTCTACAGCCAGTTCCTCGATGTCAAAGTGCTTCAATGGAGTTTCACCCAAGTTACTAATTCTAAAGTAACTGTCTACAGCCAACTTTTCAAAGTATTCTCTATCTTCTCTCTCGACCATAAAAGCATATTCTAAATCTGAGTAAGGAGTTGCTTCCCCTTTAGCTAAGGAGCCCAATCCAATCACCACAAACTTACAAGGAGCTACCAAGTTCACCCGCAGTAATGTCTCAACGCTGGATTCGATGACGGATTTTGTGACTTCCAACAGTCCTTGGCTTGATTGTTTGCTGGTTGATGAGAGTTTTAGAGACGTCCAACAATCCTTGGCTGCATTGTTTGTTGGCAGCGAAAACCTGTTTTGAAAAAGTTTGTGCTTGACTCAGGTTTTGCTCATGAAAAGGATCACCGGCTATCAATTTATTTGCTTCCACTTCCAACTGTGCAAAATCTTGGCAAGTTGCATCTCTGTATGATTGAAGGGTAGATTTGTGCTGTTTTATGAGCCGTTGATGTTCAACATAACTGAGTGGATGTCTACCATTGTACCAGCTAACTTCTATACTGTATACTAGCTGTTTCCTCTCCTCTCTACAGTCTTTAACTACACAGAAGTTAGCTAAACCATGGGCCTACAGTAATACACATATATATGTATTATATACAACTAGTTAGTCTTATGTAACTCCACCCACTCATAGAACTAGTGATGTCATAAGTGTCTACCTTTACATAATCTGTCCAATGACCAGAACTCTCCGCTCTCTCCTTGTATTCCCTTGTCAGCCATTCCATGTAGGGAAAGTCTGCCATGTCTATAGAGTCCTCTCTACCTGCTGTACACAAACCAACAAGTCAGCAGCAATCAGGCTGACCTTCGGGTCCAGTGCTTAATGTACTGGTCACAACCTATTGGCAATCAGCCCATTTGTCAACTCACAGCACAACCGCCTGCCAGCTGCCATTTCGACCTGGCCAGACATACTCTCAATTCTCTGAAGGTTATTTTGGGCTGGAAAAGCGCTCAAGTCATTACTCAACTTCCAACTCGTAGGGTTTGAGGCTCAGACACATTACTCTGCGTCACTTCAAATGCAATATATTATTGTTTCTGATGTACCACCAAGGAGTTTGATTAGATCCAATCAAACTCCTTGGTACAAAAGCCACAGGCGCAGAACACACAGAAAACCCAGTGTGCGGCTTGGCTCATCTGACTGGTCCTTAGTCAATTGTAGCCTTTGGATTATGAGCACTGGCCGAGTGGCGATATTTATGTTGGAAAAGCTTATTATTAATTGCTATTCTTAGCTCAAGGTTAATGAAAGCCAGTTTTTGTGAGCCGGTGATAATTAAATTAGCAAAGACTTGAAATTTTGCCAAACAATGTCCCCAAAAACTACGCTTTTCAAGGGACCAAAACAGCATCTTTTTGCAGAGTTGTCAGCTCTCTGCATGATATCAGGGATTCAGTGGCATTTGCAATTGAACAGAAATAATAACAAAGATGGTAGACCGTAGGCTGCCATCTTTTTTGATGAATAAGAAAGCATTGTTGAAAGTTTCGTTGTACAAAGATCCATTATTGCTTTTGTAAAGGGTTTATCATAGTGCTGGTAACACTGCAAGAGCGATTACAGTTGGTAGCGTTTGTTATATTACGTCCATTGCTTTTCCTACCACCAACCAACCAATGACCTTTATGGGAGTTTGGGATTTACTGCACAGGTCCTGTGCGCAATCCGCAGCAGTCGAAAAATACCAGTTATAAAATGAACCCTTGGAAAATTTGTGTTTCTGAAAACAGGCATAATTAATGAAGCTCATATTTGGCTTTTATAAAAGTATTTTTGACATTTCATTATTATCATTTGTGCGTTTTGTAATGTACAGTAAATAGCTACAAGTATTTTTGAAAAGTTATGCAATTTCCTTGCAAACCAACTTTTCAAACTCCATTTTGAAAATATAATGTGTAGTTTTCCAACCAATGGGGTCTGTTCAGTTTAATAGGTGGCGCTAGTAATGGAGATACCAGAAGTTTGCTTGCCACGACCCATACCATTAAAACAAAAATCAAATGATTTTAATAAGATAATCAAATGTTTTTTCCCATTTACGGCAGTAGATATGCATGGGTGTATAATAATGTTGATGCACCGTTAAGCTAAATTATGACAGCCAAAATATGCTACAGTAATTTACCAAAGGCGCAACCTCATTAGTTCACGTCGGCAAGTTCAATCAAACCCAAAATACTAAACTATATGGCTCTACCCATGAACATAATACTTGTTTAATTTTTTTCAAGTAAAGATTTCGAAATCTTTTAAACAAAAACATGTAAATGCTATATTGACCTCTTGACCTTTAACCAGAACATCGTTTTTGTCTTATCAGCTGGTTAGAAAGTCACAAATCTGGATAATAATCAAGCAAGACGTGATTGCTAATGACAAGTTAAACGATAGACAAAGCTACTTCCAGTTTCATTGCTAAAACTCACTTCTATGTAAAGCTACCTTTACACTACAAGTGATAACACAAAGCACCAGGTATTCATTCAAAATATGAAAAGGTTGATCGGTGAAGAGAAGCAATAGCTGGCAATTAGTACAACTCACCAGAAGTAAAGAGTGTGAAATGTTAAAGCAGAGACAGCTGGTGCTGATTGAAGGCAACTCCTGCTCACTTGGCTAGGCTCTCTCTAGTATTGATGCTGTGTACAGCTGACTGACATGCTGTGATGTATCTGAGATAACATTGATAACTACATACTGATAATATTTCGCAATTCTCCATCATCTGTCCTTATCTACACATTCAACATTAATCTCATGGCGGAAGCCTAGAGTGTGACAAATGTAAAGCAGGTGAATAAAGGCATGGCTGCATAGGTTTATGGATTGATTTCTGTGGTTTGCCGTAAAACAGTATTTGCAATAATATTAATCAATGCAATTCGTAGTAGACTGACCCATTTCATTAACAACTTCTCATATCAAATTGAACTTTCACATACACGTGACTCTCTCCACTGGAGTTAGCAGGCTCAGTTGAAGGTGTATAGGAACTGTGTAGTTTGACTTACCTAGTTAATGGTTACCGACAAGTGGGTGAGTTTGTGGTTAAATTTAAAGTTTAAAAAACCGGCTTTGAACTCGCCAAAAATGAGGATTCTTTTCATTTTTGCATGGTTTTTCAGGACATAAAAACGCTTGTACTACTCGATATGCCGATAGGACCATGAACTAAGGGTTTGACTCCTATCACGTAGTCCGTTGTGAAAAAAATTGCAGCAAAACTGAGTACAGCAGCGCCATTTCATCTGTAGAAACGACCAAACAAACTCATATCAATATGACAAATTAAGCAAATCTCACCACTTTAGACAGCAGTGCTCGTGCTGACCTAATACAATGAACTTAGTTTGTAGTTCCTGCATCGTAAAACTCTCAAGAATCTGTTAAAGTTGTCTACTCCATTGCATTAGCTTCACGTGGATCGTACATAAATATCGCAGGTAACTTTCTGAGCCAACCAACTTCACATAACTGAGCATGCAATTGTCTCTTTCCAGTTTTAACCAAGTGTCTTTCATTGTCAGGATTTTGGGTAAAAACAAAGATACAAAATGTAGAAATGATACTATTTATCTTACATCAAATAACAAATAAATATCACAGAGATAGCAACCTGCAAGTTAGTAAACTGATACTAGCTCCGTTTGAAGACCTGCTGCATGAAAAAATTGGCGCACAGCGAAAAGATGGAATCTGACCAGGATAGGTTTAGTACGCGTAAACACAAATACAACGCTCGTTTTATTTTTTCTCAGATTTCTGACAGACACGGAAATAAAATAATCAAGTAGCAATTGTAGTTAAATAACGCAGATATTTATTGTATGAAAAAACGGAGAGTAGAAGACAATATATACCAGTAGATATAAAACTATACTATAGAATGTACAATGTCAGCAGGCTGCCCATCTGCGACACATCATCTGATGGCCATACAAATCAAGTATTAAATCATTCACTGCGATCCTACACCAGAGACAGCTCTAGCATCACAAGTAAACCTACACCGCTCTTTCACAGCACACAATCAATGACATAATTCTATCAAGCAAACCAAGATGGAACACCTCCTTTGACCTTATCTTCTGGTTTACTTTCAGATACTTTTTGTTTAACTATTTCCTCATTTTCATCCAGCGCTGCTTCTATGTCAGGAAACTCAAATGTTTGACCTTCACCCTATGCAAATGAAAGAGATAGAAATAAGGAGAGTTATTGTTGAATGGATAGGTTGGTAGTACAGGTCGTACTGGTCATACAGGTAATACATGTAGTACAGGCAGTACAGGTGGTGGAGGTAGTACAGGTGGTACAGGTAGTACAAGTAGTACAGGTAGTACAGGTGGTACAGGTGGTACAGGTAGTACAGGTGGTGCAAGTGGTACAGGTGGTGCAAGTGGTACAGGTGGTACAGGTGGTACAGGTAGACAGGTAGTACAGGTGGTACAGGTAGTACAGGTACTTTTTGTATTTGTGAGTCTGTTAAAACAAGACCGTGTGCCAACAAGTTGACAAGATCATTGACAGGTTAAAGTGAGGTACACAGTCTATATAAACCAGATTTCCCAGTAGTTAGTCTAACAACATAAAGTTTAACTGTAGATGGTGCTTAGCTTTTATCACAAATACACTTATCTGTGCAATAAAAGTCAATTACCGTTACATGATCTGTTGACTATGGAGGATAAACTATAGCAAAGGTTCTCAACTACTTGGGTGTCCCCTTAGCCTGAGAACCTATATGTCATGGACCCCTTAGCCTAAGAACCTATATGTCATGGACCCCTTAGCCTAAGAACCTGTATGTCATGGACCCCTTAGCCTAAGAACCTGTATGTCATGGACTCCTTAGCCTAAGAACCTGTATGTCATGGACTCCGTCAAATGCCATATCGTATGCATAGTAGTACTACAAAATCTATGCTCAAAAAGTCAAATAGATCAACAGCTAGAACTGCAGTTCATAGGGCTAGATTTTACATCCTCCATGTAGACGTAGACTAAACCGATTACAAAGCTTGTAAGTAATGTCTCTATGATATATAAAATTAGTTGGAAGTGTAGTTGACAGAGTTGTTGTCGTCGTCATTGGAGTTGTTGTCCTTGGAGTTGTTTTTCACAAGCTTTTGGATTCTTGGAGGTTGTTGGATATTGTACATCGTCTTTCATTTTAAAGTCCGTGTCTGTTTCATTGTTTATTCTTGATAGCAACCATGGAAGGCAGAGCAGACTCACATAAGTTTGCTGACACAAATTAGTATTGCTATTACTAGTATTATTATTACTATTGGTTTTGGTATTACTATTGGTAAAGGTTACTGCTTTGTCTATTTCTATGAGTACTAATAGTCACAGTCACTGAGGCAACTACTTGGTTAGTATTGCTATTACATAATCCGTATGTAGAATAAGTAACATATCAATACCTATCTCTATGAATATGGAAATCACAAAGGTCATCAGTCATATGATGAAGATCAAACAATTTTATTGGCTAGCTATGGAGGGAATGAATACGAGAGGGCATAACTACCATTGGGATCTCACCGCTCATCAATATATAATGCATAAATGCATCGACGCGTGAATGTGACAACATGGCCCTCACAAAGCTATCTGTGGACCCCACCAAGTGTTATGTGGAGAGTATGTTGTCATGCACCCCTAGGGGGCCACAGACCACCTGTTGGGAACCAGCGAACTATAATACAATACTAACCAATCAGGGATAAACAACTAATATGATTTTTTTATTTTTTCATTTCCTCAGCAAACTTGCTCAGAAAAATTTGTACAGCGCATTGGAGAGTGGAGAGAACGTGAAGTTGATTTTATCTGTACATCTGTCTGTCTGTCTGAGATTCAATTCTAATTAGAAATATTATCATTGGCTCTTACATAAAACCACTTAAGCATGCATGACTTTTAATGGAATTGAATGGAAGATAAGATATGTAGACATGTAATAGAGTAGTTAGGTTTGGAGTTGTTTGTCCTTTTATAAAGAAGACAAACCATAAAAACTAAAAACAAATAGAATTTGCCTCCACAGTAGCAAACAAGATTGTATCAACTAATACATACCAGTACAACTATGGCTTGCTTATACTCCTCAGACCATCTGGTGTCTTGTCTCATTTTATCTCTCACTGGATCACATGGTACTTCATTCTTTGAGTACATAGCTTCAATAGATGTGAGTCCAGGCGTCTCATTGGGGGCTGAACATTGAGAGAGAACACAGGTTATAGTAAATATACCAACAGTTCTGTGAGTTCAGTCTACAGTTAATTGTATCTAATATAACTGAATATAGTGATATAATAAGCACATACTGTGCTTCACTTGCGTTCGTACACTTTCTACCGATACCCCGTATATCTTTTCCAAATAATTCTTTATATCTATTCTAGTCATTCTAAAATATAAAAGCAAATAATAGTGATATGATTGTAATAATCAGATATGATTATGTAATAGTCGACAGGGCAAAATTAACTTTACAATTACATTAGATGTAAACTTACTGTTGATGTGTAACAAAGTGTACGTGGTTGTTTGGTGTGCCTGGGGGAGGTTTTATCATCTTCATCCAAAATGTTGGTAAACAAATCCTTATTTGTGGATCACCTTTCTGCCATTTGGGTAGAGGCACAATTTCTCTTTTACAGAAAGGGCTACAATGATATCACATGCACAAATATTATAATAATTGTATATAATAATAAATAATATATAAAAAAACAAGAAGTTGTCTTCAGATATATTAATAAAATAATAATAAAATAATAAAAATTACAATAAATTATTATTATTATTGACTTTATTTAATGTGGTTAAACTATCATGTCATACATATGTCATGTTTTCCATAAGATACCACAATCAAAAAAAGAATAGCCAGACAAAAAATGAAAGAAAAATTTTACAATACAATTTAAATAAAGGAAGGAAATGGTGACAGCAATGCTATAATGGGTTTATAGTCCGAACCTCGACAGGTCCGAATCTCGACAGGTCCCAATATCGACAACGGTTGGCCCAATATCGACAATCGTTGGTCCGAACATCGACAAAAAATAGTCCCAACCTCGACCAAATTTGAACTAGTTTTTTTTATTTTTGATACCGACCAGTAGTTGTAATTTTCTTTTGAATGAACAAATTCAAATTAACTTCTTCTTCCTGGTGTTTTTTCACAAACTTAGACTACTACTCTTTCTCACACTTAATTTTATTAATTAGTAATAAGTTAGTTATGGTCACTACTATTAATTATAATAATAGTAATAATAATATTTTATTATTAATTATAAATAATAATAATAATTATAATATAATAATAATTATATATTATTATTATATATAAATAATAATCATAATGATTATTATAATAGATAGTGATGATACTACTACAATTGGTAGTATTATAATAATATTATTATAAATAAATAGTAGTAGTGCATATATATATATTTTTCACTTGTATCATTATTATTTGGGTTATTATTATAATAATTAATTATTATTATTATTATTATATATATTATTATTCATAATTATTTTCATACTACTACTACTAGTAGTTAGGTAGTGCAAAAAAAAACCAAAAGAAAAATCTTACACTATTGAAAGGAGCATCAAATCAAAGAAAATTGTTTTCCTATTTTGTTGATACACAGTTAGTTTGTTTCCATAGCTAATATTTTCGCATTTTAAAACATTTTTGAAAAATGTACTCCTCTTCTTAGCTAAAAAAATATTATACATTCCTGTCTAACCGCAAGTCGCAAAAAGTGTTTACTACTAGTACTATAACTACTAACTATTATTATGGACACTTACTCCTAATAATTATAATACTACTACTACTTGCTGTTACCTAGTATTATAATATTATACATGGTGGCAGTCACAGTGTAACATGACGGTGATGAGCTGGAATATTTTTTTTCACATATAATATAATTGTAATATTTTTGTACAAAAGTTTTATTTATCATTTCCATGGCACACCACAAATTTTACGCAGTAATAATCAGATATACTATACATATATGTTTGTGTTAATGTCATATAAAATCTGGCACAAATTTGCAGCACTGCCTCAAAAACTCGGTAGTACTGATCTCTTTTGTTTCATATTCAGACCACATTCTATGCAGTTGGTATTCTTTGCTTCTGTAGGCACGCCTCTGTTTTTTCGCCAGTAATCCGTCGGCAACCAGTTCCGTGTAAATTTTTGCTAATTGAGCCTCACGATGGAGGATTCCAATTAGCAGATACATGTTTGGATGCACATGTGGTAAAAATGCATTCAGTCTTTTATGCCACCCTTCGATGTCATTGTTTGTCCTAATATGTTCTCGATAGAGAGACCAACTTTGAATAGGGTAGGTTCTGCCCTCCAACCAGACTGTTCGAAAATAATAAAACAGGTCATCTAGTTGAGGGTTGTCAAGATTTTCAGCACGATCATATAGGAACTCGTATGCACCCAATATGTGCTCTTTAGGGAGCAACGGCAACGCAAATAGTTTTTTTGACTGTTTTTCTGATGGTAACATTTTCACGATAGTCCCGAATCAGCCCGAATTGGCCCAGCTGCCTGTAAACTGCCTGGCAGAAGTGGAAATGGCATCCTTGTGCTTGTATGTCTTGAAACGACTGTTTCATCGCCTTCCACAAACCTGGGAAAATTTTATAAAAGTTAACTAAAAACTCACCACTGAGCGATTTTTGAGTTTTAATTGGATTTGTCAAAAGTTACCATGTAACATTAGAGAGCTTTGAGCAACTGAATTTAATATCATACTCATGTTCGAGGCATGCTTTATTGAAGGAGCCAATTCGTATAAAGCATACTGATTCAATTGAACGTTATCTACTCATTTGTGAGCAATAACTTCATAAAACTATGGAGCAACTAGAATACAACTGGATTAATACTTTCGCTTGACAATCAAAAGATGCAAAATCATGAAATCTCCGAAAAGCTTACTGTAACTTAATTTTAAATTTAGCATACACTTGAATCCGATTAAACAATAAAATCATTGAAGCTGATGCCTGCAATGATAATGACTTCTAACTATCATATGTGTTTTTGTAACTTATTTAACTGCTATAATCCTTCAGCGCCTTTTTTAGGCTCTGACAAATATCTGGCAATTCATATTGTAAAATGCTATAATTTACCTTTCTCAAAATCTGCTACGAACCTCTGCACTCTGGGAGGATTTCCTTTCAGGTCTTTCAATTTGCTGAAAATCTGTAAAAGATAAAATTAGATACCTAGTTAGCAAACAAATCTCATGAGTCCATAACTGGTAAAATCTAATGCATTAACATTTGTAAAGTATGTTTTTTACTAACAGTTTTTTATAGTATTCAAAATCTGCATGTTTTTTTACTTCCTACATGTAAACTTGTTTTGAGATTTATCCATCAGAAATAAGCAGAATTGTGGAAAAAAGATAAACCTTCTTTGAGAAATTTTGAAAATAAGGCACTGATTTGCGACCTACATGAGAAAAAAATTTAAATGAAAAAAATTATGCTACAATAGCCCCAAAAAAGACAGGAGGATTGAACAAGATTTTTTTCATCTAAACAATTTACAAAAAAAAACACCCACAAAGAAATTAAAATTAAATTAAAATTTTTCCATAGGCTTACCTCAGTATAGTCTTCCGCTTTTCGTCTTGTCATCAGCACAAAGAGGGCTGGCAGTTGTTTGGTTGCATCGCCCTGCTTCACAAACACATTGATAGTAAATAATTGCACAAACGGCTTTCTGGCCGTGTTAAATGTTCCATCCAGGTACCAAGTTGTGGCATTCCATAAGAGTCGGAGTTGTTCGTTAGTGGCAAATATTAACGATCGACATTGGTTTATGTTAATGTCAGCCTTGAGGAATTCCTCTGGTATTTCACTGGTCATGATCTGAAAAACAGTTAATCGTGCAAGTTTATACCATAGGCAAGCCAATGATTAAAGTAATTTATATTTAATTTGTTTATTTGTGACAGAAGAGTATGTGGTTTACCAACTCACTGAGCAAATTATGGTGGCTCAGAACGTTTTGCCTTTTGTGTTTTAAAACGTCTGAACGCTTTCCAAACCGTTTGAACGAATTTGAAATAGTCTGAACTTTTGCAAAAACTTCTGAACGCTTTGTGAAATTGTTCATGAACTTAGAAAATCCGAGCCGATTTGCTGGTTCGCTCTATTGGTCATAGATTTACAGTCCATTTATGATGGATAATGTTTCTCCTAAACACTGAACGGTTGAATTTTTTCTAAATAAATAAATAAATAAAAATTTTTGATTTAATAAATATTATTTGCTTTAAATTATTTTAAATAATAAATCAACCTAACTGTAAATGTAAAAATTCATTTTAGAGATTATACTATTTTAAAACAGTTCAGACTATTTCAAAATAATTCATACGGTTTGTAAAAAGTTCATACTCTTTCTAAAGCGTCCATACGGTTTGTAATTTCCTAAATCATCTGGATCATTTCTAAACCGTCTGAATTATTTGAAAGACAACTATACGGTTTGCAGATTTTACAATTGTTGGACAGGAAATACAGTTTTATAGCATTAATCCTGCAACTGCTGAGGCCGACAATTAATTTATCATAACCAACAAGCCCGTTTTTAAACATAGTTTCTTGGGCTATTTTACTACAATTACCCAATTATTTTCAATGTAAAAGACGCTTTGCAAACCGTCTGGACTATTTCAAATCCGTTCATACGCTTTGAAAACGAAACCGTCTAACGTTATGAGCCACCATAGCAAATACTTATAAGGTGTTTTGAAGAAATTTATAAAAAAAAAATGATGGTTTGTTATCAAGAGCAACCCAAGTTCTCTTTCATCGCAAGATTTATACACAAACCACAAGCGGCTCTAATTTTACGGAAAACATATTTTCCCAAAATGCCAAGTACCAAAACCAGGGCTAAATAGAAAAACATCTATAGTAATTTGAATCATAGAAAATCAGTCATAATCATTTGACATAAACAACTTAGATGTTTATTAACTTTTAGTAGTTCCTTAGTTTGCAAATATGTTCTGGTTAGTATTCGTCTAAATGCATAATTTTTTGTTGTTGAATGGACTTGAGTTTGCAGTTTTATATGATTTTTGTTGTATACTGTAGTAGTAATTATCTTTTTTTATTGAAAGATAAACTTGTCATGAATGGTTTTGGCGGAGTTTTATAATTTTGACCTGGCACTAAGAGAAATATTTCTGAAAACAGCTAAGGAAAAAACTACTTTGTTAGCGAATAGGTAATGGTAAATAAATGGTTCAGTTCTTACTTCAAAGTTAATATCCTTTGGATGGGATGGCCGTGTTCTCTGGCGTATTTTGTTTGCAGTTCGAATCAAGTAGTCTCTGCAGCTACCCTGAGGATCTTGATCTTGAAGATTTTTGTCAACTATCTTAGCTCCACTACTAAACTTGTCTGCTTTTGCCGATTCTTTGACCTTAAATAGCATACTCAAAGTGTTACAGTTGAGAATTGAACGAGAATAATTGCAAATAATTCCAGATGCACAAAAAAGTTCATGTGAGCACTTTTTAGCTAATGAAGCTGATGAAAAATTGAAAAAATTAAGATTAATGAACAGTAAAGATTCTCTTTGACTTGTAGGAAATGACGCAGAGAAACAACTTTATCTCATAGTGAACCATTTTTATCGACAATTCAGATTTAACAAAATTTTTGACTCGTACATATCTTTTTGCAGACCATGCTTACTGTAAATATGGTGATGAGAGAAATTAATTGAAACAAAGAAATGTCATATTCAAAGTGGGCAAAAAGCAAGTTACAGAATGATGCAAAGTTCTTTACAGGTATCACATTCTCTTGAATGCTGATACACATTACCTTCACCAGCATAGTCTTCCTGGCAGCAATGGTTTTGTCTGCAGCATGAGTGTGTATTCCTTTGACCAAAAAGTCACTTCCTCTCCTCTGGTTAACTTTAGATTTGCAGCCCGTTACAGAGCATAGCCAGTATGTGACTATTCCTTTTGAGGTCATTCTCTCTTTATTCTTCACAAAACTGTATCCTTGATCAGTTACGAGCAATGCCTTTCCTTTACGACTCCCCCCTTCTAGTACTTTGAAGCTGCTTGAAAGAAAATTAAATAAGTCAGTTTGTAAATTATTTTTATTTACTTTTTCTTTTATTAGAACCGCACCTCACTCTAAAATTGTTGATTTGCTTTTTGTGCCAATGGTCCTGCTGCATTGCATGATACCCATGAAGGCAGTGGAAGGTATTATTATAATTACCTTATAGATGGTTCTCTTGATTCTTGCGTCGGGGAAGATGGTCTCATCAGCGAATGACTAGGGTGCGCCTCTCTTCTGCGTCGTACTGCAGTGGGTGCACAATAACCTGTGCGTTGACGGTGTCGAGGAGGAGACTCACAGGAGCTGAATAATAGAGTTGAACTTGTCAGTTACACACTTAACACGCCATATGGTTTCACAGTGCGGGCATGGGGAAAGTTAACTTTGTCATCATATTGAGAAGATAACTACTACACTTTGTCGAGTGTAGGGAAAATTTTTATTATAATTACCTTATGGTTGGTTCTCTGGATTCTTGCGTCGGGGAAGATGGTCTCATCAGCGAATGACTAGGGTGCGCCTCTCTTCTGCGTCGTACTGCAGTGGGTGCACGATAACCTGTGCATTGACGGTGTCGAGGAGGAGACTCACAGGAGCTGACTAATAGAGTTGAACTTGTCAGTTACACACTTAACACGCCATATGGTTTCACAGTGCGGGCATGGGGAAAGTTAACTTTGTCATCATATTGAGAAGATAACTACTACACTTTGTCGAGTGTAGGGAAAGTTTTTATTATAATTACCTTATAGATGGTTCTCTGGATTCTTGCGTCGGGGAAGATGGTCTCATCAGCGAATGACTAGGGTGCTCCTCTCTTCTACGTCGTACTGCAGTGGGTGCACGATAACCTGTGCGTTGACGGTGTCGAGGAGGAGACTCACAGGAGCTGAATAATAGAGTTGAACTTGACAGTTACACACATAACACGCCATATGGTTTCACAGTGCGGGCATGGGGAAAGTTAACTTTGTCATCATATTGAGATAACTACTACACTTTGTCGAGTGTACGGAAAATTTTTATTATAATTACCTTATAGATGGTTCTCTGGATTCTTGCGTCGGGGAAGATGGTCTCATCAGCGAATGACTAGGGTGCTCCTCTCTTCTGCGTCGTACTGCAGTGGGTGCACGATAACCTGTGCGTTGACGGTGTCGAGGAGGAGACTCACAGGAGCTGAATAATAGAGTTGAACTTTAGTTGGGTAGTAAACGTGTCCAGTTTTTAAAGAAAATATTTCTTGATAAGTTAAGCTGAATAAAGTATATTTGAGCATTGGAGTTTCTACCTTGAAGGTTGGCTCCCATTATGCTCTGTGAAATACAATCCAGGGTCTGCTGTAAGCGACTGGTTTGCATCTGGATGGGTAAAAGATAACGAGAACTTTTTCCGTTGTTCCCTGTATAAAATAACTCAAAAGTATGATATCTACTAGTGCAAGAATTTCATGCTCATATACTGTAAATTATAAGCATTTAAATCGAAGCTTTCTACTCACTATGATAGCATATCCTGTATAACAAGTCTATCCAATGAGAAAACAACTTACTTTGAAAGCAATGTCATACATGAAAATAGTGTTCTTTCATTTTGTATATTTTTTGTACTCACTTTGATTATGTAACTGCATTGATTCAAATAATTTTATTCGTTTGTAAAAAGTCTGAAAACGGTATGAAAGAGGTGTAATTTGATGTTGTCTCATTTCCCCACAGCAAATTAGTTCACCTAGTTATAAAATAAGATTACTATTGCCGCAACAGCTTTTGAGTAAATTTTGGGCGGTGATGTCATCAAGCCAATACTACGCAGTAGCCAGCTAATTAATGTTTTTGGTTGCCCGCAGCATCGTACAACACTATGATTAGCTGGAGTTCGTGGCCAACATGCAGTTGAAGGTTTTGCTGTGACAATTCTTAAAATCAGTAGCGCGAAAATACAGATTCTGGCTAGTAGCTTACAGAAGTAACACCAAAATGCAAATTTTAGCTTGTAGCTTAAAAAGGGAGACGAAAGACAGTAGGATTTGAGTTCTCCATAAAAAAGTAGGAGTTTGGGATAAAACTTTTTTTAGGTGGCGCACTCCCTGTAATATCTCCATTTGCATTACAGACATGAGAATTTTGCCAATTTCATATATGGAATGGTAAAGCAGCAGCTTTTATCTGAAATTGTACACCCAGACATTCTATATTCAGTTTTGCTTTTTTTCTTGAGAACTTTCCTACCCACTGATAGAAATAATGTAACTTACGGTTCAGCATATGTTTCTGGCTCATCAAAAGATGCTGAGAGGTTTGCTGACAGTGTACTATTCACTGAAATATTTGGTGCTGGTGCAACATTTTCTTCATGTCTGCTAAAAAAAGTACATAATAAAGCTTGGTTGAATTTCCCCTTGAAATCCTATTGAGATCTCCATCAGAAATAGCCAGCATGTTCTGACCAATTTATAATATCTTTCCAACCTCATGATATTTTTATTTTCTACCTCTGCAGTACATTTGGAAATTGTAATGCTGAAACTAACTTTCTTTACACATAAAAAAGCGCTCAACCTTCATCCACAGCCGATAACTGCACACGACACAGTTGGTCGCAAACTCAGTTGGGCGCAAACTCAAATTACTAAGTGTTTAAAGCGCCCATTTTCTAATCCTGTAACATGGTTAAACAAATTGAAGTTTGAAACAAAGTGATATATGCACAAATGTTTTTGTTTAAATGAAGGTTTGGTTGCTCCATAAAAAATCTCTATTGCTTCAATCTTTCATCAATTCTCTTTTCCAATCAATAAATCTATACTCTTTTTTACCCATAGCGCTCAGGTTTCAGAGGCAATATCTTTAGTAATTAGCAAATTGTCTTACTGAATAAGAGCTAGACAACCTCTAATTGAAAAATTCAAATGGTGTTTAAATGCCTTGACTACTAAGTCATCAAATACCAAAACAATTCACATACCCTGATTCAAAATTTATTGAATTCAAATGTGGTCCAAATATCTTGAAAAGTAAAAAATTGAATTCAAATACTCCGAATTTATATTTTATCAATTTTCATTAAAATGTAGTTACCTCCAAACTAAAAAATTAAGTTCACTGAACAGGTATGTGAACAAAAGCAAAAAATTACACTTGTGCTCAGTGCCTTGGTTTTTAGGGTAGAGGCAATTTTGTTATAATAGCTCACTTGGTAAAGTGACTGGACTGGCACTGACCTATAAAAAAAACTATCATTTGTTTTCGCACTTAATTTGGAAGCTTTCTTACTGGGAAGTACAAAAAAGTCCGGTGTTAATGTTACCTGTCAGCGTCCAAAGTGCGCAAGAATTCATCCACATCACTGGGCACAGAGACATCCGTTATTGATGTCAGGCTATGGTGGGAGGTGTGTGGTGCACAGCTTGGTTCTGGTTCCAGGTCCTCATCATTGCTGCGAGTTGATGCCGCATTATCGGTTACCTGTTAACAGTAAGCGGTGGGACATTCATGGTAAAAAGTATTTTCCACGACAGGATTAGTTTCAAAAGCGTGAAAATGTTTGACGATTTATTGATGAGCAATTCATTATACAATTTGGCTAATATACTGTTTTAGTAACTTTGATAAGAGGGTTGGAGCAAAGCTAATTAACAAAAGTTTTCTGATCACTTGGTAACCTCATTTTGGCAGGTGTGATCCTTGATATTGGTTTTTTTGCTATGAACAAAACAAATCAAAATATCTCTTGGGCCTTATGCTATAACAATGGATTAAAAATATCGTAGCGTAACAATTAGTGTACGACATCTTTACGACATGCGTTTTCAAAAAGTAAGCGCATTTAGGAAAATAGTAATTGCAGTTTGATCTACTGTATTTTTCTAAATTTCTTTTAGAATTAGCAATGTTGTGACAATTGTAAAAAAAAACTATCAATAGCTAGTATAAAATATTGAAAGATTTTTATCGCATAATTATTAACTTATTTGGAGTAGCGGACTTACCTGGCTGCAAGGTTGACAGCACCACTCTATGACGGTTTGACCTTTTGTAGCTGCCTGATAAAGTGTCCGGGGCACAGCTGTACATTTTCTATGTACCCATTTGTCACATACATCGCAGCTTAATGCTTCTTGCCTTGCTCGTACGTCATGGTGACAAACCACACAGGGAAATTCTATCGCAGCAATCTTTCTCTTACGAAGATCCATGATGAAGTGCAGCTATAGTTCAACCTTTACTGACTTAAATAATGTCTGCTGTATCTATCATGTATTTTAATCCTTCCATTGTAGTATCTTAAACTTTCTCCTGAAGAGATGAGACTGTCTCTGTCGATGGATGTGAACTCCATTGTTGCAGTATCTCTATCTCTTATGAAGTTCCATGATGAAAGGTGTGTATTGTTCAATTTAAACCTTACTGTAGACCCTGCTTTTTGTTTCATGTATTTTAATCCTTCCATTGTAGTATCTTAAACTTTCTCCCGAAGAGATGAGACTGTCTCTACTCGCTATGGCTGCTGCTTGCTGAAGTTTCATGCAATTAATGTCCTACCAATTTTTTAGGCAGTTTTTTTGTGTCTTTTTGCTTTTCTTTTGAGATGAGTTTTTTTTAGATGAATAGCTGTTTGAACAATCCATGAGTTTTTCTTTTTAATGATGAACATTTTTGTTTTGGTATTGCAGAAGTTTATTTGGAAACATTTTTGGTTGGTTTATGAATTACAATATCCATCGCATATTTATGCATGTGTAAGGCAGTGAATGGCAGTAAAACATTATAAAAGCATGCATCTACCACAGCAATAATACTTCTTTGATAAAAATACATTTCCTCTTCTTCAGTTATGATTGTTTCAACACGCAACCAATGGTATAAAGCACGTGTTGGTTATAGTTAGCTCGGTTTTGTTCACTTACAACAATATTGCAGTGGTTGCCCATGCAAGGTATTGTTGTAATGCTCTTGTAACCCAGCAGCGTACACAGACAATAATTTCATTACCACTGCACTGCTTAAGCGTTGCAATGATAACTTCTACTAAGCACAAGCTTCCTTGGCTATGTTCGATATGACCAGATGTCTTGCACGAGTGTTGAATAACACTTCCATTTTTTTAAACTGACGACACAAATGAAAATTTCCTACTAGATGCTGTACAGCATTGCAATGATACTTCATATAAAGATGCAAAACTTGGTTACGGCCTTGCACGAAAATTTTGGGAAAATGTTTTATATTATAAAGTCGTATTGGTTTAGAATTTCCACAACTGCTTAGGTTGGCCAAGCATTGGCTGCGAAATTTCAACAGTTTCTCTTAGTTATACTTGAGCCTGCCTCTTAATTGCTCAGTATATTGGAACAACAAATTGGAACAGTTTAGTTTTCAATGTGCAAAAAGATAACATTTTAGAAGTAAAAGTATAGTCTGGAAATTTTGTATTAGCTTTTTAACTCCTTAATCTATGGTATGACAATCCATAGCAAATTAAAACTAGGGATTTCCACACTTTGTTATGTTTCTATATTGCATAATGCCAGTGCATGGCGTATTAAACCCCAATTACTCTCTCGAAGCCTGATAAGGAGAAGACAACTTGCATAGCATAGTACTGGATGCAACTTCGTTTAAACAATTTTATTTAAATGTAATAAAATTGGTAATAAAACGACCATTGACATTTAACATTTAGTGATTTCTTTATCGATGAACGAAATAGTTCTAAAACAAATGAAGCGAATTTAAAAACTTAATGGGCTTCTCTGTATTATTATAATTTTGTTCATCAACTTAAATTTAGCAAACTTTCCAATTATAATTTTATTTACTGAATTTGCAACCTAATTTTGTGTTCACATATATCACTTTACTATCTGATGCATGTGACGGAAGATGAAGATGAAAGTTTGCCTCCATACACAAATTTGCGGATGAAAATAGCTATTTTTGATGAAAGATGAAAAAAGTTTTAGGAGTTATCTTCACAAAAAGAATTTGGGCCTCTCAGATAAATGTTACCTCTATAGTCTAAAAACAACTACTTTGGCAAAGAAATAACAAAAAAATATTTAGATAAAACAATAAATCACAAATGTTGGTCTAGATTTTATTATTATAATTATTTATCAATGGGCTAGGATAAAGTTGTCACATTTCGAGGTTGGGACTATTTTTTTTCGACGTTCAGACCAACCATTGTCGATATTGGGCCAACCGTTGTCGATATTGGGACCTGTCGAGTTTCGGACCTGTCGAGTTTCGGACTTGATACCCTATAATGTCGTTATATATACAGAATCAGTGCTCAAAGTGTACCGGAACGCACCGGAACGACGTTCCTGTATGAAAATTAAACAACATCTTTTGGGAACGCACAATCCGGAAAAAAATTAGTTTGTTACATAGCAAAATCTTGTCATATCACGGCCTTTTCTGGTAGTTGAGTGGGTTTTCCCTAAATCACGAATAAAATGTAAAAGTTGAAAAGCCAAAAATTAGTTTGAGCACAACAACTATTCTATATTAGCATATGGTAAACAAGTATTTATAATCCCACATCATTGCTTTGCTTACATCACAGTCTAACTACAGCGTTTCCACTTTTATCATTTCCATGAAATTTTTCAGACATGCCGAAACTGTTAACAG
Source organism: Cryptosula pallasiana (assembly GCA_945261195.1). Classification (NCBI taxonomy): domain Eukaryota; kingdom Metazoa; phylum Bryozoa; class Gymnolaemata; order Cheilostomatida; family Cryptosulidae; genus Cryptosula; species Cryptosula pallasiana. Next base: position 4,589,999 of record OX183139.1, read on the forward strand.
ACTTCTTTGCCAAAAAACAACAAAAAAAGGTGGTAGTAAGATCATAAAAAGATAGCTGTTAGTTGTTTTTTGTAGGCTCAATTTTTGTGTGTATGCTAGTGTTACTTAACCATATTATTGTGGGGTTTCTTTGTATCTGTCTCTTAATTAATTATAATAAATAATGGTGGATCTTCTTGGTGCTCTTTTTGTTGTTGTTGTTGTTGTTGTTATTTTTTTTATATGTATTGTGTTAATTACTTATAATATATATATAAAAAATAAAATTTATTATTTGTTATTAATACTAATTATTAATGATAAATAATAATCACTATTGTTGTATTTTGAGATTATTATTATTAATATTATTATTATTGTTACAGTTATTATTTGATAATGATGATGATTATTAAATAGAAACAATGATGAATCGATGACAATTTTTTTTTAATAATATGGATCAGATTAAATATAACGCAAGATAATGATGATGATGATTGGTGCTGTTGTAATGAGTAGATGCATTGTGATTTGGAGATAATAATAAACAATACCAAAATGATTCTGTATAATTATTATTATTATCATCATTATTATTGTTATAGCTAATATTATTATTATTAAATAACAAAGTTATTTAATTATTATTAGTCTTATATTAATTATGATAATAATTATTGTGTTTTAGTTTGCTGCTCACTAATTTTTGTAATTATTGTCAGTATTAGTGTTTAGCCAACACTATTTTTAATTATTAGTTTGATGTGATTAGTAAATCACCTTGTCTATTGCTGAATGTCTTTTGATTTTCAGCAATAGGCGATCAATTGTACTCTGATATAAATTATTATTAGCTTTGTTATAAAATATAGAGATGATTGAGTAAATACCAATCGATCAAGGATTATTAAAAGTATTTTAGTAATCATTTGAGGTAGGTGCCACAATTGCCAATTTTGTGACAAAACTTTCAGAACAGGACTAATTTGCTTCAGACTCCATAGAGCATTATAGCCGTAAATTGCCAGCTTTTGAAAATTGGTAGGATCTTTAGTATTAGATGGGTAGCATCTAGTGTTCGTTCTGTGAAAGCTGTGTGGCAGAATTACCCCGCTCTGTTCCACCACTTTTGCAAAGCAGCAGAAGATACAACCAGATCTAGTTCTGAGCGAGCCACTTTTGCTGGCCTGGCCTCGCAGTTACAGAGTACAACATTTGTTAAAAACTTGGCACTAATGTACGATGTTTTACGTGAGCTGTCTAGCCTTTCTCAACAACTGCAGCAAAACACTATCAATATGCAAACTTCACACCAGAAATTTATACTCACTCGGCAGCTTTTTGTTAGTATGAAATCTCACTTTGGAAAATTTGAGCAGCAACTAAATGAATCTACTGAAACTTTTAAAGGTGTGAAATTAACGTCAAGCTCTCGTGGTTCCAGCGAAATAAACAGGGGGCAATTTTTACAGGCAATCATAGAGAATATGAATGAACGAATGTTCACATCAGCTTCCAGTCGTAGTTCAGACAATAGTGATGACAAAAAAATTTTATGATACTCTTATAAATGATTTGAAAGTCTTGAATAGAACTGATTGGACAGCAGAAGAAATGGAGAATCCAGCATTTTGTGATGATGTGATGGAGCGGCTATGCAAAGTATTCCGTGAGCCAGTTGAAAATAATGTTCAAGCCTTCAGAGAGATTCTTTTTAGGGGTGGGAAAGAGCTTGGCTGTTTGAACAAACTGCATCAAGCAATTAATTTGATTCCCATCCAAACAGCTGAATGCGAATGTGGCTTTAGCGCCATGAACCGAATTTTGACACCAACGAGGTCTTCTATGTCTGTGACACGACTGGCTGATTGCTTGTTTATATACACAACTGGCCCACCGTTATCTCTATTTCATCCTGAGCACTATGTGAAAACTTGGCTTAAGCAAGGAAGGCATCTGGCAGATGACACTAATGCTATGGCAAAGAAGCCAAAATCGTTCATTGAACATGATTTTTGCAAAATGTGGAAACATTTGTAGAGTGATTCGCAGTTATGTGATTATTTTAATCTCAATATAAGTAGCTATCAAAGTCAGTTTATCTTTTTCTATAGTGCAATTTAAACTAGCCATTCATATATAAATAAAGTTGTTAATCATAAGCTCATTCTTCCCTCTAAATGAATCGTAAGCCGTATGTTATTATGGCCAGTTCTGATTATTATTAACTTATGCAATGAGTTCCGGTGGATGATTGGGTGAAAATACTAGGTAAGTTTTTTTAATTATGTCACTGTTATTTGTTCATTTAATTTTTGGTATTATAGGGCCATGTAAGTTATTGCTAGTTTTTGGTTTCATGTACAGATCATGTATTTGCACCTGAAAAGTCATTTCTGAGCTTCTAAAATGTCCCTTTTTCAATTTTTTCCGCTAGCGCGGGGCTAATGCGGGGGAGGGGTGCCCTGCACCCCACCCCTCCCCCGCACCCCCTCCCCTCCCACCCTGGCGTTCCTGTAAGAGCAATTTTACACTTTGAGCACTGTACAGAATATATGTACAAAAAATTTTTAACAGATTTATACAACAATATTTACAGAAAGGATATGTACATCAGTTAATAGGCCAGATCGGGGCCAGATCACCACTTGAAGAATGAAATGAGATCAGAAAGAAACAACAACAACTTGGGGAGAAAGATAGTTGTAATATTAATTATGCGTAATTATAGAAGGAAACAATTGCTATTTTATAAAATAATTATTTCTCCACATTGATACGAAGTGTTTCTCTCTTCATCTTGATCTAATTATAATAAATCAATCAATGAATACTTACATTATTTGCCCTGCATAACCATATCTTGTGTAGGCCATGTTGCCTGACTTGCTACAATAGCAAAAACTTTACTAAAAACCTTTTATAGAACGGGCGTAAAAGCATTTGATTGGTTAGTTTTACTATATGATTGATAAGAGGGCTCAATATTCAATTTTACCCAAACCAAAATCTGATAACAAGTAAGCTATGTTTCCGGTTCTGTTTTTGCTTTTTCATTCTCAACTCAAGCCATCAACTTCAACATTTCCCACCGTTTGTCCGACTTTGTATTTCATTCTGTTTCTTCGTAGTTAGTCTTATGGGTAAGCAGGGTGAATTTATTGCATAGCAGTTGTTATTACTTGCGTATATCACAGCAGTAGATATAGTCTATAATAATTATTTGGTTAATTTATTAAATTTATTTTTATTTATTATTATTTTTATATTAGAGATGATAATTAATAGATAAATGATCTGATGATCACCATCATCTAGCTACTAATAACTATAATAATCATCATCATGATAAATAATAATAAAAATCTATAAATAATTATAATATAGTATTATTATGTATCAGTATCATAATAGTAATTAAATAATAATAATAACTAATAATAATAATAAACAATTATTATTATTATTTATAATAATATATAATATTGTAATTATATATATAATATATATTATATATATAATATATATAATAATTATAATTTAATAGTTATTTATTTATGATATGTTGTTGTTAGTCCATATTGAATATATTGTGCAGGATGAACTCTGAGTAAGTAAGTACCTGTTATATTGTATAACGAACGTGGTTGCTAGGAAACACTTCCATGTTGTTAGTCTCTAACTCTTACATTTACCTTTTACCACCTATTAGCATCTATTCATGAGTGCAATTAGAGACAAAGACATTATGTAACATGTGATGTAACAGTTTATATAAAAGCAGCTGCGAGCCCTTAGCTCATCAGTGTTACCTTGGAGCTGTATTAGTCTATTGATTAAACGCTTTAAAACACTCAAGTTCTTACCTGACCACTATCTACAGACGTATACAATAAGGACAGGTTCCACTGCTCAGGAGGACAATAGCTATACGATCGACTCACTGTCGAAATAGCCGAATGTTGTCCAAACGAGCAGTGGACAACAGGTAGACTTGTTTGTCAGGCGTCGCCATCCTGACCTACTGTCAGCCAGCGATGCTGACAGCTAGGCAGTGATTCGGACGGACTGCTAGCAAGCCTGCCGAACAATACAGACGGCTCTGGTCACAGACGCCTAAGAGGTAGTGCAGGTGGCTACCTGCGGAACTGGTTAACTGCTCCTTTGAAATCCTGCACAATATCTCCTAGACCCTTTCTTTGGGTATGGGAAGAGAAAGACGTCATGCTAGTTGTAAAAGTTATAAAATAAATTAAACAACATAATAAAATCGTAAAATCAAAACTTAAATACTAAAAGAAGGAAAGCTCAATCAATCAATAGCTAGCATCATATCACCAGTCCAAGTTTATTCTTTTGGCTGTGCTCTTAACTCTGTGGAAGTGCGATAGAAAAAGCGTTGGTGCATGACGATGATCATGATGATTTATTCATCTATTCAGCAGCTAATTAGTCGTAATGATAAATAAAAAATAGTAATGTTAATCATTATTATTATTGATGCTGTGTGTTTGTGTAGTGGATAGTTTATTTATCAGCTTTATGATCGATGATGATTATCATCTCGTCAATGGTATACTTATAGTAGTGAGTTTGATGATTACAATTATTATGTTAATATATATAATCATTACAATGATAATATAAATAAAAAATTATTTTTGATGTTTCATTTATTGGTTACGAATAATATTGACATCTATGGTGTTGTGGAGAATTTTATTGTGAGCCACTTTGCTCACTGTAGTTTGGTAGCTAGAACACTTTCCTGGGCACCAAGGATTTTGCCTCCCCATAGAGACACTTCAGACAACTGTTAAACCTTGAAAATCGGACATAAATAATACACTGGTATGCTCAGACAATTTCAACTGTCAGACCACATTGCGGACTCGCCAGGCAGACTGCAAAGCTGACTAGTCAGACAAGTAAGACCTCACCACTGACTTCTCAGTCAGACTCCTCAACTGTTTCATCAGTCAGAATACTGTGTAACTATTTTATTCAGCTACTGAGCTTTGTATTACTGTCGTTGCGCTTCTAGTCTAACAGGGTTCCAGTAAGAGAAGAAAAAGTTGTTTTGTTTTGATGCCTTTGTTATTGCTGTATTTCTTGCCTCTTCTTATAACAATAAAACTACCTGCAATAGTGGCTGCTTTTATACAGCCTGGAAATAGTTCTGCCCCACTACTGGTGTCAGGCAATAAAAAGGTAATAATAATAGTAGAAACTTGAATAAATAAAGTGTATAAAGTTTTACAAAATTATATTCATGATAATTTTATGTATTTATATCCAACAGCTATATCGACTTGTGCGAAAAATGTCTACTCTATTGAAATATTGATCTCAACAGCTGTTTCTTGTACAGTATTTTCGTGAAAGCAATTTTTATTAGCACATCTCTACTAATATTATTGACCATTTTAACAACAATGAGGAACAATTGTGTGTTTCAAGGCACCAAGCTACATTGATGTTCTGTTCAGTTCGGTTAAAAAATTTAGTCAAACGTACACAACTTGCTGAACATAAGTAGGATTCTCAGTTTTTCTCCGTAAGAATTTACGGTGATGTTTTCAAATTATTGTTCATTTTGGCCCAACTACAAAACCTTGTGCCTCTCTTTTGATTAAGGTTGAAAGGGGTGACTTACTTTTTCCTTATCTGTGTCAACTCGAACTTTTCTGTGATTCAATGGTTTTATGTTAGAGCTTTGAGCTATACTTACCTATTTTATAGTGATATGGAAATTTAGTATTTGTTAACTTGGGCCGTTTTGTGCATTAATTTATACTTCACTGGTTTTGTGTCTCTACCTAGTCTAAGTTTTAGGCCAACATTTGAGGCAATATCTGTTTATTCTGCTGTAAATATGTTATGTTATTAATTGGGAGTTGTATGTTCCTGCGTGATGGTGGTGGCCTGTGAATGGATTTCATTGGATGATTGGTTCAGTGGGCGGGGTTTTTTCTGCTGGTTTGTTGGCCTAAGTTAAAGGGACAGCTTCGGCGACCAAATGATCGCCGTTGCAAAGATGGTAGTAAAAATTAACTACCATCGTTGGCCCATAGCGTGATCAGCTATGTTTTGCTTTGAACTTTTTATTAGACCTCAGTTTATTTTCGGCTCTTCTTATTATTGATATTTATTATTATCAGTTATTAATTATTTTGTAGCCAGCACCAACAAAGACAAATTGCGGTGGCTGCTATAAAAAAACACTTTAACATAACCTGCGGCCTCTTACTATAGCGTATGTCACGACTCCCTTCTAAAAATCGCAATTACAGTCTACATCCGGTACGGAATTTGCCATTCAAATTGCTTCACCTGATTGGGCTCAGCTGGCAAACCTGGTATATTTCATCCATGATGAAACCCATTCAAATGCATTTAGACAACAAATAAGCATACAACTCCCAATCAATCCAGCACTAGCTAAGCATGACATATCCGAAGTAGCATACAGATATTGCCTTCAATGTTGGCCTAAGACTGAGCCGATGCTCGTATAAGAAAAAAAAAATTAGAAATCTACCGCGTTGTAAAAATTACTGGCAACTGTATTGCGGTATGTTGTAGTGAGTGGACATGTCTTCTGTGACTATTCTTTGTCCCAATGGAAGGAGACAAACCATAAAAGTCTCTCCCAACAAAACCATTCTGCAGGTTAGCTTCTTGCATATTCCGTTTACTTGTCTAGCAGCATAAAGTAAAGTTACATATTCTTTTGTAACTTGGGATATGGTTATTTAAATGTATTTCACTAGCTATTTTGCTGCTTTTTCAAACATCCCCAAAATATTGTAATTATGCAGGCTTTTTTTAAGCCAGAAACAGACTAGCGATATTTAGAGGGCGACTCATGGGGGGAAGCGCCGCGAGTTGTCTTATCGCGGCGCTGGCCAAAGCACACAGGACGATGGCGATAGAAAAAAACGCTACTACTGGCAATCACGTTTATACAAAATATTATTTATAGAAAAACAATAACCATAAACTATTATTATAATTATTGAACTATAATTCATAATCTATATATATATATAACAACCATAACAGTAAAAAATAAATAACAAAAAGTCAATGTCAAAGCAGCACATCAAGCTCCTCATAATTAATAATAATTTAATTTATTAAATAATAAATTATTATTGAATAAATTTGTTGACAATAAATATTATTAATAATAAATAAATTATTAGAATTAGTTATTAATATTATTATTTATAATATTATAATTAATATTATTAATAACTATTTCTAATAATTTATTTGGTATTAATAATAATTATTATTAATAAATTTATTCAATAAAAATTTATTACTAAGTAAATTATATTATTAATTATGAGGAGCTCGATCTGCTGCTTTGGCATTGAATCTTCAGTGACCAATTTCCTCTTTCCCATGGTTTAATTAAAATCACAGAGTGATTAAATTAATCAAAACCACAAATAAAAGTAAAAGAATCTGCTCAAGTTTATGAAGAAATCAAAGTAGTTGGGCAGCTGTAGGAAATCTGGCCAATCAGAGCACAGCGATCCAGCTGAGCGCTGCAAAATATCTGGCTGGCTGGATACTGGGCGTTTTGCCCCAAATCGCTCAAGGCCCTGGGCGCCAGAGGGCATAATCACTCTGAAAATCGCCAGTCTGTTTCTGGCTTTACAGTGTGATACTTAGATTGAAGCTTTGGCTGCAAAGCAGTTGCTAAGAACACAGCATTATTCAAATTATTAAAGCCCACCGCCTCTATTATTGTACGTCGCATAATGTTGGGTCAGCTTTTGTTGAATTAAAATTACAAATAAAATTTTCTCACAATCTTGTCCATCCGTATTTTAGATTCTAGAAGAAGTGTGTCAAAAGCGTGGATTTGAGCCAGTTCTGCATGATCTAAAGTAAGTATATGGTTAAACACCCAGTAGCTTGCTATACTGACTTCTACAGCTGCTGACTTCTACAGCTGCTGACTTGTACAGCTGCTGACTTCTACAGCTGCTGACTTCTACAGCTGTTGACTTCTACAGCTGCTGACTTCTACGCCTTTTATTGCAGACATGGTAGAAATACTTTAGATATTGGATCCACTTTTCGATTCTCAGGAGTGCCAAATAATGGCAAGTTGGAGCTGGTGAGAGTTGCTAAAACTGGTTCACGTTATTGAATGTAATGTTTCAGTGTGTTAGTGTTGTGTTGTACGTTACTGTATTCGACTGCTGCCTCGGTAAGGTACCACGTGACAAGCCCAGGAGTCTGGAGTCAGAGATAACGATTGCTTTGACACTGGAATCAGGAGAAAGGAGACAGAAAACAGTGAAAGCTGACACTACATTAGCAGATATGGTTAGACACTTTCAGCAAAATGATGAGTGAGTTGATACGTGAGAACTATATGAACTATATGAACTACGTGATATCTATATATACAACTTGTATACATATATCTGTATATACAACTCGTATACATATATCTGTATATACAACTTGTATACATATACCTGTGTATACAACTCGTATACATATATCTGTATATACAACTTGTATACATATATCTATATATACAACTCGTATACATATATCTGTATATACAACTTGTATACATATATCTGTATATACAACTTGTATACATATACCTGTATATACAACTCGTATACATATATCTATATATACAACTCGTATACATATATCTGTATATACAACTTGTATATATATATCTGTATATACAACTTGTATACATATATCTATATATACAACTTGTATACATATATCTATATATACAATTTGTATACATATATCTATATATATAACTTGTATATATATATCTGTATATACAACTTGTATACATATATCTGTATATACAACTTGTATACATATATCTGTATATACAACTTGTATACATATATCTGTATATACAACTTGTATATATATATATCTGTACATACAACTTGTATACATATATCTATATATACAACTTGTATACATATATCTATATATACAACTTGTATACATATATCTATATATAAAATTTGTATATATATATCTGTATATACAACTTGTATACATATATCTGTATATACAACTTGTATACATATATCTATATATACAACTTGTATACATATATCTGTATATACAACTTGTATACATATACCTGTATATACAACTCGTATACATATATCTATATATACAACTCGTATACATATATCTGTATATACAACTTGTATATATATATCTGTATATACAACGTGTATACATATATCTATATATACAACTTGTATACATATATCTATATATACAATTTGTATACATATATCTATATATATAACTTGTATATATATATCTGTATATACAACTTGTATACATATATCTGTATATACAACTTGTATACATATATCTGTATATACAACTTGTATACATATATCTGTATATACAACTTGTATATATGTATCTGTACATACAACTTGTATACATATATCTATATATACAACTTGTATACATATATCTATATATACAACTTGTATACATATATCTATATATAAAATTTGTATATATATATCTGTATATACAACTTGTATACATATATCTGTATATACAACTTGTATACATATATCTATATATATAACTTGTATACATATATCTATGCTGATAGGAATTAAAACTGTTATAAAGACATTTTATATGATTAAACTAATGCATGGCAGGAGTTTATATTTACCATTTGATGTCCAACCAAAGATATTTTAGATTTAATATATTTTCAATAATGTAGGTGGAGACGAATCACAAAAAAAATTATTTTGCTAATTACCTGGTAGTTTGGGTGTCAATCAAGCAATTCTTTGTTGGTTTATGACTGACATTACTCACTTCCAGTACAAATAGATCCCAACATTCATTTATATCATTGTTTTTGTAAGTTGATTGTCTCAGTGGTGACTGCAGTGTGCCTTCATTTGTTGTCTATCGAATTGAGCGGGAAGGGTGGAACATGACAAGTTGATAAGTAGAGTGGGTCTGGTGAGGGGCAAGGTGGGGTGGGAGAAGAGCGGCACAACATATTTGAATACAGCAGGTGATACGGCTAATATATATATATATATGTATGTTATTCTAGCAGTATTGCCCATCGTGTTCAAACATAGTCTTGCCAGTCCACTTTTTTCACGCCCCCACACCTCGCCTCGTCCACTTTGCAGTTTATCTGGCTCCCTCTCCCCACCTCACTCTTTACCCGCCCTGCTATGCTCTCACCCTCCATCTTACTCTTCCTCCACCCTAGTTCAGTCCTTCCTCGCTCTACCCTTTCCCTCTCTCCGTCTCTCTCTCTCCCTCCCCGCTCAATTTGTAAGATGGCACAGGCGTGCTGAGCTAACCAACTTGCAAAATCAATTTCACAGAAATTGTTGCAATCTAAGTACATTGAAAGGGAGAAATGTGAGTGAGAAACCAGCTTGGAATTGGTTGATTGACATTCCAACCAGTGCGTATTAGCAAATTGTAACTTTTTGTGATTCGTTTCCACCTACATTTTTGAGAAAATGCTGATATTAAGTCTACAAATATCTCAAGTTTTATAACAAATGGCAAGTATGTATTATATATAATATATAACTGTTATGTATTATATACAATGTATAACTGTTATGTATTATATACAATATATAACTGTGATGTATTATATACAATATATAACTGTTATGTATTATATACAATGTATAACTGTTATGTATTACATACAATATATAACTGTTATGTATTATATACAATATATAACTGTTATGTATTATATACAATATATAACTGTTATGTATTATATACAATATATAACTGTTATGTATTATATACAATACATAACTGTTATGTATTATATACAATATATAACTGTTATGTATTATATACAATACATAACTGTTATGTATTATATACAATATATAACTGTTATGTATTATATACAATATATAACTGTTATATATTATATACAATATATAACTGTTATGTATTATATACAATATATAACTGTTATGTATTATATATAATATATAACTGTTATGTATTATATACAATATATAACTGTTATGTATTATATACAATATATAACTGTTATGTATTATATACAATGTATAACTGTTATGTATTATATACAATATATAACTGTGATGTATTATATACAATATATAACTGTTATGTATTATATACAATATATAACTGTTATGTATTATATATAATATATAACTGTTATGTATTATATACAATACATAACTGTTATGTATTATATACAATATATAACTGTTATGTATTATATACAATATATAACTGTTATGTATTATATACAATGTATAACTGTGATGTATTATATACAATATATAACTGTTATGTATTATATATAATATATAACTGTGATGTATTATATACAATGTATAACTGTTATGTATTATATACAATATATAACTGTGATGTATTATATACAATATATAACTGTTATGTATTATATACAATATATAACTGTTATGTATTATATACAATATATAACTGTTATGTATTATATACAATATATAACTGTGATGTATTATATACAATATATAACTGTTATGTATTATATATAATATATAACTGTGATGTATTATATACAATATATAACTGTTATGTATTATATACAATATATAACTGTTATGTATTATATACAATATATAACTGTTATGTATTATATACAATGTATAACTGTTATGTATTATATACAATATATAACTGTTATGTATTATATACAATACATAACTGTTATGTATTATATATAATATATAACTGTTATGTATTATATACAATATATAACTGTTATGTATTATATACAATATATAACTGTTATGTATTATATACAATATATAACTGTTATGTATTATATACAATGTATAACTGTTATGTATTATATACAATATATAACTGTTATGTATTTTATACAATATATAACTGTTATGTATTACATACAATGTATAACTGTTATGTATTACATACAATGTATAACTGTTATGTATTATATACAATGTATAACTGTTATGTATTATATACAATATATAACTGTTATGTATTATATACAATGTATAACTGTTATGTATTACATACAATATATAACTGTTATGTATTATATACAATATATAACTGTTATGTATTATATACAATGTATAACTGTTATGTATTATATACAATATATAACTGTTATGTATTATATACAATATATAACTGTTATGTATTACATACAATGTATAACTGTCATGTTAATTGACAGGAATCTGTTGACAAATGAATCAAACAAACAGCCGGTGGTGATTAACATGAGAGAAGAAATCGTTGGTATCGAGTCCTTGGAGCTACTGACTCTTCAATCTATTGGTCTTGTTTCTGGTAGAGTGGCTCTCAGGTACTGTATGTTGGTAGTACTAATAATTCTCTGGTACTGTGTATTGGTAGTATAAGTAACTATCTGGTACTGTGTACTGGTAGTATAAGTAACTATCTGGTACTGTGTATTGGTAGTATTAGTGACTATCTGCTACTGTGTACTGGTAGTATTAGTGACTATCTGGTACTGTGTACTGGTAGTATTAGTGACTATCTGGTACTGTGTATTGGTAGTATTAGTAGCTATCACAGGTAACAATCCAGGTGTATTGTAGGCTAGTTCACAGAGTGGTTGAGGATGAGGTGTTGGCCCGAATCTCTTCTGAGCTTCGTACCAAAAAACAGAAAGAGGAAAGTAAAAGTTCTGTTGGTAAAGTACCTGCTGATGTTTCAGTAACCGGGGAAACAGTAGCTGCCTCACGGACTACCCAGGTATCGCTTGTGCTTGAAGCTGCATCAGTTATACAATTTGTGTATTACATAATATGTGTTATACAATATGTGTATTACATAATATGTGTTATACAGTATGTGTATTATATAATATGTGTTATACAATGTATGTATTATATAATATGTGTTATACAATATGTGTATTATATAATGTGTGTTATACAATATGTGTATTACATAATATGTGTTATACAGTATGTGTATTATATAATATGTGTTATACAATGTATGTATTATATAATATGTGTTATACAATATGTGTATTATATAATGTGTGTTATACAATATGTGTATTACATAATATGTGTTATACAGTATGTGTATTATATAATATGTGTTATACAATGTATGTATTATATAATATGTGTTATACAATATGTGTATTATATAATGTGTGTTATACAATATGTGTATTATACAATATGGTAGTAAAATATTTTATTCTCAATAGCCAAATTTCATTTTGTGTAATTGTTTAGGTCAAAAAGTCTCAATCCCCACAACCGATGGATGTATCTCCCCAAGTAGCTACAGAGTTAGCTGCTGAGGAACAGAAGGTTAAACCTACTGCACCAATATCAACTGGTATTTGTTTGTTTGTACTCTATATATCAACTTGTACTTATATATCAACTTGTGCTTATATATCAACTTATGCTTATATATCAACTTGTGCTTATATATCAACTTGTGCTTATATATCAACTTGTGCTTATATATCAACTTATGCTTATATATCAACTTGTGCTTACATATCAACTTGTGCCTATATATCAACTTGTGCCTATATATCAACTTGTGCCTATATATCAACTTGTGCTTATATATCAACTTGTGCCTATATATCAACTTGTGCTTATATATCAACTTGTGCTTATATATCAACTTGTGCTTATATATCAACTTGTGCTTACATATCAACTTGTGCCTATATATCAACTTGTGCCTATATATCAACTTGTGCTTATATATCAACTTATGCTTATATATCAACTTGTGCTTATATATCAACTTGTGCTTATATATCAACTTGTGCTTATATATCAACTTGTGCTTATATATCAACTTGTGCTTATATATCAACTTGTGCTTATATATCAACTTGTGCTTATATATCAACTTGTGCTTATATATCAACTTATGCTTATATATCAACTTGTGCCTATATATCAACTTGTGCTTATATATCAACTTATGCTTATATATCAACTTGTGATTATATATCAACTTGTGCTTATATATCAACTTGTGCTTATATATCAACTTGTGCTTATATATCAACTTGTGCCTATATATCAACTTGTGCTTATATCTGTTACTTTATGTATCAACTTACATATATATGTTACTTTATATATCAACTTACATATATCTGTTACCTTATATATCAACTTACATATATCTGTTACCTTATATATCAACTTACATATATCTGTTACTTTATATATCAACTTACATATATATGTTACCTTATATATCAACTTACATATATATGTTACCTTATATATCAACTTACATATATCTGTTACTTTATATATCAACTTACATATATCTGTTACCTTATATATCAACTTACATATATCTGTTACTTTATATATCAACTTACATATATATGTTACCTTATATATCAACTTGCATATATATGTTACCTTATATATCAACTTACATATATCTGTTACTTTATATATCAACTTACATATATCTGTTACCTTATAAATCAACTTACATATATCTGTTACTTTATATATCAACTTACATATATATGTTACCTTATATATCAATTTACATATATCTGTTACCTTATATATCAACTTACATATATCTGTTACCTTATATATCAACTTACATATATATGTTACCTTATATATCAACTTACATATATCTGTTACCTTATATATCAACTTACATATATCTGTTACTTTATATATCAACTTACATATATATGTTACCTTATATATCAATTTACATATATCTGTTACCTTATATATCAACTTACATATATCTGTTACCTTATATATCAACTTACATATATATGTTACCTTATATATCAACTTACATATATATGTTACCTTATATATCAACTTACATATATCTGTTACTTTATATATCAACTTACATATATCTGTTACCTTATAAATCAACTCACATATATCTGTTACTTTATATATCAACTTACATATATCTGTTACCTTATATATCAACTTATATATATATAGATGTTACTTCAAACAACGTATCTATAGCTGTTACTGTATTTGTTCTTTTTGTTTTCCTGCAGCAGCTATAGATGATGCTGACTCAGAAACTGCAATGCAGATAACACCCACAGATCTGACATCATCTCTAAGCGGCAGCCAATCTGCTGCTCCTACTTTGAACGCTCAGGTATTTGCGAGGTCTTTTGGCAACATAATTGTTATTATCACCAGATAACTCTCAAACCATCACGAGGACAGTATTGGAGTCATCTTCCCCTGAGTAGATATTTGTAATCGCTTGTAATAATTGACTGCACGCTCTTACTGGCTTCCTGTTGCGTTTCCTTGTATAGGATGTTAGACCAAAGCATGCTGTACAGACACCTTCTACACCTGAGCAGCCTGCCCAGGCAGCACCTGCACAGACAGCACCTGCTGCACCTGCACAGGCTGCACCTGCACAGAGAGCACCTGCACAGGCTGCACCTTCACAGATGCAGCCTGTGGTTCTTGAATTTAAGGTATGCAATTACAAACATTTAGGGTGGGGTAGAGGCAGTAAGGTGGACATGCTTAGGGAATTGGTATGTCGGAAACATCAATTTTAACTGTTCACTTTTGTCGCCATGAATGGAGATTGGTTTAAGTAGATTTGGTTTTTTGAAGTTGATAATGTCAGTCACTTGTGGTTGATCTCTACGTGTGCTCTTCAACTGCAGTTTCCTGAGGCCACAGCCGGGAAAGACCTCTACAGAAATGAGCTGAGTGATGCACAAAGCAGTGACTTCTTACCTTGTGAGAGAGATGCTGTAGTATTTAGTCTGAAACAGCCAACAGTTGAGAGCTTAATCTCTTCTCCAGATGGTCAGTAACTAACTACAACAGATAGTAATTTTATAGCCTCTCTCCTCCACTGCACACACACAACCTTGTATCTTTTCGTGTGTTACAGACATCTCTGATGATTTCTTTGAAGTAACAAAAGCCGATTTACAAAAAATGATCAGAGATTTACGAGAGCAGGCGTAAGTATTAGGTTATGCAGTTCTAGTTGTTTCCATTAGAGAGGGTAATCTGCTTTAGTTGTCTCCACTAGAGAGGGTCACCAACTTTAGTTGTCTCCACTGGAGAGTCACCTGCTCTAGTTGTCTCCACTAGAGAGTCACCTGCTTTAATTGTCTCCACTAGAGAGGATCACCTGCTCTAGTTGTCTCCACTAGAGAGTCACCTGCTTTAGTTGTCTCCACTAGAGAGAGTCACCTGCTCTAGTTGCTCCACTAGAGAGTCACCTGCTTTAGTTGTCATGAATAACACATTCTAATAATTGGATATGAGATTACTGCCTTGTGACCTTTTAGCTCTAGAGAAGAAAATGCCCCGCTGATGACATCATCAATGAGGCAGGCGATGCTCGAGTCAAGTTTTGACAGTTATCAATACGCTATCATTAGATTTTATTTTCAAGATCAGACAGTTTTGCAAGCCAAGTTTCGACCAAGGGAGACTGGTGAGTTGATCTACCTAGTTATGTACTATATGGGTATGTGTATGGTTGCCTGGCAACCATGTCATGTGACTAACTAGCTGCGCTTTTTGTTGTTGTAGTTCACTCTCTCACCAAGTTTGTGCAGGCTCATCTGAAAAACAAGCAGCAGTCTTTTTACTTATGTAAGTTTGTGTTTTAATTGTATGTACATATTGTTTGTATGTTATATCATCATATGTATGTGTTATATCATATGTATGTGTTGTATGTTTTATCATCATATGTATGTGTTGTATGTTATATCATATATATGTGTTGTATGTTTTATCATCATATGTATGTGTTGTATGTTATATCATCATATGTATGTGCTATATCATATGTATGTGTTGTATGTTATATCATATATATGTGTTGTATGTTATATCATATATATGTGTTGTATGTTATATCATATATATGTGTTATGTTATATCATATATATGTGTTGTATGTTATATCATATATGTGTTGTATGTTATATCATATATATGTGTTGTATGTTATATCATATATATGTGTTGTATGTTATATCATATATATGTGTTTTATGTTATATCATATATATGTGTTGTATGTTATATCATACATATGTATATTATGTTATATCACATGTATGTCTTATATGCAGACACAACGCCACCTAAACAAGTTTTAAATGATGCAGCAGCCACATTACTGGTAGCTCGTTTGGTTCCCATGGCAATAGTGTATGTCAGTTCATCTGTGCCTTCAGGTATGCTGGTAGATATACCTCTAGTGTGTGAATAGTGTGCAGCAGTGTACAATTGTATATATAGTGTATAGCAGTGTACAACTGTATATATAGTGTATAACAGTGTGTAGTGTATTCTATAATGTGTACACTTATACAATATATATATAATGTGTACACTTATACAATATATAATGTGTACACTTATACAATATATAATGTGTACACTTATACAATATATAATGTGTACACTTATACAATATATATATAGTGTACACTTATACAATATATATATAATGTGTACACTTATACAATATATATATAATGTGTACACTTATACAATATATATATAGTGTGTACACTTACACAATATATATATATAATGTGTACACTTATACAATATATATAATGTGTACACTTATACAATATATATATAATGTGTACACTTATACAATACATATATAATGTGTACACTTATACAATATATATATAATGTGTACACTTATACAATATATATATAGTGTGTACACTTATACAATATATATATAATGTGTACACTTATACAATATATATATAATGTGTACACTTATACAATATATATATAGTGTGTACACTTATACAATATATATATATAATGTGTACACTTATACAATATATATATAGTGTGTACACTTATACAATATATATATATAATGTGTACACTTATACAATATATATAATGTGTACACTTACACAATATATATAATGTGTACACTTACACAATATATATATATAATGTGTACACTTATACAATATATATAATGTGTACACTTATACAATATATATATAGTGTGTACACTTATACAATATATATAATGTGTACACTTATACAATATATAATGTGTACACTTATACAATATATATATAGTGTGTACACTTATACAATATATATATAGTGTACACTTATACAATATATATATAATGTGTACACTTACACAATATATATATAATGTGTACACTTATACAATATATATATAGTGTGTACACTTATACAATATATATAATGTGTACACTTATACAATATATATATGTGTACACTTATACAATATATATATAGTGTGTACACTTATACAATATATATAATGTGTACACTTATACAATATATATATAGTGTGTACACTTACACAATATATATATATAATGTGTACACTTATACAATATATATATAGTGTGTACACTTACACAATATATATAATGTGTACACTTATACAATATATATATAGTGTGTACACTTACACAATATATATATAATGTGTACACTTATACAATATATATATAATGTGTACACTTATACAATATATATATAGTGTGTACACTTATACAATATATATAATGTGTACACTTATACAATATATATATAATGTGTACACTTATACAATATATATATAGTGTGTACACTTATACAATATATATATAGTGTGTACACTTATACAATATATATAATGTGTACACTTATACAATATATATATGTGTACAGTGTGTCGTGTCGTTTCTGTAGAAGTCTGTTTGACAGATGAGATGACAAGTCTCATGACTACCAGGGTCGATGCTGATCGACTGACCAAACTTAGGTGAGCGACTTAAATAGAGTTAGTCAGTAGTTGGTTAAGGTGGGGCCACACAATCGTTTCATTAGGCAAAATCGTCTGTAAAAACAATGAACAAAATGGCTTTTGCCCCAAAAGCCAATTTCATCTGCGGTGCACGTGTTCACAGAAATGGTGTCGTAACCATATAAAACCAATGAGTTGACTAGTATCATTATCATTATTATGGATTACCAAGAGCTTTTGATCGAGTTGGTTAGGGAGCACATCTGCTTGTGGGATAAGAAGCATCCTTCCTAGAAGCACAGCAGGACTGTATAATGATTGGAAGTATGCAGCAGATCAGATCTCCACACAAATGGAGAAAAATTGTGAGTGAACTGGTAATAAAATAATAGTAATTCATTTTAATTGTATTAATAATTAATTATGAAATAAATAATAATAAGTTAAGAAAAGTACTTTAACAGGCAAACAATCATCATTTTAATAGCTCTTATTATCATTAACATACTTATGATTTATTATACCAACAATTTCATTTATGATTTATATTCATGTCAAAAAACCCTGCTCTTCTTTACTTGAGGTAATAAAAACCATAAGCAGAACCGATTTCGGCCAATGCTTCCATTGGCACTATTTGAGACACGGTTAGCAAAAAGATGATTGCAAATTTGTTTTTGCCTAATGATATGACTGTGTGACCACACTTTTATACATGATGTGTGTAGCTAAATAGCCTAGGCTCTAATGGTGTACAGTGTTCAGCCACCATACTTGTAGTTTACCACAAGAACCCCAGCTAAAAGTGGAGAAAGAAATGAAGACAAAAGAAGAGACTAAATCGAGTACTGGTGCTGCCGCACCCAGCTCTGTGCAACCATCTGGCAGCAAAAGTAACACATCAGCTACTGTTGCCGCTACAAGTAAACAAGTACCCAAATGGTACAAACCATCAGGTCAGCACCATTCTGTTATGATATATCCGGTGCATGTCAAGTCAGCAAACGCGTGCGGTTGATGAACAATTCATGAAATCATTTAGAAAGACTTTATATATAAACCATTAGCTAAAACATTTACACTGTGTTGTTGTTGTTATATCACTAATGACTCTCATATATATTATTGCTGACAACCACATGACAGTATACTATTGTGCTTGCAGGGAGGTAAAGTCTACCAGAAGTACACGAACAATCACTCAGTTTAGCGCTAGTCAATTCTTCAACTAGATTCTGCTACTTGGCTTTTCTCGTTCAACCTGAGCATTTCCTTTAACATTCCGCTGTTGTTTAATCTTGTCAAGTCATCACATCCTCCGACACTCTTTCCGTTGATGAATACCCTGGGCACCTACAACATGGCATCAGTCTCGTGTGACCAGCCCTCAGTTGCGCAAATGTTACGTCCTAGAAATATTGGCTATAGTTTTGCCTACCGTTCTTGCCCCTGTGATGTAATGTAATGAATCTTGTATTTGTTGGCAATTTGACATTTGGTTGATTTCATGAGCTTGATAGGAGATCTCATTGTTGTCGAGCGTTTTCTTTGCTACTCGACAATAACCGCAGGTGGTCTTAGAGAACATGACTACAGGGTTCTCATCTACCCTTTCCTTTACCCATGTGTATTCAGGTGTTGATGTGATGTCAGCAGGTGTTGACTGCCACAACCCCATCTGATAACACACAACAATTTTGATCAGGAAGCATCATATCTCTTAGCATGAACAGCAATAAGGCGGCTCACTGCAACTTTGGAAAATCCACGATGTAACAATGCTGTCCAATTAACGATGCAATACAGGCGGGTTTTCCACAAGTATCTGGGTAACAGAGGATGGATTGGTACTATCTACTTCGTACTAATGCATGCTCCTAATTAAGTGAATGGTTATCAATTGTAGGAATGAAACTGGTTGATCAATGTTCCATGCTCGTGCATTGTCATGTTCGGTGCTATAAACAGATTCTAAATAAAATAATATATGTAATGAAAACGTGCAACAACCAATTCTTTACTATATATGGTGTGTTCGTAAATCAGTATGGCTTAGCATTGAGCATGACGTAACAGTTTGCGGCCAGTTCAAACTTTACTACAGCGTAACACTTATTTGAGGGAGCGATATTTTTAGCAAGCAGTGGCTGAATGTTCATGCCATGTAAACCACATTTTTAAAGATAACAAGTCCGTTGACAACAATGTTGTTTGCTCACACACTCATTCAGTATTATTCAGTATCATTCATAATTTGACAATTTATTTTCCATGGTTTGAAACGCTGATATCTACATATTGATCCAACAATCATTTATATATATGTATAAATAATTGTTGGATAGATTGATATTAGACCAAGACAGCCTATGAATTACATCCAATTATTATATTAGCAGTTTTTTTCCACCAACTGGTGCGTTTCGCTAATCTATGTAGCATTGCACGCACATATCGGCCGGATGATTATGGGTTTCATCACTGTGGTGACTCTGCATAGCACTATGTATTGTTCTATTTTCTCATCGAAATATGGGTGTTTGAGATCATGAAGACAGTGATT
This sequence comes from Cryptosula pallasiana, assembly GCA_945261195.1. NCBI lineage: Eukaryota > Metazoa > Bryozoa > Gymnolaemata > Cheilostomatida > Cryptosulidae > Cryptosula > Cryptosula pallasiana. The sequence continues at coordinate 4,611,420 of OX183139.1, forward strand.
AGAAGTCGAAACCTCTGCAACGAAACTGCAGTGGCTAATGAATGACAAGCTGTATGTCAATATCCGTCGGTTTGTAGAAAGAGGATTGTATTTTGATGGTTGGTATGCAGCAGCACAGTAATAATTATACCACTACAGTCGCTGGGGGTCAGTGTCCAAAAAACAATTTTGATTGCTGGTAGCTATATATACCGATTAGACTGTAACTGAATATAGCTAGAGGTCATTGCGTAGGTAATAGGTATATATTTGTAGGTGCATAAAATTGTCCGGGATTAACCGAGTCACAAAAAATTACAAATCTTCAGTGTATCTTCATTTTCTTTCATCTGACTTACCACTTCTGTATTTCTGCTTACCTGGTTGGTAACTCAAATAAACAAAAACATCGCCAAAGATACACTGCAGCTTCTTAATTTTTTATGACTCAGTCAATCATGGACTATTATATGACCTGTAAATATATATACCTGCATGTAAACAGCATAACATATTTCACAGAAGTTTTTTTAACCACCAGAAGTATGAGATGAAAATAGTTGCTCTTTCAATTTTTTACACTTCTAGCTACTTGCATGTACATCTCACTACAAGCTGTACAATCCAGTAAACCACACTCTTGGTAATGTCACAGACAACCAACATTTGTTTCATACAAATACCATCACTAGGTTTCTTCCCATTGGGTATAGATCATTCTGTTGTTGATGGGTTTCACCCAAACTAGGCCAACGGGCATCGAACCCAATACTGCGCTATGGAAACAGGTTACATGAGTATTTTTTAGACGTTTGAAAAGATGAAGATTAGTACAAATTATAACGACTGTTGGTATTGAGAAATCCAACGAAATATATATCTGTATGAATATGTTTATATAAATAAACTCTACATGCTAGGTCAAAATTATCTGGTAAGTGTTAATGTAGATACAGTTGAATGAATGAAAAGTATAAATATAAACTATGCATCGGGATTGTTTTGAGCACCATCAAAAGTTGGCTGGCATATCTATGCATTCCATTGTATAACCAATCTCAGCCACTGAACAAGCTTAAAATGTTGGTGCGTTGTTTTTTGAAATAATCGATCGTTGTTTTACGTTTTTCTTGTGTTCTTTCAATCAGCTGTTTCATATCTTGATTGAAACTTTCTTCCAGATCTCGCAGCTCAACGTCTTCTTCGTCCAACAAAGTGTTCAGCCGTTCAGTCAGACTTGAGGAATCACATGCCTTGTTCTTTGTCTGCAAAATGGCCCCTTCTTCAGCCTGAGCAGTTGCCTTTCCATTGGTTAGAGCAGGTTCTTCACCTTTGGTTAGAGCAGGTGCTTTACCTTTGGTTAGAGTAGGTGCTTTACCTTTGGTTAGAGCAGGTGCTTTACCTTTGGTTAGAGCAGGTGCTTTACCTTTGGTTAGAGCAGGTGCTTTACCTTTGGTTAAAGCAGGTGCTTTTCCTTTAGTTAAAGCAGGTGCTTTCCCTTTAGCCCATGCAGGCATGTCTTCAACTAATAGGACAGACTGATCAGCTGTACTGCCCTCTTTCGCTCCTGAAGCAAAAATGTAGCTGTCAGACAACAGCCGTCTAATAAAGCTGTGAGGCCAAACAATAAGCTTATCTCTAGCTTTTTACCTTCAAAATGTGAGGCTACGTTTGTAGTATTGCTAGTTCCAGGTCTCCGTGTTGATGGCCTCTTCTGAGATGGAGATTTACGGTATACTTTAGCTCTTACAGCTGAAATAAAACATAATCAGTAGCGTAAGCTCAACGTACTAAAGAAAATGCAAAAGTCGTAATTCATTGATTTTCATAACTCTAGCAGAGTATCGACAATAACAGTTTGTAGATTGTTGAGTGCTCCATATGCAGGTAAAATAATAACAATTTTTCTTTGAAGCAAAGATATAATAAACGCTGATGAAGAAACGAACTGTGACGGCTTGCTGGTTAAAAATGATTAATAACATAATGTTATGAAACAATTAAATAGTTATACATATACTAGTTATACATATACTAGTTATATATCTACTAGTTATACATCTACTAGTTATACATCTACTAGTTATACATCTACTAGTTATACATCTACTAGTTATACATCTACTAGTTATACATCTACTAGTTATACATCTACTAGTTATACATCTACTAGTTATACATCTACTAGTTATACATCTACTAGTTATACATCTACTAGTTATACATCTACTAGTTATACATCTACTAGTTATACATCTACTAGTTATACATCTACTAGTTATACATCTACTAGTTATACATCTACTAGTTATACATCTACTAGTTATACATATACTAGTTATACATATACTAGTTATACATATACTAGTTATACATCTACTAGTTATACATCTACTAGTTATACATCTACTAGTTATACATCTACTAGTTATACATCTACTAGTTGTACATCTACTAGTTATACATCTACTAGTTGTACATCTACTAGTTGTACACCTACTAGTTGTACACCTACTAGTTGTACACCTACTAGTTGTACACCTACTAGTTGTACACCTACTAGTTGTACACCTACTAGTTGTACACCTACTAGTTGTACACCTACTAGTTGTACACCTACTAGTTGTACACCTACTAGTTGTACATCTACTAGTTGTACATCTACTAGTTGTACATCTACTAGTTGTACATCTACTAGTTGTACATCTACTAGTTGTACATCTACTATTTATACATCTACTAGTTATACATCTACTAGTTATACATATACTAGTTATACATCTACTAGTTATATATCTACTAGCTGTATATCTACTCACAGGACTCATCAGTGGAAGAGACTGCGTAGCCCCAAGAATTTTCATCATTAGCATGAGCTTTTATTGGAGTCGTGATATTAGAATCAGCGGCACTGTTTGTGGCTACATCAGTGACTGTAACGGTACACGCTCTGGTAGCAGCATCTGTGGTCAAATCAATAGCTGTGGAGGCAGCAGCTGGGGTGGAGGTGGCAGCTGCGGGGTTGGAGGTGGCCTCAGCGGAGGTGAAAGTGGAGGTGGCAGCCGCCAAGTTTGAGGCAGCAATGGGGTTGGAGGCAGCAGCGTTGACGTCATAGGGGTAGTGTTGCGCATGAGCGATTGTTGCCGGCTGCTGAGCTCTAATATCGGCTTTCATAAAAGGATTAGGTGGGTTGAAGTGGGGAAACTGGGGGTTGAAGGCGGGACCCTGCTGTGGATAATTGATTCCAGTAAGAAGGTCCGCACCATCGTTACCAAATGGGGCTTGCATCATATTCTGTATAGGAATGTTAACATTGAGTCCAATCTGTGGCAGAAACAAAGGGTTATTTCTTTGCACAGCTTCATGGTGCATCCTCCAGTGTTGTCTATAAACTTGGGCTGCTTGTCGATTTTGTCCAGCTTTTCTCTTCCTTTGGCGTAAGGTAGCATTTGGGTCCATCGCTTGACGCTTCCGTCCAGTTTCCTCGGGTGCACCAATGTCTTTGTCCTCACTGAAACCTACCATAAACAACACAAAGACATGAGCAGACACCACACATACATCAGCAGACAACACACTGGTATGAGCAGACACCCCACAATCTGAATATGCTGTGACGCACCTTGTGTTACCCGCTCTATCTTTCCATCCTTCTTTAACTGAGCTATAATCCGTCTATCATCGGCTTCTGCATCAGTCCACAGAGAACACTGTTTGCAGCTCTTACAGCCTGAGGGCCCCCGTGGCCCCACATGCTGACAGAAATGTGTGTAGTCTATCTGAGCAAAGAGCAGAGAATGTTGTGAGCTCTATATTTACAATGTGCATGTATATGAATAAATATTGATACACACAACATACATCCTTCACACTATATAATGTCGTTGACACTACGGATGTAAAAATTACTTCTATCTATCTGAATGCTGTATCGATATAAAACGTACTCTGACTAGAACTAGAGAATTGAAAACTGCTCAGCCACTAGTTCTATATTGCACCCACATATAATAATAGGCACAAAGTAATTGTTTTGTGTAAATATCCCAGCTAGAAATCGGCAGGTTAGCAGATTGCCTGGTCGGTATAAGTTATATATACAGCGAGCAATGGAGTGAGATATTCTATATAACTCCATGAGATGTTCTACACTTGCCTGTTTGGTAACATCAGATCCGCCCGCTGCCTTTCATGTGTTATGGACAACAACAGATTTATTGTATTGGTATGCACCAATCGTGGTTGCATCTTTCATTAATTCCTATAGCTTTCAAACTAATAATCTAGCTTTTTGTAACAAACAATAGATTATTGAGTAGCGCAGTATACTGCTACATACAGCATTTCTTTTTATGTCAGTTTAACATTGTATATGGAAGTGTTAACTTCAGCAAGTCCATTCAACTCAACACTCGCTCAGTGTGACATACATGTGAGTCGAATTGTTTTCTGTTTTGTGTATTTTTTTTCATATTACATTTTGTCCTAGCCACGAACTGCTGTATCATGGTATTGCTTCTCTAAATGCATTCATGTAGTGCTTTTTTACTAACAGTGGCTCCTGTATTGAACTTAATTTTTTTGCAGGCACATTATTATACATTACGGACTCATAAATTATATTTGGATGGTAGTCCTGTCCCAGCATCAATTTGTGAATTTGTTAATTGGTTAAACAACAATTCTATATTTTGATTTCATTTCACTTTGTTTATTTTTTATGTTTTGATGTGATCTTTCTCCCTATTCCTCACACATCAACAATATTTTTACTACAAACTGTTTTTTAACAGGTTACGATACGCTAATACAATTGGACCACTCTACAACTTCAATGTCTGATTAGGCGATCTGTTGGCATTTTTGCTGAGGTTGGATAGTCAGCCATCCCAATACATTTATAATGAGTAATATTACTACAATAAGAGTAAGTGGCTTGGAAAACAAATACCGAGTTAGCAAAATAATATTAACAATAAATAATACTATGAATCATGTGAATGTTTCTTTGTGAACAAACTGGTATATAAAAATAATTTCTTCATATTTAACAATAATATTAATAACTATTTATTAAATAATAATAATTATTTATCATATAATAATTATTTATTTTATAATAATCACTTATTATCAACTCGGTTGAGTATATAAAACAGTACTCATAGACTTTTTATTGAAATGTGAAATCAGGCAAAAAGTTAAAATAAAATATAATACTATTTTGATCATTGTTAATGAGAGAATAAGTGTAATAATACATAGCATGTTACAAAACTTTAGTGATATTATTTTAGATTAAAATGATGACGCATGGGTTCAATCCGTGATACACCATACAACCGGTTTCGGTTGTGTCGAGGAAGTAATAGTAATTCCATCGCATAAACCTATCGCTGGTTGATCAACAGTGATAATAAAGCAGGTGGCGTCTGACTATCATTATTGCACAGCAACTGAGCAGATATAACATACACACACTCACCCCAGGCTGTCTATAGATATAACATACACACACTCACCCCAGGCTGTCTACAGATATAACATACACACACTCACCCCAGGCTGTCTACAGATATAACATACACAACACACACACACCCCAGGCTGTCTACAGATATAACATACACAACACACACTCACCCCGGGCTGTCTACAGATATAACATACACACACTCACCCCGGGCTGTCTACAGATATAACATACACAACACACACACTCACCCCAGGCTGTCTACAGATATAACATACACAACACACACTCACCCCGGACTGTCTACAGATATAACATACACACACTCACCCCAGGCTGTCTACAGATATAACATACACACACACACACCCCAGGCTGTCTACAGATATAACATACACAACACACACACTCACCCCAGGCTGTCTACAGATATAACATACACCACACACTCTCCCCAGGCTGTCTACAGATATAACATACACAACACACACACTCACCCCAGGCTGTCTACAGATATAACATACACAACACACACTCACCCCAGGCTGTCTACAGATATAACATACACACAACACACACTCACCCCAGGCTGTCTACAGATATAACATACACAACACACACTCACCCCAGGGCTGTCTACAGATATAACATACACACACACACACTCACCCCAGGCTGTCTACAGATATAACATACACAACACACACTCACCCCAGGCTGTCTACAGATATAACATACACAACACACACACACCCCAGGCTGTCTACAGATATAACATACACAACACACACTCACCCCGGGCTGTCTACAGATATAACATACACAACACACACTCACCCCAGGCTGTCTACAGATATAACATACACACACACACACTCACCCCAGGCTGTCTACAGATATAACATACACAACACACACTCACCCCAGGCTGTCTACAGATATAACATACACACACACACCGGACTGTCTACAGATATAACATACACCACACACACCCCAGGCTGTCTACAGATATAACATACACACACACACACTCACCCCAGGCTGTCTACAGATATAACATACACAACACACACTCACCCCGGGCTGTCTACAGATATAACATACACAACACACACTCACCCCAGGCTGTCTACAGATATAACATACACAACACACACTCACCCCGGGCTGTCTACAGATATAACATACACAACACACACTCACCCCAGGCTGTCTACAGATATAACATACACAACACACACACTCACCCCAGGCTGTCTACAGATATAACATACACACACACACACTCACCCCAGGCTGTCTACAGATATAACATACACAACACACACTCACCCCAGGCTGTCTACAGATATAACATACACACACACACCGGACTGTCTACAGATATAACATACACCACACACACCCCAGGCTGTCTACAGATATAACATACACACACACACACACACCCCAGGCTGTCTACAGATATAACACACACACACACACCCCAGGCTGTCTACAGATATAACATACACAACACACACACCCCAGACTGTCTACAGATATAACATACACACACACACACCCCGGACTGTCTACAGATATAACATACACACACACACTCACCCCGGGCTGTCTACAGATATAACATACACACACACACCCCAGGCTGTCTACAGATATAACATACACAACACACACACACCCCAGGCTGTCTACAGATATAACATACACACACACACCCCAGGCTGTCTACAGATATAACATACACACACTCACCCCGGGCTGTCTACAAGATATAACATACACACACACACACTCACCCCAGGCTGTCTACAGATATAACATACACAACACACACTCACCCCGGACTGTCTACAGATATAACATACACAACACACACTCACCCCAGGCTGTCTACAGATATAACATACACAACACACACTCACCCCAGGCTGTCTACAGATATAACAAATAACTCCTCCACATCTACAGGTGACTCTGTTACATCCGTCCTCTTTCAACAGAGCAGTCTTGCATTTAGGGCAAAATCGCACCCTGGCCTGAGTCATCAGTTCCTCACTGTAAATACAGTGAATATTACTATACTTCTGTGTCTATGCGTATATGGGATGAATAACTCTACGTGTAATAACAAGTGGTAAGAAGACAACTTCACTTACTACTTCGTACGTATTGAAGTTTCATCTTTTTTCTCAACCTGGCTACAAGTGAGACCCTCGTGATCTCCCCAGTCGACGCTGCAGTGCCGACATGTACGCTTGTCACATCTTATACACACAAATACCTACAGAAGGTAGAAGCAATGTACAGTAGATACTATACACTACACAGTACAGTATACAGAAACAATACAGTATACACCATACAGTAATACTAAAGATAATCACATAAATTGAAGACACATGATTAGACATACAAGAGGTATATCATTGCACAGGCCATGTAACGATGCATGACGTATCTCATAAGATATGAACTGAAAGCTTTAAAAAGGGCACAAGAAAGTTGCTCATTATTATGACAGGTGAGATATTGCTCTGCTGTCTATTGTTACAACAATAGTGCATGGGGTGTCACAGCAATAGTTACTACAAGGTAACTTGTATAAACAACACTTCACAGTAACACAATTGAAGGTGTGCCATTTCATGTAGTGTTAACCCAGATCGGTTATATAGAGTACAAGGTGTTAACACGAGCTATGCCTTTAGCAAGTAAAAATGTTGGGTCATAGATTTTTGCTGGATTCAATTTTATTGATTGATTTCAGCAAACTTTTTGCCAAAAAACTTGTTACGAAGTTATGCTTTCGTTAAGTCTATCTAGAGTGTAACCACAATAGATATTGAACAATCAATAAAAATAAAAATGAGCCAACTTATGATTTTTTTAAGGCTGGTAATCAATATATAGCACACATCGACAGTAAAGGAAAGACAACTCCACAGATTGATTCAAGTAATAAATGCATGGCAGTGCATTATTAAATACAATAATTCTATTTCAATCCATGGACCACACAGAATTGGTACATTAATACCATAGTGGGTGATGTAACACAAACCTGTTGGTGCTCATCAACGATTTCGGCAGCATAGCTGCAGTCAGGGCATCGCACCAGGTTGGAGAGGTTAGCCATGTTGAGCGACTCTTCCTGTACCCTTTCATCAAACTTCTTGATGATGTCATCAGTCAACGCTCGCTGCATCTGACCTGTACCACTTTACCATGTATGTACGTACGTATGTACGGTACGTATGTATGTACGTATAAAACACATACTGTACAACTAGAGATGCTCCGATTCAGATTTTTTCCAACTATTTAATAAAATCAATTAACTTGCATTGTTGTTGAGCGATCATTTCAACAAGGAATGGCAGCCAGAATAGCTGCAGCTACGAACTTGGTTACTAACGACCTTGACCTCATACAATAACATTGCCAATTAGTACTTTAATACTATGTAACTTACTCTTGCAATCCCTATTTTGAAGAGGCAAGAGCATATTTAACATAATCTGTTATGCAATCAGCTTGTAATCTTAGAAAATTACAAAATGACTATCAGTGAACGAGTGGTAAGTACTCCGAGGTTATAGTTACACTGTTGAAAATCTGACAGACGAAACCCTTTTCAGCATTTTTTTTCTAAATATCATTAGTAAAAACTCATCAACTCGTTCAATAGTTTCGCAGTTTTCTTCATTGCTTCATTGCTATAACAACAACATATTAAGTGATAAAGGAATAAGAGTCAGTTACAGGGTATAGTTGATACATACAAATAACAAATTGTTTGATGTAGACGAGAAGCAATTCAAAAAATGATAATTATTGTTGTTATATATTAGTAGTGTTGTCTAACTTTCATCAATTATTGTAACAAAAGGAAAAGCTGTTTTATGTACAATTACTAATTATTATTGTCTAATTTGTTTATTTCAATTATAATTAAAGTGCTATCATTATTAGATGAATAAATAATAAACTTGCATTATATTGTTTGTTTGTTATATAAAGATTGACAACTCATGAATAGGGAATGCCTTGTTTTTTTTTTATAATATTGATTACCAAAAATTTCATGCTTAGCTCATTACGGTGTACGTTATCCTGGTCTAGCAAACAAATGCTATTGCTTTGTTATTCATTGGATTTAATATTCTAATACTAATATTACCATGACTGAGGAATGGTAGTTATTATTGTTAGCTTTCTGTTGCTCATGCGACGCTGCATTATTTTCAAGTTCAAAGAAATGGGTTTGTACGACTCAGACAAACCAGATATGTTTTCACACTCCTCTACTATTGATGGTTGGCCTGGCATATCCACTGCACCCGGTATTAGTATACTAATATGGTGATACAAACTTACCCTCAAGTTTTTCACAAATTGGATCGGTCTGAATAGGAATCGGATCGAAATAGGTGAAAATTTTGTGAATCAGAGCATCTCTAGTAGAAACATAGCTTATACTGTACATGCATAACACACACTGTACACATACATAACACACACTGTACACATACATAACACACACTATACACACACATAACACACACTGTACACACACATAACACACACTGTACACACATAACACACACTGTACACATACATAACACACACTGTACACATACATAAAACACACTGTACACATACATAACACACACTGTACACATACATAACACACACTGTACACATACATAAAACACACTGTACACATACATAACACACACTGTACGCATACATAACACACACTGTACACATACATAACACACACTGTACACATACATAACACACACTGTACACATACATAACACACACTGTACACATACATAACACACACTGTACACATACATAACACACACTGTACACATACATAACACACACTGTACACATACATAACACACACTGTACACATACATAACACACACTGTACACATACATAACACACACTGTACACATACATAACACATACTGTACACATACATAACACACACTGTACACATACATAACACACACTGTACACATACATAACACATACTGTACACATACATAACACACACTGTACACATACATAACACACACTGTACACATACATAACACACACTGTACACATACATAACACATACTGTACACATACATAACACACACTGTACACATACATAACACACACTGTACACATACATAACACATACTGTACACATACATAACACACACTGTATACATACATAACACACACTGTACACATACATAACACACACTGTACACATACATAACACACACTGTACACATACATAACACACACTGTACACATACATAACAAGTGTCACTTACTTCTAGGGAAAGGAGCCCCACAGTCTGCTGTCATACACAAGAGATGAGACTACAACACAAACAAGTTAATAGACTGAGCTCTTACAAGCTCATCACATAAAATTTCAACAGGAGAACAAATCAAGTCACCTTTCCTTGGCCATGGATAGCTTCATCAGCGTATGATTTGAGGCATTGAACACAGAAGAGATGGCCGTCACCACATTGCACCATTTCGTCTAAGTCTGTGTCAGAGAAACAGCATCCACACTCCATCATACAAGTGGAGAGATTCGTGTGAGCTGGGGAAAGGACAGGGGAGATATCCTTGTGGACAGGGGAGAGATCCTTGTGTGGTAGTGGTGGCGAATCAAAGATGATCTCACAATCATCCTGACAAAAAATTGACATTTGCAGGTGAAGATAAAAACGGGTAGACTGCCATTGTTAATGTGTGAACAGGTTAATGCTGGTCCAGGAATAAGCAAAGAGCAGGAACTATTAACTCCTTGGTAGAAAACTAAGTATTCCGGTATTGGCAACCTCTGTGTGCCAAACAAAGTGCAATAAAAATAATCAGCCAGGCAATAAATTTAATCAATAAATAATCATTTTGTATGGAACTCGTGGGTCAACAAAAAGTAGCTCACTGAATAGAAAAAGATAATCATCATTTATTTATATTGTTTGTGGGTCGCGAATGATACTGAACACTAAATAGATTATCACGAGCGAGTTAATTTTTTTTATTTTCATAGACCGGCTTTATATCGTTGAAAAGTAATTCAAAATCGTTACAATCGTTCAAAATTCACAAGTTGAAGGGGCAGCTTTACAAACAATTCCAGTTTATAGCGATTCAATTTTTATTAACCGTTTGACTATTTTGAAAATTGGTAGTTATCTTCTTTATGATTTGTTCGGTATTCTAAAACAGTTCATTGAATAATTGTGAATTGTGATGTTTTAAACTAATACGCAATTCCATTCGCGGCGTATTGCATTACGAACACCTACTGTTTTTTGTACTTTGTTAAACAAACAGGTCACGAATACTCTTATTATAATCACAATGTGGTACCCAAAAAGGTCGTTGTTCCTTTACAAGTTCATGTGAATAGCTACCATTCTTGTCTACGGGTAACCAAGGAAGTAGTAACTAACACTGCAACTTGTCTATGCGTAACCAAGGAAGTAGTAACTAACACTGCAACTTGTCTATGCGTAACCAAGGAAGTAGTAACTAACACTGCAACTTGTCTATGCGTAGCCAAGGAAGTAGTAACTAACATTGCAACTTGTCCATGCGTAACCAAGGAAGTAGTAACTAACATTGCAACTTGTCTACGCGTAACCAAGGAAGTAGTAACTAACAGCTTCAAGCTTTTTAATTTTTGCATTCCAGAATCAATTAGAATCGTGACATAATAGGAGTATTCGCGACCTGTTCGCCGAACTAAGTACAAAAAATAGTAGGTGTTCGTAATTCAATATGTCGCGTATGCAACAGAATATTAGTTTAAAACAACATAAATATTCAATGAAATGTTATAGTCTACCGAACAAATCATGAGGAAGATAACTCCAAATTTTCAAAGTAATCAAGATAATAAAATTTCAACTGCAATAAAAAAAGGAATAGTTTGTAAAGCTGCCCTTCAATTTAGTAAATATTGAACGCTTGCAATGATTTTAAGTTGTTTTTAAGGATATAAAACCGGTCTATGAAAATGACAAAATCAACTCGCTATTTATAATTTATTTAGTGTTCAGTTTCATTCGCGACCTACAAACAATATAAATAAATAATTTTTTTTTCTTATTCATTGAGCTACTTTTTGTTGACCCACGAGCTCCGAACAAAATTATTATTTATTGATTATATTTATTGCCGTTGTGATTATTTTTATTGCAATGCGTTCGGCGAACAGAGGTCGCGAATACTCTTGTAATAATGTATATGACGACACGACTCCTTCAGAGCATATATATCTATTAACAACACCTGTATTATGTGCATTGTTTACCTGATCTCTCACCAACATTGGTGGGCGGGCAGAGTCTGGTATTACCGTTAAGTTCTCCTGCACAAACTGCACATCATCCATAATATTCGTGTAGTGAACTCGGCGTTATGATAGGTATCCACAACATCCACACCCGCGCAACCTATGCAACAGGTAGAACCGGTCTGGGTTAGGTTTACCCCACATCATGTGACTCCTACTTTGCCAAATGCCTTTTACCATTTTTATGTAGTGTTAACACGGTGAGGATTGAATTTAAATAACAGAAGTGAGGGTAATAACAGCAAACGAACTATCAAGGCCATATAAGTTTGCGGACTATCAAAAGTTGATTCTTCCAAACTAAGCATCTCTAATAAGTGTTTTGCTATCAGACAAGATATGCAAGGCAATTACATGAGAAAATAAACAATGGCATTTGGAAACCACAACGCTTTGTGCTAAAAAACAAAGGTAATGGGCACTTTTTGGCCTGAGTCAAAGAGAAAAAGAGGTAGGTAGGGTCATTGAGAATTAAAACTGACCTTGACCAAAAGTGGAAATCAAAAATCTTAAATAGACAATTATGACTGAATTTAAATTTTTTTAATATATCATTTTACAAACTAGCTATTAATAACTATAATTATTTATTATTACCAGCTACTATCAGCAACGATAGATTATTATTATAATTACTAACAATCAATTACTGTTTTGCTAGAGCAAAAGCATCAACAATCGTAGCGTAAAATGATCAAAAACACTTATATTCAAATTGGTTACCGATTTTTTGCCATAAAAATCACATTTTTTTAATACCTTTTAAACTCTAAGCTCATAGAGCTACAAATCAAATTGCATTAGATAGCAAAGTCTACCGCACATAAATATGACTTTAGTCTCCTTTTGATTCCACATAGAGACTTGAAAAAATGCCTTTACAGTTTCGCCTTCTCATCCCAATTTCATCAAGCCCCTGAGAGTTATCGACCTGTTGTAACAGGGCAATAAAATAGACCGGGATTTGAGGATTTGAATGATAACTTATTGTAGTGTGATTCACTTATTTTAATTCTAAGATGGTTTTTTAAAGATGACCCACACTGATATTTTGTTCCACCCCAGCCAGTTGTGAATTAGCCATGCCACAACAAATGCATAAGCAGTGCAGGGTTATTTCAATTTATATAAAAATTGACTGTGGCTCATGATTAAGTTATTCTAATAATATACCAGTTGGCCAGATAAAGCATCATTGAATAGCTGCTAGTAGTAATAAATATAATCAATGATTTATAAATACATAATAGTAGGTAATTAATTAACAATATTTATTATTATTATTCATCACAGTGTTTCTGATGAGGATGATGTGACATGTGATTGATTGCAGTCGGTTTGTTATATAATCCAGCTGCTGTTATTTCAATGGTTTACTGGCACATGATATTATTGAATTGACCGGCCAATGCAAGCACTGTGTCAATGCTACTCAACCATAACGTGTACATATATATATTGTGCTAGAATTTGTTGTAACCCTAGTAAGTTACTATTGGTAGCCACCTGCACTACTCTAGGTAGGCAGAGACAGTCTACTTGATCCAGACTAGCAGCTAAACTCACTGTCACAGGGCTATGCCCAGGATTTTTTTTACAGTTGCGCGGATTTCTCAAAAATTGATGCTTTTTGAGGGGTGAATGGGTGGCTCAGGAAACTTCTTTTCCAGAAACAGAAAGAAAGTTTATGCCTTATGTATATATGATAGAAAGCAAAATGTATTTTTGCATTATGCTTGCTAGTGGTTTTCTCATGTGCTAAGCTGTAATGATGTTTTTTTGGCATTGTGCCAAATCTCACAAAATAGTTTCGTCCATCAAGTATCACATTGTTTACAATTTAGCAAGTAATAAACCCGCTAAAGAGTTGCTCAGCAGATTTGGTTGGTTACCACGCTAGTCAATAGGAAATAACAAGAAATAGAGAAGCAGGAAAATGCTGATTTATTATGTCACTTATATAGAGAACTAATTGAAACAATACTCGACACACTCATTTATTAATTCACCTACATTACACTTAATTTGGATTTTTGTTAAGAAAAAAGCAAGATATCAATAATAATTTTATAATGAGAAATAAATATCATTCATCTTTAATTATAACACATGACTATGACAATTACGATAGTATCAGATAATGATTAGTTTGATAACTTTTATTATTATCTGATGTGTAATAATAAACAATGAATCAAAATAAAAATAGCATCATTTTTTTTATAAAACTATCACTAATTTTTTTGCAGAAAGACAAAAATAATAACTTTCAAAAACAAGAAAGTAATAGAAGAAATATAACTCATTAATGATAAGCAAATGGCGCATTTCATAGAGAATTGCTATGATCTAAACTGAAAAAAAATAATAATGTATTATTAATTATTATGAAATCTTTTACAGTTGATAACAATAATTAATAATAATAGAAACTCATCAACAAGTTGTGATTATTGTTATAAATTAATAATAATGTGCAGGATTTTCTGGTAACGACGTCGGTTACCCCGGTAGCCACCCGCACTACCTCTAGGTAGACAGAGTTGTCAACTTGCTGTGACCAGCTTGCTGACAGACCGTCGGTACCACTATCTATCCCTCAGCATTGTCCACTGAGGTAGGCTTGGATAGACAACGTCTGCCAGACAGGTCTGTATTCCGTCTGCAATTCCTAGACAACACAGGGCTTCTAGACCAATAGGTAATTGAAGCAGTCGTCTTCTGAAGTGGTAGAGCTGTCTAGTTAGTCTAGGTGTAAGAAAGATCCAAGATGAACTTGAGTCGAGTGAGTGTATACTGGTATATTTATTCTCACTAACAAAAAGCCAGCTGAGCCTCCAAGATTAAACTGATTAGTGAAGGACTCAGCTGCTGTATTTACACAAAGTGTTATGTAAGACTCTTTTGTGTTGCAGTTAGCCCTAATGACACATACAAAGAAGGAAGGCTAGCAAAGAGCGATTCAAGTAGTATAAGATAGGCTACACAAAGAAAAAGAGTACAAATAATACGTTTGTAATGTACACAGTTTACAGAATTGTTGCTACGATTGTTTGTTTACAGATATCCACAGGAAGTCACGCTACTTTCCTGTACAATAATTATCAGCTGTAATAAGCAATTAGTGGTATTTATTATATTTTACTACCATAATAATGATGATAGTAGTTAAAGGTGATAATAATAATAATTATTATTATATTTATTTATTTATTACCATGTTGCTGTCTTTGCTCACATTTTAGTAATTTAACAACAATAAGTAATAATAAATTAATATTGTGACACTATAATAATAATAATACATACGTAACGATTACACAAATTATATTAAAATTTAATTTTAAACTCATTTTGTTATTATTATTATCATGATTATCAATCAATTAATGATAATTATTAATTTTAATAATACTATCAAAACGTTTATAATAATATATATAATAATAATTAATCAAATAATTTATCATTATCATTATTATAATAATTGTTATCATTACTTCTTTCTCAATTTAATAATAATTATTTTTATTACACAACTTATCATCACTGCTATTATTAGTACTGGTACTACCAGGGCTCTCCCTAGAGGGGCGGCAGGGGCGATTCGCCCCAGTGTCATTATATAGCACCCCAGCTCAAGTATTAAGAAAAAATGCAAATTGTACACGTTTATTACTTCATGTTCCAAGAATTTTTTCAGCTTTACTTCTTTACTACTAAGCGGGCAATACCTTTTTTCAAAGAATGGTAAACTTAACATCAGCAGTAATAACAACTTCGAAATTTAAACAGTGTTGTTAATATTTATTTCCAAATAAAAATTGCTCAGTGATATTTTTCCCCTATTAGCCATGTGCATATGAAATATTCATTTTACATTAGATAACAACCAATCACGAGCAGCGAAATTGACTTTCAACCAATAGCGCTGCAGGGACCAAACATTGCTTATTAACACTGGCAGGCAACAGGAGCTGCTAATATTTCAATGTATGCAAAGTTTATGTGTGTTTTGAATGTTTTTGGACTATTCACCAGACGTCAGTTTTTGTTTCCATGGCTGAGAAAAGAAACCCTCATTCAAAAAATAATAAGTTGTGCACTAACTGTACATTATCTTGGATGCCAAATGATTCCAACTCTTACTGCTTAGTGGGCAATAAATGTGATATTATTATGAATGATGACAAACCAGAAGCATCTGTGACACTAGTATCTAATAATAATTATTAAATAAAACAAAGTATTTTATAATAATTATTATTATTATTAAATTTATTTATTTATTATTATTTTGTGTTATTTATTTAATATTTTATTTATTGTTGTTATTATTATTTATTATTATTTTTATATAATGACTACAAATCCAATATTATGCTCTTACTAGATATAGGAATCAATCACACAACGTTTTGCTGCTTATGCAGTTTCATCTCATGCAAGTTTTATTATTATTATATTGGACAGTTAGTTATTAATTATTAGTTACTTACTTACTGTTTTTTCTCATTTTTGAATTAGCATGGCAGCATTCAGCTCTCATGTATAATAATAAATTAAATATAAATAAAATATTTTTCATTGTGTTGTTGGCTTTTCTTGTTGTTAATAAAGCCTGCAAAAATATCGTAACTACAGCATTAATAATACTTGGTGCAAAGCTTCCAAATTGGAAAATAGTTGACAATAATATGTATGTGTGTAGTTACTCAGTCTGACGCAATGTTTAGAAGGATCTGTTTCTATTCATTCGCTGTAATAATAGAGCAAAATTAATTTTAGTAATCTCAGTTTTTAATTATAACAAATGTTATACTCAATGGTAGTTCATAATTTATTTATTAACAATTAAAAAGCAAAATTGTGATTGACAAAAATATAAATTAATAAATAGATTTATTTGATAGCATAATAATGGGATAATATGTGAATTAATTCAATCAGCTATTTAATAGTTAAACAGTATTTTGATAATTCAATAATAATTAAACTAATTATTATTGAATTTTTATGATCTATTCTAGTCTCTTTATCCGCTTGTTTTCATCTATCTCTTTACATGTTTAGCATCATTACCTGTTAGTTTCTTTTGGTACTATTGCAATTCTTGGCATATAATTAGTTCCGATAGAGGGTCTATTGCTAGATATTTTTCTCCTAGATTGGGCAGGTAAACAGCTCAAAAAAGCCTTTATCAAAGCAAAGAATTATCTGAATTTATGAGCATTAGGGTCAGTTAGCACAATATGTGTAGGTTACTCAAAACTTTAGAGATGCCATGTGCTATTCATTGAGTATACAAAAATATCTATATGTTAGGTTTTAATTAGGTCTACGAATAAAACAATTGGTGATTTAGAGTTATGTTTACCCTATCTTCAGCAAGACAATAGAAAAATTAAAACGATTTCATTACAGACATGGACATAGATGCTTGTGGTGCGCATATGTGGTACACACAGTCTTTGCCTTTCCCTAGTTAGACTAGCCCCAACTATATGAGGGGCTACTAGAAGCAAAATGTACACTTGAATTTTGACCTCAGTAATAGCCACCCCACGGTGACCACTACCTACGTATAAAAATTGGTTTTCCACTCCACCTTTGAAATTCCTAGGGAGAGCCCTGTACTACCAATTTTAACCAACGGTCAACAGAGAAGTAGCAGGAACTAAGGTAGTGGTAGGAGAAAAAGAAAGTAGTAATAACAACAATAATAATTAATAATATAATATTGATTCACATACATTCATAGGGTGCGGCAAAACTAGGTACCCCTACCCCATAGACATAATGTTAAATTTGGGCACATAATATATGACTGGAATTCAATGGTTAAACAATGGCATGACAGAGAATGTGACCAAAAGAACTTGAAATAAGTTGGTTTTCGTTCATTTCCAAAAAGAAAGTAAACAGTGATCATGCGATATTGCGTTGGCGCCAAATGTGAATTCAATAATAACAAGCGATTATACTTTCTTTGGACACTTTTGTTATTTTTCAATCAATTCACATGCTGAATAATTTTGTTCAATTCTTCACCCTTAAACTTTACTACTGTAGTAAAGTTATTACCGTAGTGTTATAATCGTGCATTATGCAGTTATTGGATTAGTGAAGGTGAAGGGTAGCGTCGTAGGCGAAAGGGAAGGAGGATTGTTGTCATATACTATTGTGTTCGTAATCATCTTGTGAAAGGAGTATTGAAGGGTTTGTGGTGATAGTGAAGGTCGGTGTGGATTTATTAACGCCGTTGTTATAGGACTGGTGCCAGTTGGTAGTGGTGAAGGTGAGTTTTTATTATTTGTTTGTGGTGGTGCATTACAATTGTTGTTGTTGAAGGATACAGTGAACAGTATTTGTAAAGAAGTTGGCATTTACTTCACCAGCTTTTAAGGTCAGTGTAGCCGAACACTTCAGCGCAGAGAAGTATGGCCTTGGGATTTGATTTTAATGATTTTCCTAAGTTAGTTATCAATCCTGATGACATTAATAGTTCATGGAAGGCATGGTTAGATGAATTTGAGCTTAGTGTGGAAATGGTTACCTTTAAACTAGGAAAGGAAACAGTAAATCGGAGAAAGCAAGATGTTTTCAAGGGGAGAATGAAATTGTTGGCTTTATTGCATGCCATTGGCCAAGGAGGTAGAGATGTCCTAGAATCTTTTGGATTTGATATGAGAAGTGGGGCAAGTAATTATGAACAAGCGATGGCTCATTTGAAAAATGTTTATGGTTTTGAGGAAACAGTTAATGTGAAAACATTCAAGTTTGTCACTGCTAATCAGGCCGTGGGGGAGAATGAAATTGATTATCTGCTACGTGTTGAAAAACTTAGTAGGTCATTAAGTTTTGGGAATGACGATAATGTTAGGCTGGAGTTCGCATTAGCTATAGCTGTGAATGGCTTGAGAGAATCTTCACTGCGTATTCAGCTGATGGAACAAGGTAATTTGAACTGGAAAGGACTGACTGACAGTCTAAGGGCAAGAAAATTGGCTCGAGATTCAGAGAACACCATGGAGCGGGGTAAGACAAAGCAGCTAAACTCCACCCAGGTATCTGATATGAAAGAGAACATGCATGGTGGTGAGTGTTACAGTAGTTTGAATGTATGTAGCATCTGCAATGGTCAATCTGCTGCAAAATATGGTAGATATGCTGAGAAATATGCAGGAAAGATGAAAGGTGAGGCTGGCCACAGCTGTGATGATTATAGGTCTGCTCATGGTAGAAATTATAGGTCTACTAGGCATTCTAACAATGAAAGGTTCATCGCAGAATGGCGTAGAAAAGACTCTAGTAAGAGCAGGGTTGAAAGTGATAGAAAAGATTATGGGACTAAGTGCAGAGGTTATTTGGCTTTCCATGATGCTAAAGCGTGTTTTTGCTGTGGCAGAGATGATCACCAAATTAGGTTTTGCCCAGCTGTACACTGTTGGGTTTGTGATGGTATGGGTCATACTTCCCAGGACTGCTGTTATGAAAGGTATAAACATACTGATAGGTATAGTCATCGAGGTAGTAGCTGCAGTAGTGAAGGGAGTTGTGCTAGTGAAATGAGTGAGGTTCACATAGGTCATGTAAGGTTTGCTCCTGTGGCCCAACCTGCAAATGGTGTCAGAGCTGGGGGAGCTCACGGCACCATCGAAGCTCCTAACAGACCTACCCACTCTGAGGAGCTGGTCTCAGCCCAGAGGGACTTGTCTGTTAGGCCTGTGGAAGCTTCGGCTCCCGCGGAGGAAAGCCAGGAGGTAGTTGCTGAGCAGTCACTTGTGACCCGGCAACAGCTCGCCTCCGAGGCTGTTCAGAGGCCTCACTCCAGTGAGAACATGGATTGTGATACTCACTTCGGTGAGGGAGATAGTGCTACTCACCTCTGTGAGACTGTGATAGGTGGAGGTGAGAGTCAATTGTGTGACTCAGATCCAAAGCCAAGTGGAGGTGAAGGCCAATTGTGTGGTCCGGAACCAAAGCCAAATGGAGGTGGAGGTCAGAGTCAATTGTGTGACTCAGATCCAAAGCCAGGTGGAGGTGAAGGCCAATTGTGTGGTCCGGAACCAAAGCCAAATGGAGGTGGAGGTGAGAGTCAATTGTGTGACTCAAATCCAAAGCCAGGTGGAGGCCAATTGTGTGGTTCGGAACCAAAACCAAATGATGATGATGGTGCGAGATTGGTTTGACCGCTGTGGCGATACGGACGATAGTGATCCTGGTGAGATTGAGTCTTTGTGGTGAGCGGCCAGTGGTAGGTATGACACAGGTGAGGTATGTATTTGTTCTACCTAACTGTACACCTTGCCGGTGTGGATACTGTCTCTGCCCCTAACCAAAGTGCATAGTTTGAAGTATGCTTATGAGGATGTTTCACCTCTGAGGCTGGCTGTTACTGTTGATCTTGTGTCTTTTGTATCGTGCTAGTTTGAAAAAAGGGCATGTTATAATCGTGCATTATGTAGTTATTGGATTAGTGAAAATTAAGGGTAGCTAAATGATTGCGGATAGCTGGAGGGGATTAGAAAGCTTGAACTTTTGGAGTGGCCACAGTGCGTGGTGGTTGTGTTGTGCTGGAGCTTCCATAATATACCTAGTGATGATTCAACACGTAGTAAGTTATTACTTAAAGTTATTACTGTAGTAAAATTTAGGGAAAAGAATAATTGAACAAAATTATTAAACATGTGAATTGATTAAAAAATAACAAAAGTGTCATAAGTGGAATCGCTTGTTATTATTATTGAATTCACAGTCAGCGCCATGGCAATATCGCATTATTATTATTACCATTAACTTTCTTTTTGGAATAGAACAATGGTTTCAAGTTCTTTTGGTCACATTCTCTGTCATACCATTGTCTGACCATTGAATTCCACTCATAGATATGTGCATTCAATATTAACATTATTACCTTTATTCGGTATGGGGTACCTGGTTTCAACTTTCGACACACCCATTCAAATGATCTGATCTCTGATGATGATTGATCATGATGATGATGGGAGAGGGAAGAAGAGGTAGTAGCAGTAGAAGTTGCAGTAACGGTAGTAGCAAGAAGTAAGCACAACAGAGACATTTGTTAGTTGTTGCATAGCAGTAGTTTCATTTGCGGCCGAGTTGTTTTGTGAGGGACGCCAGTACTTGGCAAACTCTATTCTTATTATTATCATACTTAGTCTAAGCCTTTGACTCAATATCGTCTCACCCTTTGTTCTCATTGTCTACACATTGTCTGAGATATTAACTCACTGTCTACGCATCATCTCAATATGTACTCGCTTATGTTCTGTCTATGTTTTGTCCCAGTTCTATTGTTATGAGTGTCTATCTAGAACAGTTCTATGATGTGCCCAAATAAGAATTATTATTATTTTATGTTTCTACTTTTTCCACGGTTTTAATTATTAAATGCATTTTGGTACTAATGTAAGGACAAGGCGTGGCTTGCCCCAATGTTTTTCCCAGGCGTGGTTTAAGAGACTTGTACCCGCCTACCCTGTATAAATATCTGTGTTTGTATAATAAAAATCAGAGTTAGCCTGGCTCTCAGAAGATTCTTTCTCTCAAGAAGCAAGCACAGCTAGAAGCAACAAAACTACAAGCGCTGACCTGGTCGACTATTGGCAAGCACGAAGCTTGGCGGAAAGTGAGAACGGTTCGCCCTATCACTGCGTGTTCCCTCACCCGAGGTGAGAAATACGACGCAACGCTTAGTGCCCTAATAGTTCGGCCTATATTAAATTCGGACTCGGGGAGTTCAAGACAAGATAGTGCAACAATAATTACAGTGCAATTATTGTCGATCACGACTGAGTCAGATTCGACCTCAAATAATTCCAGCACAATTATTGTCGGTGGCAACAGTTCGTAACAAACTATAAACTAGACAATAATTCCAGCACAATTATTGTCGGACATGGACATGTTCGGAAGCAGCCAATAATTATCAGGTCATTATTATTGTAAACTGCCAGCAATCAGATTCGGCCGCACACATAACTGCAGAAGCCAATGTACGCACTCTAAACAATAATAATAGCACATTATTGAGCGCTGACTTAGGGTAGAAGCAGAGCACGTCGGGACGGTGTACAGGTGGCTACCACCCAGACACAAATCCTGTACAGTTTAAACAACACGTAAATAAATAAAAATAAATAGATAGATAAATTTATTTCTGTATTATTATTATGTTATTAATTATTATTATTAAACATGCAAATTAAACTACTGCTATATTATAATAATTATTATAAATAATAATAATAATACTACAGCAACTACTAACAACTGTTTGTGGTAGTAGTAAGTAATAATAAGTAGTAGTAGTAGTAGTAGTAGTCAAGTAGTAAATAATAATAATAATAATAAATAATAATTATAATAATAATAATAATAATAATTATAATTAATAGTTTTTTGACTCTCTCTGACTCTGAGTGAGTGAGTTAGAGTAGTAGTAGGTAGCTAATAATAATAATAATAACTTTATTTATTTAAGTAGTAGTAGTAAAGAAGACGATGTGACACACCTACACAACAGTGACTTACGATTATTGAGCTGTTGTATGTACTTCTAAATGTTGCAGCAATCACAAAGGCACAACAAAAGAACGTTCACTTCACGGTTTGTGTTTATGCAGACGTGATCTCTTTACAGGTTATCATCATGATCATGAACACTCAAATGAACATATCCCGCTTGTAACACTCGTAGTATAGCGATAGTATAACTAGAGACTAGCGCTGCTCGCTTTGATTGTCTGTTCTAGTGACCCTGTAGAGGATCACTAGTCTGTTCAATTCCTAGTGTTTCATTGGCTGTTTAACTTTATCGTTAAAACAACTATTCAGTCAACAAGGCTTCGCCCAGAGTGGGGACTTCGCACGACTTCGTCTATATAGTTTTGTTAACCCAACATAAACCGTGCATTAATCAACCAGGTTATGCCAAAGACGTAGTGTTTCTTCATCCATTGGCTACGCCGGTCGGCATGCGCGCCACCATAGAAGTAAAAGAGGTAAAACACCAGCTAAATGGTCCGGATAATAGCTCGACGCCATCTTGTTGACTCACTTAAGCACTTTATTAAGAATCTCAGTCACCTCGACCCAAGCGACGTTTCGACCTAGAGTCACTTGAGCCCAGGGACAGTCAGTTCGACCCAAGATGGCGGTGAAAATAGCTCTCTTCAATTTTTGTGCTACACGAACAGGTATGAGTCAGTAAGATTTGATTTGCAGCTGTACTTTTAGAGCTGAGTATCTAATATTTTTAATAAAACTACATTTTGCTGTAGAAACCTATGAGACTTTACAAAAAATCCTTGTTTTGTGCAGCCATTTTTTGCAGCACATATCATCATCATCGATATAGTAGTAGTTATTAGTTCATAATAATAATTAATAATAATTATTATTATTATTTATTATTGTTGTTGCAGCTATTTATGATTTAGATAAATTAAATAAAACATCATTTTGGGTACTGTGTCAATAAATGTTGCTTCATTTGGCAGTGTTGGTGTTTATTATTGTCAAAAAACACATTACATATCATCGTTTAGTTAGTTAGACTAAGAGTAGTAAAAGTTATTATCTCTGCTGACACAGACATATTATTATTAGTTATAATTACAGAAGTTGCTTTCTCCATGTGGTACAACAACTTTGGTAATATTCACAAGGTATCAAAAGGTGAAGAGCAGCTCTGCTGCAGTGAAGATACTCTTTTATACAAGCTGCATTGACATTGACTGGATGATCTTGTGTTTGGATGGATGATGGAACTGTCTGGAAACTCTTTATCTTTCTCTCCATGGTGTATGGGCAGGTAAAGCTAATAACATTATTTATTTATCACACAGCTGAGCTAATCATTTACCACTCTTGCTAGTTGCCATAAATATAACTATATTGTGGCTTTGATATATAATACAACTGAACTGTGTGATAAAAAAATATTAATATCATTTCAACTTGTAGGATGATGGCGACAGCAAGGAACCCCATCGCAAGAATGGAGGGTAAGTGATTTACTTTCGACAGCCTCTAGTGGGTGTCTGTGACATTACTGTGTACTGTTATGCTAATACTGTAGTACTAGGTGTAATACTGTAGTACTGGATGTAATACTGTAGTACTAGGTGTAATACTGTAGTACTGGATGTAATACTGTAGTGCTGGATGTAATACTGTAGTACTAGGTGTAATATTGTAGTACTAGATGTAATACTGTAGTAGTGGATGTAATACTGTAGTACTGAATGTAACACTGTAGTACTAGACGTAACACTGTAGTACTAGGTGTAACACTGTAGTACTAGATGTATTACTGTAGTACTAGATGTAATACTGTAGTACTAGATGTAATACTGTAGTACTGAATGTAATACTGTAGTACTAGATGTAATACTGTAGTACTAGATGTAATACTGCAGTACTAGATGTAATACTGTAGTGCTAGGTGTATTACTGTAGTACTAGGTGTATTACTGTAGTACTAGGTGTAATACTGTAGTAATGGATGTTACACTGTAGTACTAGATGTTGCACTGTAGTACTAGATGTAATACTGTAGTACTAGATGTAATACTGTACTGTTTGCTGTAAAAACAAGGCTCTGATATGCCAATTACTGGACTCACCAGTGCTGACTCTCTCACTGACGGGCCCAGAGACTTGTGTGCACCAAGAGTAAGACAGCTGACTTTGGAGAAGCTGAGGTGAGTGTACAGTGTGTGGAGTACTGTGTGTAGCGTACTGTGTGTAGTGTACACTGTGGTGTACTGTGTGTGGAGTACTGTGTGTAGTGTACTGTGTAGTGTACCATACTGTGTAGTGTACCATACTGTGTACTGTACTGTGTAGTGTACTGTGTAGTGTAGTGTACTGTGTTTAGTGTACTGCGTGTAATGTACTGTGTACAGCGTACTGTATGTAGTGTACTGTGTGTAGTGTACTATATGTAGTGCATTGTGTGCAGTGCATTCTGTGTAGTCGATGTACTGTATATAGTGTACTCTGTGTAATGTACTCTGTATAGCGTACTATGTGTAGTGTGTTGTGTGCAGTGTACTGTGTGTAGTGAAGTGTGCAGTGTACTGTGTTGTGTACCGTGTATTATTGTGCTATGATCCTGTACAATGCTAATGTACATTCCTAGTACATACGATTAGCATGCTGTAAGTGAAGTTTGCGTGTGGCAGGAACTGAGGCAGAAATTCATTCCGTCATCCTCTTTCATCATCCAGTTTATCAGAAAACTCCAACAAGTTCTTGGAACAAGTTAACTACCGATTGTCTCCTGTCAGAGGTGAGTATTGTTCAGTGTTATATATAGCGTAGTACACAGCAATGCATGTAGTGTAGGAATGTGTGTTATATATACTGTAGTTGTACAGTACTGTGCGAGATTGTGTGGTATACGTATACTGTACTATAGCACTGTATGTGTGTATGTTATATATATTGTACTACACTACTGTGTGCATGTTATATATATTGTACTATAGCACTGTATGTGTGTATGTTATATATATTGTACTATAGCACTGTATGTGTGTATGTTATATATATTGTACTATAGCAATGTATGTGCGTATGTTATATATATTGTACTACAGTACTGTATGTGTGTATGTTATATATATTGTACTATAGCACTGTATGTGTGTATGTTATATATATTGTACTATAGCAATGTATGTGCGTATGTTATATATATTGTACTACAGTACTGTATGTGTGTATGTTATATATATTGTACTATAGCACTGTATGTGTGTATGTTATATATATTGTACTATAGTACTGTATGTGTGTATGTTATATATATTGTACTACAGTACTGTATGTGTATGTTATATATATTGTGCTATAGCACTGTATGTGTGTATGTTATATATATTGTACTATAGCAATGTATGTGCGTATGTTATATATATTGTACTACAGTACTGTATGTGTGTATGTTATATATATGGTACTATAGTACTGTATGTGTGTATGTTATATATATTGTACTACAGTACTGTATGTGTATGTTATATATATTGTACTATAGCACTGTATGTGTGTATGTTATATATATTGTACTACAGCACTGTATGTGTGTATGTTATATATATTGTACTACAGCACTGTATGTGTGTATGTTATATATATTGTACTACAGCACTGTATGTGTGTATGTTATATATATTGTACTATAGTACTGTATGTGTGTATGTTATATATATTGTACTACACTACTGTATGTGTGTATGTTATATATATTGTACTATAGCAATGTATGTGCGTATGTTATATATATTGTACTATAGTACTGTATGTGTGTATGTTATATATATTGTACTACAATACTGTATGTGTATATGTTATATATATTGTACTATAGCACTGTATGTGTGTATGTTATATATATTGTACTATAGTACTGTATGTGTGTATGTTATATATATTGTACTATATCACTGTATGTGTGTATGTTATATATATTGTACTATAGCAATGTATGTGCGTATGTTATATATATTGTACTACAGTACTGTATGTGTGTATGTTATATATATTGTACTATAGCAATGTATGTGTGTATGTTATATATATTGTACTATAGTACTGTATGTGTGTATGTTATATATATTGTACTATAGCACTGTATGTGTGTATGTTATATATATTGTACTATAGCAATGTATGTGCGTATGTTATATATATTGTACTACAGTACTGTATGTGTGTATGTTATATATATTGTACTACAGCACTGTATGTGTGTATGTTATATATATTGTACTATAGTACTGTATGTGTGTATGTTATATATATTGTACTACAGCACTGTATGTGTATATGTTATATATATTGTACTACAGCACTGTATGTGTGCATGTTGTATATATTGTACTACAGCACTGTATGTGTGTATGTTATATATATTGTACTACAGCACTGTATGTGTGCATGTTGTATATATTGTACTACAGTACTGTATGTGTGTATGTTATATATATTGTACTACACTACTGTATGTGTGTATGTTATATATATTGTACTATAGCACTGTATATGTGTATGTTATATATATTGTACTATAGTACTGTATGTGTGTATGTTATATATATTGTACTATATCACTGTATGTGTGTATGTTATATATATTGTACTATAGTACTGTATGTGTGTATGTTATATATATTGTACTACACTACTGTATGTGTGTATGTTATATATATTGTACTATAGCAATGTATGTGCGTATGTTATATATATTGTACTATAGCACTGTATGTGTGTATGTTATATATATTGTACTACAGCACTGTATGTGTGTATGTTATATATATTGTACTATAGTACTGTATGTGTGTATGTTATATATATTGTACTACAATACTGTATGTGTATATGTTATATATATTGTACTATAGCACTGTATGTGTGTATGTTATATATATTGTACTATAGTACTGTATGTGTGTATGTTATATATATTGTACTATATCACTGTATGTGTGTATGTTATATATATTGTACTATAGTACTGTATGTGTGTATGTTATATATAT
This sequence comes from Cryptosula pallasiana, assembly GCA_945261195.1. Taxonomy (NCBI): domain Eukaryota; kingdom Metazoa; phylum Bryozoa; class Gymnolaemata; order Cheilostomatida; family Cryptosulidae; genus Cryptosula; species Cryptosula pallasiana. The sequence goes on from OX183139.1 coordinate 4,639,847, forward strand.
TGTACTATATCACTGTATGTGTGCATGTTGTATATATTGTACTACAGTACTGTATGTGTGTATGTTATATATATTGTACTACAGCACTGTATGTGTGTATGTTATATATATTGTACTACAGCACTGTATGTGTGTATGTTATATATATTGTACTACAGCACTGTATGTGTGTATGTTATATATATTGTACTATAGTACTGTATGTGTGTATGTTATATATATTGTACTATATCACTGTATGTGTGTATGTTATATATATTGTACTATAGTACTGTATGTGTGTATGTTATATATATTGTACTACAGTACTGTATGTGTGTATGTTATATATATTGTACTACAGCACTGTATGTGTGTATGTTATATATATTGTACTACAGCACTGTATGTGTGTATGTTATATATATTGTACTATATCACTGGATGTGTGTATGTTATATATATTGTACATCATCGTGACACTGACTAATCAGGCTTCATCCTCACGTGAACTCATGAGGTTGTAAAGTGAAGAGGAACCACACCCTGTGTATATCTGCAGTATATATCATGTCTTTATTCTCACAATACTCTGTTTGTTAGGTAGTGCACTACGTAATCTGTTGGCTGCGAAGGTTGCAATAACAAGTGTATAAACAGTAAGTAACCCACACCTGTGTATGGTTGATCATAGTGTAGATGGCTCTGCTTTAAAAAACTAATTGTGAAAGTATTAAATTTAAATAACCTAATGAAATGCATCTCACAAAGTACTTATAATAGCTGAGCATCAGCTTTGGCGGTTTTGAATTTTCATACAATAGAATCGTATTTCCTGTTTAACAACTGTAGAAATTTCCGAACCAAATAGTCATTTTGCGAATAATCTGGGCTGTTTTGAAATGGTTCAGACGATTTGGATGTGTACAAATTGTTAGAAAGCTTTAGAACTAGTTGGAATCACTTAGATCCAACTTTAAAATAGTCTGAACTGTTTAAAATTATCTAGATTATTTTGAAAGCTTTGCAAAGAGCATAGCTATTTAACCAAAAACAGCAATTCTGTTTTTCGTTATAGCTGTATAAAATCTCTAACATTGATGTAGTGATCAATGAATGAACGTTAAAAAAGTTATTCAATCATATAAACGGATTACAAATAATCTGAGAAAATTCTTTTAAGAATATGAAGAATTCTTATAGTTTATTTGTTATAAATTGAATATTAAAAAAATTTCTCGTTCATTTCACTAAAAATGTTTTCATCAGTGTTTAGTTTAAAAATTGCTAATTGATAGTGTACCAGCAAATTAGCTTTGATTTTTAAAGCGTATAAACTGTATCACAAAGTATTCAGGCGGTTTGCAAAAAATTGGACTATGCTAAAAGCCTATTAAATAACGTTGTCAACTCACTACAATTCACATAATTTCAATACGCTCCAGCTTCTGATTTTTTCGATTAAAAATTTCTCTAGCAACTTATTTGAGGCTGTTTTAATACTATCCCATTGATTGTTTTTATAACTTGTTGCGCAAAACTCTGCAGTTTTTTCTCCTTGTTTGGAATTCCATTTTTGGCTGCAGCTTCGTCAGGAAAGTACGAGTGTTAACTTTTTCAGTTACCTTACATATTTTACATGCAAATAACCACATTACGTTTGTGATAAAAAACTGACAAAAATGCATGTGACATAGACGCTCTCTCGTTGCCTAGTTTTTGTTTGTCATATTGTAAATGGGAAATAATATAATTCAGTTCTTGCTTTATCAAATTGTAATTTGGCAAGATTTTAAACGTTAATTCGTTCTAAACTCCCGTTTAAGTGTTATTTGTCTTTCCTTGGTAAGACAACTCCAAATTGCTTGCTAACTATTCTGGTTTTCACTTATTTATTTACCTTTTGTGAATTGAAAAATTCCTTTTTACTTCAAGACGATGCTTTGCTAGTCTTTGTTTTATTAAGTTAAAATAAAAAAAAAGGTGTTCGTTACTGATTAATTAATATCCAGCCATGTAATGTTTGGTATATGGACACCGCCGTATGTACTTACTTGTTTTTCATTTTGCAGTTCCCCCAATACTATTGAGATGGCATGCAGTATAAAGCACAATCTTCAAGTTTTCATTATCTAACGTACGACGGCCTGGTCAATAACATTCACTAGTGAATTATTTCAGTTTCATTTTAGCCTTTGAACTTCCACTTGAACTAACATTGTTTGGTAATAATACTACAATACTGACGAATTTTAAGCGATTAACAAATATTTCTGGCTTGAGGTTATTGTATTCTTCTGTTTTTATGTATTGCTGCAACATATATGTTGGTATAAAGAATATATTTTTTAACCAAGTTTGAAACCACTTGTTTTTAGTAGCCTGAATAACTTGTAGCATATTATATGCGAAAAATATGCATATTCTATGTTATATTATTATTTCTAATGCAGTAATTTTTTGAAGCTCATTAGTAAAAAACCATTAATTGTCAAGTGGATTTCATGTTGCTTATTTAATCAGTTGTACAAACTAGTGATACAATACAGTCCAATGTAAGAATAAGTTTTGTGAAGAAAAACTTTAACAGCTGGTCACAGCTAATTGTGCAGATGGAGTGGTTCTTTCGTGTTTTGTTTTGCATAGTGATTTATTTGTCAATATGTGATTGATTAGTGAGGGAACTCTATAATACATGGCGTCATTCCATCAGAAATGCAACTAAAATACAGGAGTTATCTCTTTTAAAAGTGGGACAACTCCAAAAATTACCGCGAAGGTTTTGCCAATGAAGGCTAATGTTGATCATATGAGTGCGAGTCGAAATCATTCCTCAAGATCGTAAGTAAGGTTGAGACAGGGGTCGAAATGACTGGTGCGGGGTGAGGTGTCCGGTCGAAGTTTACCTGGGGTCGAGATGACTTGGTACCGAAATACCCTTTAATAATTATTGCTCTTGGTTGGATTTTAATTTTAAAGCATTTCACGGTCATAACATGAACCATCAGAATAATATAAAAACATGGAACAGACAGATTCATCATCATACGGCATCATTAGGGTATCAAGTATGAATTTGCACAAAGCTAGCTAAGCTATTATTATTATATATTGTTATATATATATAATAATAATTAATAATAATATATATATAATTATTATAATAATAATATATATAATTATTATATTATTATAATAAATATTATATAAATAATAATTAATAAATAATAATAATAGTATTATTATTTATTATTATATGATTGTTTGCAACTATACTTATACTACTGCAACTATTAATTAATTGTTGCTGCTGCTGCTGTTTATTTATACTACTACTACTACTACTACTACTACTGCTTTCTTATACTACTACTACTGCTCATACTACTACTGCAGCTTATACTACTGCAGCTTATACTGCTGCTGCTTATACTGCTGCTGCTTATTATACTGCTGCTGCTTATACTGCTGCTGCTCATACTACTGCTGCTGCTTATACTACTACTGCTGCTGCTTATACTACTGCTGCTGCTTGTACTACTGCTGCTGCTTGTACTACTGCTGCTGCTTGTACTACTGCTGCTGCTTGTACTACTGCTGCTGCTTGTACTACTGCTGCTGCTTGTACTACTGCTGCTGCTTGTACTACTGCTGCTGCTGCTTATACTGCTGATGCTTATACTGCTGCTGCTTATACTACTGCTGCTTATACTGCTGCTGCTTATACTGCTGCTGCTTATACTGCTGCTGCTTATACTGCTGCTGCTTATACTCAGTACTACTGCTGCTTATACTTAGTACTACTGCTGCTTTTACTACTACTACTTATACTACTACTATTTATGCTGCTACTACTACTACTACTACTTACACTTATATACTACTACTTATACTGCTACTACTACTTATACCATTACTACTTATACTACTACTACCACTTATACCACTACTACTTATACTGCTACTCATACCACTACTACTACTACTTATACTACTACTACTACTTGTACTACTACTACTTGTACTGCTATTTCTACTTGTACTACTACTACTAGAACTTGTACTGCCACTACTACTACTTGTACTACTAATACTACTACTACTATCAATACTAATACTGTACAGGAATTTGCGGAGTGTAGTGGTGGCTGTCACCTGCACAGCGGCCCACGTTTACTAAGTGAATTGTAGGCAGTGTAGCGACTGACTCCAGCAAGCTCAAGGTCAACAGTCTAGACTGGTCGAGCAAGAGTTGCTGCGTTGCAAGCTCGTAATCTGTACACAGTGAGGAGTTGTCACAACTACCTCACTTTCCACTGATTTCTTATTCGAAAGAATAGCTGTGTAGGGTCGAACTAACAGGTGGAACAATCGTTCCAGTATCACATGCCCGTAGGTCGTATGCAGTGTAAGTCAATTGGACTGAACACTTTCTACTGACTATTGTTCTTGCTGTTAGCCAACTTGTCCAAGTAGCTGCTTATTTACTTAGTCGTTATGTGTGTGATTGTTTTGCTAGACTTTGCTTGTTATTTATTCTTTGCATCTAGTCACTTGTGTTTGCTATGCTTTGCTCGTTATCTGTTTCTTGTGCTGTGTAGAGAGAATCATCAAGCTGTGTGAGAGTCAGGTTAACTCTGATTTTATTATTGGATACATACATATTTATACAATAAAATAGAACAATAGAATTGCACCAGTAGCTTTAGACAAAAGAATAGGCTACGCCTATCTGGCCTGATTGGCTCATAGAACTTAAAGAGGCAGTCTCTAGTTACGGCTGATTTCACAGCAGCACATGTGTATGTTTACAAAATATATGAAAATATGGCAAGTAATAAATAAGTGTTCGTAATGATAGTTAGTTACGTACAGAGTCGACTGTGTGGGTCGATCGTTTCCCCAACACACTCCGCCCCATTGGCGCTCGTAGGGCCAATAAACTAACATTGGGGAAATGTCCTGGTGTACTTAGAAAGCGTCCCGTTCTCGCTGTATAGCAGCCTTCAGCTCTTCGGCTCGTTGTAGACATCTAACGCTTCTCTGGTAACTTAATACAATTCTTCTTCATGTCTCTTAATCTTCCTGTATCTGTCCTCGCGCCTTTCTGTCTCCATTTGTCTTTCTACTCCTCTCTTTGCTACTCGTTCTCGGCCGATAGGATATGCTCCTTTCTCTGATCTCTCCTTGCTCCCACTCGACCTCTCTCTCTCTCACTTCGTTCCTCTTTCTCTGGGTTTAGCTCGATCTTTATCACTTTCTGTGATGTTTCTGCCACTTGGTCTCCCAGCTGTCTCTTGACTGGTTTCCGGCTGGTGGGGCTACTCGACCTCTCTTTGATCGGAGCGGGTGTGCCGAATAGTGGCGGGTTTTGCCAATTCATCACTTGGCAAAATTTCGTGTACGATGCTTTATCAACCTCGAAGAGGGGTCGATCCAACCCGCCATGTTCGGCCGCGCCGTTCTGTTGCCTAACATGTTTTAAAATTGTGTCCCTGGAGGCACGTTTGTGTCCACATGCGCAGAAAAAGAATACATAGTGCTGCCTGATATGGTAGTTGATCCGTTTTTTTTTTAAGTTCTAGTTGGCAGATGTTAAACCTCCATTTTTCGTTGTCTTTTGTAGGCTTTACTGTTTGTCGGATTTTGTTGATTGTTTCTTCCGACAGCCATGTTTCTTTTTGTTGATAGGTGTGTGTGGGTGGAGGAGGTGCGCTTGGCTAGTGTTGTCTGAGGCGGCACCTAGCTGCTCCTTCTTCTGCAACCTCTATCCTACCGACTCTCACCGGTGATGTCGGCATTTCCTTTCGAGGTATCCTATGTCTTTTTCTGGTAGGTTCGGCAGTAATGGCTGCAATGATCGCTGGATCTTCTTCGGTTGATAAGTGTCCGTTGTTGCTCTCTGCCATTCTTGCTGCTGTCTCTTCGTTGTTGTCATTTAATTGTTGTTTGCTGACTGTGCGCTGTGGCTCTGTGTTTGTGAGTTTTGTATTGCCGCTCATCACTTGATTGGTTTGGTTATTCTTTTGTTTCGGTAGCCACGTGGTGTGACGTAGGGGGTCTAGGCTCCTCCCTCTATTTTTTGGTGGTTGGTGGGGTACCTCTATGAATTCTGTAGGGGAGTTGTCCATCCTTGTTTTCCGTTTTCCCGATCGTGGTTTAGTGTGATAGTCATCCACTCTTGATTTTTATTTCTTTGCCCCCTTTGCCAGTTACCCCCACCGATATTAGCTGTTGTTTGTTTGTTGTTGTTTAACCCTAACTTATATCGTGTTTCCGCTGCGTTGGCCCATGGTATATATACCATTTTTTCTACTCTCCTTGTTGACTCAGGTTCTGACCCGTTTACCTGCATACCTTTCGCAGCAGGGCTCCCTTCTCTAGTTTAGTAGCATTGATAGTCGGTAAACTTGATGGGGGTTTCCTTATTCTCATGGGTCGACCTCTCTCTTCTGTTCTCTCTGGCTCTGGATTGAGGGGTGGCCGGTGTGTGTCCTCTGCAGGGGGTTCGGTGGGTGTTTCGTCCACCGGGGGCCCTGTAGGGGTAGGGGGTCGTTCTTCGGCCAGCTTTAACAATGTTGTGGCTGGTGGTTCTGGGGGGTGGTGCTGGTGGTGTTTCGCTCTCCACCGGTTCTTCGGGAGTTGGTGGGCCTTCTGGTCTCCTCTCCCTCGGTATGTCGGGTAGTGGATCGGTAGTGTCCGTCCTGGGCGTGAGTGTCCGTCTTTGATACGCCCCTCTCATATTGGGCCGGACGGCCTGCTCTCGGATGGGTGGCGCTCTCCCTATGGTTTCTCCACAGGTTCGATATGCCTTTAGTCGGCACCCATTTTGGGTGAAGCCTTGCCGGTTCCTTTCCAGGCGATAGGTGTGGTTCGGGTAGGTCTCGGTTATAGTATAGGGGCCTAGATAACTAGGCTGTAGTTTAGAGTTACTGCCCTTCGTTTGCCACTTATTTTCAATCACTACCAGCTCGTCTTTGCTGAACCGGGGGGGTTCTCCAGTTTCATCCTGTCGGATCTTTGCTTGCTGGTTCCTCACATATTCATGTGCGATGGCCAGGTCTCCTTGTATTCGGAGGGCGTGTTCAGTGATGCTATGGGGGTCCAGCGAGGGTGGTGATCCGGTTAGTTGGTCGGGCAGCCGTACCTCTCTCCCCAACATGAGTAGGTTCGGGGTCTCCCCGGTGGTAGAGTTGGGTGTGGCTCTGCAGGCTCGCATGATTTGGGGGAGTAACCCGTCCCATTCATCTTGGCCCTTGCTCAGTATTAGGGTTCGTAGGGTGTCTCCCAGTGTCCGATTCTGCAGCTCCACCATGCCATTCCCTTGGGGGTGGTAGGGGGTGGTGCACGTCTTGCGTATCCCCCACAGGGCACAGAGCTCTTCTAGTAAGGTGGACTCGAATTGAGCCCCTTGGTCCGAGTGTAGTTGCTCAGGGAGTCCCCAGTAACTAAAGACCCGCTCATCTAGGGCGATGGCCACTGTGGGGGCGGTAGCGTCGGGTAGGGCTATGACGTCTTGCCAACGAGTGAAATGGTCAGTGAGCACCATTATCCACCGATTTTTTCTTTTGGTGAGGCGCAGGGGGCCCACGGGGTCAACGCCCAATTTTTGGAATAGCCTCTGTCCGTCGGGCACGGTGGGTCTTCTACTCCTTTTCGCCACCTGGCACACTTCACAGCTCTTTACGAGTCTGCGTGTTAGTCCCGACATCCCTGGCCAGTACCAATCTAGCTGTAGTCGATGGCGGGTTCGATTGATACCTGTATGTGCCATCAGGTGCGTGTCTCACACGACCTTGGTTCTCCAGGCGGGTGGACACAGTGAGCAGGTTCTGACCCTTCCCTGGTGATCAACTTTACGGATTTTCAAAAACAGTGAGTGGACAACTTCGACTTCAAATAGCAACTTGGACTGGCAAAATCCATGGCTTTTGATAATGCAAGGTGCAACGACTGAACAAGCAAAAGAATTTGGAAATATAACATTGGATGAGAGTAAATCTTTTTGAAAATTTTCAGTGAATTGGTACTCACTCAGGATCAGAAGATGCGAAAATATTCATTTCTATTGTGACGTTGTAGAAGAACTTTGATAAATATTAAAGCTTTTTTTGATATCGTTCAATCAGTGTGATGCTGCAATAAAATAAAAACACATGGGAATTATAAAACAAATTGTCTGTATACCAGAGGTTTTCTTTTTGTTCCATTTGGTGCAGTCCTGACTCAACAACACACCATTTAAAGTGCTCAGTATGCAGGCCAAAATTGAGTGATTCTGTGTTAGACTGAAACTTTGAACATCTATAAATCCAAAACTCTGACGCAGTTCCACTAACCAAGACCCTCCAATTGATTAGGCAATGAGAGAATATGTGTAGCTGGAAAAGTAACAGATAAAAGGGTTTCTATTTTGAGCACTCATGTATCCATAGCAACCACTGAATTAGCCTAAGTGTTAGGCCAACATATGAGGCATTTGTGTATTTTGCTTGGAATATACTGTGCGTTTTTTATTGGGAGTTGCATGCCCCATCGTTATCTTGGCAACTTTTAAATGGATTTCATTGGATGATTGGTTTAGTGGGCGGGGTTTTTTGTGTTGGTCATCACCATGGATGAAATATATGGTATATTCATGGATAAAATATACCAGGATTGCGGCTGCGTAATAGAAATTTTGTGACAAGCCAAATGTAGCCGTTTGTGGGAACCGCCATACTGCTCCAAAATTTTCTAGACCACTTGGATCTCGTAATCAATATCGTGTTCTTATTCATTTTTAACACGCTCATTTCACGCCGTGGGCATACTGCGTTAGTTTTGACAACTCAAGTATTGTTACTTACAATACCATATCCGCTCCGAGAACAAAATTGAATATGCCAACGATAACATATATATAATCTTTGGTATGTGGAAAACTCGTTTCACAATTTATTGATTTTACGCAGCTTCCGCTCCGAAGCTAAAAAATCAGAACATCGCCTTTTCAATAGAATAGTTACGATATTTTGCGAGCTGCTAGAGTAGTTTATGTTTCCGCTCCGAACAACCAATTCAATATGGGCGCCATGGATGACTTCCCATTGGCAAAAATTGGCTACACCCCGTTCGGGTTTCTGGCAATCCTGGTATATTTCATCCATGGCCATCACTGAATGAAAGATATTCAAAGCTTTCCATAAATTAGCTGTTTTGTTTGGAGTTGTGCCTACTCTACCGTGTTCGAGGTCAGAAAATTAATAATTTATGCCAGTGTCTCTCATTCAAGCTTTCATATACAGCGCTGCATGGTCGTTAGCCACGCTTTTTCAGCTATTAAACTAGTACAGTATACAAGTTCACTACTGATGATTTATGACTGTAAGACAACAGTTTGTTCCTTCTTGATTAACATAAATTGACAAGAATAGAAAAACAAAAACTGGGGAATGCGGGATAAGAGCGTGTAGGAGGAAGCAACTGGTAACCAACAGAGATGGCGAAGGAGAGAGGAAGGGAAAGAGGGGGGGGGGAGCGGAAGGGAGAGACTTGATGTAAAACCACATTTTCTGAGATAATACAACAGTTGGGATAAAAACCTAAAAGGCTTTAGTTATAATATAAAATATATAAATGCCACTTACTTTGAAAAAGTTTGAAAATAGAAGAAGCCTCTGAATCGCGAGCGGCTGTGGGTTGCTGAGGTCCAACAAGTTGTGTCCCTCAGAAACCCAAAATGCGTTTCTTTTTACAGAGACTTGCAAGGTTTATATATGGTGCTGAAAATAGTTCAAAATTTATGATGTAGAGTTGATATAAAACCAGAGATTCTAGAAGGAAAATGTGCTTTCAAAAAAGTGTTTGCACTGGGTTTGTTTACCTACAACAGCATTATATTAAAATATAAGCATGAAAAATCAGCTGGAATCAGTGTCGTTTCAGGTTTCCAAAGTAGATTTAAAAAATGGATCTTTGGTCCATGGACTGGTCAAGTCGCTGGTGAAGAGGTACATGATTGTCTTTAGAAGTCCTTGAGGGTAAAAGAGCAAGTCATTTTCTGGTTGCAAAACCTGATAATCTTTACAGAAGTAGAGCGGATGGTTGCATTAGGTCTGAATAAACTGGGCCATAGAAACTAACTGCTTATGTTGATAAAGGCTTAAATGCTGATATTGATAGCTGTTTATAGAATTGCATAAATAATTCATAGGTAATATTAGGTATTATGGTTTTGTATGGCAATGCAAAAGTTTGAAATGGTTGCTTGGGTGACTCTCACTATTGTGTATGAGCTTGAAGTAGAGAGAATTTCCCCCCCCCCCCTTCAGGTTGCCACCTAGGCTAATGCAATTAAGCGTCTCAACTTGAAAAGAGTTGTCTTCTCTCTTTACCGCTGTTCACAACGAGACTGAATAGTAATAATTTATAATATGCTACCAGCTAAGTTGGAAATGAGTTAGACACAAACTACATTGTTTTGGTCTAATACATGCATGGTTGTATTGTGAAATGATCTAGTTATTAGAAATTCATAATTTGACTAGTTAGTGGACGACAATGATATGATTGAGTATAGTTAGTTGAAGTCCATAAAAACATTGAGTCAAGTTGATAAAAGTCCATAAAAAGATTGAGTCAAGTTGGTAAAAGTCCATAATAAGATTGAGTCAAGATAGTAAAGGTCCATAATGAGTTTGAGTCAAGTTAGTAAAGGTCCATAATGAGTTTGAGTCAAGTTAGTAAAGGTCCATATGAGTTTGAGCCAAGTTGGTAAAAATGCATAATAAGATTATTTAGTAAGTAAGTTTGTTATGTACTAGTTAGTTGACGTTCAAAACAAGATTGAGCCAGGTTGGTATAAGTCCATAACGAGATTGAGTCAGGTTGGTTTCAGTCCAAAATGAGATTGAGTCAAGTTGGTAGAAGTTCATAATGAGATTGAGTCAAGTTGGTAGAAGTTCATAATGAGATTGAGTCAAGTTGGTAGAAGTCCATGATGAGTTTGAGTCAAGTTAGTGAAAGTTCAAAATGAAATTGAGTAAAGTTGGTAAAAGTCCATAATAAGATTGAAACAAGTTAGTAAACGTCCATAATGAAATTGAGTCAAGTTGGTAAAAGTCCATAATAAGATTGAGTCAAGTTAGTAAAAGGCCATAATGGGTTTGAGTCTAGTACGTAGAAGTCCATAAGGAGAGTGAGTCAGGTTGGTAAAAGTCCATCATGTTGTAGAGCCTCATCCATATATGACACTGGCACATTTCAGATTGAGAGAACAACTCCCACATATGCTATAACTGCAAGAGCTATACAACCAATTATAGCCAAGTTTACATGCTCGTATCGTGTATTCACAGTTGGATAAGCTTGAAGTAAAAGGCCTAAGTACTATGTGCATATATACAATTCATAAATAGTGTAAAAATTATATAACAACTATTATATACAAAAATACAAAATATACAAGGATATAAAACGGTGTACTAGTTGTGGCAAGCTACTAGGTGTGTACAGTAGTAGTGTAAAAAATGATATAATCTGGGTTGAAAAATTTATCTATATAATTATGTATCCCTAGTGTGTTGTCATCTGTCTTCTGGAGAAACTGACTACAAACAAATGAATACAACAAGTTTACTGACTGACCAATCAGATTTATTGGGCTACCAAAGCGACCAATCAGAAGTGCATATAGAGCATGGATACTTACTAGCTGCGCTAACAAATGAGTGGGAGATTTAGACTCATTGCTAGTTATTGTATCTACTAGTCTTTTGGAATCACTTAATAACTTGTGGAGTCTGTCGGTAGATGACACCTACAAGGATGGCAGACTACAACTTAGCCAGGGTGGCTATCGTAAACCACAGCTAAATACAGCAAAGAAATTTTAGGGGGGCTGTCTTACCCTTGCACGTAATGGTACATCGTTAGCTACCAGGAAAAACGTAGTGGGCTTAGTAATATTAGAAATTGTCTCCTCATTACATCAAACAACCAAACCACACAAACATGCAAGAGTGGACAACTCATAGAATAACCTAGGATGGACAAAATGCAGATTCTGGAGGCACAGTAGCTCTTTGAAAGTTAAAAATACGACTTTTGTTTTCAAAACCTTCGCTCGCTCAGGGATAATAGAGTTATTTATTAGTTGAGAGAATATTCCCTATATTATTACATAACATTACATGGTTATTTACAATATTTCTGATGTGGATTAGAGCAACTTCTACTGTTACTCGATGTTTTGCAGTGGGTTATGTTAGACCTACTTGGCACAGCACTTCAATAACTAATAGTAAGTTCTTTTACTAAATGAAATTGTCAAATTACGTCATCTAGTCTTTTTAAAGGTCTGTTCCCGGAGATGTAATTAAATAAAATGACTGTAATCAACAAACTAGCCAGGTGAGACACTTCACAGGATTGACTGTCTGATGCACTTACCTTGTACACAACAAACAAAAATTTGCTGCGATTCACCATAAAACAAATAGTTTCACACCAAAAAGTGAACGAAAAATATCTTACACTCGTATCTGCGTGTCCGTCTAATGTAACCACTTCCCCATATCCACTCCTGTCTACGCCCCTGTCCCCAGTGGGTGAGAAATGATGTCTGGGTGGAGAGTGACCAATCCTGCGAGGACTTCTATTGGGGGTGGAGCTAACGGACCCATTGCCAGTGAGATCAAACATGGAGCTACAAGAACATATACTTTACACCCCACAGACCACACAGCCAGTAGAGTAGAGAGGTATTATATCTCACCTGTCGTTGAGGTTACATTTATACTTGATGTCTTTCTCTTTGATGTCAGAGAGCTCCTTGCGCGTGGCAGCGAGTTTGTGTTGCTGAAGGTCATACAGCTGCCTGAGAGAGGCCAGCTCTGTGTCTGTCCTTTCTTGTTTTGACTTTTGTAGTGAGAGCATCTGGTCTTTTCTCTTCTCTCGTTCAACTGAATATGCAAAAACTGGTGGATAATATACACATATAAATATACAGTATATAACAAAATATATACCCTACAGGATGAAAATATTCGTTGGAAGTTAATTTCGCGTTTACACGAGTTCTAAATTCGCGAAATATTATTTCCATTAAAAACTAATGCCATTTTTACATTAATTTTTATTCGATTTTTCGACGGATTCATAAAAAATGTGTGAAGTTGTCTTCTCCTACCGCAAAGGTTTCCCGCTTCGCGAAAAATAATATCCGTTAAATCATCAGAGAGAAGACAACTCGCAAAATTAACTTCCGTTAATAATTTCACCCTATAGGGTACATAATTTTTTAATGCAGAAAATACATGTATACGTGAAAGTTGAATTCGCAATAAACAGAATAAATTTTCTACTAGTGATCTACACTTTGCCCATAACAAGTATTACGATCATTTTTTAAAAGTTAGTGGTTATGGCTTAAAAGTTTATTTATGTACCTTTTATTGAAACCGAGAGGAAAGTATCATAATATAACTGCCTGCCAAGTCTTACAAGCTACCCATAGCACTGGAGATGCTTTACGAAAACTGCCATTTTTTTAAATGAATACTATAGTTATTATATCTCAAGGGAACGTTTTTTCTCTCCTGTATTATCATAAATATTCATCCATTGCCTGAATCTTTAGCACTTCCAATACACGATGTTAGCTAAACTTCCTAACAGCTGTATGGAAATAATTGCTCAAATTTGCACCGAAAATTATAATTTCATCGAGAGAAAAAAAGAGTAAAAAGCGATATGAAATATGGTTGCCAACCATGTTTTATCAATTGCAGGTGATTTAAAATAGTCGTCGGAGTTATCTATAAACAGAGTGTTAGAAACGTAAATAAAATAATATTTATTAACGCTATGGGTGGAGTTATATGCCCGGGTATATTTTGACTGTTGTACACAATCTAACATTATATTCTCATTGTACTTACTGTAATAGATTTTAACAACCCTTAATGCATACTCATTGGGAGTAATAATAACAATCACCAAACAATATGTCTGCTATTTAAAGTAGGACGGGCTTTTCAAGACGCACTTTGTGTGTAGAGTTGCTTTCTCATCAAGCATTGTAAAACTATTGAGAAAACTCACTAGCGGCAACAAAAGTGCATTAGGTATGCAGAGGTCTATGGAGGTCTATGACAACGCGTTCGACAGAAGGGATTATCTGCATTATGATATTATATAGTATATTCCAGCAAGTAGTTAGTCAGTCTGTACCATTTTTGTTACTTTTTTAGTTTCAAACTACTTTTTAAAAATTTTAATTATTATTTAGTGCTTTTGAAGTTTTTTCTTGGAAAGATAGCTGGTATTTCAGATTTAATTATTATTGTTGTTGTCGAAAAAACAACGCCGGAAATACAATTTCGGCAATGTTTTTTTTCACCCAGTATTATTATGAGATTATACTTATGTTTTTGTTTGATTAATTTTTCACTTGAAAATTATTATTTTGATAAAAAAAATTCACTAATTCTTTTGATTTTGATCACTATCAAGTGAACGCCAGTGTATACATAATAGCGAGCTTACCAAAGATAAAACAAATTGCTGACTTGAGAAAAACAGCTTCAAAAAAATTAAAATCTGTTGCAATATCATTGTTCTGCAATCAAAAGAGTCTCTGCACAATGCCAATATTTAGGAGGCCCTACTTCTATGCGAACAAGCCAAAAATTTGAAAACTCGCTTTACAGCTCTATATAACTTGTTGCGTCTTCGGGGAAAAAATTGCCTCTTGTCGAGTGCTGACTGCGTCTATAGGAATCGTCTTACTGGTGAGAGGGCAACTCTCAGATAATTTTTCTGAACACATTTCAACCTCAAAAAGTTTAAATTAAATCAAATCCTCTTCAAATTAGGCGTCATAGGCCAATAGCTTAAAAGGCTAATAGTTAGCGAGTTGTCCTCTCTTGAAAATCTAAGGGTTACAGCTGGTAGAGGAGTATATTGTACGTAACTACAGGTAATATCTATACAGCACACTAAACTAACCCGTGTAGGAAAGTTCTTCCTGTTTCTCCTTCAGGAGTCGTCTTATCTTCTCCAGTTCCTCATCTTTTACATCCAAGGTGGCGCTGCTGATGTCGAGCTCACCTGTACGTACACATGAAGCCTAACATGCAATCTATCGCAGATGACAACAAATATTCAAGGTCACCGGTGGGTCAAAGCTTACTTTTGAGTCCGTCCGAGGTTTGCTTTAGCTCTAAATACTTGGTCTTCCATTCATTGGCTGAAGTCTTCACTTCTAGAGTTATCTTTTCCAGCTGTTTGTAGGAGAATTCTAAAGACTGGAGCCTGGAGGCTAAATCTGTAACCTCCTTGTTAGTAGCGACAGCCTCTTTCTCCTGCATCAGTGGAGAGTAAGTATAGTACTGACATGTAGGTATAGTACTGACATGTAGGTATAGTACTGACATGTAGGTATAGTACTGACATGTAGGTATAGTACTGACATGTAGGTATAGTACTGACATGTAGGTATAGTACTGACATGTAGGTATAGTACTGACATGTAGGTATAGTACTGACATGTAGGTATAGTACTGACATGTAGGTATAGTACTGACATGTAGGTATAGTACTGACATGTAGGTATAGTACTGACATGTAGGTATAGTACTGACATGTAGGTATAGTACTGACATGTAGGTATAGTACTGACATGTAGGTACATTACTGACATGTATGTATAGTACTGACACACATAGTACTGACATGTAGGTACAGTACTGACATGTATGTATGGTACTGACATGTAGGCATACCTTGACTTGTAGGATGTGCTGTAAATGTAGCACTTTACTCTGCGCATCTCCAAGACACTGTGAGGTATGCTTGAAGGACTCTTCTAACTTGTGGTTGTACTCCTACCAATGTACCAGTTAATACTCTAACTACATACATAACCCTGGCTAGTACCAGTTAATACTCTAACTACATACATAACCCTGGCTAGTACCAGTTAATACTCTAACTACATACATAACCCTGGCTAGTACCAGTTAATACTCTAACTACATACATAACCCTGGCTAGTACCAGTTAATACTCTAACTACATACATAACCCTGGCTAGTACCAGTTAATACTCTAACTACATACATAACCCTGGCTAGAGGGCAGTTAATACTCTAACTACATACATAACCCTGGCTAGTACCAGTTAATACTCTAACTACATACATAACCCTGGCTAGTACCAGTTAATACTCTAACTACATACATAACCCTGGCTAGAGGGCTGTTATAGCCCAAGTATAATAGCAAGTACTCTAACGGCATTAATAATATAGCAGCTAATGTAAAATAACTTTAATGGAAACTCCATCACTGAAATAGTTTAATGCGATTGGTTAAAAGTGGTAGTTGCTAGCGATTTTTTCATCTCAATCAAAACCTGATAATCACAAATAATATTCTAACAATTGCTACAGCACTTTCACAGAAAATGCAAGTGCTGTAATCTACAATGAATTAGTGATCTCTATGGCAGGTCTGTAAGCAGCAGTGTGGGGGACACAGTTCCACAGTGTTGAGGCTGGGTACCTGTAGCTCCCGCAGTTCCCCACACACAGTCTTATGCTCCTCCTCTATGCTGTGCAGCTGATGTCTGCTGCTCTCCAGAGCGGAAGAAGAATCTAGAGCTTCACCTTCGATGGCCTTGAACTTCTTGAGCAGCTCTCTAATCTGATTGTTTCTTTTACTCAAATCGCCTGAAAGTGAGCAGATAAAGTGAAATGTGACCCACATAGACATAGATGTGCAGTACACAACTATGATATAAACGTCTATGAACAGATACAGGTCAACCACTAGATTTTTTATTAATCAAAGTTTTGAAGGATTTCAACCGTGATTACTTGAAATATTTGAACTTTTTTATTGGGATATCCTTTTTAATTATCACATACAGTTATCAACCCTGATGGGAGGACAACTCTAACATAATGATAATTGCAGCGCTAGCCAGGGTGGCTCTCTATGAGGGGGGAGGGGGTGAGAGAACCAAACCCCGCCCACCATCATAAACACCGCCTCTTGAGAGCCGCCCCGGCTATTGCAGCGCTATTGATTATTATTATTATTATCTATATTGCGACATTGACGGAAGCAGTGTACATTCAACATAAATAATATAATTACAACAAATATCATAAATTTTGGTTTGCTGTTAAAAAACGTACAAAGTTTTCAATTTAAGTTTTCAATCGACAAAGAACTTTACCCCGAGCATCAGCATAAAGCAAATAGAAATTTTTGATTGACTTCCAAACTACGCAAGTTTGAGTGATCCAAAACCCCTCTAAGAATCAACCGATGGAAGTTTAGTGCATGGATTCACTTGTTAGCTAGCAGCACAGCTGACACAACCTCAGCTACATACAAGTAGGCACACAGCGATATAAGCAGTCAACATCGTCTGATAGACACTCTAGCACACATGACAGACCGCTTACCGATGTATGTTAGGGACAGACAACTCTTCTGTATAAAAACCCAAACAAATGCATTTGAGTAAAACATAAATCTCAAAAAAACGAACAGAAAAAAAGGCTTTATCTGAATATAGGTCGGTAAGCAATTGACGTACGTTCAAGCTTGACGCACTTTTGTTCCAACGACAGTGTAAGACTTCTGTCTTCCTGCCACGCCTTCATTTCCATATGGTGGGCTTGTACCATCTCATTGAGCTCTCTGTCTCGATCTCTCAACTCTCCAATCAACAACTGCAGCTCCGTTCTTTGTTTTATAATTGTATCTCTTTCCATCTCCGTCAACATCTGTACACAAATATCCGTACACAAACACCTGTACACAAACATTTGTACAGAAACATTTTTTCATCATTAGGGAAACATTGCAAGGCACACCTCACACTGTAGCGGAGATGAAACTTACACTAGATTGATGATCTCCACCAGATGTAGAAGGGAAATCTTTTCTGAACGCAAATCTGGTTGGCGGTAGAGAAGCACCATCGGGCATGTCACCCCCGGCTGCTGAAGGGTGGTCTGCAAATCTCAATAACTTAGCAGAGCTCTTAGATGGAGTGCTATGAGCGATAGGCCCTGCGTAAACAAACACTAAACTAGAAAATATGTGACCTTGGGCTATGCATATATCGGCTTATGCAAAATTGCAATCCTCATTAATTTTGGAAATCTGCCACACATGAGCGATTATGCCAGCGAAATCGCAATTGTCTGCTCGCTGCGATTTTTCGTCACAAATAACAGAGATTATTCATCGCTGAGCATGCACAGGGATTTCATATTCGCACTTCATCGTTATTGGTCAATCAAATTCACAAGCAGCGAAACCAATTTATTATTTTCTACAACACAAAAGTCGATCAAAGATTATATATAATTAATCGTTGATTACAATTGTTTAGCTGATTATTGTGTCAACAATTAAATAAATTATCTTTGCTCGTGTAGCAGAAACTATTTAGAATTTTCCATATGTATTAATATATCCTTATATTGATCCTAATTGTGTCAATCATGGGGGCAATGGCTAGCTGCAGTGAAATAATTGTGGACTACAATATTAATTATTATTATATTTGATTTATTACAATAAAATACTTAATAATAACAGTAATAATAATTCAGATGACATTTATTTATTTAATTCCACGAGACTGTAGTAAAACCGCTCTGAATGCTGCACATAGTATGATTCGTCAGTACTGCTCGGAAAATAACATTATTTTTTATCGAGTTGCTTTGCATTGTGGGGGGATAACTCTCAAGCGATTGATTGCCTTGGGTGTGGCTTTGTTCGCTAACCGCGATTCAACACACTAATTCGCTCTCATGTGGCAAGGGCTTTACAACTGCCTCCAGTGATCACACAGGAAATATAAATTGGATAGACTTTTGTTTTAAAGGCTTGTCATAAAATGATTGGAGCGCAATGTCATAAATATATGTAGTACACAAATAATGCCTGGGTTCTCATACCACCACTTTGACTAGAGGATCGATGGTGCTTTGACCTCTCCATCTTTGTTACCGTAGACTGCAGTTCCTCATTTAACCAGCACTGAGCCAATTCATCTCTGCAACAGTCTCTAATAAAATAATTAAAAGAGAAATTATTTCATTGTTCATTATCTGCACATGTCTTAGTACAACGACGCATTAAATTTATCATTATTGGCAACAAAAACATCAGTTTTATTAGTACTTTATCATTATTATTATTATCATTATTATTATCATTATCATTATCATTATCATTATCATTATCATTATCATTATCATTATCATTATCATTATCATTATCATTATCATTATCATTATCATTATCATTATCATTATCATTATCATTATCATTATCATTATCATTATCATTATCATTATCATTATCATTATCATTATCATTATCATTATTATTATTATTATTATTATTAACAGTCCTATGAGGTATCTTTTATTTGTTGGCAAAAGTTAAAGCCCTTGTACATAAATAACTTGATAATCTCAGATTTAAATGAATTTTGGCAGGATGTAAAATTTAGGTTGCCAGAACATAACCCTAAAAATTTTATCTATATCAGTAATGCATTTTTGTGTATTTTACAAGCTGAAAAACCCCGTAATTTATGAGAGATTTGCATGATGCGCAAAGTTACCTCCTACTTTTGTGATGGATTGCGAGTGCCGAGAATGCGTATTGGTTGGACCAGTAGAACGATTCATTGCATTTGATTAGCTTAGCTTACAGTAAGCGCCCAAATCATATGGACAGTCAACACCCGAAAGCAAGTTTTTGAGCTATAACGTCATAGCTGTAGCTAAATGTAGGCATTTATGACCATCAACTGAAATAGCGAACTGAGGGCTCAAATTAAGAGGTGACAGTACTTGCTAGTTAGTTGCTAGCAAGTTAGAGGTCTATTATGACTAGTTAGTTGCTAGCAAGTTAGAGGTCTATTATGACACTTCCTTCATTGAAAGCTTATGAAAGTGGTGGAACAGCTATGGCACCATACTATGGTGGCTAAGAACATTTTGCGTTTTGAAATGGCTGAACGCTTTCCAAACCATCTGAACACTTTCGTAAAAGTCTGAATTTTAGCAAACCTTCTGAAAACTTTGTGAAACCATTCACAAGTTTTGAAAAACTGAGGATATGCTGGTTCGCTCTATTGATGATAAATCTCCACTCACGACTGATACTTCTTTTTACTAAATACTGAACAGTTGAATTTCATTGAAATGAAAAAAAACGTTTTTATCTGTTATTAAAAGTATTATAATTAATATATAAGACATAACTACATTATTGAAAATGGATTTTAGAAACTATTGCGCAGGATTTGTGTTTGGGTGGTAGTTGCCCACCTGCACAGTTTCCCACAGTTGCAGTTATTACTTGCAAAGACAGTACATTAATTGTTCTGTGCTTATATGAGTTCTTCCTGACAACAGGGTCGACAGTAGGAGCCATTAGGGTCGAACTGACTGGAACCGAACAGTCCGTGAGGAACGAAGACTCAGTGCCATACGACTGAAGTCGTAGGCAGTGATGGCCAATCTGATTGAACACTTTCTTCCTGAACTTCGCCTGCACGGGTTGATGGCTAGACCAAGTTGTTGAGCAAGAATCTTCTGAGAGCGAGGTTATTTTTGATTATATTCTGACAAGACATGAGGTTAATAGAAAAGGAGAACAAAGAAACCATAAGCGACGCCTTACTGTTACCATAAAATAATTTGTACATTTTCGTGAAAAACCGTTTGCAATATAAATAATAATTATAATAAATATTATCAGTTTCTTACACTAAATGTTTGTGGCGCCAAAATATATATATACATATAAATTGTGGCTATGGAAATAAGTGTTGTCAGCGATGGAGTCCCTTACACTATACTGAACAATCGTATACAGAGTTGAATAATTTGCTCTAGGTCTATGATCTACTCTATGTTAGGTAAGTGGCATAGAGGCCATAAAGAAAATGAGAGCGATCGTCTTTGGTTCAAAAGTCATGTGCTTTGCAAACTTTTCAAAATAGTTCAGATTATTCTAAAACAATTCATACTATTTTTAAAGCGTACCAACGGTTTGAAATTTTCTAAACTATCCGAATAATTCCTAAATCGTCCAGATTATTTGCAAAGCAACTATATACTTTGTAAAATTTAACCGTTGTTGGACAGGAAATACCATTTTATTGCATGAGATCCCACAACCGCTACGGCTGGCAATTTACTATTATCAATTTTATGACTAGAAGGATGATTAAAAGACACTTTGCAGGCTGTCTAGATTATTTCAAAGCTATTCATACGCTTCGAAAAATAAAACCATCCAACGTTATGAGCCACCATCCATACACAAAGTGACGAGATTATCTTTAAGCCCCTGTATCTTGAGAATAAATAATTGTACGGGCACAAAAAATTTTGCATGTTCAGTAATCACTCTTCGTTATATTGACAGCGCACAAATCAATTAAATCCAAAGTTACATCGATATTTATGCTTGAGGGTTTTAAACGCTTTTCTGAAGGAAGAGACTTGTATTGTTATTATTATTATTAATTTTAATACAGAAACTTTTTCTTTTGTAGCAAGAAGAAGACATGCAAGTGAAACCACTACGCAACAACTAACAGCTGCTGTCTCTTATGATGTTAAAAATTTTGTACTGACAGCAGTAGTTACAAATAATTATTCAATCACCAATGAGGTATATAGCACAGACAGCTGTTAGTTGTTGATGTCAACAACTAACAGCTGTCTGTGGTTTATAGTAGTAGATGACTATAATAAGGATTATTATTATGATAATGAGATCATCTATCTAGTGGATTATCTCACCTTATATATTATTTATCATCTAATAATAATTCAGATTTTTCATCGATCCGCCTTTTCATAGAAAGAAAATTAATTTCTTGATTTAATAGTAATCTCATAACAGCAGCAACAACAATTAATAACAACTATAATAATAAATTATAAGAAAGAATAAATTGATAATAATAAAATATAATAATAATTAATTATAATTATTATAATAATAATAATGAATTGAATAGTTAAATACATTATTATTTATAATACTGCTACTACTACCACTATTACTACCACTACTACTACTACCACTACTACTACCACTACCTACTACTACCACTACTACTCTACTACTACTACTTCTCCCAGTTTTACTACTACTTACTTACTACTACTTCAGTTCTACTACTACTGCTTCTTCCAGTACGTACTACCACTACTACTACTTCTTCCAGTACTACTATCACTCCCACTACTAATACTAGTAGTTACTTAAGTTAGCAATTTACTAACAACAACAACTTGTACAAGGAAGAAGTTGTTCAAAACGGCAAGCACCACAACAACAACAATTAATTAATAAATAATAATAATAAATTTAATAATTAATAATAATTAATAATTATACTAACTTCCTCCTGACTTACCCGTATTTTTGTATGAATTATTAACTGTAAGCAAGAAATTAACTTGAGATTTAGACAGATAATTCAAATACTGTGCTGATAAGACCCAGATATACAACTGTATGAGATAAATTACTGTTTATTAACTTTTAATACATACAGGGTGATTTGGTTTCAAGGAATTTTCGGTAGGTGCGGATGTTGATAAACAAAACACTGCCGCGCTGGTTATTCGACCAATAACAGCTCAGCAATCATGACCTCTCAGACAAACAACAACGACTTTGTATAAAAAGTTGATTTGTTCCAAAACGATCAGTTATTCAATATGGCGGCATCCATGAAAGGGGAAATTCCGGATTTGGAATCCCTCAAGAAATTGACTAGAGATGATCTAAGACGTATTTTGGAAGGGGTAAATATTGGCAATTAGGATATTGTGGCACAGTGTATTAGTTCAACATATTAAAGTGTGTAGTTCAAGCTTTTTAATATCAATGCATGTTAATACGCAGTAGTACTCAGTACTGTAGTAGTAGTAGTAGCAGCAGCAGTGGTGGTAATAAAATAATAATGAATAATAATAATAATTATATTATTATAATAATAATAATTAATTCATAACGCAACCACAACACTACTACTTACTAATACAACTAATACAACCAAATGTGAAGTCATAATCTTTGGCAACAACAGCAGAGTGCCGCCCACCTACACGCTGGGCGGTGTCCCACTTAAGTCTGTCCCAGAAACAACATACCTAGGTGTGACATTTCAGTCAGACCTAAAATTCAACAGACACATCACAGCCAAAGTGAATACTGCCAACAAAGTCCTAGGAAGTATAAAGTTTGCTCTCCACAATGCCCCAGAGAAAGCCAAACTGCTGGCATACACCAGTCTGTGCAGGCCTGTCTTAGAGTATGCTGACACTCTCTGGGACCCAGCTGACAACCCTACAACAGAAGAAATCGAGCTGACACAAAGCAAGGCTATACGCTTTGTCAAAGGCATAAAAGGAAGGCGCGGCTTAACTGATGCCCGCTCCCAACTAGAACTCCAGCCCCTCAAAGACAGGAGGAAAAAACACAGACTCTCTTTGCTGATGAGAATCCTCTCTGATGAAGAAAGACATGAGGCCCTATCCTCAGCGTACGACGAGGTCATCGACAACCGAGCCAACGCCACCATGGTGACAAGAGCTGCTACGCGGGGAGAACCAACAGCAATTTTTGCTTCTTCCAAACTGTACCACAACAGTTTCTTGCCCAGGACTGTAAGAGACCTGAGGCTTGGGCCATCCAATACTCAACCCTAACGACAGCTATATGCTGTTACCCCTGCCTAAACCACTGGTTTTTGCTCACAAATGATTAATATATGAGGCACTCCCCTCTATGCCCTAGGGCTTTTTATTAGAGTGTTCTACAATCATCGAGGTAAGATTCGAGGTAAGATACTTATTATTATTATCAAATTTAATTTCGGGTGGTAGCACACCTACACCTTTCTCAGGAATCTGGACTACTAGCGGACCAACTGCCTACCACTGCGGGGACATACATACAACATCATCATTCATTCATCGATCATATATATATACCTAAACTTACTTAGGCTACTCTCCCTACCCTACCAACCAGGAACAACTGCTAGTCATCGTTCACTCCAAGATGTTTACTGGTTGGTGGAGACCATAGGTCAGATCCAGACTAAGGACGATCATCAGTTGACTGCCGACTTGTCTAATTGTACTTGTATCTGTATATGTTTTGTTATAATAATTATACTTCAACTAATAATTATGTTATAATTCCAGTCTTGTTGTTCCTAATATAAATGAAGACGGTTGTGAAAGAGTAGAGATTCAAATGTCTTTATTGGGTCTGTATCCAGTTGTGCTCCTCTTACTACGCTGAGTATCGAGGGGAGCACAGCCAGCTTATATACCAAAATAGTTACATAACGAAAATTTATCACATGATAAATAAATATGTGGGTGCGTGACAACAATAACAAAAGCGATCACGACTCACTATATCTAGAGTAAAATACGTATCAATCACAACAATGTTTCCTCATTTACCTTTACAGAAAAATGGCTATGTATATCTGTAGGGGTACGGACCATTCGAAACTGACGTTTCGAAAATGGACACTTCGAAACTCTTTGGGGATGGGGATTTGGGGTTGGAGGGTTCAGGTTTAAGAGTTTCGAACAGTTCATTTTCGAAACGTCAGTTTCGAATCATGACGGAATCATATCTGTATTGGGTGCATAGCACCGTGTTTATTATTTACTTACGTTGCTGGAAATAGAACAAAAAGGTAACCAGTTGAGTTGTGCGCTTCGTTTCCTGCGCAGTAACTCTCCACTTTGGGCTGGCAGGGAATACAACTCTGTTTATCTATTTCTCTTTTGACAACAAGGGACACAACTACCACCATTGTACTTGCACAACCCTCTACGAAATATAACTGAGCATGTACGCAAACTGGTGTGCGTCAATTGTTCTTATGCCACTTGTTCGGGGAGAGGTGCAAAACATTTCCCAAGGGTAGACGATTATGACTATCTGTTTATTTGCCTCCTCCAATTGTCTGCTTAGCAGAACACCCAGGGAGCTGGGCACAGACTATTTTCTGGCTACGCATGAAGAGATGACTGTCTATCAGCCTCCTGTTCAGACACCTGGCTAGCAGAACTCTCACCGAGTACTTGGATACAGGTACACCTGATTGCCTAGGCAATCAAGAGAGGGCTATCAAACTTCAACGCAAGTGCCTGGCTAACAGAACTCTCTCCCATGAGAGCCGGGCACAGACACACTAGTTGGCCATGTAACTAGTAGAGAGACAACTACGGCCTGAAGACCCATCTGTCTCAACACAACCAAATCTGGCTAACAGACTCCCAGTAATCTAAAAAGGAACATTAAAAATAATATTTCATAAACCTCTCACCCACCCAATCAATACCGTTATTCCAACAAACTAAAATGTGACCTATCAATAAATTATATACTTTCAAGTTATGCATTCTGGCTCACCCTGTGCATGCTAGCCTTCCAAATGCCAGTTCATATAATACTAGAATATCTAATATTGACATTAACCCTAACTTTCTTCCTGTTTGTGGTCAGAGACACATTGCATACCAGGTGTCTGCTGCTTGAAACACTCTTCCAGTTAAAGAGATTAGCGGCCTCTTCTGGGCTCGTTGGTATAGTCTTTGCATCGCAGGGCGACTGACTGCTGACATGGCCTCTACCTCGACTAACCTTGCTATTATGCGAATCGGTCCTCATCACTAGGTAATATTGTTACTTTCTTTTGTTATTATATTATTGATGAAAATAAATTACTATGCAATACAGAGCTGGGCACAGATTTTACCAACTGCTCATGCAACCAGTTCAGATGACTACGGCCAGAGGGCCCCTCTGCCCTCAGAGCCCTATACTATGGTGGCTCATAACGTTAGACAGTTTCGTTTTCAAAGCGTATGAACGGATTTGAAATAGTCTAGACGGTTTGCAAAGCGTCTTTTACATTGAAAATAATTGGGTGATAGCAGTAAAATAGCCCAAGAAACTATGTTTAAAAACGGGCTTGTTGGTTATAGGAAATTCATCGTCGGCCTCAGCAGTTGCGGGATTCATGCTATAAAACTGTATTTCCTGTCTGACAATCGTAAATTCTGCAAACCGTATAGTTCTCTTGCAAATAATTCAGACGGCTTAGAAATAATTCAGATGATTTAGAAAATTACAAACTGTGTGGACGCTTTAGAAAGAGTATGAACTATTTACAAACCGTATGAATTATTTTGAAATGGTCTAAACTGTTTTAAAATAGTCTAAACTATTTTGAAATAGTTGGAAAAGTTTGCAAAGCACATGGCTTTCGAACCAAAAGCGATCGTCATCATTTTATTTATAGCTTCTATACAACTTGATCAACATAGACGTAGATCAAAAGACATAGAGCAAATTAATTAACTGTATAAAACTGTTGTTGAACATAATTTCTAAAATTGATTTTTACATTTATAGTTAGGTTGTATTTATTATTTAAAATAATTTGAAACAAATAATATTTAATAAATAAGAAAAAAATTTTATTTAAAGAAAATTCAACTGTTTGGTGTTTAGGAAAAACATTATCAATCATAAATGGACTGTAGATCTATGATCAATAGAGTGAACCAGCAAATCGGCTCGGATTTTCAAAGCCAACGAACGATTTCACAAAGCGTTCAGAAATTTTGCAAAACTTCAGACTATTTCAAATTCATTCAAACGGTTTGGAAAGCGTTCAGACGTTTTACAACACAAAACGTTCTGAGCCACCATACTATACTGCTAGAAAAACTCTTTACAGAGCTGAACACGTATAGACTAGCTGACCATGCAACTAGAAAGACAGTTACGGCTTGTACAACCTATCAGTCTCAGCGCGGAACTCAAGGCTAGCTGACTCTTCCAAGAGCCGAGCACAAGTATTCAAATAGCTACAAGGTGGCTATAGGTGCAGAGCCACTCCTCTCCTATTGAATAGATAAGCCTGTAGGCAACAGCATCAAAATCGACTGATTCATTTCATAAAACATACCTGCTTATATATAACAAAAAGTAGAAGCATTAGTGCCCATACAAGAAAATCTGGCGGCTTAATAACCATTTAGCTACATGCCCTAAGTTCGTAATTGACTAATGAGAGGATATCACATAATAATTAGACTAGAGCGTGTGAATTATATAATAGGTAGGAGTGCATGCTACAGTTGCCTAGCGGTTGTATTTTCTCTGTTTGTGAATAAGTTATTATAATTCACTCATCTATTAATATTTTATTGCAATGACGATAATAAAGTTCATGTCAAAAAATTGGGTAGCTTAAAGTGATAGTTTATAATTTTTGTATGCGTGTTGATTAAATTATTCATTCTAATCATGGTGTATGATGATGACGACGATGATGATAATGATGATTTGTCATTTATTGTCAATAAGTAACAAATTGGAAGAACTCAAAGAAAATAACAAAAATTAATTTTGTACCTCATAAATTAATATTATTAATTATTATTTTTATTATCATTATGTTTCTACCAAGCAGCGCTACACATTTTTCGCGACAAAAAGTACCTATAGCTAGAAACAACTACTTCCTTGACAAGCTTGGAAATTTTGAGAAAAAGCTCATGTTGATTTCCTATTAATAATTAAACTAACCAAAATCACCAACCTCAAACTTGAAAGATTATCATTGCCATGAATCTGCAATACTGCCCTTACTTTCTTTTCCTTTCAAAATCTATGATGCTGCAGCTAGTGGGTTAAAAAAAGTAATTAATGTTTACTTAAGTTGTTGTAAAAAGATATTGTCCCCTCAACATGCTAAATGGTGACACACCATTATTACCTTTGTAGTCCAATTCTCAAGAAATACATGCCGTCGCCATGATTGTAGATGAAATTGGGCTCACCAATGATGCCGAGATTAGTCTATCATGTGTCTAGTCTTTGCGCTGCCTGTCTGCAGTATGCCTTTGATTAGTAATATCGTTGCAGACATGACCCAACATACTTTGTTTAACGCAATAATGCATTTATTAAATACATACACACACTATTTCACATAAAGACATGGAAGCACTACCTTTTACAAAAAAATAATTGTATCCATGACTATAATTAAATTGTGTTTACTTCATAATATAGAATTTCAGTAGACTTTTTAATAAAGTCCAACAAGCATTTAGGGGCAAATATTAAAAGCTCATACATGACCCTGTCAACTGTCTTATACGAAGCAATTTATATTGTATCCAGAGATGGTTTTATTTATGTCTGTGCTTAATTGTGTTGGACACAGGCTAAGGTCACGCAAATCTTACATCTTCTGCTGTACCTATTGGGAACACAGCATTCATAAATAAATATTTATTATAAATTCTCTGTCTAATCTCTTGTAATATTTGACAACTAGCCAAGTATATGTGACTACAAGTTTGTGTCTCAGGAGAACCTTCTCCTTAGACTCCATGACTGAGATCTGCTCCTATATTACTGCTTACGAGCGTTAGATGTATTTATACAGCGACATGGGGTGAAGGATTTATTCATAGACCCAAGCTTGATGAAACCAATCGATAGAATAGCTGACATCAGGTTTCTAAAAGATCATGGCGTCGACAAAATATTCAAGATTGACTCTTCAAAATCGGTCAAAGGCAACAAAGAGTAAGCCTATATAATAATATCTAGTTCTGTATCAACAATGTAACGGCATGAACTGTAGAGAGCTTAATCTGCTTTTTCTCCTTCTGCAGGAGATTCTACATCACGCGACCCAAAGTGTTCAACATCAAGCTAATAGTAGAACAAATCAAAAGTGAGATTTCTGTCGGAGAAAGCCGTCGATATACCATTGTAATGGTACCCAGGAGTGTAAGTGTCTGAAACCTGATATATTACATTGAATACATGCTCTGTAAAGTGAGTCCTTCGATTCATTGCTTCTCCGCTGTAGTTGTACATTTGTGAGAAGATTCTAGAAGAGCAAGGGGTGCTGGGCAGTGTGGCTATAGAGTCGCTGGCCTTACACATGCTCCCCATAGACACGGATATCATCACAATGGAACTAGATTTCTTCTATTCTTCATACTTCCTGGTGAGTGCCCAACCCATATACGTGGCAACTGTTGTATTAGGAGTTGTCTCCTCAAGCAGATACAATGCGTACACCTCTGGCAAAAGATTGTGGTCGATACAGGCTTGTCAATAGCTGTTCCCTATTACTTATGCTCTGGTTCGTCTGTTTAAACCCAGCATACTGCAGTGGCTGGGTGTATAATATTTTATGCGCGACAGCAATATTTACCCAAGTTGTGGTGTACATCATATCCGTAACACATCACAAACAGCGACCACCTATCTTTATTGTCATGTTGGTAAATGATTCTCCCTTGGCTTTATATAAAGGTGCTAGTTAGAGTTGGTTTGGTATATTGAGTGCTGCTTGTGACGTGAGGTCTGTTAGATAGGGAGTTGTCTGCTCAATAAAAATAACGCAACTCCGATCCGGTATTGAATATAAGTATTTGGATGGAGATTCAGTTTGTTAATCGTAGATAGACGCATATAATGCCACATACAATTTATATTTTGGTTTTTAGATTCACCTGTTGACTATGTGTGTTTTTTATTTGTAGCACAACGACAGCACTTGGGTGCATGCGGCAGCATCTGCCTTGGTCTCCCTCCAGCAAGAGTTTGGTAAATTACAGAATGTGTACGCTATAGGACAGTGCGCTAAGGTGTGTGTGTGTGTACGATATATAATATGTAGTCATACGTGTGCTGTATATAATGCACTACATATAGTACAGTATATCCACAGAATACTTGGGAGTTGTCAGAGACTCTTCTGGACTATGGCCCTGATATTACTGGACTCAAAAGTCAAATTGGTCATGTGATCATCTTAGACCGAGGTATGTACCTCAGCATATTCATAGAGTAAGATTTGATGGGGTGGTTTACG
Organism: Cryptosula pallasiana; assembly: GCA_945261195.1. Classification (NCBI taxonomy): domain Eukaryota; kingdom Metazoa; phylum Bryozoa; class Gymnolaemata; order Cheilostomatida; family Cryptosulidae; genus Cryptosula; species Cryptosula pallasiana. Next base: position 4,669,824 of record OX183139.1, read on the forward strand.
CAGCCTTACTGCCTGTTAAGTCACTCAGCTAGCATTTCCTTGGACAGATTTGAGCTGGGCCATCTATGGTATCAAACAATTTAATGCATGTATGCAGTGTTTGGTACAAAATAGTCTTTTTCTACAGCTGCCAAATGTATTTTGGAGCTGTTCTCTTTTTTGTGTACATGGGTAGACAACTTCGAATTTTAATAAGCACGGTGTTTTGTGGTAAAAGGAAGATTCTATGTATATTTATGCCCTGCGTTTGTATGTTTTGTCATTACTGGTTGACTCACTGCTTGCAGACGTTGATCTAGTGAGCCCACTGTGTTCTCAAGTAACGTACGAAGGGCTGCTAGATGATATATTCGGCATTCACTGCGGTGCTGTAGAGTTTGGTAAGGAGGTGACAGGAGGGGACAAGTCCATAAAAATGTTTCTCAACTCAAAAGATTCGGTTTGTGTGTTTTTATCATACTGTACTGCTCTATGGATATTGCTCTGCTCTCTATAAGAACACAGGCTATTGTATTGCTCTAATGTATCCATTTCTTTGCTTTTAGCTATTCGAGGAAATCAGGAATAAACATTTTTCTGTAGTCTTCAAATTGCTGAGCACTAAGGCTAAGGAGCTGCAGAGGAACATCAGCGTAAGTGAACTTGGATTATTGCGCGATGTAGCTCTGTAATTGTTTTATGGTGGTATAAGACAATCATTGCTCTTTGCAGAAAAAGGACGGAATGTCCGTTGCACAGATGAAAGATTTTGTAGCCAAAGATCTTCAAAGTTTGGGGCAGACCAAGCGTTCTCTCACTCTACACATCAGCGCCTGCGAAGTAATCACAAATAAGAAGACTGCAGAGGGAGATCTAGAGGAGCTACTAGCCACGGAACACGGTAACACAGGCTATGTTATTGTTAGATTGTTGTAAGAGGAAACAAGTTTGCGTGTCATTTCTGTCAGCAAGCGTAATATCTCAGTTTGGCAATAATGAGTTTTTGTTGAGGAAATGAGATTGCTATTACTGTGTAAGCAGCTGATAGCAGTTGATTTGCTGTAATATTGTATTGTGAGTTGTGAAGTGGTTTATCTGCCGACTTCAGTCTTTAATTGGCTTTTACCACAAAGGGGCTAGTATGCTGTGCTGACATTGCTATCATTTAGCATTTTACAATATTTATTACTACGTGATGACTTATTGGGGCTGTCTCGGGAATATCAGCTGGTCACATGACCCAGCGTGGTCTAAATTGTAAAACATTGAGTGATGATAGAACATCAGTTTAGTTGAAATAAAGGTTTATATAAAAATGGGTTGATAGCAGTTTATTTTGTTTAAATTTAATATTACGTTTTTTGTGTCATTATGGTTTATTGCGCAATAGCTGAAAGCTTTACCGTACATTGGTGTGATTACACATGTCTGTATAGCTAGCCGCTTTCCCTAACTATAAATGGTGAGTGAGCTCTTTGGATCCAACAGTCAGTTTCCTGAAGTCATGCTGTATTGACACGAGTAATAAACTGTCTAATCCTACAAACTTTACCTTCTCCAATCTCCATTTATATTTCTTACCATAATGTAACGTGTGATCACAAATTTTGGGTTAGCTAATAAATAATTAATTGGTTTTGTTACCAATTGTCCTGCGGGTAATATTTTTTCATAAAATTATCATTTTAAAATTTTATTATTTATGTTTATCGAGTAAATCTTGTGCAGGAAGTTTCTGGAAAAATGAATGATTACCATAAATATCAAAACTCGCATTCTATAGAGCAGCTTCCTGTGTAGATCACATGATGTAGGAGGTCTCTATGTCACTGCCGATTATTGGGATGATTAAAACTTACGTAAACAAAAAAGGATAAAACATGTATTTGTTTAAAGTTATATACATTGGATGTTTTTTCCAAAAAATAAAATATGAATAGTTTTTGTTAATTGTTTTTGACCGGTAAAGTTGACTCGATACAAGGGAAGCAATACCGTCTATTGCCCTAAGCTACTCAGTAATATTGCTGTTGGTAAAATGAGCTCTTCTCATAGATTTCCTATTGAATATTGACCCCATAAAGTTGAGATATCAATGTGTGAGTTGGTAATAAGACAATAACAATAATTCATTAAGATGATGTAGATATTATTCCATCACCATTATAGCCTGAGTATTATACCTGCAAATATCTTTATTTATTATGCTAATAATATAGTAAGCCTTGAACCAGATTACATGCAGATCTCATGCTAGTACTCATATGTAACCTATTAGTTTGGTTGATGAGGTGGTTTTCTCTCTTGTAAGTGCAGAAGCTTTCACACAATTGTATGTGCAGGACTGCTGGAAGGTCAGGGTATGAATGAGAACAAGAAATACATAGAAGAGCTGATATACCAACAGAAATCTGCTGATAACGTGCTTAGGCTCTTATGTCTGCTGTCATTGGTCAGAGATGGGCTGTCACCTGAGACGTACGAGTCATTTAAAACATTGTTCCTTCAGGTACTATGATGTGAGCTCTAGATACGTATTGTGTGTCTATGTTTCATGGATATATTTACTGCATAGACATCTAAACCTTTAGTGTATGCTGATGACACTATCTTTTTATCGACACACAGTAACGTCTCCACATTAAACTTTAATTGCAATGACGATTTGACAAAAATCTCAAAATGGTGTGTTGGAAATAGAATGGTTATCAATACTAATAAATCATATTTTCTTTTGTTTAATTATCATAATAGTTTGCAGAGTTTCCTTGTCACTTTTGAAGGTAAAAACTTGATACGCAAAAACAAAACAAAAATTTTGGGTTTTGTGATAAATGATAGACTCACTTGGGATGACCATATCTTGGAAACTGAAGCCAAACTTTGTAGCAGCTATCACGAAACTATCATACTAACAAATCAGCGAAAACATTTTACTATCACTTTATACTCTGTCACCTGGTTTATAGTATAATTATTTATCACAATCTATCTCCTAAATACCTGTCAAAATCGTTATTTTCATTACAAAAAAAGAGCTTTTCGATTGATAGCAAATGCTCATACCATTCCTCTTTCGTTAATTAGAACAAATGACATCGCCACTTCAATTCAACTGTTACCATTACCAAAATTGGCTCAATATTTTGCGGCAATCACTGGTTTTAAAATTTTCAATAATATTGTTCCTAGCTATATTTCTGTAGATTTTACCACTAGTCGTAAATGCTATTTTAATTTTCGTAACTGCAAGAAACTTTATGCCATCATACAAGCTGCAATAGAAACACATATATCTGCCACATTCAACCAACTGCCTACTTCTCTAGGCATTTTCGGATCGAGAACGTTCATTCCAAAATGGGCGAAATTTTCGTTTTTCGGCGAGTACAAAACCTGTTTTTTGGAACTCTATGCTGAACGGTGGTTTTACCGTTCAGGGGGTCGTCCACCCTATGACGTTCTTGATCCGAATGCGTAGAGTTCTCCTATAATAAATATTTTTGCAAATAATGAGCCCTTTTACGTTAGTTACAATAACAAGACAAGAGTGATGAGGCCTCAAGTTTCATTTCTAACAACAATAATAATAAAATAAATAATAACAAGTCTTGAAGCATGTTGATGTTGAAATTATTTTTGGACACATTTTACTGAGGATGGTGAATTAAAATAAAATTGTAATAAATAATTATAATATAAGAAAAATGTATGATAATCATTATTAATATTACTGTTATTCAAATGATATCATCATTAATATTATTATAAGTTCTTATAGTTTTTTTTAATTATTTTATTATACTTTAGTTAGTAAAAAAAACAATTGTTCAAATAGCCAAACATCACCAACTGATAATAAACATTGTTAAAAATGAAAAATAGTAATTAGTAAAACACATAAGTAACTGGTAATAATTATCAAAATTATTATTTACTTTTTTATAATATATAACCAAAAAGCTGTCACCTCAGCAGGATGCGCCTTTTACTATTCACTGCGACACTAGAAAAAAAGAAGATAACTCCGATGAAGTGAACTTTTGATTTTGAACGTTCATGCATAGAAATTATGCCAGGAACGAACGTCAAAATTGCATTCGGAAGCGCTTTCCCGTGCCAATTTTTTCAAGGCATGGACGTTCTTGATCCGAAAATGCCTTCTGAGAATCACACAATCCCTGTCGGTTTTCAAATTAAATTTATTTAAATATCAATGGATAATTATTTTAAATAAACTGTGCTTGCGTAGACTTCTTTTTTCTGTGTTTATTTTTTCTTTTATTCTTGCTTTTTGCTTTTCTTTTTCTTCTAGCTATGGCGCTTTATGGAAAACATTTTTATAAAATGAAATTGATGTAAATTATTATATATATATAGAGCCATGGATACCACCACATACTCACCTTCCACAACCTTGCCAAGCTCGGACTATTCACCAAACGGTCTGCACCTCAGCAGACCACCGTCAAACTACCTGGATCTTCTGGTTCCAGTATCAAGTTAGTCACAGGAAAACTGAACTTGCCAAGGAAAAGCTCATTTCAAGTTCTCAGCAAGAATTTACACTTGGTAGGAATTGCGTCACTGCATGTCACTTTGGCTACGTGCCATCTTAGCTATATGTCACTTTGGCTACGTGCCATCTTAGCTATATGTCACTTTGGCTACGTGCCACCTTAGCTATATGCCATCTTAGCTATATGTCACTTTGGCTACGTGCCACCTTAGCTATATGTCACTTTGGCTACGTGCCATCTTAGCTATATTTCACTTTGGCTACGTGCCATCTTAGCTATATGCCACTTTGGCTACGTGCCACCTTAGCTATATGTCACTTTGGCTACGTGCCACCTTAGCTATATGTCACTTCGGCTACGTGCCATCTTAGCTATATGTCACTTTGGCTACGTGCCATCTTAGCTATATGCCACTTTGGCTACGTGCCATCTTAGCTATATGTCACTTTGGCTACGTGCCATCTTAGCTATATGCCACTTTGGCTACGTGCCACCTTAGCTATATGTCACTTTGGCTATACGGTATCTCAGCTAAAGATCACACTATATACATGTTTGTAGTAAAACTTGATTTCTTTGCAGATTCCTAAAGTGAGTGGAGACATAGAGTTGGGAAACCCAACAGACATGGCGTATGTATTCAGTGGTACATACAGGCCTCTATCTTGTAGACTCGTAGAGCTGGTAGGTATCACACACTAGTGACTTGTATTGTGTGCTACAGTATTAGAGGTCTGTCAGTCTCTACTCGCAACCCTTAGCGAAATATCTTGTGGCAGCGGTGAAGGCAGCAAATGAGATTTGGAAGTTTGACGGATTTGTTGTAGATTCTGCAGAAGAGAGGCTTCTCTGGTATAGAAGATAGCATTAAACTTATCACTAATACCTACCTCCAGAACACAAGAGCACAATCGGCTAGAGGTACATCCGTACAATTTTAGCTTTGGCTTCTGCAACTTGTCTTGTCTGCATTTCATCATGTCTGCATCTTGTCTGCATCTTGTCTGCATCTCATCCTGTCTGCATCTCCTCCTGTCTGCATCCTGTCTGCATCTCGTCCTGTCTGCATCTCATCCTGTCTGCATCTCATCCTGTCTGCATCTCATCCTGCCTGCATCTCATCCTGTCTCCATCTCATCCTGCCTGCATCTTGTTTGCATTTCTTCTTGTCTTCATCTGGTCCTGTCTACATCTTGCTCATCTGTACATTTTACCAACTAACCAAGTTTTTTATTATTTTGACACAAGTTTATTTAACTTGTGCTAAAATTTATCTTCAGTTTATCAATTTGTTTTTCCTCTAGTTTTACAAAGTTCATTTTACTGTCTGATTGTCATTTTTTTATTTTAGCTTCTATTATTCATTTCTTTAGAGATTAAACTGCAGATATAAGAAGCTGTATTTTTGCTGACACACTGCCCACATGTCAGTGTCGTCAGCAGTATGTTACTATAGCTGAGAGAGTAGCCACCGCCCACACTCTAACCTCATATATTCTATGTACATTCTATATGCATCCCTCTTACTCATATTTCAATTAGTCAATTTCTATTGAGTTTCTGCTCATTGACCTACGATGGATGACACTCACTTGGTTAATTGGTATATTTATTGTGGCTCGGCTGAGAACTAAATCATTAACTCTTTTGTGTGAGAGTAGCAGCTGTGTAAATGTGTTCATAGCAACGGCGTAGCTATCAACTCTATATGTCTATGTCTTTTCTGAGATACACGATATCTCTCTCTGTCGATTGTCTGCTTTATTACAATGATGTAACTTTTTCGTAAAATTTTTTAATCTAATGTTTTGATTTTTTTAATTTTTCTTCATCCTAAATGCATTCTTAATATTGCTTTTTAATCTTATGAAAACTTCAGTAGATGAAATCAAAATTATTTACAAAAATCCTACAGGATACTTCCATCTTCTTCATATATTTTTTGGTATAAAAAAAGACATTATTATCAAAATTTATTTGATCAAACATAGCTAAGATTGTTTTGCCCGAAAAATTCTTCCATTTTTTATGGTTTTTTGGATATTTAGTTTTGTAAATTACTCAATTGCTTTGTTGTTTCGATGGTCAATGATATTATTATGTAATCGAAGGGAATACCAGCCTATGCAATTTTTTTTTCTTTTATTATTATTTTGAAAATATTTATGCTGTTGGCTGGTTTGTTTTACCGCATCATTTTATTGCCAGGATTTATTCTTCCCAAAAAATTGTTGAATTTTAGTTTCCTGTCGGCCACAATCATCTGCACAGTTTTGCAGGTTGAGTAACGAGAGAGTATATATCCATTGCAGGAGCCAAGCAAGATGGACACATGTCCAGAGACAGCAAGGAACAAACTGTAGCAGTTTTCTTTTTGGGTGGTGTAACTTACTCGGAGATCGCTGCCTTGCGTTTCTTAGGCCATCTGACAGGTACGTTCACATCTACACTTCATTGATTGTTGTTTTATCGAAGGCTATGTATTGTACGAAACACTCATAGCCCAGATATAAACTGTGCCGGATATGTATATAGTATATATTTATGTTTGTTTTAAAATAATGATGTTTGCGGGTATGTCATACCTTTATAATTTATTTTTATTTGTTTTTTCATATAGGCAACAAGTTTCTAATTTTAACTACTAACATCCTGACAGGAAACAGATTCATCTCCAGTTTAAAGGATGTTTGATGGGGGCTGTGTTACTTTTTCCTTCTCAGATTTACTTTCACACTCTAGCAAACTTTTCTGTAAAATCTTTGATGTTATTTCCTGTCAAATTGATTTATGTAGATTTCACACGTGTTGTTTTATGTAGCCAGTGCAATATTCAAGTTAAATTTGATCGGTGCAGTTAATTTATAAATTTTAATCCGTCATTAAGTTTCTATTTATACGTGCGTCAGATAGTGCTGAGCCGATATCCTATTTTTTTACATTGCAACACGTTTTTGTTATGCTTGACAGTGATTGGTCGAATGTAATTTTTTCTCTATTCTTATTGTATTCATAATATGTCAAATATAATTCAATTAAAATTTTTTCAATAACTATTGGGTTTGGTTGATTTGCTGATTATTTACTCCCTTTGTGGGAAGTGCAACAACATCAAATATTTACACCGGCTGTGAATGTTCATCTCTAGATTGCTGTGTGTTCGCTCTGTTGGGGGACTTTACCTGTGAGGTGTGGGAGTTACAACACCTTGAGTGAGTGACACGATAGTTGCTGTTGAAGGCAGTCCAACTGTTATATCGGCATTTAGTTGACATAAACTAGTAATTTATGTTACTGTTAGTGTTTGCTGGTACTGGTGCATCCCTAGTCTGGTATCATCTCAGTTTTACATAGCATTGCTACATTCTTTATCTGGAACAGAATGAGATATCCATTAGCTCGTGGACATCGCTACATTATGTAATGTCGTCTGTTGTCAATTCTGATAATAATATTTTGTGTATTATCATCCAGCCAGTCAACAAGTTTTTTTTTAGCTAAAATAATTTTATGATCTCCCTTGTATGTGGTGCGGTCACAAAGTGGGACAGTTGTCTAGATAATACCTGATTAGACCGCCAAGCTTCAGTCTGATCTCTCCATAATCACCAATCGGACCAATATTTATTCTATTAGAGAGATAATTGTGATCGATCATCGCTCAGATGACAACCCCAGTAACATTCACTAATTCGTCCGTATTCCAGGACGTATGATTTCCCTGCAGAATACATATTGTAGTGGATTTTGGGGGGCCGACCAAACGTCCACCAACAACGCCTCACTCCAGAGGTAAACTTCCAACAGAGGAGTATGCCAACTCCACAACTGTTCCCGGAGCCCACGGCTCAAACGTACAACTCAATGACTTGTTGAGTTAACCATACTTTATTACACAGCGTAACCAGCAATGTATAATAAGGGTAAATGTATCATGCTACTTGGCTTAAGCACAGGTAGAATCCCAATACAATACAAGGAGTCTAGTGAAATGTTCTGCCTTTTATAGGCAGAGCATAATTAAAACATATGCCCAAACAAGGGGCAACAAATCAGTAATGGCAGGAAGTGTTTACTCTAATCAGATCATAAGATATAAATATGCAATACAGTCATTGGCTAATATGAGGTTAAATATGAAGGGCGCCCAGAAGTAGGGGGCGGAGCTTCTCAGTCAATCTTGCTTACTCATGGTGGTGCAATGAGTAGCCCTGGTTCTTGGTCCTTATGGCTTGTGGTCCTAGGCTTTGTCTTGTTTGAGGACAGCTATGTTGCAGAGTCGGGCTCCTGCACCTTTGGTATTAATTTCGGTTCTCAGGCTATCGTAGAACTTTTCTCACCGACCCGGTATAGGTACGGTAAAGGCATTGCAGGGCCGGTAGTACATGCTGCAGGGCCGGCAGGGTGTGCTGCAGGGCCGGTGGTACCTCTGCAGGGCAGGCAGTGAATGCTGCAGGGCAGGCAGTGAATGCTGCAGGGCCGGTAGGGTTTCTACCGGCTGACTTGCTTATGTTCTGGCTGTGCCAGGCTCTATTCAGGCTTGCCTGTCACTCAACAGTTGTCAGGGGGACCTTGCGCAGTGGTAGTAGACATAAAAATCCACCACATTCCCCTCTCCATTAAAGACTGTATCTCTTTGGTCTTTAATTACATAATTCAACAAAGAGAATAATAGTGGCGAGCAACACCCGTGCTCGGTCAAGTTTGTGGGGAGAGCATCTTACTGCCTCCTAGCATCTCTAGGGGCGGCTTCCCATGCCTGTTTCGATCCCCCAGGGTCATAGGGGAAGTCGAGAACATTTCTCATTGCACAGACTGCTACCATAGCATCTGATGCATAAGCAGAGAAGGAACCTTCAGGGTTTCTCTCTTCTCCCTTGTTGTACGGGGTGGCCGGCTCATTCTCCAGCCTCAGCTTCTCTCCTGGAACCTCCTCTTTCAACATCGGGGGTGGCAATATCTGCATCAAGTACACCTCTAGGTTTGGCTGGACATCCACAGTTGACTGTGATTCAGCATCTTTTTCAGCTATAGGTGCTAGCTCCGTATCAATGGCAGCAGCAACAGGGGTTGGCTGGGGAGGTGCAGTTTCTGTCCGTAGCAACTCCTCCGCTGGCATGGCCAACAACTCCTCTTCTCCAAGTCCTGGAGGGTGGTAGGCTGCTAGGTCAGTTTCTAACAGCAAGCTCTCGTTCTTCACTTCTATCTCCAAACAGTTGGAAGTAGCCCTAGTGCCAATCTGTTGCACGAGGCTTTCTTTATTTGAGACAGTACACGGAGTGCCCTGGTCACTCTCTTGAGAGGGAATGACTGTCTCCTTTTTGTCAACCGCTTTCTCAGACTTCCGACTCATCCTGTCTGTGCTTGCAGGAGGCGGCTGAGCAGGGGTACTAGGAGCAAACTTTGGTGGTCCCTGGTAGCTCTCACGGGGGGAGTTCCGCTGGAGCCTTGCCATATCTGGTAGAGCAGCTTCTGGCAATCCTTTTGAAACCACATACGACCACAGTGGTGCAACTTCTTCGGCGGATATAACTGTTTTGGCGCCTTCCCCGGATTTCCCGGCTATTGCATCATGAGTGGTTTTAGCCACTGTCTTCGATGCTGGCAACCAACAGTTCCTTCCACTCCCTTTCATTGCCTGTGGGTGGTCATTAGGTAACTCCTCCTGTGCTTTCTTTTGGTGACCTTCCTGCTTGTCCAGGGGCGTAGCCAACAGGGGCGTAGAGGTAACGCTCGCTCTCTTTCCTCTGGCGACCTCAGTTTTCATCTCTTCACGCTCAAATTTTTTGTGCAGGCTATCCTTCCCCCTCTCCATCCTTTGGGAGGTCCTGCAGACTACTTGCTCACTTTCTGTAGGTGCTGTTGGGGAGAATCCATCCCAACCACCAAGTGGCATAACATCCTTTTGTGCCGCGTCTATCCACATGACGCTATCTTTTGGCAGCTTCCCATGCTTGTCCGTGCATGGTACATCGTGTCCGTCTATTGTAATGACGGAGTCTTGAAATCTGAGCAAACACTCATGAGTGGTGAGGAACGGCATCCCTATGATGGCGTCCTCGTTTATGTCACTTATCACGAAGCTGACATTGCTCTGTAACCCACAGATCTGTACGGACACCTTCACCGTGCCGTAGAACGCGATCTTTGACCCATCAGCCATCACTCCGTGTGACTCGCTGTTCTGCAGGGTGCTCCTCACACTCAGGGGTAGCCTTTGATAGACATGCCGAGATAACAGGTTTGTAGTACACCCCGGGTCTATAAGTATCGACACAACTCGTCCATCCATTTTTCCAGTGAGGAAATAGCTTGCCTCGTACGGACATACATGAGGGGAGCCGGTGGTGTCCGCCGCGTGCATCTTAGCAGGGGGCTGGCTCGTGTAGGGATGTTGCGTCCTCTGGCTCCGTTTGGGGGTGTTACGGCTCGCCCAATCGCAGGTAGATGCCGGTAGCTCTACTGCGGGCGACGGCCGTTTCCCGCCTGGGCAGGCATTCGTCGTGGTCTGGTACTCCACGATTTCTTTGGACACTGCCTTTGCATGTGTCCCAACTCTCCACAGTCCCAGCATTGGAGTGGTGGTTGATCAGGCAGTGGTGGAGGAGGCTGAGGTGTAGGGGTAACTCCTGATTTCAATGACTTGATTTCTTTCGTGAGTCCTGCTAACGCCTCCATGACTGCCGTCAGAGAGTCCTTGTTTGGCGGTGCAGGGCGGACATTCTTCACTGCAGTATGCGGTGTGTCCGACTCATCGTCAGTGTACCCCTCCTCATCTGTAGATTCGTCATCTACCATGCGCACGTGAGTAGACCTCTCTTCAGGACCTGTCCTGATCTGCAGGTATTCGTTCCCTGCTCTCACTGCGTCTGAAAGTTCCACTGGCTGTATTGCCAGGAGGTGTCTCTGCAAATAGGGGTTGCCTAATGTAGAGCTAAAGATATCTACTATCATTCGTTGCAACGATCTGTGGGGGAGGTCCGCATACGCGACCTGCACCAGTCGTTCTACTTCAGTGGCATGCTCCTGCAGCGTAGTCTTATACGCCCTGCGGAGGCCAGTAAGTTTGTATCTTGCTTCACGGGGGGTTAAACCAAACCTTGTCCGTAAAGCAGCAAATATGCCTTGCAACTGTGGTGCCTTACCACATTCAAGTGCACTCCCTCTCAGGGACTCTCGCAGATGCAGCAACGCTGTCTGCTCTGGCCATTCGTTGGCCTCAGCTACTCCCATGAAGCGCTCTATAAAATAGTCCACGTCTCCGTCTCCATCGAACTTCGGTGCTTTAAATAAAGACCGGTGATTGGCAGCGGCTGGCTGCATGACGGCTTGTAACGCTTCTGTCAAACGTTCCATCACATTCGCTTCGGGGTTTGCAGGTGGTACCCTACCAGCGCTGCGTGCCCGTTGGTTTGCCATTGTCTAGACTTAGAGGAGTAACTCAACTCAAGTGTACAATGGATAGTGTGCTGGTCCGTTTTTAGCGGCACCAGGTCTCTACAGCGTCTAGGGCTGTCTATATCAAATTGTCTCAGTAAACAAGGTACTGGAAAGTAACACAAGGCCGGTACAATATTGCACAGGGCCGGTAGTAATGTGTACAGGGCCGGCGTTTAGAGCGCAGGGCCGGTCACAAAGTTAGCAGGGCCGGTATCCGAAGACACAGGGCCGGTATCAGTGTGTGCAGGGCCGGTATCAAAGATACTGGGTTGTCTGGTTGCTGCAACGGAGTAAACTCAACGTTTATGCAGAGCTAAGTGACGCACACTTTCTGGGGAGCACTTCTTCAGGCGGAGCAAGCTCAACGTCTGTTCAAGAGTGTCCAAATGGGGGGTCTGTACGGTGAATACAGATCCGGATTTTCGGGCTGCAATATGCAGTTCCAAGGTAGCGCAGTCCAACAGCGTGAGAACAATCCCACTGCTGCCACCAGTGTAGTGGATTTTGGGGGGCCGACCAAACGTCCACCAACAACGCCTCACTCCAGAGGTAAACTTCCAACAGAGGAGTATGCCAACTCCACAACTGTTCCCGGAGCCCACGGCTCAAACGTACAACTCAATGACTTGTTGAGTTAACCATACTTTATTACACAGCGTAACCAGCAATGTATAATAAGGGTAAATGTATCATGCTACTTGGCTTAAGCACAGGTAGAATCCCAATACAATACAAGGAGTCTAGTGAAATGTTCTGCCTTTTATAGGCAGAGCATAATTAAAACATATGCCCAAACAAGGGGCAACAAATCAGTAATGGCAGGAAGTGTTTACTCTAATCAGATCATAAGATATAAATATGCAATACAGTCATTGGCTAATATGAGGTTAAATATGAAGGGCGCCCAGAAGTAGGGGGCGGAGCTTCTCAGTCAATCTTGCTTACTCATGGTGGTGCAATGAGTAGCCCTGGTTCTTGGTCCTTATGGCTTGTGGTCCTAGGCTTTGTCTTGTTTGAGGACAGCTATGTTGCAGAGTCGGGCTCCTGCACCTTTGGTATTAATTTCGGTTCTCAGGCTATCGTAGAACTTTTCTCACCGACCCGGTATAGGTACGGTAAAGGCATTGCAGGGCCGGTAGTACATGCTGCAGGGCCGGCAGGGTGTGCTGCAGGGCCGGTGGTACCTCTGCAGGGCAGGCAGTGAATGCTGCAGGGCAGGCAGTGAATGCTGCAGGGCCGGTAGGGTTTCTACCGGCTGACTTGCTTATGTTCTGGCTGTGCCAGGCTCTATTCAGGCTTGCCTGTCACTCAACAGTTGTCAGGGGGACCTTGCGCAGTGGTAGTAGACATAAAAATCCACCACAATATGTCTTTTGTCGGGATTTTTGTCTGAGAGCTACTTTCAGGGTCCTTGACATGCGCTGATTTTGTGAATATTTCCTTGCTTGGTTAGTCATGCTACTATAATTTTACGGAAGTTTTTAATTGTACAATTTTTTAAATAATCCGCATTCTTTTTTCCACAGACAGAAAATTAATTTCAGTGTCAACATTTTGTTGAGATTGAAATATTTAATTATTGAGATCAAGCATGAACTCTATATGAGAACCTGCGCACCTCTATACCTGCTGTAGAATAAGAACCTGTGCACCTCTACGCCTGCTGTAGAATAAGACCTGTGCATCTCTATGCCTGCTGTAGAATAAAAACCTGTGCACCTCTATGTCTGCTGTAGAATAAAAACCTGGGCACCTCTATGTCTGCTGTAGAATAAGTACCTGGGCACCTCTATGTCTTTTGTAGAATAAGTACCTTTGCACCTCTACGCCTGCTGTAGAATAAAAACCTGGGCACCTCTATGTCTGCTGTAGAATAAGTACCTTTGCACCTCTATGTCTGCTGTAGAATAAGAACCTGCGCACCTCTATGCCTGCTGTAGAATAAAAACCTTTGCACCTCTATGCCTGCTGTAGAATAAGTACATGTGCACCTCTATGCCTGCTGTAGAATAAGTACCTGTGCACCTCTATGTTTGCTGTACAATAAAAACCTGTGCACCTCTATGACTGCTGTAGAATAAATACCTTTGCACCTCTATGTCTGCTGTAGAATAAGAACCTGTGCACCTCTATGTTTGCTGTACAATAAAAACCTGTGCACCTCTATGACTGCTGTAGAATAAATACCTTTGCACCTCTATGTCTGCTGTAGAATAAGAACCTGTGCACCTCTACGCCTGCTGTAGAATAAAAACCTGGGCACCTCTATGTCTTCTGTAGAATAAGTACCTTTGCACCTCTATGTCTGCTGTAGAATAAGAACCTGCGCACCTATATGTCTGCTGTAGAATAAAAACCTGTGCACCTATATGTCTGCTGTAGAATAAAAACCTGGGTACCTCTACGTCTGCTGTAGAATAAAAACCTGTGCACCTCAATGACTGCGGTAGAATAAGTACCTGTGCACCTATATGTCTGCTGTAGAATTAAAACCTGGGTACCTCTATGTCTGCTGTAGAATAAAAACCTGTGCATCTCTATGTCTGCTGTAGAATAAAAACCTGGGCACTTCTATGTCTGCGGTAGAATAAGTACCTGTGCACCTCTGTGACTGCTGTAGAATAAGTACCTGCGCACCTCTATGCCTGCTGTAGAATGAAAACCTGTGCACCTCTGTAATATTCAGATCTCATCCCTAGAATTAGATTATTTGTACCATCAGTACAAGTTGCTCCCAACCAAAAGTGAAATTTAACCAAAATCAATTTTGTTTCATTGATTTTTCATTTCAACATTGTAAAACAAACCATTTGACGAGCAGAAATGTAAACCCAAACCGTACTTATAATATAACTTATGCTATGCGCAATGAAATATTTTGTTACCATTGAGCAACTATACACATATGAAGCCTTCATTTTAGTAGTTGTCTCGCCTTACAATTATTTAAACAACAAATGAATTAAAATTTATGCAAGAAGACAAGCAACACGCATTCCTAAAAAAAAAACATCGATATTGGTGATTGAATATCTGGATTATTTGAAATTGGTCCAGAATTTGTCACCTGCCGTCCACCACAAGACACCAGCGGCCACACATTCACATTTGGTGCAGCTCAAGAAAGTCACATTTCCCCTCATTAACGCAATCGTACTACTAATAATTATGCGTAATAACTGTAAATGATCAAAGAACAGGCAAGTGATTGGCTAATCAAAACTCGGTCTGTTCGATGATTGGATAGATACACCCTTCACACGCTCAACAACTGCTGTGTTGATAAACTGTATGAAATAATAGGACAGAATTGTGTATTGGTGACGATAGGCATAAAGTTGGATATAGACTGAGTGTCTAATTGCCTCTGTTAGCAGGCCGTACTTTAGAGGCAATAAAAGTTGAGTAGGTAGTTACGACGGACTATCGTCTGCTACATAAGCAAGCAGACGGCTGCTGCACGTGGTGAGATGGAACAGATGTCATTGATTCAGCGTAATGGAGATTTACATCACCAGGCAGAACAACCTCCGGGATTTTTCAGTCAGCGTAGAGCAACCATGGCAGCATCAGAAGGACCAATAGAATTACCAGCTGAAAAGCGGGTCAGATGCGTGAGCCCTCATCATACAAACACTAACAGGGCTCTTTCCGCATCTCTCGGCTCCAACAAAGATTTCAGAGTTGCTTTAGATAATGACGGTCTAGAACCAAAACGATCGACTCCATCTTGTGTTGAAGATGGCAGGTATATGCATAAACTGGACAAAGAAAATAAAAACCAGGCAAAATATGGTTCAACATTGACTAATATTGGGGTGGAATACATGAAAGCTACAGGAACAATGGGAGTTCGTTTTAAACAGCTACAGAGACCGTCTATATCTAAAAGCCATGAGTCTCTCACATGTCACGGACACCGAGAGAGAAGTAACAGTGCTGGAATAAGTAACTTATGTAGTGATCTTCCATTGATAATACCGATGAATCAGAGAAGCGTAAACCCCGAGGCGTGTAACTCTACTTTCAATCATTCGCACAAAAGTAACAACCCACAGCATCACGCGGGAT
This sequence comes from Cryptosula pallasiana, assembly GCA_945261195.1. Taxonomy (NCBI): domain Eukaryota; kingdom Metazoa; phylum Bryozoa; class Gymnolaemata; order Cheilostomatida; family Cryptosulidae; genus Cryptosula; species Cryptosula pallasiana. The sequence goes on from OX183139.1 coordinate 4,685,834, forward strand.
ACAGGTTAGGTCAACGTAAAACGTTAGCGGAGAAAAGGAGAAAAATAGCCGACTACAGCTGTGTGTTTGCTCTTGTTGGTGTGGCAATAATGATAGTGGAAATGGAATGTACCATCGGAAAACTGTACGATAAGGTAGGAAATTGTTTTTATTTATTTTATAAACAATATTAGTTGATCGAATGGTACAGCAAAAAATTATTTAGCAAAACATTTTTTAAAAAAATAAGATTGATGGTTGCATGAAAAAAGTCAGCAACACCTTCAATCAGTGCTGACAACAACCGACTACATGTCGTATTGATTTGTGTGTTACTCATTATACAGGAAATTAAAAAAGTCATAACCGAGGGATGTTGTAGCGTAGCTGTGCGACAGGGCACTTGACTTGGCTATGTCACAACACCACGCCTGCCATTTTCAACATATGCAACCAAATCAATAGCAAAATAACAGCACAAATGAGTTAGCAGTTTGTCGATTGACAAACAAACTACACTTTTCTATTTGTTGAAATAACGAGATCATAGACTAGAAACTCATGTTTCACAGCGCACAACACGACCCACCGTTAGGTAATTATCTCAAGCAGCATCAATTCTTGTCATCTTTTGTTAGCCGATTCTAGTCAACTCAAGAGGTTTGATGAGTCAAACAATCTCACGGAAACAGAACATTAGAACACTTTTGTCTCTTTTTTTTATATTCTAATATCATCCACATCGCTTTACCTGCGTCCAAAATAATATTCGCATACGTAAATGCAAGGATTGCATGAGCTCAAGTTATTTAAATTTACCTAACTTAATTGGTGCTAGCTGCAATAGATGTAGAGTGAACTTTATACTTGGAGCCATCGAACCTTTATTCTAGTCAATAATATTCTACGCTACAACTCTCAGCACACTTCATACGCATAATATGTAATAATTGATAACAGATCTAACTGTAATTGTTACTTAAAAGCCTCAAGGTTTGTGTTGGGTTATGATGGCGAAAATAGATAGATTGCTGGTCAGTGAATCAGTGAATTCGTGTTCAAGTCCTGTGATGGTCAACAAGTTTTGTGATCGATATTTTTTCTAAATTAAACTATTTTGACCTTGTAAACTGCACACTCATCCCAAACCAATATCTCAAACTTCAAGCAAAATAATTCATGCTATAACTAGTGTTATTGTCGACTGATCTATTTTTGGCCCCAAACAAATATTACTATCCAATTAAAATTATTTTTCACACTAATTTCAAGGAAGTTATTGCTTGCTCATAATACACGACACGCGACATCAATAAAGCTCAGGATATTAAAAATTCAGGATTAAGGTTAGTGGACGATAAGCAGTGAAAGACGTTGTTGGGCAAAGAATATTGACATAGCGAATAGAAGCAGCGGTGTGTTTGTGCAGTAGACAAAAGTGTGCTTGAATGAAAAATCGTTTATCCTTTGTTTTCTACAAGAAACTACCAGAATCTGTCAGTAAACAGATGCAATCAATTCCTTTAGTTTTAAATTACACAATTATGTAATCGACTTCAAACGTAAAAATATATGAAAGTTTGCCTTTCAAACAGAAACTCACTGATTATTTCAAAAATAATCAGCAATAAGAATGTTTACGCTTGACTTCGCGGTCATCATGCTTGCACAGACTTTTTAGCTTCTTTTATATTGACATGAGCATTAATAGCACTTGAGACATCCGGGTCAATGGAGCTCTGTTGTGTTTTATATTCTTTCAGGCTTTTAACTATTGATCGATTCCACTTCGCTAATGTTTAAAACGCAAATTTTTAAGACAAGTAAATTCTCAATCATACTAATGTAAGTAGGTCTGCTGCTATTATCCTACTAATGTACTGCTGTGTCGGAAACAGTCAATTTTCTAAAAAAAAACGTAATAGTTAGACGGTGCTTTTTTCGACCAAAAGATAGATTGAAAGATTACCAATAGTTCTGACTCATTGTTGACCTTGGCTGACTACAAGCTCTAGGTCATGTGACTGTTTCTTATATTCTTATACCCAGGATGCAATTCCTTCATACGTTATGAAGACATTGATCACTCTGACAACTCTGGCATTGCTCTGTCTAATTGGTATATACCACGCTATAGAGGTCAGGGTGAGTATGTAAAATTTTACTTCTCTGCGCGAAAATAATTAAATCTTAAATTTCTGAAGTTCTACCATCACATTTTGATTTGAAAATTAAATTAATGAAAAAATTATTTTTTGTGTAACGGTAAGCAGATTCATGTGAGACTTTGCTATGCATATGGATATTAAAAACATAGTTTGCGAATGTAACATTGACTCTTCTATGTAATTAGTAAACATATAGCTCCGTACATTTGATTGCATGTATTTAAACAATACACACTCAAACGCTAATTGCAACCGATATCAAATAAGAAACAATCTTTATGGTTAACTAAATGTTCTTAGGATGGGGGATCACACTACCACCCTTCAATCACGCTTTTTTTCGAGAAAAAAACCGCTAAAACAATTGTGTTAAATTTTTAGACTAGACTTTCATAGCTTCTGCTAGTTCAACGATGGCAAATTGCCAAATCGCATAGTTTCATAGTATTTCAGTCGGGAGTCTGTGACCTGGAATTGGCTGTTTTTGTTGCACTTTTATGGATAGAAAGTACTATTATGTGAGCGAATCATGTCAGGGTGTGCGGATTGATAACCCTAATTTGTTAGAGAAGAATAGACATGGGAATAGAGTATCGCCACTTGATGACCCTAACTATGACTGCTTGATGCAGCTAAAAAAAGAATAAAAACTGTGGCGTATTGACAGGAAGTTGAACTCTTTGAACTTTCCAACTCTTTTCTCAAAGGAATTGTAGGCCGCATTGTATTGTTGATTAAATCCATTATCACTAACTTTCTCACTCGATGTCTATTGCAGTTATTTGTCGTGGATAACTGCATTGAAGATTGGAGGATCACGATGTCCTGGTCTCGTATCTGTCAGATAATGCTTGAGCTTCTCATCTGCGCTATACATCCAGTCCCTGGTAGCTACTATTTCACTTGGCACGTCCTGGATACCAAAACTTTGATACGAAAAAAATCGCCAGTCCCAGTAGACGTAATCTTTTCTCTACCGATGTTTATCAGGCTATATCTAATAGTACGAGTTATGTTACTGCACAGCAAATTGTTCACAGATGCCTCGTCTCGTAGCATCGGAGCTCTCAACAAAATTACCTTCAATACAAGATTTGTGTTGAAAACGCTGATGAATATTTTTCCAGGGACTGTTTTGGTTGTGTTCATGCTTTCGCTTTGGATAGTCTTTGCCTGGATCCTACGAGCTTGTGAGTGGTAAGGACTACATTTTTACTATTAGTCAATCAACCAACAAAAATTTCCTGACTTGCAAATGATTTTAGAATAGTCTGAGTCGCAACAACTCAGTGAAGGAATGTTTTTAATAAAAATTTTTTACTGAAAATCTAAAAAGCACTCTTATCATAGTAGTTAATAGTCAAAAACAGTATTCACAGAAGGGTTTACGCTGCGTACCAATAACACCGCGTTTAGGAAAACATGTTTTGGCCCGTTAAATGAATCTCATTATGCGTAATGCTGATTCTTTCCAGAAAACAAAAATCATTTCAACGAGATGATATATTTTAGCTGATACATTACATATGCATCAGAACTGATGGATAAATGAAACAGTGATGAAACTGTTTGTTACACGTATTAATTGCATAAGAACACGTTTGTCTACAATCAATTACTCCATTGTTTACCAACTTTATCCAATCGTCTTTCAAAAAAAATTGTGCTTAGACACGAAGCAAAAGAAAGTACAAAATAATAAAGCAATGATTATTTCCTGGCGATAAATATTTCAATAGATGCCAGATGTCTAGAACATAGTTACAAAAGCATTAACAGATTCTACCCACAACGCATTATGCGTACGTAGTTAGAAGTGCGTATGGTACAATGACTTGTGTTTTTTTTAGCTGGCATGATGAGCTGTTGATGAACTTGATGAACTCTCTCTATCTGATAGCTATTACATTTCTCTCCGTTGGTTACGGTGACTTTGTACCTCATACGTACTGTGGCAGAGGCGTGGCTGTTCTGTCTGGACTCATGGTACGTCTGGTTGTCTCCACGCTGAAGCAAGATGGTTTTTTTTAAAACGTGTAAGACCTCACAAGTTAAATTGGCAACCAAGTCCTGTTTTTTCATCGCGTTACTATAGACAGATTTAGAATGATTATTTTTTAGAGTGGTAGAGTGAGAAACGTAAAATCAATACGTGAATATTCCTCCCCCTCAATTATGGTAATTTCTTTGATTTTACGACAACTCTCATCAATCTCATCTTATGTAATGTCGGCCAGTTAAGCTCACTTTGCAGCAGCCAACCGCATGGTTCTTTATAAATGTGGCTTTTTAACTACTTCCACAAATTAGTTCCTGTGAAATTTTGTCTGGCAAGCTTTTCTCAAGAGAGCTAGTTGCAACTCTGCAGCCTTAGAACCGCGTTTTACAAACTTGGATCTGTGGTTACGTTTATATCAATGGCGAGATTTCTTGCAATAGATTCAAATATGTATTTATTCCTCCGCACTTTACCTGTAGTACACACATTTACTATAACTAGTAACTATATCTTCTCATGCAACTCCTGGACTGTGGCCAAAAGTGCTCTAGGTTTTAACGTAAACCCTATAAAAACATTTCCCTTGAGAGATGTCGTCGTTCAGGTCTATTTAACACTTTTCTGAGCACAATCGCGTTCCACTTCATAGATACAAACTTCTTGATAGCCTGTGATCATTATTAAATAACACCTTAATTGTAGGGGGCAGGATGCACAGCCCTCGTTGTGGCTGTAATTGCCAAAAAGCTGGAGCTAACAAGAGCGGAGAAGCATGTTCACAATTTTATGATAGAAAATCAGTTATCCAAGAAGGTAGGGTTGACTTTAGCTTGTGGATTTGAGTGTTTGTACAACATAGTCTAGTGCTGCTGACTCAGTGTGTTACTTGCAGCTCAAGGATGCCGCTGCCAACGTGCTGAGAGAGACATGGCTCATATACAAGTACACAAAGCTTGTCAAGAGAGTTAGCAACACTAGAGTGCGCACTCATCAGAGAAAGTTCCTACAGGCGATTCAAGAGTAGGTTGTCCTGCTTTTGTCAACATTGATAATAAATTATTACTCTTTATGCTTGCATTTAGATGTTTGACTTTAAATAAAGATGAAAGATGTAGGGGAAGACAAATACTGTATGTAGCAAAATGAAGACCAGAAATTCAGATATTTTGATTACGTTATAGCCTGAGGACTGTAAAACTGAAGCAAAGGAAGCTAGCCGATCAAGCTAACAGTCTAACAGACTTTGCCAAGGTACACGGTATACGCTGTTGTTAGATTGGTGTGTCTTTTACAAAATTTGTCTGGTTTAATCTCATTAAGAGTCTATACGCCAGAAGTCGCTGGTGTTTCCAGGACCAAATGAGAAGTTATCTCCTTAACAACAAAATCAAAATAATTATTTAAGCCGTAATTATAGCGTATAGCTGTCTCCAGTAAAAATATTAACGAATTGGTAAGGAGTACTAAGGCTGCAAAAGTACAAATTTTTCTGTGAAAAAATTATTGGTGTCGGCATATTGAGATGAATTATTTAATTTTTGTTTAAATAATTTATCAAACCCTTTTTTTTTTGACAAATATCACTGTTTATTTTAATAAAACAAGATGAACTTTTCAGTCATATTCAATAGAGCTACCTTGGTCAGCGTTTCCAGTACCAAATGATATTTTAGAAAGACCACCGCGCCGCAGTCCCCATTGTACGCATTATTGAAAAATTCATTACACACTATCCTAAAGATATGTAAACCTGAGAGAAGTTGTGTTTTGCATGAATTTAAATTTAGCCATAAATAATATTTAAATAGAAATGATATTAGTTTAATTATTGGATATTGTTATTGACATATTGTGTTGGCATAACCTGTAAGTAACATTCATATACTTTTATTGAGGAGACAACTTCTAAAGAGGTCTGTACAACACAATGTCCATGCTGACCACAGTGTTTTGCTGTCGTTACAGACAACATCTTTAATCTTGGAGATAGTGTCAGACATGAAAATTTCCCACAGCACTAGCGATGCAAGAATGGACTCCATGGAGATCGCTATAGCATCACTTCAGGTAGGGAAATTCCCAGCAGATGTGGTGAGATCAAAACTAAAATCTGCGCAAAAGATACAATAAATACAACCTTTGTCTAATGAAGCCTTTACTATATTTACTACAGAGGCAAATTGAAGGCCTGCCACAAGCTATAAGCCAAATGATGACTGACAGGGAAACCTCAAGCCAAGTCATCATGGAGGAAAGCATCCATGCAGATCATCTCCCCCCTCATATCCGTCCCAGAGGACTACGACATTATGATATGAACCAAAACTCATTTGACAGTGGCCCATAGTGATACGTTTTTTTTTTTAGTTATCTGAAGATGAAATCATGAGCAGACAATTCCAAGCATTGAGAAATTCATTCAAGCCTGATAGGGATTAGTCAAATCATTCCAGCTAGTAGAAACTGCTTTGTGGGTACAGCTAGTAGAAACTACATTGTGGGTACAGCTAGTAGAAACTGCATTGTGGGTACAGCTAGTAGAAACTGCATTGTGGGTACAGCTAGAACACACTGCATTGTGGGTACATCTACTGCATAGTGGGTACAGCTAGTACCCACTGCATTATGGGTACAGCTAGAACACACTGCATTATTGTTCAGCAAATAGAAAATGCATTATGAGTACATCTAGCTTGTATCAGTGCATCTAAATAAGAAATGTGCCCGAAATGAAAGCGATTTTGTAGATGCAAGTATACCTACACAATTTATCTAGAAGTGAGGTAACAGAGATATATTTATTCATGTTATTGTCATTTTTATGCATATTTTTATGATAAAAATTACTGAATAATGTGCACCGTACAAATTTGACACCTAATCCATCAAAGGTACTAAGATAAAACAACTCCAATTATGTTTATAACGTCAGATATTCTGATTTCGTACAATTTACCCCTTATGTACTAACACACACGCGCGTACACACAACACAGAATATGCTTTGATGAATTGAAATTGCGTAAAAAGTCATTTTTATAATATATTAGTGAATTTTCTTCAGCTCTCGCGCAAACACTCGCACCATATATACACAAACGTTGAAGCCAAAATAAAACATTCATATCGGAAAATATGAGCAAGCTCGTAAGAACGTCTTGTAGACTAGATGGTTAGTTGCTGAGTCAATGGAAAGGGACAGAATGAGTACAGAGTGATTTATCTTCGAGAGAGGGCCACACCGATGAGTGCAGCAATTCCAGCTCCCATCACTGCAACAGCTCCTCCAGCTACCGCCATTCCTACCAGACCATCTGCAGAGAATAGTAGAGTACATCAGTACAGTACAACAGTACAGTACAACAGCACAGTACATCAGTACAGTACATCAGTGTAGCTCCAACTACCCATGTTGTTACTGAATTGGCCTCATACAATAGCAATGCCAATAGTACCAATGTGGTTAGGTTGCTCTCGCAACCCCCATTATAAATGAGGAAAAGCATAATCTGCCATGTAATTAGCTTGTAAATTTATAAAATGATCGACCTGTGATTTAGTAAGTATGCTGAAATTATTGCTAAAAATTGACCCTCTATTTTTTTTTGTAAATCGGATCGATCTGAATCGAATCGGTTCAATGGCAAAATCGGTAAAATCGGGATCGAATCGGTGAAAATTTTGTAAATTGTCGGAGCATCTCTAAGCTCTGCAATTTCTTCTTACTCTACTTTGCGGAGACAAAAATCCATAATGAATACTTTAATTGCCATTTCCTGTACTTGATATAATACAGTATATTCTACATACTTCAGCATGGCATGCAGTCAAAACACACAATAAATATAAAAAGTGTTTATGATTGCACAATCTTGGATTCCAATAACAAGAGACTCAACGATAACCATAAATGAAAAGTCCAAACCTTTTTTCATTCTTTTATTAATCTCTTCCTTCAGCTCAACAACCTGGTGGTTGGTTGGCTGCACCTTCAGTATTCCATCAACATACCTTAGAGCTTTATCATAGTCCTGGTAGAGAGACAGTACAACTATGTAGCAACATACGACAGATCACACGACAGATCACATGACTGACCACATGACACATGCAACACGTACCTTTAGTCTTGCGCAGGCAACAGCCATGTAATACAAGTAATCTCTTTTTTCTTGATCGTTTCTAGCCTTCCTGAACAGATCTATGATATAGAGTGATCAGACCACAATAAGTATACAACTTGGTTTGTATAGTTGAGGTTATAAACTAATCATGGTTGGTTGGGTGGCAGGAGAAGAATGGGGATAGGGCTGCACAGTTGGTTGTTACCCTAAGGCTAAATGTACATCTGCAGATGAGCTACCAATTGCCCGTACCGATCAGAAAGGATGACAGGGTGTTTCCCCTATTTTCGTTTTTATTTGCTGTTCTCATGAAATAGCGGATAAACTTGTTGTATTTGATGTCGTAGTTAGCCATGAAATGCTTTAAAACAACAAGGACTAGAGGCTCAAGAACGACTCTTTTTTACATAAATAATTGCGGTTGAGAAACACTTTCATTGGAACATTAAAACCACAATCAGTGACATGATTGGTATAATCAAGAATGATCTACCGACTTTTTGATGAAGATCAAAACCTGCCGATTACCTCAAGCTACGTTCACACTGTGCGATTCTCGGCCATGCGATTATCGGGAGGAATCGGGAGTTGTTCTCCCGATTATTTACAAGATTTCACACTTGCGAATTTTTTGTGCCCGGTATTGCATGGCCTTGACATGTTGTCAAGACACCGCATTTCATTGATAATTACAGATCATCAAATTATTATTAATAATAATATAATATAGCTTATATTACCAGATATTTCAATAAATTATACCATTTCTTCACTCATCAATAATAAGAAATAAATTACAAATAATAATAATAAATAATATAAGTATACTCGATTAATTATAATGAATAATAAATAAATGATAACTTTTTTCAATGCAATTATTTATTATAATCATGGCGCTGGGAGTTGTTTTCTATTTATATTGATAATAGTTAGTATACCCACCTTAATATTCTACTTGTAAACAAGACTTGCAATTGATCAGGGAAATATCAAAAAATATTCTAAAATTGGTTAAATAATGATTATCAAGCAGTTGCAAGTTTTTTGAAAAGCTGTGATGTGGATGTTGATTGGCTAGACAGGCCAATAATCGTACAGAGAACCATCACGGCCCGATGAAAAAAAAATCGGCCACCGATTGTGAAATCTTGAAAATTTTACTGTTCACACTTGGGAGCCGATTTTTGGCTCCGCCCACTCGGCCGAGAATCGCATAGTCTGAACGTAGCTTCAAACAACATGCTACCGAAATTTCTAGCGATTTATCCGGAAACAAAGGCTTCAAAATCGCGCAACCGGTAATACAAATCAGTAGTTGTACACTGAGTGGGCGGGGGGGGGGGGGGGTTCCTAAAAGATGATGAGAGACAAACCTTATATAATATATAACTACTTAATGAGAGACAAACCATATATAATATATAACTACTCAATGAGAGACAAACCTTATATAATATATAACTACTCAATGAGAGACAAACCATATATAATATATAACTACTCAATGAGAGACAAACCATATATAATATATAACTACTCAATGAGAGACAAACCTTATATAATATATAACTACTCAGTGAGAGACAAACCTTATATAATATATAACTACTCAATGAGAGACAAACCATATATAATATATAACTACTCAATGAGAGACAAACCTTATATAATATATAACTACTCAATGAGAGACAAACCTTATATAATATATAACTACTCAATGAGAGACAAACCTTATATAATATATAACTACTCAATGAGAGACAAACCATATATAATATATAACTACTCAATGAGAGACAAACCTTATATAATATATAACTACTCAATGAGAGACAAACCTTATATAATATATAACTACTCAATGAGAGACAAACCATATATAATATATAACTACTCAATGAGAGACAAACCTTATATAATATATAACTACTCAATGAGAGACAAACCATATATAATATATAACTACTCAATGAGAGACAAACCATATATAATATATAACTACTCAATGAGAGACAAACCTTATATAATATATAACTACTCAATGAGATGAAGAGGGCAAAACAGAGGCCAATTAAAACTCCACTATCGAAAAAACTAATATTCACCTTGCAGCAAGTTGGCACCCTCCTGTAGTTGATTTTTATTATTTGAGCGCACCAAACACCAAGCGTACTGAAACTGTATGCTCGAGTTCATTCTGTGTTGTGTGAGCGCCAAATGAAATTGTCTGCTACATCTCTATAATAGAGGAAACAGTAGATATGAATTAAACGTCTACCAGTTATATGAATGTATCACTGAAGCAATTGTGATCTTGTGATGTGAGACACCTATCTATAATGGTGTCAACTGTAACATAAACAGTCTGAAGACCCAACCATACGGAAACATACAGCTTACATTTCTTGACGCTATGCTTCGCAGTGCTGCAAATGATTGAAAGCCTCAGACAGAACGAGCAAAACTCTTGTTTTGGAAAGTACAAAAAAACTGTTCTTTTTAAAGCCATGCGAGTTTTACTGTTTGAGGGTTGTATACCCTACGATGTTGCCGATGTAAATCCATACAATTCCAGAATCTGATGAAAAGTTTGGTTAAAAATGAGCTGTCTCACAAGGTCCACAATTGCAACAATGCTGAGGCCCAAAGTTTGATTTCCAATTTTAAATAATAATAAGTCTTTAAACTACCTCTGGACACATTTATGGTGAAAAGGTTGGTATTGTATTAATGTTAATAAGCATGAGAGTTATAATAATAATAATAATGTCAATTATTATTATTATAGATTATTATTTGTTATTGTCATTTTCTATTTTGTATTCTTGATCATAAAAAAATTATTTATATATATTATTATAGACAGATAATAATAATCTACAATAAAATGATAATTAGTAATACAGTAGATAGTAATAATCATGATAATAATTATACATCGTTGATTAATCATGAATAACAAAAAAATTGTAACTACGATGTATTTCACAACTAAGATTATCATTCTTTTTGACAATTAGAACCAAAATCAAATAAGCCACTGTTTTTAGCATTCTAACACGAACGTTATGACGGGAACGACAGTAGAACTTGCATTTGGAAGCCCTTCCCATACCAATTTTAGCAATGGCATAAACAACTATGATCTGAAATTGTCTGTTGAGTGTTGGAGTTTGCATTGTGTAGAACAGTGGTGCTCAAACTATGCTGATATTGGGCCCATTTACTTAATACAAAATTTCAGGTATCACAAGTGTTATTAGTCTGATTGTTCACTCACAACCAAATGCGGAAACGGAACAAGTAGCATGCATAATATTACACAACGCAACAAATCGCACAATTTATGTATACCTTTCTAGAAAATTTAAGAGTATCAATCATTTGCTCGCACGACGCACATGCATTGTGGCTCATTTCAAATCGGTATTACTCAAAAGTGGCACACTGCCAAAAAAGTTCGAGCGAATTATAACCTGCGGACTAGATGACATGCTCAATCGGCAATAACCGCTTAGTTTACTCATACTTGAGAGCGAACAACTTGACTGTTAAAACAATGATTAATGAACGTCATGCATATGCTACCAAAAAATTACCCAAAGGAATTATGAAACCTGTGGACTGCCGAGGGCACCAAAATCTGATTCCTTATATTTTCGCACTCCATTTCCAAAACTATTGTTAGGGCAAACTTCAGGCATGTAGTCGTGAAGTATGGCAAGACAGAAAGGTGTTGAATGGCTCACACATCTCAGATTATTTGGTCAAGGTGATTTATTTATTATATCAGTTTGGTTATAAATATGACAGATTTGCCGACATTGGTGTGGGTTCACCATATACCAGTAATTAAGTCAAATCTCATGCAGTATCGCTTGTCCAATAATGTGTTCAATACGCTTGTTTATGCACTCCGCTTCAAGCACAGTATTTCCTAAACGGGACTATTTAAAACTTTTTATCATCATACTTTTATTTCCAGGTGATTGTAAAAAAGTTTGCAGTTTTCATTGCGCAAAGAATTGCATATTTTGGCAGTGACATAATAATGACCATTATCATTACTGTTACTGACCAACTACTACTACTATCATTATTGCAGATGATGATGCAGTAGTATAAATACTGTAGAGGAATTTATCGTAACTGTGATGGGTCACCAACGGTAGCCACCTGCACTACCTCTAGGTGTGCAGAGACGTGTACTTGAGCCAGACTCTCTAGACAAACTAACCGTCAGACAGGCCGTATCAGTATCTGCCCTTCGGCATTGTCTCCCTGAAGTTAAGTCCTGACAGGCAAGGGTCTGTCAGATAAGTCTGCCTTTCGTCTGCCACTAGTCGGACAACAACACTACCAGACCTAGTAGGTCATCAGAGAAAGTTGTCTTCTTAAGTGGTCGAGCTGTACTGTAAGTATTCTTGTATGTGTGCGCAGAGTTCAAGTAGAAACTTGATTGAGTTTAAGCTGTGTTTTATTCCAAAAAGATATATCAGCTGGGCTTCTGCAACTACACTGAAGAGGAAGAGACGTAGCAACTGTATTTATGCCAGTGTTGACCTTTGCCCTTTGGGCGGTGCCAAGTCATAGCCGCAAATATAATAATAGACAAATAGAGGCATAAAAGATTTTGAGATTAATAATAAAAGAGGTTGGTAACAATATGTTATGTACTAAATGGAATCGCTACTATACTAATAAATGTTCTAACTTGTTCCCAGGTTCTCCACAGGAAGCCATGCCACGTTTTTCCTGTACAATACTACAATTAGTGGAAAGGGGCACTATCTATTTACCTGTTATTGCTTTAATTTACAACACTGCTAATTATTAGTAATAATAATTATATAGCAGTAACTGCGGCTGACAGTAGTAAGAGATCGGAAAGAGCGTAAACAGGAATGAGGAATGTTAGTAGTAGATAGGTAGTTAGTAGCAAAGTTTAGTGGTAGACGTAGCAAAGTTAGTAGAAGAAGTTTAGTAGTGGTAATAGCAGCAGCAGCAGCGGTAAGGTTTAGGAGTGGTAGTAGTGGTAGTAGGAGTAATGGTAGTAGTAGTGGTAGCAGTAATAGTAGTGGTGGTAGTAGTAGTAGTAAAAGTGGTAGTAGGAGCAGTGGTAGTAGTAGTTCTAGGGGTAGTGGTAGTAGTGGTGGTGGTGGGAGTGATGGAGGTAGGGGGTGGTGGTGGTAGGGGTGGCGGTGGTAGGAGTTCTTGGTAGGGGTGGTGGTGGTAGTTAGCAGTAAGGAGAAGCAGTAGTAGTGCAACGAATGATGAACGGAAGGAATGGATTTTTTCCTGTATTACCATTATCATAATAAATTTAAAGTATTATTAATTATTATTATTAATTAATGATATTATTATTCTTATTATTATAATAAATCAAGCGTTATTTCTTTGCATTTGTTGCACAGAGAGAAAGTTGCTAGTCGTTGTATAGTCTCATTATTTGCACAGGACATTTATATTAGATTTTCAAAAACGTTATTAATTATTGATAATAATAATTAATAATAATCTATTATTAATTAATAATTATTATTATTATTATTATTATTATTATTATTATGTGCAAATGAAACTTAGCCTACTATTATACAACAACCAGTACCAACTTCAACTGTGTGTGATTTGCTGTTGTTCTTTATTATTATTAGTACTAATTAATCATTATTAATTATAAATTAAATAAATAATAATTATTACTATTAAATATTTGAAACCACATCATTATCAAACAACAACAAGGTTTAAAACAACAACAACAACATATAATAAACATATATATAACATATATTTATATAACATAAAATAGTAGTATTATTATTAATAATAATTATTATTATTATAATTATATATATATTAATTATTATACGAATGGTGTTGATATGATGATGACAGAAAGATAATAATAGCATAATAATAATAACCACAAACAATTAATAATAATAAATTAAATAATAATAATATAATACTTCTACCTATAAATAAATAACAAGTACAAGAAGAAGTTGTTAGTTACAACATTATTATTATTATTATCATCATCATACCTCTAAATCACCTGGGTCACAGACTTCTTCTAAAACCATAGCCATTTTGAAATCAGTAATCTGCACATATACTAATATTATGTGAATATACTAGCAGAACCCAAACGTGAGGTGGGAAAATTTATTTACGCATGTAATGTAAGTAATGATGATGATGTTGTTTTCACACTTTGTGTGCTGTTCATTGGTCACGTCTATCTACAGCATCCTAACACCCTAATCAATACAAAAAAGACAACTCTAAAAAATTATATACAATATCTGGAAAAAAACTTTCATTTCGACATTTTTATGCTGAAATTAACTCAAATTTGTTAAATTTAGTTTTCAAATATATCAAGATATAAATAGTGGAGTAAAAAATAATAACTTTTTTATTTTATCCGCAGCATAAATAGTTACATTGAGAGTTATCTCCCCTATAAGAAACCCACCAAGTTGAAAATATTTTTAACATAGGAAGCCGGAGAAGATTAAGTGCTGTGTTCGCTATCCTGTAGTCGGAGTTGTTTTTTAGCATACTCAAGTTCGAGTCTACAATGCAGGCTACCGTGTTTATCAGGATCTACAGCTAAAGTTTAGCTCATAGAATTATCTCCCCTAGGGGAGGTAATTCTATGAGCTATAACTTTTCCACAAGTTTACAAAACTTCAAATTATTCTGTTGTGAGTGGTGGTACTGTCGATACGAAAACAGACCTATACAATAAATAATTTAAGATTGAACACAGCATTGTAACAGAATGGAAATGGATGTGCCAGTAATCAATGCACTGTTATTATCACAAGCTCTTTGATGCAAGAGTAAGAGAAATAAAGACACTTGCGGGTCACACAGTCTATAACAAAGTTTTATTGAGATTAGAAAAGCCAACACCAACACAAGTAAGAAGTATTTTATCATCTCCGAGCTGCAGCTCTTCATCCTCAGCTTTCTTTTGTGGAGTCAGCTTAAACATCACCTGAAAAAATTCTCTGACATTCCGTAGAAACTCGATCCTACAACGCAGTAAGCGTAGTACAGTGAACTAAACCATCCAAAGAGGAGACAACTACTACTTAAATACCCTACAGGATGAAAATACTCGTTGGAAGTTAATTTTGCGTTTACGGGAGTTTTAAATTCGCGAAATATTATTTCCATTAAAAATTAATGCCATTTTTACATTATTTTTTATTTTTACTCGATTTTCAGCGGATTCATAAAAAATATGTGAAGTTGTCTTCTCATACAGCGAATGTTTCAGATTCACGAGAAATAATATCTGTCAAATCATCAGAGAGAAGACAACTCGCAAAATTAACTTCCGTTAATAATTTCATCCTGTAGGGTATCAAGGGTAGGTACCCAATCAAACACTTACGTGTAAGGGGTGAGTGGTCCCACTTCTAGTTTAGAGACATCAGCTTGTCCCAAAACCATCAGCAAAGAAGCCAGACTTTGGTTTGTGGAGTCTACACACCCTCCCTAGATTAGAAGAGAATGTAGGTGGATAGACACAAGGCTATCCATGGCAAAAGTAAAGCTATTAGTTTCGTTTGGAATGGAAAAGATGAGAGACATACCCGACATATTTCTTCCAGTAGTAGTTCTGCCGCCTCCTTACCCAAGTCTTCTGGTATGCTCGGTACGAAACTCTTGACATCCGTAGACTTGGGATTGGAGCACGCCTCGGCTAGATACACAGAACCATTTATTGTCTCCGCCCACACAATGATACCAAAACCAGGAGACCTACATAAACATCATATCACAGCAGTAGCTTAAAATAAAAAACATTTTATTTTCAATAACTACTAAAACAAGCAATTCTCCAATTACCAACATACTTGCCAGTCCGAGCGGGCCCTGCATGGTCTGTGTAGATGTAGACGTCAGTTAGGAACTGGTTGAGAACACCCCTGGCAGCATCGACCATACGGTTAGCCATCACTGGGGAAGTTCTACACGCCCACGCCACACCTCTTATTCTCCTAACCTGCACATAGATATAAAATACAAGAAATATATGAAGGCCCCAGGCTATAAACAGTGAGCCAGGCTACAGTAAAGTATTGACTACCTTTCCTGGGTCTGTGTATTGTACAGGTAGAAGTTTAGGCTTCATAGGACAACCAAATGTAACCACTCCGCCTCCCTCAGGGGCAGGACCTCTCTTGTTTATCTGTAGCAGAAACAGAGCTGGTAGCGACACAGAGAGAGATATACTAGATTAGGGTAGCTATATGTCACGTCTCTTACCACCAGATTAATTCTGTCATCATCTCCCAGGAATCTCTTTAGCACCGGAAAGGTACTGAACTTTATAGCGTCGACCTGAAATCGCAAAGTAAAGAGTGAATACTCCAACAAGCAAACGAACCAGCATCAACCACCGTAAGTACAAGATCAATATTAAAAGTTCATCATAAATATTGTTGGATCTGCGGGATAGAGCCAGAAAACGTACTAAAAAACTGAAATCATAAGAAAGTTTCAATAAAAATTCTAGCAAGGCAACAGTACTTGTACTAACCGAAGGGTCATTGCAATCTGACGTGATTCCTTTAAGCGTGGCTGTGATGGACTTCTTACAAAAAGGAGCTAGACAAACCAACATCTCCAGGTAATAACCAATGCTTCTCTGTAGACTACAGTCATGTTCTATATCACCTCCGTGTAGCACACCAGGTTGATAATATAAAGACGTGCCTGCAGTGTGCAACATCAACAAGATTTCATTATTTTACACGCTAACATAACTTATTTAAATTTACTCTACCCTTTATTGGTACAAATGGCAAGAGAGCCGAAGGTACGCAGACCGTAGATCCATAGCTGAATGTTTACCTGTGGAATTAATCTCTATAATACTTCCATTAGTTACTTTATCTAGTAGTCTTAAGAAACCTGCCTCATATTCTACAACGAGACGAAAAGGATTGCAA
The DNA here is from genome assembly GCA_945261195.1 of Cryptosula pallasiana. Classification (NCBI taxonomy): domain Eukaryota; kingdom Metazoa; phylum Bryozoa; class Gymnolaemata; order Cheilostomatida; family Cryptosulidae; genus Cryptosula; species Cryptosula pallasiana. The sequence continues at coordinate 4,703,094 of OX183139.1, forward strand.
TCATTACCAATCTACAAACTGCCGTATTGGAGAGTATATACTAGGTGAATTAGGCATACCCACAACCGCATCATCGACACCATCACCCATGCATAATTAGTAACATACGATATCAGCATAGCTATTATTATGTAGGACTAGTTTATTCATTTGAAAAGTTCTCACTAGTATTAGTACTGAATTCAGTGAAGATTTGATTATCATCCTTCCAGCTATCTGTATAGGACATTAAATATTAATAATAGTTATAATAATAACTAATATATTATTACACCGAGGAGTTTGATTACACACAAGATAATGAGAAAATCATTACATCAGTGTATTAGTTAGTGAATTATAATAATAGTGATAACCATGCCCAATGAACGCCATTATTGAATAATTAAAACGTACCAAACCACAATAATAATAATTATTATTATGAATAATAATAATTAATAATGATAGTTAATAATTTGATAGTACGCTACTGCAGATATTCATGAATAGTAACTCAACAAAAACAATAATTGTATTGGTTTATAATCCATGTCGTTCTCTGAATTTATGAAAGCAAACTGCTTAACAAAAAGGGAACTATATATTTTTGTATTGGAGAAGACAGAGGTTGATACAGTCAAACTGCCAGACCCTATTGACCCATTATATTTGATACCTTTACGTGCTTGCTGTTTGCTACATCATTGTGACAACTATACTTTGTAAGTATGTGGTTAATATTTTTCCTATTTATGTATTGTGTAATAATTAAATTTTTGTGTGGATAATTTTGGTTTGATCGATTCATTTATAGATTCAAGTGTTGTTTTCTTGTATTCTTATCTAATTTAACCATGGATGAAATATACCAGGATTGCCAGCTACGGCCGTTCAATATAACTTTGACCACGATTCAAGTGAGGCCGTTTATGGGAGTCGCCATGACTAGCGACTTTTATGCAGTATCTGGTACGTATATTGTATCTTTTGAATGCAGTGCCGAGTTGTCTTTTTATTAAAAAAGACAACTACGCCAATCCGATGGAAAGTGACGTATTTCCGGTACATTCGCAAATTTGAGTTTTTAAAAAATTGCGGCGGCTGCTATAAAAAGATTTTACCATAACTTGCGGCCCCTTACTATAGCGTATGTCACGACTCCCTTGTAAAAGTCGCAGTTACAGTCTACATTCGGAACGAACTTAGCCATTCAAATTGCTTCACCTGATTGTGCGCAGCTGGCAATCCTGGTATAAATATTTCATACATGAATTTAACGCATAATAATTGTATTTTAACGAGAGGCTAACAATTTTGGAAGTTTAATGTGTTATTTTAGTGTGTTTGTACATATCTGTTTACAACATGTGTGATCTACATCTTTCCCTGTGTTTGTTTGGTACTCAGCATAATTTTTTCTAATGTCAGCAATCTCATTTCAGGGTACCGAATTAAAAAAAGACGTTCACCTCAAAATGTTAGTGCACTCATGATTAGCCCTAGGGTGCAGCCCTTGGGAGAGAGTGCCTCAGGTTTAATATACAGTGGTTGAAAGTGGGTAAAGGTAGTAGTTCCAGCTATTCAGCTGTGTTACGTGTTGCCAAACCTCTCAGTGTTCAAATACGGTCAGTCATCAGCAGTTTTTCTGTTGGTTGGGGGGTGATAGTAGTTACTACTACTACAATTATTTATTATCGTCACAACGAAACAATATCAGCAATTGCAGCACAACGAATTATGAAGGTTGTTCAGTCAGTAATGAATGAATGAATGGAAAAAGAGAATTATTAATTAATTAATTAAGGATAAAAAGAAAGTAAGTAATAATAAGTGGAAGCCATAAGTTAGGTTGCAGCAGCAAGTAAATGAGAGCCTGTAATTACGCTTAAGAAAGTTGTTAACAGTGCATTAGTAGTTCAAGATGCTGTTGAACAACTTGCTGTTTTTTTCTCTTCTTTATTATTATTTTATTGTTGTTGCCACCTACTACCTACCTCGAATCCCTGGCTCATCATCTCTGACCCTAATATTCTTGATTTTAATGGTTGTTCTGCTCAAAGTAGCTAGCACCAGTCTTTGCCGGAAATAATTACTGCCTTCAAAAGTCTTAATGTGGGAGCTAGAACCAACCATTGCTGCTTAACCCAAAAAGAATAAAATAATAATTTATAAATAAAATCGAGCATGTAGCTTTAGCCAAACACACTACACTCGATGACGGAAGGTCTGGCTTGTTTTCCGACTAAATATAAAACTGAAACTATATGCAGCGGTTCTTCTATAAAGTTTTTAAAATATGAGTGCACAACTCCAACATTTGCAACCTAATAATTTTATAAAATTGTTGTATAAAACAACTTTTCCAGGGGTGTCCGAGTGATTGTTGTAGAAATGGGATGTATGTGATATATATCACATCTCATTTCTACAACGATCACTCTACACCCACACTTGGGAAATTTTTATACTGTTTTTATTGATCTATATATGAAGTATAAAGGCCATGGTAGTGTCTGTATATAATCTTTATGTATTAGTGACATTCCCCTAAATAATTTATCTCTGTTGATAGATACCAATGATCCCATACTGCATGTATACAATATACAGATGTACAAAGGCATACAAATATATATGCACTAGTATACATGCACCAAGCTACATTGTAAAAAGTTGCACCAGGAACATCACAGATTAATTCCGTCTTTTATCTCTCGCTCTAAGTTTCTTGACTCTTTTCACTTCGCTGTGCATACCAAACGCCTCCATACGCTTGAATGACATTCCCCTAGATGACTGTTCGTACTCTGGTAGTTCTACTTGCTTGCCTTTGCCTTTGAATTTAGCCTTACGTTTTGTTTTCTTACTGCTTGTAGGTTGATGAGCAGACACATTAGTATCTAGTTTTTGCGCAGACACTTCCTGTTCAACAGGCGTGTCTGGCTGTACCTCAGAGTTTGTGTTATCTGCAGCTGGTGATGTCACTTCCTCTTTATCTGAAGGCTCCTCCTCTTCATTCTCCACTCTGAACAAGCAGACAGGCAATGAGGAATTATCAGCCCCTAAATTAGGGGTGCAATAAGAAAAACATGACAGAAACCTCAAGTTGATGTGACAACAACTCCTCGGTTTTTCATCTATACACCAACCGATACTTTACCATTGTTGCCGTGGTTACAGTACATTATCATACGAGCTGTGTAAAACCAACTAGGGTCTATCAGAGCGAAAACCAAAATCAGTAAAATATCAACTTACACTCATAGACATGTACAAGCACTCATAGACATGTACAAGCACTCATAGACATGTACAAGCACTCATAGACATGTACAAGCACTCATAGACATACACAAGCACTCATAGACATGTACAAGCACTCATAGACATGTACAAGCACTCATAGACATGTACAAGCACTCATAGACATACACAAGCGCTCATAGACATGTACAAGGGCTCATAGACATGTACAAGCACTCACAGACATACACAAGCACTCACAGACACACAAGCACTCGCAGACATACACAAGCGCTCATAGACATGTACAAGCACTCATAGACATGTACAAGGGCTCATAGACATACACAAGCACTCATAGACATGTACAAGCGCTCATAGACACAAAAGCATAATATGCTCACCTGAATAAACTGGGCAGCATACGCTTCTTCTTGTTGATATCACGGGATTTCCTTCTGAATTTTGCGATGTCCTTGTGTTCCTCATCATTACTCCTGCAACAACAGCAACATGCATTGATTGGCCACAGCTGTCCAGCGAATGCTAATACTATTACTCAGACCTCAGCTGGTGTTAAACAGTGGATTTATTACAATAAAACTGGGAGTTATGTGCACATAATACTGTAGAGGGGGGGGGGGGGACACCTGCTGAAAGTGGCTTCATTAACAAGAGAGAACCAGGTGACTTGCCTGTACTTACCTGTACTGGACCGTTTTCTTGAGAGAACTCCAAGAGTTGAGCTCCTTGTCTCTAGCCGACAGAATCTGTAACAAAGCAGAGTATACACCACAACATAGCCTGTGGAATGAGGTGAGAAGTCAGTTGGTAGTGAGAAGCGAGTACACACCTCCCCCACAGATAAGCCGTAGTCGTTAGCTGGAACTTCTCTATAGGGGAATCTACATTTGATGTCTCCAATCATATCCTCACATTCCAGTCCGTAGTATTCGTCGAGGTATTCCTCAAATGACTTACTCTCTGTACAACATAGACATCTAAATACATAGACATCTAAATACATATGTTACTTTACATACATAGACATCTAAATACATGGGTTACTATACATACATAGACATCTAAATACATGGGTTACTATACATACATAGACATCTAACTATTCATAGACATACCTGGATTAAATAGCGGTTTCTTTTTGCCAAGAGCTTTCTTTAGTCGATGTTTCTTCCTTTTATTACGTTTAGAGCTGCCATCTAGTCCAAAGTTCCTGTCATTTAGTGTGGCAGCATTTGGGTCATAGTCAGCATCCATCTGCAAACAGCATAGAGGACATCGGACACTGCAGTGATGTCATCAGACACTACAGTGATGTCATCAGACACTACAGTGATGTCATTAGACACTACGGTGATGTCATCGGACACTACAGTGAAGTCATCGGACACTGCGGTGATGTCATTAGACACTACAGTGATGTCATCAGACACTACAGTGATGTCATCAGACACTACAGTGATGTCATCAGACACTGCAGTGATGTCATCAGACACTACAGTGATGTCATCAGACACTACAGTGATGTCATCAGACACTACAGTGATGTCATCGGACACTACAGTTTCTGTGCTACCATCGCTATCAATCACAAACCAAAGAAAGGTGGAAGAGGCCTGCCGGCAGCTGAGACACAACAACAAAAGCAAAGCCAGCTGCTGGTGTCTGCACATACCACAAAGTGTCTGCACATACCACATAGTGTCTGCACATACCACATAGTGTCTGCACATACCACATAGTGTCTGCACATACCACATAGTGTCTGCACATACCACATAGTGTCTGCACATACCACAAAGTGTCTGCACATACCACAAAGTGTCTACACATACCACAAAGTGTCTGCACATACCACAAAGTGTCTGCACATACCACAAAGTGTCTGTACATACCACAAAGTTGGGATCTTCTGGGTCCAAAAGCTCCTCTTCATCCACAGCCAACGAGTCGACACCATTTACACCAGACGCAGCGACTGGGTATTTATCCCAGTCTACAAAAGAGTGCACAACTCCCAACTGTTTTGTCTCATCACCGCAGTTCAATCCTAGTAATAATAGACACATGTATGAGCAGACAACTCCATAAAAATGGCACTTACTCTCGTTATCGTCTATCTCTGGATCGTACTCAAATGTTGGCTTGACCAGAGACTCTTCATCTTCCATCTCATCATCAGGAAACATTTCCTAAACATTTACCAGCAGTTAATGTTGTCATCAACCATCATAAAGAGGACAACTCCAACATGCATGAGAATCTTCAATCAATACCCATGTTGTATCAGTTCAGACGATTCCATGTTTACAAATACTGGAGTAGAGCGTAATTACAATTTTCTTTAAAGCGCGGACAAATAAATTGCAATTATTGCACCAAGGAATATCGTCTCACTTTCATTTTCTTGTCGTGATCATCCGGGTTGAAATCTTCATCCAGTTCCTCCCCGGTAAAAGGCATCCGATCTGCCCCACTTTTCTCCATAATGCACTTCAGTTTATCCTCTATGTCTTTTTTCTTTAGATTCCTCAGCCTGTTCAACTCTTCCCGTCGCTTCTGCTTCTCCTTATCCTTCCTCTCCTGCACAAGAGCTCTTTTCTCCTTGCGCTTGTTCTTCTCCGCTCTCATCGTAGTGTTAACAGTCCTGGGGTAACTCTTGATCTACCAGCATACAAAAACTGTAGTATTGACCCTCCTTGCACCCTTTAACATTCTCTCCACAAACTACACAACAACTCACAAACTCAGGGTCGGGTTCCTCAAATCTAAAGTTGTACTTTAGCTCAAATTTGTCAGCGTTATCGTCCGCTTCTTCGTCATCCGACCACACCTGAGGGGGACCACTTTGGTCACTGCCTTCATCACTGGAGTCTCTGCATGGGCCAACAACACACCAAAATTAAACCCTTGTCTGTTGTGGATATGTAAGAAAGCAGTGGAGTGGACTAGCTACAATGCCTCGCAATCACTCACCCTTCTTTCTCATCATCAACTAGATACTTCTTCTCTAGAATGTAATTTTTTAGAAATTTGTCAGCATCAGAGATGTCTTCTCTGTTCCAGTAGTCACGGAGGCCAGACTGTAGAACACAAAACAACATGGACCCCTCTGTTCACCGGAAATGCATAAACATGACAATTATGTGGTTTTAATTATTTTCACTTCTGATACTGAGCAAAGAATTCACCGACCATAGTACTTTGCTGGAAATGCAAACGGGTGCTGCAACATAACACTACAGATATGTCCATCAGTGTACATAGTTTTTTGTTTTGACAATGTTGGTAGCCTACATCACAGATTAATTGAGAAATTAGCTTTCGAGTGGAAACAAAATTATTCGATTAACAAGTGTCACTCGGCTCTTGTAGTGTGAAGACTGCCGCTTCATCTAAAATTAGACGTCGCGTAACAATATTGGTCGAATATTAAATAGTTTTTTTCTTCAAAAATTAAAAAAAATTTGTAGATATGAACGCACACTATTGTTTGCAATGAATGGTCTGTTAGTTTCACTGCTCCGCAATAAATAAAAAGATTCTATTCAAACTGGCGCGACACTTGCATTATAGAAAACACAATTTCTATATCAGAACTTTTAACGTTGGAAACACAAAAAAAAACAAAATTAAAAAACCAACAGTATTATAAACATTAATATACTCAGTAAGCATCATTGACCTCGTGACAATCCTTGGAGAGCCACAAACTTATCTGTAAGTCGGAGACATAGTTAGCTGCACCAAAACATAGAGTTATCAGTAATGCTAAAGGGTTTTATCAATTTCTGCAGTTCGTATATGGAAAATAATAAAAAAAAAATCTCACCAAGTCTTTCTCAACGTTCTTATCCACATTAGCCTGCTGCCCTTTGATAAATTTTCTGTATTCTTCTTCTTCTGCTTCCTAAAACCACAAGCTAAATTGTACTCAAAATTACCGGCGTGGATTCGTGCAGATCTATGCAGTGAAATAATAAATGGGAATAAAGTGTACTGAGTCCAGTTTACTGAAACCACTCCATAGTGAGTCAACAATGTTGAATAGAAACATGGGCCTTCTGCTTTGTAACATGACATGGTGATTCATGGAATTATATACTTTAGCTGTGTAGTACATAATACATTACATAATGTGTTATACCTACGGGACTCGCCATATTTGACGATCACCATGTTCCGATGGCTCAAACTCTTTCGGGTTGAAAGTTCATTTGTGTTGGCACTGCTAAGCATTCGCGAATGGAAATCATATGCAAGAGTTGTCCCTCCCTGTCAGCAGGTGGCGAGCGCAATAACTTTATTGTTGTTAACATAATAATATGAGCGGGGATTGTTGAACAGTTGAATGCTCACAGCACATACTATTATTAATAATAATAATGAAGAGATGAACAAAAATTAAAACAACAATTAATAATAATTACAGATGGTTATTATCACATAATATTATCTATAATAAATAATTGATAATAATTTAATAAATAATAATAATAATTCAGTAGTTTCTCCACCTATCAAACACAGCTATGATTCTCTGAACTCTGCCATCGATACATCTAAAGCTGTCAGTTTATCAAACAGATAGTAAAAAATTTATAACTTCGTTGCTGTTAAATTTGCAAATTTCTTTTATATAATTGTAAAGAAACTTCCGTTAAAAAATAAACCAAAACTGACGAGCGCTTTCAAATAACTTTCAGATAGCTTTTAAGTAACTTTCAAGTAACTTACAGACAAAACGCTAGTTTAACGCCTCTTTCACAAAAGAGCTGCTCAAATGAAGTCGCATTCATCAACACGAACTATTCCCATGATTGTAATGAATGCTCAACAAGAACCAATATCGGTTGAGGAATCGAAATGAACCCGAACCAACTCGTACGAGCCTTCATTTCCATAACCCGGATGGATGATATACATGTCCAAACCGATCAAATTCGAGCCGTGGGAACATGGTGAATGTACCTCATCTGGACAGTACATCAGCAGTATAGCTAATATGTTAACTACAGTGTAGTGTCAATGATGATTTTACGTGTGCAATGAGCCTACAGATGGGAGTTATCTCCTGATGACAGTCAATCACCAAACACAAGCTTTCTCATCTTTGAAATGTTATTTAATCAACTTTCAACATAGACTATAATAAGTGTATACATCAGGGAATGTATTATTGTAAGTATACAGGAAATGATGTCACAAACTTTTTCTGCAGCACTTTTAACTTTAACTGTCAGCAATTGATTGCTGCTGGCCTCATCCTCGCTGTCAGAAACATCCTGTTGGGCTTGTAAAATGCTAAAATAATAGGAAATAAGCAGTGCCCACAAATAGAAGACACAACGATGTTATATAATGTACAGGTAAGCAGTACTTACCTGTTACGGATTTCTCTCTGCTCCTCGTAGTAGCCTTTGTCCCTTGGCAAAGGGGCATCAGAATCTGAGGAGTTGTCTGAGTAAACCCTGCAGAGAGTGAAATAACAAGGTACACAGTCTATCAAGTTTATAATGGGCCGGGGGGGGGGGGGGGGGGGGTGATAGAGAATGGTTTACTTTTGCACAAGCAGCTATGAAATAGCCATGAATTTAATTTTTCTCAACATACAAGAATAAACAGGTGCTTGGTCTAAACTGCTGACCAACATACAAGAATAAACAGGTGCTTGGTCTAAACTGCTGACCAACATACAAGAATAAACAGGTGCTTGGTCTAAACTGCTGACAGTCTGCCACACACAAATGAAACGCTCAAGAAGGTAACATTTGTCCGACAACCCTAAAATTACCGTAGGACGGACAACTTTTAAAAATAATTATCGTTTTTCACTGTAAAAGTCTCATTTCACACAGAAACTTTGTGTATAAGGCAAAGTTTAAATATCACACATTGAGTGATCCGCATTACAACTAAAGAAGGTGTTACATAACACATTACAACTACTGAAGTGTTATGTAACACATTACAACTACTGAAGTGCTATGTAACACTTTACAACTACTGAAATATTATGTAACACATTACAACTACTGAAGTGTTATGTAACACATTACAACTACTGAAGTGTTATGTAACACATTACAACTACTGAAGTGTTATGTAACACATTACAACTACTGAAGTGTTACATAACACACTACAACTACTGAAGTGCTATGTAACACTTTACAACTACTGAAGTATTATGTAACATATTACAACTACTGGAGCGTTATGTAACCATCAATATAAGTTAAAAACCTGTAAATAAAAAAAATGATAGATAAAAAAAACTTGCCAAGTTTCAAGTTTTTGAACAAAATTATTATGTATTGAAAGATTTAAATTATTTAAAAATTACTTCTACAGTTTTTGAATTAATTCATCTATTATTAAAAAAAACCAAGTTTTAAATGTGTATATTAATTTTATTATCAATTTCATTTAAATTGTTCAAACGAAGTTGTCTCCCATGGTAATTTCAGGGCTGTCAGATAAACATTACCCCAAAGAGGATTGGCAGAATTTCAAGAGTTGTCTCCTCATATTTTCAGTAAGCACAACTTCTACCTATTCTATAGTCACTGGGTATATCAATCATATATGAAAAAAGGTGAAGCAGATAACAGTAATGGCAAGTACAGACCCGTCTCTCTCAGTTATTACTTTTCTGTCCATGTCCTTTAGAGTCACTTTCTTTTCCTTCTTAGCTTTGCCTTTTTTGGTGACTTTCTTACCTTTTTTATTATCTGTCAGTAACCACAACAGTATACACAGCCGGTGAGGCAAAAAACCAGCAATATTTGTGATATATAAAATGGAGATATTATGTAGAGCAATGTTTTGGCACTATGTGCAATGCAAAGTGTATTATATTGACATATAATGCAGTATAAAAACAACAAAGTCATAAAACTGTACCTTCTTCATCAAAGAACTGTGTTTTATCATCATAGATTCTTGGATCATCACTTTTTAAAGCAGCGAGAGTTCTCAACCACTTCTGCTCCACATCTGGAGTCAACTCCTACAACATAAGTCTAACATGCTAGCACAGCGACTCTCTAGTACAGAGACTCTCTAGTACAGAGACTCGCTAGTACAGAGACTCGCTAGTACAGAGACTCTCTAGTACAGAGACTCTCTAGTGCAGAGACTCGCTAGAACGGAGACTCGCTAGTACGGAGACTCTCTAGTACGGAGACTCGCTAGTACGGAGACTCTCTAGTACAGAGACTCTCTAGTACAGAGACTCTCTAGTACAGAGACTCTCTAGTGCAGAGACTCTCTAGTACAGAGACTCTCTAGTGCAGAGACTCGCTAGTACAGAGACTCGCTAGTACAGAGACTCTCTAGTGCAGAGACTCTCTAGTACAGAGACTCTCTAGTACAGAGACTCTCTAGTGCAGAGACTCGCTAGAACAGAGACTCGCTAGTACAGAGACTCTCTAGTACAGAGACTCTCTAGTACAGAGACTCTCTAGTACAGAGACTCTCTAGTGCAGAGACTCGCTAGAACAGAGACTCGCTAGTACAGATACTCTCTAGTACAGAGACTCGCTAGTACAGAGACTCTCTAGTACAGAGACTCTCTAGTGCAGAGACTCGCTAGAACGGAGACTGGCTAGAACGGAGACTCGCTAGTACGGAGACTCGCTAGTACGGAGACTCGCTAGTACGGTGACTCGCTAGTACGGAGACTCTCTAGTACAGAGACTCTCTAGTACAGAGACTCTCTAGTACAGAGACTCTCTAGTACAGAGACTCTCTAGTACAGAGACTCTCTAGTACAGAGACTCTCTAGTACAGAGACTCTCTAGTACAGAGACTCTCTAGTACAGAGACTCTCTAGTACAGAGACTCTCTAGTACAGAGACTCTCTAGTACAGAGACTCTCTATTACGGAGACTCGCTAGTACGGAGACTCTCTAGTACAGAGACTCTCTAGTACAGAGACTCTCTAGTAGAGAGACTCGCTAGTACAGAGACTCTCTAGTACAGAGACTCTCTAGTACAGAAACTCTCTAGTGCAGAGACTCTCTAGTGCAGAGAGTCTCTAGTACAGAGACTCTCTAGTACAGAGACTCGCTAGTACAGAGACTCGCTAGTAAAGAGACTCTCTAGTACAGGGACTCGCTAGTACAGAGACTCGCTAGTACAGAGACTCGCTAGTACAGAGACTCGCTAGTACAGAGACTCGCTATCACAGAGACTGGCTAGGACAGAGACTTTCTCTATCCACTGCTGCTAATCACATTCACATACAAATAGTCTCCACTGAGAGCGGCACAGTCACAGGTATGTATGATTGCTTTCAGATCTTACCTCAGCGTCCTCATCTTCAGTTTCTGAGCTTGTGTCACTACCATCCCCTCCGTCTAACTTTACATCACCATATCGAGCTTTCACTGTCAAATAAAATCTGTGAACTAAAGCCAAACATCTCATTAATTATGCATTTCTTGAATTTGTGTACACTATATTTGCAGCTGTGTCCGTCATGGCTTTGGCATTATCGGTATAAAGCTGCACGCACACACGCACACACACGCATCAATACATACATTTCATTAACTCCTCCGATTTCCTTGACTTGTCATAATGTTTAGCAAATTCTTTGTTAACTTTCAGTTTAATAACAGGTTGGTCTTCATCCTCAAATCCGGATAATTTAAAGGCCATTTTACCCGAACCTGCAATGTATTGATTCATTCAATAATTACATTTTTGTACAAACACTGGACTACGCAATCATAAAAAACATCATGTCTACCAATAACAATCAATTATCTCACATTTGTAATGGCATTTTGTTGTGATCTCTTGCTCTGTGTAAAAAGCATACTAATAAAAATCACTACAGATCATTGAAGTGAAGCAATTGCTACATCAAATATAAGCATAAAATATCCTTTTTGACGAAACATTAAACTTGAGTGATTCAAAGACTCATGTTGAATGTTTTGGCATTTGTTGAGGAGGGGTATGATTCAGATGAAACCAAGGTGTTATCACTTTTTTTCTTTTTCCATACAATGGAAAACTTTTATTCTTTCAGAACTCATGCCGGGCTTAGCCTTTTAAAGCATTGGTATAAAAATGTGCCCTACTCGGTTTCATAATTTTTCTCAACAATCTTGCATCACTTACATTAATAACTTGGGCTATGAACTGTTAGTAACAAGTTAATAACCTCACAATCCGCCAATCATTGCACCGCTTACATAGCAGTGGACTTGGGAAAACTAGGTTTAAAAATCCATTGTAAACCGACAATCTACCCGTGCACTGTGGGCCGTAAGGCCTGAAGTTTATAATTTTCTGTTGCCCTATAACTTTATCAACATATTGGTATACTATCTATCTATTATAATTTATTCACATATGTAAATATAATAATAAATATACTAAAACCTATTCTCAAATGGAAATATGTAAAGTTTCATATATTTTAATAATGAGTGAGCTATGGATGCATTATTACTCATGCATGGTTATGCGTCACTGATTTTGCTTCATTATAACAACATTGAAGTGCCAGTGAGGCATCAAGTTATCTGTTCTTGAAAGCAAAAATATTTTTTTGAAATAACAGTTTTTTGTGACGCAACCACTGGTGTGACACAATCTATTTTTGCACCGTGAGACAAAAAAGAAGAAAAATTAAACAAAAACTTGACACTCCATTTGCAAAATTAGTTTGCTGAAGAAAGATAATTACTTTACACCCTATCCGATACAACAGAGCCAGCCAGTGACCTCTGGTAGCCAGGCAGACAACTTCACAAAACAGCCAATTTGCTGATCCAGTCAAACATGCTGACAAGCAGGCTTTGACCTAACTTCTTGGTCTATAACCACAGGTGGCTGGGGATTTCCGGTTTTTAAATCGAGCAGACAATCCCAACAAGCATAAATAATCAAATATTTTATATATTAATTCTTATTAATATATATATTTGACTATTTATGCTTGTCGGGATTGTCTGCTCGATTTAAAAACCCGAAATCCCCAGCGGCCCGTGTCTATAACTGTTAGTAGTTAACAATGGCTATGTGGTTTGGTTTGTAATCTGCAGGATTTTATAGGAACAGTTAACCAGTTCCCCAGGTAGCCACCTGCATTACCTCTTAGGTGTCTATGACCAGAGCCGTCTGTATTTCTAGGCAGGCTTGCTAGCAGCCCGTCTGAATTACTGCCTAGCTGTCAGCATCGCTGGCTGACAGCAGGTCAGGATGACGACGCCTGTCAAACAAGTCTGCCTGTTGTCCACTGTTCGTTTGGACAATATTCGGCTATTTCGACAGTGAGTCGTATAGCTATTGTACTCCTGAGCAGTGGAGCCTGTCGTTATTGTATGTGTTTGTAGATAGCGCTCAAGTAAGAACTTGAGTGAGTGTTTTAAAGCGTTTATTCAATAAAATAGGTACAGCTCCAAGGTAACACTGCCTGAGCTAAAGGCTCGTAGCCGTATTTATATTAATCGTTACATAATATCTTTCTGTTTAAAACATAATCCTGAGCAAATAGCAATGTGATAATCCTGAGTAAATGGCAAGAGAAGTTGGAGGTTAAATTTATTATTAGATATAATAGTTTTAGTGTTTCCTTGGCAACTATAATAATACAAGGACAATGCCACTTGCTACCCTGAGGTTCACAGTCCTTCCTGTACATTATTATTAATAAGAATTTTATTATTACAACAATAATCATTACAATTATTATTATTTATAAATAATCATAAAATAATTACTTACTAATTTACATTTACACCGTTCACTGCAAAGAACCGTCTCCGGCATCAACTCGCAGCTCCTGGTCTTATTCATTGATTCAGCCACAAGGATTTCAAGTAGCTGTCAAAGCAACTCAACACCCTATACTCATGCCCGCCGTTACCAGCTACTCTTCCAAAAAGGCGGATGGGTATCTTTTACTACCATGATGAAGAGTGCAATCAAACTAGGGACCACGTTATTTTTATGCCCATATCCGACCAGGCAGAGCATAGGAAGCCAAATACAAATACAGATCCAGGATTGAATGAAGTGCAAGCACTTTAACCACTAGACCACACGTGCCTCCCTAAGTTAGTTAGTAATTAAAGGAATAATAATAATTATTATTATTTATTATAATTAATAATAATTAATTATCAGTGAGTTTATTATTAATAATAGTATTAATCATAAGTAATCATCATCATGATCATCGATCATCATTCTTCAAGTTCTTATTATTATTATTCTTCTAACTAATAATTTATTTATTCTTCTGGAACCAACAACATTTCATAGGCACAAAAATAAGTAGGGGTTATAATTATGATCCCAATTGCATTAAAATCTAACTCTCTGATGCTTTGCTGCTGTAAGCATTGTTGTCATAGTAGTTTAGATTAGGTTAGTTTAGAGCAAGCTGTAATCATCATCAAGGAGTTTGAATAATCAACAACTTTTGGGTAATTCATGCCGTCCTTGAAACGTGACCTTAGCAACAGTTACATGTATTACAGGCAAGTATTTGGATTGGTAAATCATTACTGAATTTTTTACCTGTGTGTGGTGAGTTAAAAACTGATTAATGAAATAAATAAATTAATAGTTGTCCTCTCTTGATTTTTTCGCCAAAATGAACAATTAAACAAACTGGACTAGCTAATTTTATAAACATCCAATCCGTATTCACTGCTTGGTTCATAAGCCAATCATAACTATAATTAAAAATAAAAGCAAACCCGCCCATTTTGCTGAAGGAGAGAAGCTTTCTTCTCTTGCATTTTTGCAACTCTTCTAGAGAAAATGCCTCTAAAATGTAACGCTCACTTCTTCTTATGTGATAGCCCTTTGCTTAATAGTAATGGGACACAAAGTGACATTGGTTTTGCGTTGTATCAGAAGAGTCATTGCTTCTCTTTTATCGCATTGGTGTCACGGATAAATAATCAATGATAATAAATTATTATTATATTTATTATTATTTAATATTGAAATAATATAATAATTATTATTATTATTATTAATTATAATAATTATTATTATAATAATTAATAATAACTATTATTATTAAGTTATTGATTATTGTTACTAATAATTTATTAATTTAATAAGTTTATGACCAATCAACAACAATGATGATTGATCATGATGATGATGATGTCATAGGCATAATAGTAGTGTCACTAAGTAAGTGTGTGACTTCACCACAGCACAGGTTCTCTTTGGATGCAAGGCTATAAGCACAAAGACAATAACTGCTTTTGTCGAGCAGGGAGAACACCACAAGAGTATAGACTTACGGTTTACAGTGCGTTGCAACAAGGAGTTTGTTTGATCTGATCAAGCTCTTTGGTAGCAATAAAGTGTAACTAAGGTGTTTGATCTGATCAAACTCCTTGGTTGCAATGAAGTGTTATATATTAAAGCCAAAAGCTGCTGACAGCGCAGTAGTAAAGAAACTCAATAGTTTTGAATATGCAGGGCATACCTTCTAGTGAAGTGAGTAGTAAAGCACAGTCAATTTTATTAAAACTTGCTTTTAAATACAAAGCGCGAGCCAATACTTTAGTGAACTCCAGCCACCTCTCATTTCTACCATTATCCATCAAATCTCTCTCTACCCTCCATCCATCGAATCTCTACCCTCCATCCATCCAATCTCTACCATCCATCCAATCTCTACTCTTTATCTATTCTATCCATACCCTCCATCCATCCAATCTCTACCCTTTATACATTCTATCTCTACCCTCCATCCATCCCATCTCTACCCTTTATCCATTCTATCTATACCATCCATCCAATCTCTACCCTCCATCTATCCGATCTCTACCCTCCATCCATCTTATCTCTAACCTCCACCCTACTCTGAACTCTATTTGCTACCCCTAGGGCCTACTATTACTTATATCGGGATAAGGTAGCAAGCCTAATTAGTTAAGAAAATAAATATATTATTCTACTGCGTATACATCTAATATAAGCAACAGCTCTAAAGGAAGTTCAACGAAAGCTTATGATGATTAGGAACAACGGTGATTTTGCCACAACCTAGCTGACGGCGATGAACACTTAAAGTAATGAATGCTTTCAGGAGCAATTACAAACAAATCTGTAATGGGTGCCCACTAAGGGGCCAAAAATACTGTTTTGACATTTGGTTTTAGAAGTGCCGGCATTCATTTCTGGAAATTTGGATATTTATTTTAGAAGTGTCAACATGCATTCATTTCCATGATAATGAACAAAAATCGATAGCATTCATTTTATTAGTCTTTGGCAAGAATGTTGACACTTTCTAGAGTGAATGTCAAAATGTTGCTCCCAACTGAAATTTTCTGAGAAATTGTCCATTCTTAGGTTTTTTGACATGGGTAGATAAATAGGAATTTTGACATAATAAAGCAAGATCTTGCTGTTCAGTGTTTGATTCTTCTTTGTCCCTGTTCAATTAAGTTGTGGCAAAATAAAGTATTTTTGAGTCACATGACATCTGATAGCGCCAAGTCAAGCACGTACAATAATAACCGAGACAGTAACGAAACAGATAATTGAGACTATACTCAGTGCATGGCATTCATTTAACAAAACACCAGAGAAATTATGTATCATAATTAGCTGCAAGATGATTTGCATTTTCACCACATTCCAGAAACCTCAATGTAAAAATGTTTGAAGAAATCAAAACTAAAGACCTTTTACTATAGCTTTCATACAAAATATCAGCTCATCGTAATTATGCTCTCTGGAGTTTGAGGAAGGTGATTTCTTCTTAGCTAGGTAGGAAAATACCATCAGCTTGTTCTCCAAATTTCCATCGCTTCACCAGCCTCCATATATCACACCTCTGAAGCCTTACATATTATTACACAAATGTAACAGTGATTAGATAAGTCTTGTATGCACTAAGAAGCATCCCATGTTAATTAAATAGGCCTAGAGAAAAGGTCTTCAAAACCAAGTCTTCCATAATGAAACATATCACATCTGTCTACCATTCATTTCTTGTAAAAGCACTGAGGAGCCAGACATACAGTTTATTACAAAAATGCTTGCACTGTGTTTAAATTATTGAAAATAGGTTATATCTGTTGATGGCCTCAGCTAGTACTTATGGCAGAAAAACTGCTTGGAAATCGGGGAAAAACAAAACCACCCGCCGTCGTGTATCAGGCCAGCCCTGAAGCACTCACGTTATTGTATAAAGCAATATTTCATTCTCTGTTATGAAACTAAATCCTACAAAGATGTAAAGTATAGCTGCTGCAAACATATCAAACTTCGACACTGCCATGGCACACTTTTGTCCATCCTATGATGAACTGGACCAGTCGAATTCCCTTAATATCTTTTCATATTTCCTGAAACCTTGTGAAAGTAATGAGTAACATACTATAACTTTGCTTTACCGATAAAACAAAATTTTAGTTTTCTTGTCGGATGCAAGCAGACGAAGTCAGTGACATCAGCAGCAATTTTATGAGTGTGTCTGATTTTTGGTACATTTGTTTATCAGTTTTACAATAATGCATTATGAGCTGGTATCGCCCATAGTTTGCATGGGCAGCTGTTAACCATTACAAACTGACAATAAAATTGGGCCCACATCAATACTGTTAAACTTACTTCATTATTTCCTGGTGGTTTATTAAAGAAAAACGCGCAACGTAAGCAAAACTTTTATTACTGGGGGAACCCTGAAAATAATTATTACGGACTTATATAAAACATTAGAGAAAAACGCGCAACCTGTGCAAAAGATTTATTACTGGGGAATCCCAACAAAATAATTATTGCGGGCCTATATAAAAAAATAGACAAATTCTGGAAATCCCCGTAAATAACTGAAGTTTCCCCACTGTTTGAACACTTTTTTAGGCTGCGCGTTTTTCTCTATTGGACCAAATCTGAAAATCCCCGTAATTAAATGGGGTTTTCCCACTATTTGAAAACTTCCTCAGGTTGCGCGTTTTTCTCTATTATGGAGTAAATATGTGGAATTTTCAGTTTATATACACACAACATACAACACCAGTCCTTGAATGCAATTAATTTATATTATATAGGCACC
The DNA here is from genome assembly GCA_945261195.1 of Cryptosula pallasiana. NCBI lineage: Eukaryota > Metazoa > Bryozoa > Gymnolaemata > Cheilostomatida > Cryptosulidae > Cryptosula > Cryptosula pallasiana. The sequence continues at coordinate 4,721,398 of OX183139.1, forward strand.
AGTATTACACGCCTGCTATTGGGGATATTTTTTTCAAACTTTTCCTTTTGCAGAATGAGTTGGTCGCACACCCTTCTGGCTGTTAGTGTCACTGTAGCTGTGGTAATATTCATACAAGGTTTCCTTCCTCTCAAGCAACGAGTCTCTGGACATGGCAAAGACAGTTGTTGTCGCGCCCCTCGATTTAATAAGACAGTGTTGGTGGTTGTGGATGCACTGCGCACTGATTTTGTGACAGCCCGAGCTGACAGCTGGCCATACCTGCAGCGGCTTGTTGCTACTGGCAATGCTAGGATATATGATGCTCAGGTGCATCCACCTACTGTCACGTTGCCTCGAATAAAGGTAAGTGTGTTTCCAGATTCTTCTATTTATTTCTATTTACATTTATGCGCTGTTGACTTGATTGACATTAGAGAAAAGCGCGCAACCTATGCAAAAAATTTGTTACTGGGGAATCCCAAAAAATAATTATTGCGGGCTTATATAAAACAATAGAGAAAAACGCGCGGACCGTGAAAGTTTTCAAACAGTGGGGAACCCCCAATTTATTACGGGGATTTCCAGAATTTGTCCATTGTTTTATATAAGCCCGCAATAATTATTTTTTGGGATTCGCAGTAATAAATCTTTTGCATAGGCTGCGCGTTTTTCTCTAATGGACAAATTCTGGAAGTCCCCGTAAATAGCTGGGGTTTCCCCACGTTTTGAACACTTTTTTAGGCTGCGCGTTTTTCTCTATTAAGTGAAACTTTCAAATATTAAATAAAGTTTTTTATTAAATTTAGTTATCCTTTAATTTTTGAAAAAAGTACTTGTTAGATTTTTATATGTGGATGGAATGTATGACAAAATGGCCAAGTATGATTATTTGTATTTGTAATTTTATGGATAATCAGTTGAAAATATGAATTGTTTACCTAATTATCTTTCTAGAAGCTACTCTCTGATATTTGACTAGAAGTTGTATTTGGGCTCCCCACAATCAAATCTAGTGCTCAAGCTGAGTGGCAAGAGAAGACAATACATTTCAGTCGACGATTAGTGGGTTTTTATCAATACGGCTTTTAATCCATATAGTTTAAAAGTGCTGTGTCACAGATTTTTGATTGAATTGATCAAACAACTTGTCTATTTCGGGTGATTTTATGCCAAACAAACTTGTTGCTCAAAAACTAAAAAGATCTTACTTTCCAAAAAAATTTTCTAATCAAATAATGTTAGAAGTCTCAAATTATCATAACTTCGAATTTATTTGTGAATAAAAGAAACTCCAGATTTGCGTTTTCGGTAGCATTTTTGTAATCAGCATAAATAATAATTTTCAAGGCCGAATTACACATATTTGACTTAAAAGAGTCAAGCTGTAGATGAAAAATCATTTTTAAATATAATAAAATAATAAATATCAGCTACTACTTAACGATAATTTTAAAGAAAGACAACTTTGACAAGTGAATTGCTTATGGAATCCGTGGCAGTGCACCTTAAAGTTGTAGATCTATATTAAAAGCTCTATTAAAATTGTTTAAATAGGTAGAAATGCGCATCCTGAGCAAATTTTCCATTACTGGGGAAAATCGATCATTAGCGCCGATAGGCAGTAGGCCTAAGTAAAAGTCGCAAAAACCGTCCTAAGATCCTCTGTCAAAAATCAACATTTTCTCCCTATTTTCCAACACTTTTTTTGAAATAAAGTTGCTATTTCAAGTCATATGATGTTATCCAGCAGTTTATAGCCCTGAAAGAATGGTTTTATTCAAAGATTTAAATTTTTTGGTGACATCTTTTTTACACGCGAAATAACATAAGTATTTTCTATTTTTCAATAATAATTTATTACTTTTTGAAATAAATACTTATTTAGGATTTTTTGGTAGATTAAAAAAATAAAGCGACAACTCAATTAATGTTTTTTATGAAATTAATACACGACTTAGGATAAATTACAATGAAAGGATTTTAGGAGGGATCTTACAATCTTTTTTGACTTCTATAGGTAGAGCTGTGCAACCTCAGCAAACTTTTTATTGCTGTGGGAACCCTAAAAATTACGAGAGAAATAGAGAAAAACGCGCAGCCTGAGAAAGTTTTTAAACAGTGGGGAAACCCCAATTAATTATGGGGATTTCCAGATTTTGTCTGTTGTTTTATATAAGCCCGCAATAATTATTTTTTGGGTTTCCCCAGTAATAAATAATTTTCTCAGGTTACGTGTTTTTCTCTAATGGATAAAATGTCAAAATCCCTGCAATTAGTTGGGTTTTTTCACTATTTCAAAACTGTCAGGTTGCCATCTTTACCTTATATAAATCAACACGCAAAATCCATAATTTTCCCGCAAATTTGCTCAGAGTTCGCGACCTTACCCATTGAACCAATATATACAATCTCATGTGTATATTTATAATAGCTAGATTTACTCGTCTTTTTTTACACTAATCTAATCCGCTTGCAAAATTTGGATTATCTTTTGAGTGAATTATCAATGAGTGGTACATTACACTCAACTTACTTGTGACAAGATTGACAAGGTTGATATGGAATTATCCGTATTATTATTATTTTCGTATAGGCGTTGATCAGCGGGGACATTCCCGGTTTCATAGACGTTCTTATGAACTTTGACTCAAGTGAGCTGCTAGAAGACAACATTCTGTACCAGATGAAAGCCGCAGGTAAATCATCAGTGTTCTACGGAGATGATACTTGGCTCAGACTATTTCCTCAGACCTTCATTCGCTCTGAGGGCACGACGTCCTTCTTTGTGTCTGACTACACTGAGGTAAGTAGGTTAGCACTGCAATACGTCATCATATCTATTTGGGTTGCTTTATTGTTTGTGTCTGCTCACTGTAAGGTAGACGATAATGTCACCAGACATATTACCTCTGAGATGGCTAGAGATGACTGGCATATGATGATATTACATTACCTTGGCCTTGATCATATCGGCCATTTGATTGGTCCAAGCAGCAGCTTGCTGCCACCTAAGCTCTCAGAGATGGACAGAGTGATAGAGCTTATTCACTCGACATTTGTACAGCAGGTTGGTTGTTGTGTGATTGTATTGTGTTCATTTTCAACTTACTAGCAGTTGTCCCCTCTTGACATTGTTGTGTTTGTTATATCTTGTCAGGAGTTATCATCTCATTCATTGAGGAAAGCAATGGGAATAGCTACTGTTTTACTCACTTGGTGCAGTTTCATGAAAACAAAAGTTTCTCATAAGTTACTTCCAGCGCAATTAAATAAATTCGATATTCAAATTTTTTAAATTGTTCTGTAAAGTCACAGAAATTAATCTTTCACCCACTTGATTGGGCGTTAAAATAAAAGAAAACGTGTAAAACTTGTAGTATGATTATTAAACATCAAACCAAAAATTAAAATAGGATAACTTATTTGCTTGTCACAGAAAGTAGCAGAGTGGTTGCAGTATTTAGCAAAACAACGAGATATTGATGTAAGTTGTCTTTTTTATGTGAAACGTTCTACTGTGATTTTGGAGTTGTCTTCACAAAGTACGACAACTTTGGAGTTTCTTGCAATTAATTTCCATCAATTTACGGGACTTTGCTCTTATTGCGTTGATATATTCTAGACTTTTTGTTTCTCGAGTGAAATACAAATTACTAAAGGTGTGATTGAATCTCTCTTGCAGGGTGTCAAGGACTACCTGATAGTGTTGTGTGGAGATCATGGAATGGCTGACCAGGGAGGTCATGGAGGGGTCACACCCAGTGAAATAGCCACTCCAATGGTTTTTATTTCTGACGTTGCAACGAGCCCGTCGAGTATTGTTTACTTATAGCTGACTACGTTTTATCTCTAACGCGATGTTTGCTATCTTTGTATGTAGTTGTACCCTTTCGTAGATAGCATCGGACAAATCTATCAAATAGACTTGGTTCCTACACTGTCCGTTCTCCTCAACCTGCCCATCCCACAGAATAGCCTTGGAGTTGTGTCCACTTCTGTGCTAGAGCCGTTCATGGTGCGACAGGACATACTTAATGCATTGAGGGACAACTCCAATCAGTTGTATCGTCTCCTCCGTGCCAGCTCTGCATACAAAGCCTCTGGTGTGTGTTGTGTAGTAGATACATTGCTGTCTGTTTCTTTTGCGTGTTTCATTTCTATTGCGCTAGATAATAACAGTTGGTTGAGTTTATAGATATAGGGCTGCTCACTTCTTAGATTACTAGAGATTATTTTATTGTGGTTATCTGCGCAGCACTAGTTTGAATGGAACCTAGTTCCGAGTGGCATTGTCTCCGTACAAACTGATTTATGACCAATCTACACTATAAGCGAAATAATGTAGAACATTCTAGAATGTTGTAGCGTGTTGTAGAACGTTGTATACTTCCATCAAATACTCTTGTCATCTTTCAGCACAGATTGTGTCTCAGTATGAGATGGTTGTTGATCAGCACAAGTCACATGACCCAATATCTGCTGACACAATGAGGCAGCAAAAGCTGGTGGCAGACTATCAGCAGGTGCTTACGAGTATGCGACAGCAACTGGCCTCCCATCTGGTTGATTACGATGTCACTGCGATGATTTATGGACTTTGTATGCTGTTCACTGTAAGTGTAATGTATTAGCTGCGCAATGCACATACAAAGCGTGCAGGAGTTGTCTCTCCTCTATAGAAACTTCACCCACAGCTTTGTTGTTCGCATTATTCTATCAGCTTGTTATATAGATCAATTCCAGCTCAGCTAAACGTGTAGTTGTTGCCATGTTTTAGGCTTCCTGTTGCCTGTATGTGGACCACCAGCAGTGGAGCGCCACCCATATAGTGACACTAACAGCAGGTGGTTTGCTAGCTGCATCCATTCATTACACTTATTGTACCAGCAAGTCTTACAGCCACGTGCTCTGTGTGGGTGGTCTTGGTGCTTTGGCTACTGCACTGTATGTCCTTATGGGAGTCGCTTGCTTCACCTCATTGCTGTTTATGCCCCTCACGCTACTGGTTAGTTGTTTTTGAAAGAATTTGATGTCAAATGTAAATGAATTCACGACATTTAAAAAATTTCAGCTCAACAAAGGACTTTTCGAAAGTGTGCTGATTGAAAACGAACATAAGTGTTAATGGTCAATCAAGAAGTCGGTGCTGTGAAATATAATTTTGAGTAATTAGCCTAACAGCATACTTTTGAAGCTTCATTTTTTTTTCAAATAATGATTAATATTTGTAATTTTATTGTTGATGGATAAATGTTCAATATTTGATCATCATTTTTGTTAATGTCAATAACTAGTAAATAAGTGCAACAGCTTTTGAAAATGCTTAAATTTTTAGTAAAGACCGAAGTTAAAAACATCGTTTGAAAAAGTGATCGTTTCTAGTTTAGTTGTTTTTGAAGCATCCATCCCAAACTGTGATTTTTTAAGCATCCGTCCCTCAGTGTTATTGTCACTCTATAAGGCTGTGTTCCTCCCTCTTTTATGTAGGAGTATATCAATAAGAGTACTGCTAATCACCTGTCTACACTTGCCCTGCCACTGGTACACAGTCTATCCTTGCTATCAAGTAGTTATATAGAAGAAGAGCATCAGACGATGTACTACTTCAGCTGCTCACTGGTAATTGTCTCCCTTGTCTCTGTGGCTCTCACCCATCGTACATCTGCAGACTTGTCACGTCTGCTAGCTGTTCTCATCTGCATGACTTTAGCCAGGAAGTGGAATCAAACAGGAGATAAATGGGCTCACCTACCTGATATCGCTGACCTACTAAACACGTAAGGAATGGCTGCCGCGCAGCATTACCTATTTATTTATGACTTGTTGGCAGTGGAGATAACTCTCAAAGAATAACTGAAGTTTCTTCTGCTGGCAAGCCTGAACCTCTTTCTTTAGTTGATCAAACTTTTATTGATCGCTTTTGACCACTAAGTTAGAAGTTGTGCACTCTTTGAGAAGACAATTTTTGATATTATCGTAATTCATCGATGCATGCTTGTGTAAGTTTAGTTTTCATCGCTGTTATAAATTAATTCTCAAAAAAATTGTGAAACTGTTATTTAGATTAAATTAATCTTTAAAAATAAATACTTTGTACTATCCCATCATAATTCACTCATACTCCATTTTTAAATCTTTAAAAAGCAGACATTGAACTTTGATTTTGAAGTTACCAATTACTGATATTTTTTTGGATTCTCACATCTGGCTGAGACAGTTTTCATTTTTTTTCTTCACAGGCCGCCCTATGAGCATGTGAAGTTTGTGCTGGCAATGGCATCTCTCCTACTCATTGCTCTCATATCTGTTGTGTCAGCGAGTCACAGAAACTTTAGTGCAGCTTGTGGCAGCGTTACTAAAGTTGTCATACTCCTGTCTATGGCATCGACAGCGATCTATGTGTCAGGTGACTGCGGGCTGCCTACTATATCCCACAGGTATATTATGTATTAGCGTCAGGAGAAAACAATCCCTTCACAAATTCCAAGTGCTGAGAAGAGAAGATAACTTCTATGATATTCTGTTGCAGGGGACATTACGAAGCCAACAGTGTATATTGTTGCTGTAGCATACTACTAGCTAGTGCTGTGTACAATTGGTGTATGCGCTCATATATAACCAGTGTATGTCAACTGAAGATAGCCTGGGTTCTTTTGACCACGCTACTACATCGTACTGTCAACCAACCCCTCATGGCTTTAATCATTACTATGGAGTATCTGCTCTCTCAGTCTAGCCTGAGTTCACAATTTGCTGTGCAGCTCTATTACTGGCTAGGTCACGCTTCCTTCTTTTACCAGGTTTGTCTAGCCTTAGCTCAACTTGAAAAGCCAATTTTTTGTTGCATAATTGGGCACCTAGGGCTGTTCAACCGCTAGAAATAAGTAACACTGCGTATACCATTCAATTCTAGTCAGATCTTTCATGGCCAGTGGAGCCTGCAAGTTTCATGTGAGAAAAAAGTGTGGTGATCGCTTGTGTAAATTTTTCTCTTCAGTAGCTCACAACTCCCTTGATTTGATTTTAAATATACTGTATTGTAAAAGTTATTTACACTGCAATGTCCAGGTAAGACGAAACCCCCTACGCCATACCCTATTATCGAAAACCTCTACCTTCAGTCAAAATCCTTGCTTCTAGAGGAGTTATCTTTTCTCAGCAACAATGAGTGCTGAATAGTCATAACCAAAACACTAAAAATATCTCAAACTAGCGCATAATTAATTTATTATTTTGTTTCAAAATTGTTATTTATTTAAATTCCACCATGTGCAATATTTGTTTTAGTCAAAAAACTTGTAATTCAAATTTGAAAATTATCGTTGTTAATCTAAAACAACGACGCCGGAAATGAAAGGCTGATATTTTTTCGTCACAACTAAATTATAAATTACGATAATTTAAATCTGTTGATATTATTTGTTTTAAAAATAATTTTTTCAACTCCGATATTGCTTTAGTTTAAAAGATATTTAAAACTTTAAATTTAGTAGGGGGTTTTGTCTAGAGGTAGGGGTTTCGTCTAGAGGTAGATGGCTTCGTCTAGAGGTAGGGGGTTTCGACTATAGGTAGGGGGTTTTGACTAGAGGTAGAGGGTTTTGACTAGAGGTAGAGGGTTTCGACGGTAGGGGGTTTCGTCTGTCCCTCATTTGATTTGTCATTACTTTTTCTTTGTTTTGAAGTTGTCTGCTCTTACATTCGAATGGTTTTCCGCTTATGGTCTGGCTACACACACGACTTTTCGCCGGAAACGGCGCCCTTCACGGCGAATTGTCAAATCAGCAAATCCATGTCGCTCGCCGTCCAAGCTAACCGGCGCCCAACCACGCCGTTGAACATGCTCAAGTTTTTTAGTTTTCCGACGCCACGACTATAACGTGATTGGCTAATCTTTGTCCGCACTGGGTCAAGGTTTATTTAAAAACATTTGCCGCCAACAATGCTTGCACTAAATTGTTGACATAAATATAACTGTTGCTTATTATGATAAATGGTAAGAAAAAAACATGATGATAATCACTATCAGAATTGATTGTTTTTATTGTGACTGGTTATTGGTCCAATGAATATAATAATAAGCAAAAAAGTAAAATATTTATTATTATTATACATGAAAAATTTATTTATGATGATTGATAATTAATTATAACTTATATTTACTAAATACTGTTATTGAAAATAATTATTAGAAATTACTGATCATTATGATTATATTTATCATAATGTTATTGTGAATTATTAGTTTTATTATTAATTGTTTTTCTTTGCACCAAAGGTGCCGAAGCCACAATTGCCGTCAGCCAGTGTGGCCTGTAGAAACCGTTTCCTGTGATCAGTTCAGGCGCCGTGTCGAACTATGAGTGTCGCCGGAACAGAAAAAGTCGTGTGTGTGGCCAGACCATTGATGTACTTTTTAATTGTAGAGCAAACAACTCCTTATGTAATATTCCAGCTGTGCAAGCGTTATAACATATTGTACTATTTGGTATTATCATTTCAACTCACTTTTGTAAAAATAATAAATAACATTTGTTGTAGGGAAACTCTAATAGCCTGAGTTCTGTGGATATTAGTGCTGGATATAAGGGCCTATCATCATACAGTCCTGTCTTCACTGGATTTTTCATGCTATGCAATACTTATTCTGGAACTATCTTTTGGCTCCTCAGTATCTACGCACGAATACAGAGTGACAAAAGCGGGTAGGTCTATGAGTTTCTAGAATGTAGATCGCTATCTGTGCAATTCGCCGTAACAAATGGAAGTGCACCAGGGCACTGGGTGCCTGCCAGCTGGTGCTGTACGGGCCTTTCTTCTCTCCAGCGCATTTGATTGGCCGATTATTTTAGTTTCTTTTTGTCAGCTTATCAGCTGGCGTCTCTATGAGCAATAGTTGATATTATTTAATTCCAATTCCATAGCATATTATTTGGTAATAATATAAAGTTATTTATAATCATTTACTAATAATAGTGGTAGTTAATAATTTCTGACGTTTTTATTTATTATTGTGATATTACAAAAAATTTGTTTACTGACATTTTTTTCTTAATGATCGTTTGATTGGTTGATTGGTGTATGAGAAAGCAAGTATCTCATTTGTTGGCTGCCAATCAACATACGTTGATGAGTCCATTGCGCTGCAAATGCTCTATAGTACGGTTTGTACTTTTACTGTATTCCGTGGCATTTATTACATCAGCATGCGTGTATCCTACATGGCTGAGTGTACGGCTTATTATACCGGCAATAAAAAGTCACTTATAATGTCTGGCTTAAAGCTTGATCCGACGTGTTTGCTTCCTTTTATCTCATTAATGTTAGATGTCACTGTATAGAGTTATACTTGATTACATAGAGTTACCATTGACTGTACTAGCATTGGTTAGTAATACCGAGTCATATTTCAGATTTCAAAATTATAATCAGGGAATGAATAAAAAGCAATACAGTCATTTCCTTGTTGATCTACTGATCCTTCTGCAATCAGTTGACGCTGGACTAGTACATATACGCTATAGCCACAATAAGCTACTACCAGCTGGGCCCGTGGATATTCCCATGTAATGTGCGACAGTTCATCACTGAACCGTGATTAATAGATTTTATGGTACACTGAGTGATCAGTCAGGCCTCAGATTGATTCATCTCTCTCTTTGCCTCTATTCACCCACCAAATAGCCATAAATCTGTTTCACAACAAACCAGCTCAGCTAATGTCTAGCTATTTACATATTATTACAAAAAAAACCCATCAAAGTACTTAAAGTACAAAGGCTATGTTTGTGATCTGATTCGTTTGTGCTTTAAGGGCGGGGATTATTTTGTTAGTATTGTTCGTACGAAATCTATGTAATTTGAGTTTGTTTTTTCATGGTATCATTTTAGACAAAAGATGGGTGATGTAGCGAAGATGTTTCTGGGATTTAAACTGATGGATATGCTTGTCTTACAAATATTAATTATTTTGGAAAGGTACCATCTCTTTGTATGGACAGTCTTCGCTCCCAAACTAGTCTACGAGGTGCTCACACTCGCCATATTTCTACTGAATTATGTAATATGTAACAGTTTACAACTTCCTCTCTCGATACCTTCCAGTTAGCAATCTCTTGATACTATTTTTTCGTAATACAGCTTAGAAATTTTTATTTTTTTTTGGACCGAAACAATTTAAAATTTAATTATTTTCAGTTTTTATAAAGTCATCAGTAGACGAATGTAAAAAGTTTTTAACGATTTTAGTAATAATTATAATATTGGTAATTCTGTCTTCCATAAATTATTTGATTTTTATTATTTTATATTTTTGCTCAGAGAATTGTTTTTTTTTGGTTTCAATGAAGGTGTAATACATTACAATAAAACGATTTATATCTTGGCAATAACTCATTCATACAGCCATGTTTGTTATCCAAGGTATCACTGACTTGTCAACGATTCACAACAATATCTCCACAATTCACCAGCTGTTTACATTACCCCCATCAAGTGTGTTAAATTTTTAATGTCCTTCTAAGAAAAATGCTTTTGAGAGTGTTTGTTTTATGAAAGCGTTCTATTGGGAAATGTGATAGTGAATATATAATTATAGGAACTTTAGCAAATTTGTAGCTGCCTACACAAAGGCAGCTGTCAGCACACAATCGTGTACCCTGGTAATGGATTACAGGGGAGATGATAGTGCGTCAGATATTAAGGGAGACAACTACAAAAAAATAGTGGCATGATGTAGATAACATCTATCATTTGTAAGAGCTTTTTAAACTGCATCACACCGTCCCATTAGGTTGGTAATTTTAGTGGCTAAGCTAGCTAGAGCAATTCTTCTGTTTCGATGCATACATATTTATTTTTTTCACCACGATCTAAAGTTTGTATGATTTTTAATCGTTAACTAGTGCATTATTCATGAACTGATGACAAGAGAGAACACAATTCCCAATAGTCTGTTAACCTTTTCATTTTGTTATCACTAGAGATTTCATAAACTTCCTCTAGTATGATAGCTTTTTGTCAAGATTTTCAATACATTTAATCACATGTTTATTGTTTGCAGTTTATGTTTTGGTTTGTTGTTAACGAGTTGTGTTGTGGCAAGGGGGTAACTATTATCTAAATTGAATGTTTTGCCTTGGCATCCTGACATGTTTGATGTTTGCTGTTAGGGTATGTGACAGCTTGCAAGCATCAACTGATAGTTGATATAGCTCGCTGACAAACGCTGACAGTAGAGACAAAAGCTGCCCACAATGCTTGGCCACAATGCTGGCTATGAATGATCATTTTGGTAGTAGATGAATTCAATAGAGTGACATAATACTGCGGGCTACGGCGTAACATGATAGTGATTGCTAATAAAGCCAAGTCATTGCCTGCTGCTATTTATCAAAGTTTGTTAAAAAGAAATAACTCGGCAGGCTTCTTCTCCATTGAACATACTACAATGGTCTTCTGAACTTTCAGTGCTATCTAAATCCACTGTCACATGACCATTGGGTAATGATAATGATGGATGATATGTATGCGTAACGATTGAGAGCTCGCTGTATGCGTTAAAGTTTGCCAAACCACTTCATCATTTAGCACTATTGCAATAGTTGGTAATTATTATCAAGAAATGTAGGAAGGTAAACGTGTCAGTTGTCAAACCAAGTTTTCAATGCTAGTTGTTAGTAGGATCCAACTGGCAAACTTTGACTTTTTTTATCTGGTTTTTTTTTTGCATAACTTGACACAAAAAAAAAACAATAAATCTCACGTTTTCTTTGTTTGCATGATCTCTCTCTGACGTATCATTGAATTTGAGAATAAAATTGAATGACGCAATACTTTTTTGTCATCCTAAAAATCAAGATGGACTTTAGTAATAGTTCTTTAGCTTTTTTTTCAACATTTATTTGCCTGCTCACATCGGTTGACAAGAAGGACAATTTTGTCTAGACTGGTAGAGAAGATTGGTGCAGACGAGTAGGATATACAATATAATGTCGATAACAATAGGCTACCCATAGCAACTGGTAGAGGGCAGTCGTATAGCACAGAAGACCAGTGCAGCAGAAGACCAGTGCAGCAGACGATCAGTGCAGCAGACGATCAGTGCAGAAGACAAACTTGCACAGGGCTATTATTAGTGAATTGAAGCTTGTACATATTGAATGCATAGACATTGTTGATGCAATCAACTAATGACAATGATTTATGACTAGCTCATACATTTGATATCTATGAGGCCTTTTTAATTCACTCAGTCTTATCAGCTCAAACTTCAACTGCGTTGTCAAAGCAGTGGAATCTGTGACAAGTCAATGGCTCATGGCTGTTGTTCCTTTTACATCGGTTTTTGTTTGTTTGTTAAAACGATTAAAGTTGATGCAGTTAACAGGCTGCTGACAGCTGTTATGTTGTGCCCATACATGTAAGTTGGTGGGGTGGGAACGTACCATCATCCATTGTGTGTCATTAAACACATCACTTGACACTCCTAAAACTTCTCTAATGATGTAAACACTCTCTGCATCTATTTTTGACTGCTTGCTTCATTAAGGAAGTTGGAAAGACAAACGGATATGATAATAATTATTTCATTTGTGAATATAAATGACACGCATTTGGTTTAGATCATTTTAGAATTCATGTCATCAAAAGACGTCTCTAAGTTAGTTCTAGGTGGGATCTGAAGCTAGAGATAGTTTCTAGTCCTGTGTGAGTGGTTGACAAAGACAAGCTTTTGTTAGAATAGCTAGCTATTATAGCTAAGAACCAGTCAACAAAAGAAATTCATTGATCAAATTTGAAGAGTTTATTTATTCATGCATCTAAAGACACATATGAAAAGCTTTGATGAGATGTAGCAGGCAGAAAGTGACTATAACACAGATGATACTACATACACTTCCTTCATATCCATCATTGGCTTGGGCAACTCACGTGTCTATTGGCTGTTTTCGCATCGCTAGCTATATCGTAAACTGGCCAGTGTGTTCTGTGGTCCGTAGCAATACATACATACGTGTTATCGCTCTACTCACTGCTTTATTAGACATAGCCGACACATTCAACAATTACTTCTCTCTCTCGTATAGATAAAGGTAGGAGAGATTGGTAGGTACCATTGCAGTACCCGTCACTTCATATAACCGTATTATATGATAGCTAATGGACTAGCTGAAGAGGTAGTTATTTGAGACCGTGTTCTTAAACAAATATAGACTCAGCTCATCAGCGTGTTGACTAAAGTGCTTTAAACTGCTCGTTCATTTTAACAAGAGTGTTTGAATGGTACGAGTCAGACAATCAGGCAGGCGTAACAGAGAAGGACGTATGGTACCAGTACTCGTCCACTGACGGCCAACAACGGAGCTGTCACAAACCACAGATAGAGCGAAGGTATTTCTATCATCTACTATCTGTGAAAGACTTTGTGTGAAATAGACAGTTGTATGGTAGAGTAGTGAAAGCTGTAGTACATCATGGCGTCCTATATCTACGTGCCGCAACAGAATGCTGCCGCACCTTTTCAATCATACTACGACCCGTTACAATCGATGGCTGCCGGGGTACCACCCATGATAGGGCAGCCACATATTACACACCAACAGACAGCAATGGCGCATAATCCTGTTGGACTTCAACCAATACACCAGCTGCTCCTCAACAGCGCATCTGTGACGGCTGGAAGGTGAGAGACTGCCCATCAAGCTTACATTTGTGTCTGTGTGCCTGTGGGACTGTGTGTCCGTTCGTCTGTGTATACCTGGCATGTGTTGTGGTCGTACCATTCGTATTATCCTGATTAATTTATTATTCTTGCCTCAAACTTTCCAACATTTTGTCAATGCTTTTATCCTACGTCTATGAATGTTAAAATGTGTTAATTTATTTTTTATGTCGATTGTGAAATAGAGGTAAAAGAGATTTGGCGTAATATATTATTTGATTGAATGGACATAAGCTTGCACTGGTTGGCCCATGTCGTGTCTAATTACACAGCTGCTATTGTCCTATCGTCATAGTTTACTTTCATTCTCTCTTAACTAAGCATTGCTTTTTGTGTTTTATTGAGAAATGATAGCCGATGACAAAAGCATATTTGTGTTTTTATTCTTCGCTTAATTAACAGATTGTGTTCATTTTGTGTAACCCTTTAGTTGATACGCAGCTGGCGAAATATTCCTTTTATACTCATCACAATCACTTTTATAAATGTTGATGTTCTCTTGTTTCAGGGATATGACTGCTGGAATAAAGGTATGTATTGATAACATCATTCAGGCAAGTAATTTTCTATCTTGGCACAAAAGCTTTTATAGTCTGATATTCCTATAACCCTTCTCTCGTACCTACACTCGCTGTATTGATCAGAAATCATTCTGGGGGCAGTCTGTCCACTCTATTGATGACTGCTGCCGCAAGATAATAAATCTGTGCACAGATTTCTGCTTTTACTTTTGGTGTAGCGTTGGTCTTCCTTTCTTTCAAGCTTTCTTTGGTTTTGCGTAAGGCTACGACGTCTATCGACGGAGCAAGGTAGGTCGACGTAAACTACAGCTACTTGACTGTGTATCATTGCAACTTCTACTAGCTTTATTTTATTTACAAAATTAGAATACTGAAATTAAAGATAAAATCAATACTGCCACCTTATTTCTCATTAGCCTGGCGTGTTCTAAATGAGCAATGCTGCTCGTTAAGCAAAAAAAAACTAGGCAGAATCTATTGTTGTCTCTTCGGATGAATCTTGTTTAATATTCTGCAACTGATGTGATGGACGCATAAACAGCGCTGTCATTTGGTGTCTTGGGAGTTGTGCCTTGGTTTCATATTACAATTGCATATTTATGAGCAATAGCATGAAAATAATACAAAAAAAAGATATTTCATTCGGGAATAGGAGAATTTGAAATGCAGATTATTCCGTATAATAGAGATATGAATCTTTTGTGCTTCACTCTATGGTTGAATAATTCGTTTGTTGTAATAAGCTGCTATGGAAGCTCCGCGGCATCCAATGATACGGCTACCAATATTTAGTCTGTCGTATTGAAATGTATTTTGAGTCAATATTTGCTGCCATCACAAGTGCTAGGTGAGTCAACAGAGTAGAGATTCAGTTGCTCTCAGTTGACGCTGTCACTGAGGCTGCCGTGAGTATAATGCTAGACAATTGATACACTCTGTACAGCGTTGACTGTAAGACATGATAAAGTTAATGGAAATGAAGGTTTGTACTAGCTGTGTGCCATATTTACTCAACTTCTTACTAGCCGTCTTAGATATCGTCGCATTTAAACATTGGTCTGTTTGATTGGACCAAAATGTCAACTGATAACGCTGAAGATTTGGTGAGTGAGCGGGTTAGCCAGTTTGGTTGTGTGGTGAGTCAATAGATTGCAGAATGCTTTAGACTCGGGTTCTAACTATTGTTTAGACTCGGGTTCTAACTATTGTTTAGACTCGGGTTCTAACTATTGTTTAGACTCGGGTTCTAACTATTGTTTAGACTCGGGTTCTAACTATTGTTTAGCGCGTCTGCTCAGACAGCCTCAAATGTTGGTTGTTTTATAGAGGGGTTCAGAAGATATGTTAACTCAGCAGCCAGCGCAGATGGTGAGCAACGGTAACGGAGGCGTCACTCTCTTAAGCGAACTCTCCCCAGATCTAGAACCAAATGATGCTAAAAAGGTAACAGATTTTTAACGAAAAAAATTATTACTCTTTACAGATCTTTTCTTCTGTATTGTCTTTGTTTATTCTGGTAACTTCTTTCTCTTTCTTTTGCTTTAGTGTAAACTTCTCTAGTTGGTGGCATTATATAGAAATCGTCCATGACAGTTCTTTTGAAAAAAAATAATAATTATGCTAGTTTTTTTACCCCGAAAGTTGTTAATCGTTACGGCCCCGCGCTGCTGCCAATTTATCACAAAATATTTTTGGGTTCCTTCAGGTGAAGTATGAGCCTACAACAGACGCAAATGCCAACCAAACATCGGCTCCAACAAAGGTGATTGAGGTAACAAGCATACCTCCTGATACAAGAGAGGCAGATCTTGTCCAGATTGCAGTGCCTTTTGGTAAAGTTACCAATGTTGCTATTGCCCGCAACAAAAATAAGGTACGATTTTTTAAAAAATTTGAAAAAGGCGATATTTGGCTCCAAATCGCATTGAAAACAGTTTTTGACTCGGAGTTGATCGTTCGGCGTATTCAAGTAGACTTCCTTTTATGATCCGTAATGTGGACTGTTTAGGGTAACTTTTGTATACTGTGAACAAACTTTCCTATTTCTGCTACCTACTAACCACAAAGTGACTTCCATGTTGTACAACAGTCGAGTGATCACAAACAGACGTACAATTAAACAGCAGAGCTATGTCATTAAGCTATAAAATAAAGCCAACTCCTTGTTTTAACCTGCCGAAATACAATCCTAATGAGAACGTAATAGATAGGCATGATCTAATTAATGTATTATATCAGTGGATTAATTGTCGATGGACTATTTCTTTCCACATCAAATGTTTACTGTTATACTGTTGCCTGTATGTGCCGTGAACGTAGAATTATGTATGGCAGAGTCAGGGGCAATTAAGTGCCAGCCAGTTCGGCTTTCATTGTACTAAAGATTGCCCATGAATTTACCTGCATTCACTATTTTTGATCAATAAAAATGTCCTGCAATGCACCAGCCGAGGCTGTGCCTTCCAACGCAATAGATAATAGTCATTTGAAAGATGAGATTTTAATATCAGTCGCTTCGTAAAAAATGATAATGCTAAGGAGGGCTTTATTGTTTGCCTTTAAAAAAACCTGTTTAAGCCGAACGCGGCGGTGACGATGCGAGTCAATAGTTGACTGAAATTTACCTGCGAGCAATGATGTGCATCATACTGAGACTAATTGTGCTAAGCTGGTAGTCATGTTTCTTCGCTTGACACCAAATCTTCTGCCATCTTGACACTTTGTACGCTCGCTAGTAATACCCGTGCAAACATCTTTTTTTCTCAGCCAACTCGGATACCAGCTCAACTTGTTTGTAAGAGCTGTTCAATTATACTGGTACTAATGTTGTTTTATGTAGGCATACATAGAAATGGCTGATGTATCTCAGGCAGCAACGTGTGTCAACTACCACCAGAATGTCCAGGCCCAGATAAAAAGGTCCCCGGTACAGCTGCAGTACTCGGCCAACCATAAGGAGCTCAAACCCGACCAGGTACGTACCCGGTTTGGGAATATAGTAAGCTTTTAGTTACTAGTATTGCTGTCAAAGGTGTGTGTGGTCCATTCCAGTCACCAGTTGATGATATAAGAATCAGTTTTATCGTTGAGAAACCTCATCGAATGGAGTCACTACAATTTCACAATGAAGTATTCCAATAGTGAGACAATTTTGCACTGAATGATGTAGTTTTTAGCGACAAAAATTCTTAAATGTAATGATGCGATTAATTCTCTATGATACATTTATCTCTGAACAAAACTGGGTTCGCTATTGATTGATCAACGTGAAGAACTAAAATAAGCATAGCTTGTTCAATGCGCGCCAGAAGTATTATAAGACACATCGCTCAAATGATTTTATGCAACATGATCAGTAACTAAATTGCCTTATTCTGATTTCTTTTGTCATGCGGATCAGTGTCAATTTTTTTTCTCATTTACTAGTTGCTTTAGTTGAAATCAGAGCAGTTAACGACGCGGAGAGATAAAGATGTAGGTTGAGTCAGAGTGATTGGGCCTGTCCCGCTGGAGTTGTGTTTATTGTAGCTATCAACTTATATGGCCCGTCATAAAACACTTTTGTACAACGTTTAGCATCATCAATTCCCCCAAAATTTTATCGCGTGATGAGTTGCTAGTGATTCTCTCATACAACTATCGCAGACATACCTTTCTATGATCAATAGAACTAAGACTGACTGCGCTCTATATTAGCAGCTATGAAGCATTCACAGGACTTGCTAATGTTTGTATTAAGGATTTATTGCTGTATTTGGATAAGTTCTTATATGAAAAGTTAAGCCTGGATGACTGGGATATTTTAGCTTTAGCTCCATATTTTTATTAAATAGTCATCCACTGCAATAGCCCAAGGTTTATCTTATCTGTGTGCATTAGGACTTTTCTCTACAACTCGTTGATAATATTTGGGTAGTTTGTTATTTGTGAGGACATTGCTATTTCAGAATGCCGCCGCTGCCGCAGCCATTTCTGCTGCCAATGCTGCTCAGCTCGGTGGATCTGATCCAAATGACCCTAAAACAGTTCTGCACATCATAGTAGACAATCTAGTGTTTCCTGTTTCAATAGACGTACTTAAACAGGTGAGTAGGCGCCTTGATAGATGACGTGATTGAAAAATTAGCAATCTTTGAAGTTTAAGTCAGTTTTTATTAGGCTTCAGTACCGAAAAGCATTGTTTGCACGGTGTCATGAGGGTCTTTACCTGTGATAGGGCTCATAGCCTGAGTGGGGGGATTAGACCCGGTTGTATACACAGATCCATGCCGCTTATTATGCTCAACGCACTCACTCGCACCCTCCTCTCCATATAAATATTTTGATAACTCTTTCTATGATCTCAGCAATGTTTGTTTTAAGCTGGCATTTGCCTAAACTTCGTCATACATTTTATTGTAGATATTTTCAAGATATGGACAAGTTCTCAAGATAATAATCTTCAATAAAAATAGTAAGTGAGCCAGCGCCGTACCCAGTGTTATTATTTAATATGAAATGCCTGGTTTCTACTTTCTTACGTTGTATTAGTGTCCTTACACGCTAGTTACATGTGCTATTGTTCCTTTCTAAACTATTTATCCAACCTCATAGTTTATGCTTCACACTTTAGATCTGCAACATATGGGCTGGCTATGAGACTGACCCCATTGCCATTTTCTTCTCTTGCACTATCGGAGTTCTTTCCCTCAGGCTCATGGTCTGGTACTCTCTATGTTTTTTAGATCAGTTTCAGGCTCTTGTACAGTATTCAGATCAGATCTCAGCTCATACTGCTAAAGCGGTGAGACAACTCTATACTTCCTACTAACACTAACAACTTCTCGCTCCAATTTATTTTTTCTTTTACTTCCACCCGAAGAGTTCAATGTTCCGTTGTGGTTGTCATCTCATATTTTTATTAACGCACTCTCGGTGTGTAAAAGCACACACTGATATGAGAAACTTTATGTAAAGTCAGTCATCGTCAGTTGACAGTGACTGGATAGAATCTATACTCGGGTCTGCTTCTTCATTCTATAGACAACAATACAGCCGGTAGTTTAATATTTTTAATGGCTAGTAATCAAGGAGTGTGCCATGAAGAAGCTCACACGCAAACAATACCAGTATAATTTTATATTATTGTACTCTCAAAATCAATCAAACTACATTGTGGCAGCTAGCACTAGCTGGTCAAGCTAGTAGATAAAAAGCTACTATTGACCTGAGCAGCTGTAGCTGGTCCTGGAAAAATGAGCAGATAGCTGTTTCTGTGGGTGGTCTCTTTTAGGCTTTTCGTGGGTTGTTTTTGATAGCTTTCTTGTGGGTGGTCTCCCAGAGCTTTTTCTGGGTTGTTTTCCCACGGCTTTTTCATGAGTGTCTCTTATTGATTTTAATATAGGTGGTTTTTCTTTTGCTAAATAAAATCAATTTTTTTAGTCTCTGGACGGTCAGAACATCTACAACAACTGCTGTACACTGCGAATAGACTTTAGCAAGCTAACTGCGCTCAACGTCAAGTACAACAATGAGAAAAGTAGAGACTATACCAATCTTAGTCTTCCGGCAGGAGATGGTAATTCCAACCCTCAGTCACCTGGTCTGGAGATACCCTCACCAACTCCTAACATGATGCATATGGCCCCAGGTGAGACATTTTGATCTGTTGCAGGTAGAATTAGCTGCCATTAGTTACCTACCACTAAAGGCCACTTAAATTTGATTAACACAGTGCTTGTGTCGCAGACGCATGGAGTTAGGCAGTTTTAACACGCTATTGCTGCCAACTGGTTGTGTGAACATAAATTTTACCGAGCTTTGAAATTTAAAATTCTTTAATTTGCTCTAGAAAATGCTTGAGTAATTTGATTGCTCCTCCAATGAATTCATTTCATTAGGACGCATTGATTGAATCAATAGACTGCTGCCTAATAGGGTTACAAGGGGCAGCACTTTGAAGAAAGAGCACACAATGTCACATTATATATTGATATAATACACAGTTGAAAAGGTTAGCTCAGTCTCCAGTGGCTCCTCTTATTCTCGACTACCTACAGCTGCTTTGTTTTAACCGATTGATTTATGTTAAATTTTATCAATATTTAAATTGGGTTTGCAATGGTTCTAATTGCACCATTATGGATAGCATATTGACACGAGATAAGAGATATCAAATGCTAATTCAACAGATCCTGTATAAGCACTGGCGATGTTTGCAGCCAATATTTATTGTTGGGAGTATGTCCACCTCTCTTTCATGGCCTGTTGTCATGCTGCAGCACAAAACAATCATTAAATGATAACGTTACCGAGTGGGACGGTTTGATACCGGCTGACGACACGCATTCAAACTCAACTGCGTGTTTAGCAAGCATAAACACCATTTGCGCACCACCATTAAAGAAACGTGAGACCTGGCATGAAATCGGTGACACATGTTGCTGCAATTGAATAGAGATGGGATGTTACGCTTCCATGGCCTGAATAAACGACCCTCATCCCATTAGAAGCTATACAAACACACAAGCACTCGCTTCTACGTGTCACCATTGTTGCGTGTAGGTGTAGCCGGTTACAGTAGTCTTTTCTCTATCAAATAGTTAGCTTTATGCTTGCTTGTTTGCAACAGTCTAGTCTCTGGTGAGTTTTATATCTTTTATAGCATTAGAACCTGTTGTTTGGCGTGTACAAATGGTTATGCTTTTATTAAATTCTGTAGGTATTGGATCTGTGGCTAATGGGGGGCCATTTGCACCTGTCTCATTAGCTCAAGCTCAGGCCGCTGTCGCTGCCTCGGCTGCCATGTCTGGTCTTCAATCTTCACAGAATCTGGCGGGATTTGGTGCTCCCATCACTTATCTTTCTCCGTCAGGAGGTAAGCCGTTGTCTGGTAACATAAGTGCGTGTGGAGAGCAATGATCACTGATGGAGTCACTCATTTTACTACCAGCGCGTCTCTTATCTTTAGTAATCAATATGCACCATTAAACATTTCTTAACATTTGAATAAAAATGTATAACGACAACAAAGCACGATAAGAACTGATCGAGCCTTCGCTATCAGTGATCATTACGGGTGACAGCTGCTCCTAACTATATGGTTCTCTTGTGTAACTTTTGTGTTGCTTCTGGTAACAGGTGTATCTAACTATTTGTTGCATCAGCAAAGACTAACTTTTGTTAACTCACCTTAGAAGTTAGCTTCTTGCACCTATAGCAATTAGTCGACGCTTTCACACTTCTCCATCTACTAACACTATTCTTCTCTTTTGTTGCTTTTAGTTCCTCAGGCTATGCATCCAATGTCATACCAAGGTTAGTAAAACTTGGGCATGCTGCTAGTTTTTCCAATCCTAGCCGATGTTGGTGGCTTGTTCGTCGTTGTTGCTTTAGTCTTTGCATTTGTATGATCTTTGGGTGCAATATTTTACAGTTCCCAACCTGCAACAGTTGCCTCAGAGCATGGGACACATTCCATCCATGCCTCGTGGTTTAGCACCCGGTTTGCCAGCTGGCTTAATGCATCATCAAGGGCTGCCACAGTTACCCAACCTAAATCCAGCGACCATGATGGGAATGGGGCTACCACCAGCAATAGCCAATCAAATGGCTGCAAACATGGCTGCCGCGCATCTGCCACACGGCATGTCACAAGCTGGCTGCGTGATTCTGGTCTCTAACTTAGACGAAGAGGTTGGTGATGTCAGGAGTTGTTTCTCTTTTTTGGAGTACTGAAAAGATAACTCCACAAATTTCTGACACGTAACATTTTTATAACTACAAAAGTTTGATAGGATTTCAAACGATTGCTTGAAAGTAAAAGAATAACTCTATTGCAATATGCTTCTGTTTCTTCTACACGTGTGTTCTGGCATGATGCCTTCCATTCTCTCTTTGGTGCAACTCCTCATACGAGACAGACACGGGCGTTTCATTCTGCTGCTGTTGTTTAGTTTTGAGTAAAATTGACTAAATTTTTTGCAAAAATGAGATTTAAACTACTGGAAGAAAGAATCTTTAGTAAACCATAGCACTGCCTGGTCTTGCCACTGACACAGCCATGTATATTAATTGCTTTAATACATAATCATTGATATTTGTTTTCTTTTCCCTTCTTCTACCACCTACAATTAACTAAACGCTTGGACCGTCCTACTGCTACTACTTCAACGTGGTGACCTCTGACCTGTCTGCTACTACTTTATCTATCATCTTCTGGATATTTCTGTTGGACTACTCTGCTCTCATTTTTGTAATGGATGACCTGATTGGCTGGTGAATGCCCTTTATGTTACTTCTGTTCCTCCAATAGAAAGCCACGCCAGATGATCTGTTCACCCTTTTTGGTATGTTATTTTCTTTTTCTCTTGTACTCACAACGTCTCAACAATTAGTTGCTAAACCCGAGTAAACTAACCATTAACAAGTCATGTCTACTGCACACGTTTAATGTCACTCTTTAAGTGTCCGTGAAATTATCCTTTTTTATTGTTTCACTTTCAAATTTTGGTTTAAACTAGCAGAAGACAATTTGTTGAATTTTAGTTGTTTGTCTTAGCAAATTTCTATTTATATTTCTCATTTATTCTATTTGAGTAGAACGTAGAAAGCTACAGAGTTACTGAGCGATCCTTTTTTCTTCATTGCAATGGCTAATGTTCTCTTCCTTTATACTTTATATGTTGTGACCTGACAATAGTGATCCCGTGTCCATGTCTGCTATTATTTATGTAATTATGAATTGATTACCGTGTCATTAGGTGTGTATGGGGACGTAATAAGAGTGAAGATTTTATACAACAAGAAGGATAACGCGTTGCTTCAGTACAGTGAGCCTACGCAGGCTCAATTAGGTACAGTATTATACATAATTTGTGTGCGTAGTGACGCTCAAATTTAAAAATTTTCCTTGGTCTTTGAGAAAATACAGTCGCAAGCTTTCATTAAAAATAATTATTAAAAACACAATACGTCACAATTTAATGTCTAAATAGATTAGAATGTAAAAAAAATTAATCGATGATCGAGTCATAAATACAAAAGTGTACGATTTAAAGTTGTCACACTTTCTGTAGCTTTGACTCATTTGGACAAAATCAAAGTGTGGGGAAGACAAATCCGAGTGGCTCCATCCAAACATCCTATAGTACAGATGCCCACAGACCTGCAAGCGGATGGGGCCAGGCTTACAAAGGACTACACGAACTCCCCTCTGCACAGATACAAGAAGAAAGGCTCTAAAAACTACCAGAATATTTACCCACCATCTGCCACTCTACATCTCTCGAACATTCCGTACGTGTATTAAATGTGGTACAATGGCAGGGTTGATTTATAAAATTATTATTATTTTCAGTGATAGAACATCCTTTAAATACAACATAAAATTTCATCGAAAATTTTGTGGAATTTCTATGGCTTAGCATTGTGTAATTTCCGCACTCTAACATCATGGCGTTTCCATTATAAAATAAGTACGCTTGTTATGTTTCAGACCTGATGTCCAAGGAGAACTGCTCAAAACAGAATTTGCTAAATATGGCAAAGTGACTGCATTCAAGTTCTTTGAGAAAGACCACAAGATGGCTCTGATCCAGATGGAGACCATAGATGATGCAGTGATGGGACTCGTTGTAAGTTGGCAGCTGTGTTGCTTTGTACGCGCTTGCAATATCATATATGACGGTCATCTACATAATCTATTTTATTATAGAATTATGTATAAAATTATCAATTATTTTAGAATTATAATATTGAAGCTGATTTTTTTGTGTAATTGAGGTGGCTTTTGAAGAAATTTTCATACCAGTCACAAAATTCAAGTATTTGAAATAGTATGATGTCCAGCTCCAAATATATGTCTGGCAGTAAATCTTTGATCTGCAGTGGGCTCAGAAATATGCTAAAACAGTCATCAGTAGCATACAATGTGGTTGATTTTTATAAATTATAACTGAATGTAGAAGCTGTTTTCTTATCATTATTATTATTATCATCATCATCATCATTATTATCTCTATTTTTATTATTATTACTATTATTATAATAATTATAAATAGTACAAAATGAGTATGGTATGCATGAAGTGACAACTTCTTGTATTGAACGCTTGTTCCTGTTTACTCTGCAACCGAACCTTGTCTGGTTCATCTGTACTTCAGTACCATTCGTCTACCTTTGTTCTTGTTGTTGTTTACAAACTGCTTTCTTCTCATTCGGAGGCTGCAAACGGAGCCATGTATGTATGTACCTCTACCAAACAGCGTATACATGTACCATGCATGCACTTTTTACCTCTGCTGTTGTGTATCACTTGATGTTTTGTTTTCAGGGCATGCATAATTTTCAGCTTGGTGAGACTAGTCATTTACGGGTTTCATTCTCCAAGTCAACAATCACCCCACCAGTAATACCGCCGTCGTGCAGCACAATTAACCCAGCTATAGCAGACAATCCCTTGTCATTGCCCGCCTCGGCCAACATCCTTGTTGCCGGCGGCGACCAGCTGTTAGCCCCTCACGTTGTATAGGAAGTCGTTCTCTCTCTACTCACTCTACCGACAATCTATCACAATCAACCTGGTGTACATAATAGCATGCAGGCTCATGGACAGTCTACGTGGATGTTGAGATCAACTCTTTTTCAATTGGCAGTTGTCTGCTCTGTCAATCGCTCTGTTTCTCTTGAATGATGAGCTCATTATCAAAACCTTTTTGTGATGTCCAATCAAATTGTGCTCAACTCACTTGGAATTAGTGTGTACCTTTTATGCAGTCGTAAACTGTGATAATAGTGTGTATGTATTATTATTGCATACATATACAGGGTGTCCTATTATACGCTCCATCCTTAAGGTTACCTTTTCAGGAACCTACCGCTAAGGTTCTATTAAATTATGTCTTTGTTGTTACAAATCTAAATTATTTGGCTCAATTCGGTCATGTGATTGGTGTCTTCTGCCGCTCTCGCGCAAAGAAGTACGTCTGCTCCTTCTTTCAACAGGGTATCGGTCTGTCCAGCAAATCCATCTATGTCTGCCTGCTGATTATTTCATGGTCCAACTTTTTCTGTTTAACTTGTCGTTGTTTCGCACCCGCTATCTTTGCAGTGGATTGTCGTTTCTCCTTCTTTCTGTTTATTGCTTTTTATTATTTCTCACCCTAATATTTGTGTACAGGTGAACTTTTCTATTCTATAACCCAGCAATTCTACGGCTTCTTTTCTCTGTCACACAGTACTAATTATTAACTTTGTAGTAACTGGACTCGTATTTATTATTATTACAAGATGTGGGCCGTGATTATCCAGAATCTCTTTAGCCCAACATTCCTTACTGTTGAATCTCAGAGCCCAAGCAAGGAGTACATGTATACAACCCGTTCACTGCCATTGTTATGGTCATTGGTCCTAATGCTAATCTCTAAACACCCGCCTACCGCCCAACTCCCCCAAATTATACGATCCGTTTTCAGGTTTCTATTACAATCGACACTATTATTATTTAACCCGTTTCTGTAGTGAAGGCAAGCTTAACCTTTCTGCAGACGCTTTGTAGCCCCCCTATGATTTATTTCTGTGTACGTAATTCAGTTTTCATCTTTCACAGGCTATGCACAACTTTGAGTTTGGAGTCAACAAAATGCATTTGAAAGTTGCCTTTTCCAAGTTCTACATATAGAGCCCACGTGTATACAATACACTGGCTCGACATACCATCTCCCGGTTGTGCTCAGCTGGTCAGTAAATTGTATAAGCGCTGACCCGCTGCTCGCTGACGCTGACTGCTTGTGACAGCACCCTAGATGCTGACATTACACTATGTAACTCACCACTGCTATGTTTGTCGTTCTTATTTTAACCAGCCTTTCCTTATCAGTTTACTTGCAAATCACTAATCCTTGCATTTCAAATCGGTATTATTCTTTCCGCATTGTCACGGGTGAAGTGCACAGGATGTGAATTGTAACTGCTTTGGTTAACATACACGGCATTTCATTTCACGCATCTTTATGTGTTATAACATCTTCTTTCCAATGTTTCTTTTTCGGACCATTTAATAATATTTGTAATTTTAGCTGGCTGTGAATTGCATTTATAGGCCCCATTCAATCACCTGCTGTGACACGTCATTGTATATGTTAGCAATTGTTGAAATATATATATATTTGGGCTTATATTCGCCCATTTTTGAACCGCATTCCACATAAATTTGGCTATTTTTTGATTTATGTTATGTAAGACAATTTTGACTGCTTGGGCACATACGTTATTATCATATTAATTATTAATGATATTGTTATTGTTACATAGTATTTGCAAGTTTTGATAGTTATATAGGAACAAAAAAACTTTGGGCAATAGCCATGACTGAATCGAGTCACTGAAGGACTGTAAATATAATCTCTCAGAGCGCAGCTCTAGTCTGCGCGTTGTCAGATAGTCTGCTACCTATGATGGTCTTTTAGAATATGTCATTATTTATTATTGTTGAATATTTTTAACATTTTGTTGAATGATGTAATAATTTGAATATAAGCCTAAAGACAACTGAATGTTTGTAGCAGATGTATTTGTGTGTCTGTCTGTGATTGGCTGATTGTCTGTCGTGGTAGCTATTTGTGTGTTAAAGTCTGGCTAGCTATCACTCTGACATCAGCTTCCTTTCTGGCTATGGCGTGCGATTTTAATTCACTTTTACGCTAATATTTTCCTATGTTATTGTGTTTTATATCTCCTTGTGTGTACCGTTGATGTTATATATATATAAATAATGATATTGTTCACAACTTCTGTTACTTCTGACTTTCCGATATCTTCTCTATCAGTTGAATAACCTTGTTTCTCACTTCACCTAACAATGAGCCTAAGTCTATGACATTGGAAGATCAGAAGTAGCATATTGGCAATCAATTTTTTTCAAATTTTGAGGCTGTTGATCACATGATGTTACATCGTACTTTATTATCTAATCTAGTGTTTTGTATTATAACCTATTAAAAACTTTTCTTATAATGTCTCTGGCTATTATCTCTTTATTCTTTGGTCTTTCTTCTACACGATACCTTTCTTGTTCACCCTACTGTGTATCGTATTGTCTGCACTTCCAACGCTCCATTTCTTGCAAAATTTACCATAAAATTTTTCTGTTCTCTTTCGATTAAACTGACTAGTAGCTATATTTCCTCAGAGGTGAGTTGATAGAGTATCTAACTAGTAGTAAACACTGATATACGAGTTGATAAATATAAGTACATGGCAGATTTTTATTTATAATGATAATTGCTAAATGGACTCTAAACTTTTGAGCCTGATCTATTGTTCATCTTTGGAGGTTAGATAGAATAGAATGCCCAAATGTTGTAGTGGAAGATGAGAAAGAGATCAAGTTAAGTTGTACATCATACCTGTTGTGTCTCCTGATTTGTCAGGAACCCTCCTAATATTTAAGTACAAATTAACTTGCCTCCTAAAAAATACTGAACTTCGAATACCCTCCCGAAAACCCGCGGAAAACTTTAGTTTTTGCTCAATAGAAAAGTAAAACTATCCTTTGCGATGGCTCAGGGTGTACATCGTTTGCACACTATCCTTTTATACATAGCTTTACCTTGTTTGATATGGTATTTCTTGATATTGCATCCCATATTGAAGTTGCATTTACTGCTGCAATAGGCTATCTTGACTAATAAATGAATTATTACCCGACTTTCCTTCCACACAATCACCCTATTAAACTCGCAAGCCCAGTTGTAAACCAAAAGCAACAGGTCACAGTATGTCATTTTTCGGCAAGCCAAAATGACAGATATGTACACAACTAGATCTACATAGTTGAGTGACATAATCGCAGAGGTCAAAGTATATTATAGGTAGTTATGTAGGACTCTGTGCAGAGATATGCTTCTACATTTCTACTATTACATGTTGTTAATCCGAGTTGTACTAATAAATGTAAGTATTTAAGAATATAACATGGAGCAAAAGTTCGGATTTTTGTTTATCCAAGGCTAAGA
Organism: Cryptosula pallasiana; assembly: GCA_945261195.1. NCBI lineage: Eukaryota > Metazoa > Bryozoa > Gymnolaemata > Cheilostomatida > Cryptosulidae > Cryptosula > Cryptosula pallasiana. The sequence goes on from OX183139.1 coordinate 4,749,615, forward strand.
GGTGCTTGGAATTTAATTTTAAATAGCTCTTCTTTGAATGTTTGGGCTTGTTCTTCTGAACCTTAAATGAGTGCTCTTTGTATGTTTTTTTTTGTGTTTTGTAATTTTTTACCTTTAATTCGTTACATTTCCTATTCTCACCAGCTTCAATTAAACGAGATGCTCCGATTCAGGATCACTGCATTGGAATCAGGAGATTTTATGAACAGTTCACGAATCGGCAAAAAGTAACTTGCATTGTTGTTTACAGATCCATTCACCAACAAAGAATAGCAGGCAGATTAGTTGTAACTACCCATGTTGTTACTGAGTTGGCCCTATACAATGCCAATTCGTACCAACAGGGCTAGGTTGCTCTCGCAATCCCTATTATGGGGAAAAGGATAATCTGCCATGTAATTGGTTGGTAATCGTGTAAAACTATAAAATGATTGACCTCTGAAGAAATATACGGAGAATATTGCTACAAATTTACCCTCATTTTTTTGTAAATTGGATTGGTATGAATCGCTATCGGGTCAGTTTATTGGCGAAATCGGTAAAATCTTGATCAAGTTAGATCTGTGAATACTCCGTAAATCTAAGCATCTCTATTCCACGCGTGACCCTAGTGAGAGACCATGTTATTGGTCATTCTGCACTGTGGGTGTTGCACTGTGGGTGTTGCACTGTGGGTGTTGCACTGTGGGTAGTAGAATTAGTGCGAAGCATACAGTAGAGTCTCTGAAGCACAGGTAAAAGATATGGTTGATGTCTATCCTGATACCAACAAGGATTCTTTTTGGGACCAGAACACTAGACTCTACATTTTTTATGACTTTCTATATTCTATTGATTATCTCTCACCATTTTGGCACAGAAATCTTGCTATACTCTAATTTTTTGTAATCTCTGGTGAACATTTGGCTATCTTCCAAAACTTGGTAATAAATAGTAAGACTAAAACATGCATGCGTTTTTTTTTATCTTTTTATCATCAAAATTTCATCCCAAAACAATACATTCTTTCCTATATGCAGTTTACTAAAATGTTTCAACTGTATTTTTTGGTTTATACTCAATTCTTGGATATATCAGATCAAATACAAAACATTGATGTTAGCCAGTTACAACGTTGCTGCATTCTATGAAAATATCAAACTGCATAGAAATACACTGTCACAACACACAGGTCTTGATGTCTATGCAGTCATATAAGTTATACACCTGCTACAGCATATATAACACCACTGTGAGCTGTCAGTTGGTGATGCAATTCTGCCAATTTAGAAACATTTTCAATAAAACCTGGAAATACGCAATGAAAGCTTTTACCAGAATGCATAATGCAATATAGTACAATATTATTATCGAGTATTTTGATCCAATTTATGATTGGGATTTGCAATGTTGGAACAACCTTTGTCATGACGCATAAATAACAGAGTCTTGCAGGTATAATTGCCCCGTCAGGTCAATGAGAGCGGCCATGTTTTTTGTTTTGATACTTTTTGTCTAGCTGAGCCATAGGCAAACTATAACAGGATTTTCAGAAAATCGAACGGGGTGAGGCCAAAGATTGGGCATCTTACAAATGGCTGCATTCGGCTCACGATAAACATGGTAGTAAAGATCCCACGCTGGTGAAATTTTAAAAACATCAGCTAAAAAACTATATTGAGTTATGACCGATGAATACAGATATATTATCGCTGATAAAATCAGTCACATTTTTTGGAGCAGAAGTGATAGTACAAGTGACTAAGCTTGAATCGTCAAAAATAGTAAAGCACTGGCCTCCGTGGATGGAGTGGATAAAAGTTGACCGGAACACGAAAGTGAATTCTGTGATAAAATGGTATCAAGAGCAGATATTGCGTCAAATTATTTCAACATGGCGACTTCCATGAACGGTTACATTTGAATCGTTGTCGAAGTTATATCAACCAATCGTAGCTGGCAATCTTGTAAATTTCATCCACGAGCTGAGCCGAGTTATATAAAGACAAGGTCAACTTAAGTAGACATCAAGTTGCAAAATACAGTATGCTTGTCGAATGTATTAATGTAAAAAAGTGTTGTAATAAACATGGCCCGTTACTTGGTCAAGTATTGGCCATTTCTGTTACATCACTGCAGAAGTTACACTATAAAAAATTAATAGTTTACAATATTTTATCTCTTACAGGAAAATTGGTGATGTTAGAACAGGCACGTTTTGGAGTGTAGTTAGGTCACATGACATAAAGTGGTGACACGATTGACTCGGATCATATGTGTTGGCGTCGATGCCGGTTGCACGACTCTATCATATTACATATAGTGAATAAATATCTAGCTCTTGTGGCCGGTTGAACACAGATTCAAGAGATCAGGTAAACTGTATGAAGTGGACACTTCCTGATCAATTTAAATTGCCACTGAAAGGCAAATAAAATGGGCTTTCGAAAGCCGTATTATGCAACCAGAGTGTCTCCACCTTCCTAGCTTATATTGATCCGTGAGCTTAGTTGTCTCAGTCAATCCATTCCTCTGGAAAGCGTGAGCAAAAATAGATTTACAAAATGTCTACCGAAAATGTTTGCCACTTCTTGACAGGTTCGTATTGAAAATACTTTAGAAAATATTTTATACGAGCAATTTTATTTTATATTGACAATTTTAATAAATATATAATATAATATACGTTTATGTATTACCTTCTCAAACCTATAAAATAATATAGAATATTTTGCAACCTTTTGATCAAATTAGGTTCTGAAAAAATATTTTTTTTAACTGCATGAGCAAATAAACTTGGTTACAAAAATTGTGAAATATTAATGTTTGTGTACTTTTTTAGTGTTCATACTAATAGTACCTGTTACCACCGCTGTCTGGCAGCACAATGCCACCACTTTAGTGGAATCAGCTGACAGTGAGATGACTTGCACAGAGAAGCTTTATAAATACATCACGACCTCGCGATACTCTCCCCATATCAGACCTGTGAGAGATCCTTCTACGCCTACTGTAGTCAACGTTACTATAGCTTTGCATCAGCTGATCTCTGTGGTGAGCTGTCCACTATAGCTCTAGAACATTTTAGGTCACACGTCTGCTCTGTCATTATTTGATTGGCTGAGGTAATTTTTTCGAGCAAGATAGAAGTTATTGTACAAAAATATAATTAAACAGTATAGTTTGTGATATATTGTGTCATGTTGATTATTTTAAAATACTAAAAATATTTTTAATAATTTTTTATCTTTGGTTTGGTGCCATAATTAATGATGTATTTCTTAAGCTTTTTTTAGCACTCTCACTAGCAGCGATACTTATGCAGACATTTTGTAAGTGATAGTTCAAAAATAAAAATTTTTTAAAGATAGAGTGTTTTTTTTTAAACAACATTCTATCAATTTTGGATATAATTAAAGCTTTTTTCCAAAAAAATCTTTTCTGAACTCGCTATACTGACTTTTTACAAAATGCTTGAAATTTGTTGCCAATATTGTTAAAATTTCGATAATATTTAAGCAAATCTGTAACTTCAAACCATCAACCACTTTTACTGTACTATTAAAACTTCTTGAAATTGGAGCTAGTGTATACAGGATTGAAGATCGACAAGAACAGAATGCGGGTAGAATGCGGGTAGAATGCGGGTAGAATGCGGGTAGAATGCGGGTAGAATGCGGGTAGAATGCGGGTAGAATGCGGGTAGAATGCGGGTAGAATGCAGGTAGAATGCAGGTAGAATGCGCGTAGAACTCTTTGACCCAAATAAATGCCAACGAGCCTGGATTGAATGCTTTCTATTGGGTAAACAAAAATATTTCATCTTTCCTTCTAAAAAATGTCGACATTAATATCGTTGAAAATCAAAATGTCATTTCTAATTACGTTTCAGGATTCGTGTATACAACGATGAAAATCAGGAATGTATTTATTATCAACTCAAAATTTAATTTCCCAAAACAAATGTTGAAATTTCCTAGAATACATCTCAAAAAGTCATTTTTATCACATACTCAACAATTATTCCAATTATTATGGCTTGTCGACATTTTTTTTGGAATTGCCTGCATTTGTTTTTGTTTACGTTTTTTTCATCTAATATTTGAACCTCCAGTATCTTTGTTTTAGGATGATCAGGACCAAATTGTCAACCTGGTTCTTTCCAAATCTTACGTAAGTTAGAACAATATTTAATATTGTAAGTAAATCTACTTGAAACATGCGTACCAATGTAGTATAATATTTATTTTTTGCGATCACTGACTGGAATAAGTTCTCTGGCAAAAATATTTTCTGCATTATTAGAAATGGAGAAATGAAATGATTTCATGGAACCCTGAGGACTGCAAAGGAATACAAAATGTTGCAGTACCTGCAGATACCGTATGGAAACCATTAATTGAGCTAGATGACAGGTATTTCCTTGTATCCACCACTTCTTCTGTGTTTCTCTTAAAATTTATTGTTTTACCTCAACTGGCCACATCTAGTTGACATATTTATCAGCAAATTTATCTCTTTATGGTTTTAAAATGGAAGATGCTCCATTTTCAGCCAAGGCTTTTTTATTTCTAATTTGCTTTTTTGTTAGTTAAAGGTGAAGCAATAAATGTTGTGGGGAAAATTTGGTGGCCAACTACACGCCCTGTCTACACCCCTGTACCCCTTTTGTCTTGTGACACTGCCACCATCTTTCCCTCCCCCAGACATGCTCACCCCAACAAAAATGGCTCGGCCAGTCTCCACTCCCTTCGTTCCAAATTGCCCAATCCAATTATATTCTCAATAAATAGTGCCCTGTACCCCATCCTAGCCCACTGAAATCAACCCAGTTTTTTGGCCCCACCCCTTCCCTTTTAGTTCCCCAAATTACAGCCTCTTAGTGTAAATAAAAGTCCTTGTATTTTCTGTCAAACATTGATAAGAATTGCTATAAATTCTACCTGAGTTGTCTTCTCTTGGGAATGCAACTCTCCAGAAGGAAATGGCCACTCAGTACCAAAACCTGACTAACTAGGGCAGTTGTACCTAGGAGCTAAATATAGAATACTTTCCACAAGTCAATGCATTGAAGTGAAAGATAGAAACTTATTACAATCAGCCTGCTTGTTGAACAGCCAATGACATGACAGTATTCCAACTACCCTTCAACTCTATAAATAGGAGCCCAGTGCCCGCCGAGTCAGTCGTTAGTCTGCCTTGTTTGTGATCACATCTTACTTGTATTTTTGTACTTTTATACCTTTAAGCTTTTATATATATAAACATTACCGCTGTTGAGTGGTTGGGTTGGTTACCTCGGTGGCATCTGGTAGCTGGACAGCAGGTTGAATCTTAAACCGAGGTCGAGCCTCAGTCAAGTCTGGGACAAGTCCAGGTCAAGCCCGGGTCATCCAGGTTGAGTCCGGGACAAGTCCAGGTCAAGCCCAGGTCATCCTGGTTGAGTACGGGACAAGTCCAGGTCAAGTCCATGCCTGTTGCATTACTGTTTAACTTTATAGCGATAAATCCTGCATTTCCATCCTCTCCACTGTACAGTATCTAAATTTCCCTCCCGACTCAAGTACATAAGAGTTAGAGAGCGCTGAAAAACTCTGCCATATTATTAGTCCTGTGTATTAAAATGTACAACATTGAATCAACCAATAAATGTTTTGATCGCTCAGGAGTTGTCACACCTTGCATTATGAAAAGCAGTAGGCTTTGAATAGCGTAAGATTAAACAAGTCCAGAGCAGTCGAAAGGGTCATTGGTTGATTTGCTACAACAGAGCATGACAACAGGTAATATATAAATAGACAATATAAAGTGTAATATTCATTTCAGGGTATCAGACTTCGGCACTCCAGACATAGTAGAATACATGGTGCATGTAGAGAACACGGGAGATATGCATTGGTTTACCGTTGGCAAAGAATCCTTCTTTTGCCCTCTCAACATGACTGACTTTCCAATCGAGAAACACACCTGCCCACTCCATTTTGAATTCTTTCTAGAACAATACCCAGACGTACAATATCATCAGGACACTGGCACAGAAATATATGAACACATGCCTAACAATTCCAAATTTAACATTCTCAGTTTTGAGGTATTTAACCTTATCGCTTACAGCTGTATAAAAACTAATACATGGCTTGAGAATTTAAATTGTGGAGTTATGTATTTTAGGCAAGATAACTCCTTATCTCTGTCAGAATGTTAGCTGATAACTGGTATATTATATTCAGGTATCTCGCATGGATGGATCTTACATCGGAGTGGAGTTGGTGTTGAGACGATATCCTAACCTGATAATAAACACTCTATTTGTACCTCTTTACTTGATGTCTACTCTACCCTGCGTTAGTTTATTGCTCCCAGCAAACTCTGAGGCTAAGCTAGACTTGCAGATTAGTACAATGCTATCGTTCTCTGTGTATATGATGATTTTGTCTGACTACACTCCTCCTTACACCTCGACTAGTCAACCAAAACTAGGTACCTGTATTATCCCACCCTTACTGACTGTTTTTTTTTTAATTTAGAAATTGCAGACACCAACATTGATTTATGCTTATTCTTTTAGTGTCCAACATATTCAGCATGCTCGCAGCAAATGTTGTGTTTATTATCTCCACTGTACTGGTTATCAGAATGTGTAACTTTGACGAATGCCCACCAAATGCTACATTATATAAGGTGAATAACTGATTGCTTTTCTTTGTGACATAATCGTTTGGAAACTCCCATTAGGATTTATCTTCTCATGTCTAATGTACAAAAATTTCTACATATGTAATTAATTATTATTACTTTGACCAAGAATGCACAGCTACAAGTACAATTACAGGGTTTGCGTACTATTTTTGCACTAACTTGCAATTTTAAAATTATCTAATTTAACAAAAAATTATTTTTTTTGTAAAAGAGACAATTCTATCTGGGATGTTATTCACACAAGCGTATTTTCGATAAAAGCAGAAACAAATTTTTTCTTTCTTCTACCTGCAGCACATATCTTTTTCTTACAGCCTCTTTTTTTAATTTTTGTTCCTTTTTCCATTAAATTTTTGTAACATAAAGCTTGTGCAACCCAATTAGTTTGCGGTGAAAGTTTAGATAAAAACCTGCAGCAATAAGGTGATGACCGAAGATATAATTTACGATTAACAAGACACGTCTGCTTCATTTAACAAATGAACCTGACAATAAATTATTTAAAGACAGCGCACAAAAATCAAAAACTGATACTAACGAAATGCGTTTATTGACAGCATGTTTGTCATTACAGTTTGCTACTGCTGCTGGAATGTTCCTACTTGTCTACCAATCTTCTCCCAGTTCGTGCAGTAAACGCTGCTCTAACAAACAAAAAGTCTCAGCAAATGATGAAGATACCACCGTAACGGACGTGATTGAAGACAAGATTGGTTCTCGGGCTATTACTAGGGGAGACGAGATAGCAAAAAGTCTCAAAGAGATATCTGCATGGGTCAAAGAGAAAACAGAGAGCGAAGAAAACAAATACAAGTGGTGTCAAATAGCTTATCTCATTGATAGGCTCCTTTTCATTGGTTCATTTGCACAGCTTTTGCTTAACTGTTTATCTCTTCACAGATATTTCGTTGCTTCCTATTAATATTTTCTATTTGTTTCAAATTTTAACTGCCATAAAAAGTGCTTGGGTGATGTCATAGCTTAATATTTATTATTAATTTTATTCTTTCCAGTATACTGTTATTTTTATTATCAAAATCATGTCGTAGCTTGAAGTATTATTGATACAATCGTGAGGTTGTCGACTTTTAAAATAAACGTCTGTATGTGAACTGAGCTTAGCCTATCATTACTCATTTCTGACACATTTGCTTGTCCAGCGATGCGTAGATAGAAAGGCAAGACCTCTCTTCAGTCAATCTGAACGAGGCGTAGCTCATGGTAAGTAGTTCTTATTTCTTTGACGTAAACTATCTGACAAGTTTGTTTGGAAATGAGAAAAGCGATTTTTGAATCTTGTTTTCTTGATAAACTTCTCTAAATATGATCAGAACTATTAAAAGGTTTTGCTTGCTATCCTTTAGCAGGAAGAGTGTCAAGTTCCAGTCTTAAAAGCTATGAACAAGACGAGATGTTTACTGGTGGGGTGTCAGCTGTTGCTGCTGACAGTTTGTGTCAGCGGTTACTCAGCTGGTGCTGCCACAATTGCCTGCAATGACCGAGACATGAAGCCTAGACATGGCGGAGGAGTGAGCGACCAGAATGAAGGAAGTTTTAAAATCAGACTTCAAACTACACAGTATGATCCTACTCGAGGGGACCCTGGTAAGTTAACCCAAAACAGTCTCTAAGTTTTCCCTAAAAAGTTTTTCGTGTCTGAAAAAACATAAAATAATTAAAAAGTGACTATTGACTGTGAATTTTTTTATTTTGTTAAAAATGTCATGTCATCTCACAGCAGTTATGGTTGTGACAGACATACTAAGTGTCTAACATGTTTGAGTGCGTTGAATCACTCTTATTTTCTATGTCTCCAAATCACCAATCGCTTCAGTGATTTATACATATGAACCTGAAAAAGCATTTGTTTGCGCCAGTGAGGTGTGTCTGTTTGTCCACCTTCATGTATGCCTCTATGACTACACTGAGAAATAAAAACTGCTGTACAAATGGTATGTTAGACCACTTATTTGTGTATGTAGAGTTTGGTTTAGCCATTTTTTTGCAAACTGAATACTTTTGTGTTTTTAATTTTCTTTTATATATGAGAAGATGGCTAAAAACAAATTGCAGTTGGAGTGTTGAAAATGTAGCCCCATACTGATTAATGATTGTAGTAGTTCCTTCCAGATTGCACCAGTCTTTCATAACTATACTTTTGGACTGTGTTCATCAGCTAGTAGCTAATAGCTAGTAGCTAATAGCTAGTAACATGCATGTAGTAGTTAACTGCAGGATTTTCAAAATGGAGTCTAGTGAAACATTACATGATATCAAAGTGAGCCGGAGATAGAAGATGAGAGATAGAGAGGGTAGATCCGGCTATAGGTGGAACAGGGCGGGGTAGAGCAAAGCAGAGTTTGAGAAGTCGACCGGGGTAACAAATTGTGGGATGGGCAAAGGCAAGGTGGGACGAAGTAGGGGTTAGAGGTAGAGCAAATAGATGGAAGAGCAGAGCTAGAGCTGGGAGAAGGGGTTGAGAAGTAGGGCTGGGTCGGGGTGGAATGACTCGGGGCAAGAGAAGAGCGAGTCAGCGTATTTGAATAAGACATGTATTATTGTTAGTGACATTATACAGTAATCCGCCGTTAGCTGTGGTGGCATCTAAGACATTAAATACAATCGTCATGGCAACGCTCTTTGCTTGAGTACAGCAGGAAATGGTGTTTCATAGAATACACTCATTCATTTCAGTCTCAGTGAAGATATACAGCTCCAACGGAACTCTATTCAAAGGATTCCTTATACAAGCCAGGAAGTATAACTCATTTGATTATGTGGCTAAAGGAAAGATGAACGGACCGACAAGTTTGTCCAGTAGAATATGCGGCAGCAGTGGGGTAAGATCTGCTGTCAGCTGACCTCTGAACCATCCGTGACTGTCAGCCCTAAATGATGTCTAACGCTTTGTAGAATGGAATGACTCACACTGACGTTTTCAGTAACAACTGGAGTTCCGAAATCTCTCTGAGCTGGAGACCGCTTGACGATGTTTGTGAGTCAATAAAGATGGGAGATCTACGTTTCCAGTAAGTTCCATATCGATTAATAAATACAACCTTTTACTCTTGGGTGTTTTCTCTTCCCACCTATGGGAGTAGGTATGCATAATACATCATCAAAAAGCTTTCATTGATTAACCTATTGCTTGATTTTTTAAGTCTGGCTTTTTGGCGGTGAACAACTCTTAAATGTTGAAACTTCACTTCAATAATTGAAATTTTATTTTCAAAATTTTATTTTACCCTACGGATTTTAATTTTTTATAATTATAACCTTAGGTTTTTTAATTAAAATTTTTTACACGGTTTTATCATTTTGGTTAATATTTATTTTTTTAAAAAACGATCTAAGTAAGTCATTAGAACGCCAACGATATTTCTTTCACGCAGAGATTGTTTTGTAAAATAATTGAATAATTTATTAGACAAACAATATTTTGATACCTGAAGTGTATTACATTGCACCTCTTTGCAGCTTGTGGTGGCCTCCCATGATATCTAACTTAAATTCAAAAATATTCATGCAACACCTGGTGTGCCAGTTATGCAAGATGTACTGTATTGCATTACAGGGCTACTGTGGTGAGGAGTTTCTCAGAGAAAGCGCAGATAAAGATCTACAGTGACGAAATACTGAGGATGAAAAATGTAACTGACCCAAACATAATACAAATGTGTAAAGATAGAGCAAACAGCAGCAGCAGAATAACCATCTCTCTCTATTTAGGTGCTCTAACACTATTTTTATTGAGGCTATAGGAATTTAAGGTTCTGAAGCTAACCACAAAGTTTAGCGCGCCTCTCGTCTTATTGTATTTATTTTTGTTCCTGCTGTTTTTATTGTATTTTATTTTTTAATCGTAGAGTAATAAATTATTTATCCAAAAACATTAATGGCAATTGATCAAACCACAAGCGTTTAAACTACTTCAAGTAGCAAGCTAGATAGTTGCTGATGTGTAAGTAATTCCACACAGAACGCCTAGTTACTGATAGAATATTCAAATTAATGCTAGGTTTCACAGAGCAGACGATCACCTATATTTGTCTGTCCTGTAATGAAGGATGTGACCTACCAGTCTACCATGTCTCGGTAATCATGGCTATGCATTCAAATTAGTTCCATTTGATTTTTTGCCAAATAAAACAAACATATCACTTCCTGCAAGCATTTTAGTTGGCATGATTCAGCCTCAAAAACAAAATTTGAGCATTTTTCCAAAAAGTTAGGACTTCAAATTTTGAAGAAAAAGTGTTTATTTTGTATTTTGTTTCAGTGTGACTTCATTTATTAACTTAATACAACAGCTGGAAAAACTGAATAAAATATGGTACCAGCCCTGCAGGTGGGAAGAATGAAAAATAATTATATGCATAGATGAACCTGCTAAATGTGATTTGATGTTATGCAACAGCAAACTAAAACCATATAGCAAGTATAGCATCACCTGTATCTTCTGTCAAACAAACCAAGACCACCTACCATGTACAGTCTCACCTGTATCTTGTGTCAAACAAGCAAAGACCACCTACCATGTATAACATCACCTGTATTCTTGTGTCAAACAAACTAAGACCACCTACCATGTATAACATCACCTGTATACTTGTGTCAAACAAACTAAGACCACCTACCATGTATAACACTACTTGTATACTTGTGTCAAACAAACTCAGACCGTACACCATGTATAAATCACCTGAATACCTGTGTCAAACAATCTAAGACTATCCACCATGTATAATATTACCTGTATACTTGTGTTGAACTAACCAAGACCACCCACCAAGTATAATATCTTTTGTATGTCATTGGTTAGCTAACACTACAGACCAAGGAGCTGCTGGAATTATCAAATTGATAGCTAATAATTTCTTTGTTTCGTTACTAACTCACCATGTGATTACCCCAGGTGACTAATGCAGCTGTGACTAATCATTACTTTCTTTTTTTACTGATATGTACCTCATATCTTCTTCTTTTTACTAGCTATATGAGGAAATGTGTTACAATGGCACGTAGAATACTCGTGTGCTTGCTTACAAATTATTTTAATTAAAAAAACAAGTCGTGTCATCTTATGAGGGTCACTTCATTGGAATAATGGAAGAAAAGCCGTGAAAAATCTGTCATTTTGTGATTCGAATGTCTGCGGTGTAAAGAGTCAAGTGCTATCAGGCTGCTGAAGATTACGAATAACGCTGAAAATGGCGATACACAACACTAGAGTTTGTGTACCTATTATTGATGAGCCCTTTTATATTGGTGATTATTGTTCTGAATGTGACATTGTTGAAAATGATAAGAGGTTGATACTTTTGGTTTTGACCCATTGCAACTTTTAATACAATTGGTGACACCGATGTCTGTAAGAGTTATAATGCCACATAATAATGGAGTTATATTTTTGTTCATTCTGCACCTCAAATTCCACACTTTTTTTCTATACACATCAGCGTTTGTATTTTGTATTTATAAAAATATATTGTATTTTGTATTTTGAGCGATAGATAAGTGGTGAAATGCAACGCGGTGTAGGTAGGTTTTTAGGAGTTGCTCTCTCAGTGTATATGCAAAAAACATAAACAATTATTTGGTAAAATAGGAAAATTTAAATCATAGAAGGGTCATTTACATTTAGTTAACTCATAAATCAAAAAAAATTCTATTGTTGGTGCTTGAAAATGTTTACAATAAAGTAATAAATTTTCACGGCAGTAAAACTCTTTGAGGTTAGATTAGGCGGTCAACGTCGAAAGTTTTTTCATTTCCAAAAAATTGGAAACTACCGAACTTTTTGCTAAGGCAGTTCCTATATTATTATTTTTTTTTAATAATTATTCATTGCTTTCCTAGTTGTCATGGCGTAATCGCCAGATAAAGATAATATATTGGAACAGTGAAGTCATTTTATTATTGCAAATCATGGATACAACTATACCTACCGACGAGAATGTGCAAACATTACTACTCATGGGGTTTCCTAGTGAAAGTGAAATTCGAAGAGCGCTAAAGCTAGCTAAAAATGACATCAATGAAGCTGTGGACATGCTAACTAATGGGCAAAAGCTGACCAGCTTTGATGCACAAAACAGTCCTGGTGTCAGTTCTCAAGACGCTAATGTGAGTGCTTCAGTTATTATTAGCTTAAATTATTTATAATAAAAAAAAATGTTAAATAAATAATAATCATAATAATATTAATAATGGTTGCTAGTTATAATAATAATCATTTTTATTATTATTATTATTATTATAATAAAAAGTCATCATAGTAATGATGATGATTGTTAATTAATGTAAATTTCTAATTACCCTTAAATTTATTATTAATTGATAATAATATTGATAAATAATTAATAATAATAATTTATAATAATAATAATAATTTATAATAATAATAATAAATTTAATAATGTGCTATTGATAATTATTTATAGTAATAAAACTTCAACAGTGAGTGAAAAAAGCAGTTTACAAACTCATTTGATGATTGTGTATAATAATAATAATATTATTAGGCATAATAAATATTGAGGACGTTAATCAATAATCATCTCTATTATTGACTTGGTCAATATGAAACAAGTAGCTGCAGACGCATAAATGATAATAATCAAAAAAAAATTGACAATTGTTTATATTTATTATTATTATCATAATTATTATTGATAGACACCAAGTTTTTCTGATAGTCCTTTTTTTATAAAACTTGAATCTTTGTTTTGCGTGGAAAGATAGAAATCGAGAGGTTAAAGACAGTATACATAGCTACGTAAGCTCGGTGTTCTGTTCTTCTTAATCAAACAATAAAAACCAATCAAAGTTTCAGAATTTCAAACAATTTTTAAAATTTGGTAAATGAAAAACTTGTTACTGTTTGATGATGCAATAGCTTTGAAATCCTAAATGGAGCATCGTTCATTATACAACATCGCATGAGTATTTTAAAGCCTGTCGACTTCCGCATTTCATGCTAAGAAATGCAATTATTCAATATGGTTGCACTCCAGTCAATTTCTGATTGAAATTTATTTATGAATCTCAATCAAAAACTAAATCAAACATAACATGATTTTTGTTTAGCAGCTCTGGCTTCAGTAGGTTTTGAAGCTTTTTTTATGTTTCTCCCTTCTTGTAATTTCGACATTTCTAACTGTTTTACTTCTTTGGGTTATTTGTTTAACTGATCATTTATTTTCCTAAGGTTTCTTGAATCTAGCTATTGTGTGTAGCTTTTTTGAGAGAAAAAACAACAGGCAAAACAATATTACAACTGTTATGTATTTTATATCCTCTACTGCTAATAATTTTGAAAAAGGCCACCAATTATTTATTTATTCAAAGCAATCTGTTTCCTTTTGTTTATTTTTATCGCAAAGCTATAAATTGCATCTATTAGTAGCACAAAGATTTCGTTAAACAAAAATTATCAAGTTTTAAATTATTATTGGTATATTTATTTCATTACCACTATATTTTTAAAAAATATTCATTTGAATGAGTTGGATTATTTATAACGCTTTTTTATTCTCAAAATTGTGGTACTCATGTGATTGCGTGGTCATTCAATACAATAATAATTGCGTTTTGTGTTTTTGTTATACAGTTTTGTTAAAGTGAAGAAAATTCTTTTGTAAATTTATTGCAGACGATGGATACTTCTGATTCCTCAGATTTTCCAGCTGCTAACTTTTATGAGTTGGAATCACGAGTCTACACAGATTCATGGAGCATTCCATACAGGTAAGCTAAAAGTCGTTGTGCTTAAACAGTTTTAGTTAGTCCCAGATTTCAATTATTTTCGGTAGGATGGAACAATTGTTTAGTCAGTATATAACCTGAAAGTTTCATCTCAGCAGAGTATTTCTGCTTATTTCACAAACCGTAAAATTGTTCATTTATGAGCGGTTTGCATAGTGTGAAGTCCCTTCCTGCTTATCCTGCTCATGTTAAGTTGTACACGCTGAGCATATATCTTAATTGGATAAGTGAAACGATCCACTGCATTTGATTGGCTTTAACTACAGTAAATACCCAAATCATACCGGCAGTCAACACCTAAAAGCAGGTTTTTGAGCTGTCATGTTTGTTGCTAGATATATGCAATTCTGACTATTATCTGAAAGACGTAGCTGAGAGTTGCGAGTTGTTAGCTAGCATTGCCAACAAGTTAGCTTTTTATGCCACTCTTCTCGTTCCAGTCTTATGAAGAAATGACAAAATGTCACACATGTATTTTAGCAGCTATGACATCATCCAGCATTTATCATCATTTGTGCTCAAGGGCTCTAATGTAGAGCCTCAGTCTATGTTCAAAATTATTTTGTGATATTATATAGTAAGTAAATAATTTTTTCTGTTTTCGTAGAGAAGAGGAGTCGTTAGCTAAATGTATGTTTGCTGCAATCAAGTTGCTTGAAGATGGCAAAGCAGGAAATGATGAACTTTGTTCAAAGTTTCTAAATCAGTGTCTGCCGGAAGTAAGAATTTATAATTGATGAATTATCTTACCTCCAACCACACAAGAAGGCAATGGAATGAATTAACTTGTTCATGCACTGTTTGTAGTCATTCAGGAAGTTGCTCAACTCTCAGGCGATATATCGCTGGTCAGCTGAAATCCAAGAAGGCGTGTATGACATGGTTTTAATATTGATGGACCTGATATCCACGGCTTTGGTTCTGCCGTCTAAGGGGGAGGATACGTACATTCCAACCATTCTACTAGAGGTGCTCGCTCTAAGCTTTTCTCCTGACTGTGAATACCATCAGAAGAACAAATCCATGAGGTACGAACAGTTTCTATTGACTAACACATTCGTTTGTTGCTTCAAGAAACAACTGGGGTTGCTGTGGTTGCTAAGGGATCTGTTGTCATGTTACTAGGACAAAATGTGAGAATTGGGAGGATAAATTGGGTGCTGAGAGAGTCATCTGTTATCCATACAAAACACACCTGGGCAGCAGGGAGTTTTGTTGGTTGTCTAACCTTGTCAACAAGTTTCACTTCAACGGAGGTTTGGAGATGATTGTCAGCATAATAGAGCTGCCTAAGACCAACACCACTGTAAGTAGTTACTTATAACTTACATGTAAGTACTTATAACTTACGTGTACGTACTTATAACTTACGTGTACTTACTTATAACTCACATGTAAGTACTTATAACTTACATGTACGTACTTATAACTTACATGTAAGTACTTATAACTTACTTGTATGTATTTATAACTTTCATGTAAGTACTGACTTATAAGTAACATGTAAGTACTTATAACTTACTTGTATGTATTTATAACTTTCATGTAAGTACTGACTTATAACTTACATGTAAGTACTGACTTATAACTTACCTGTAAGTACCTATATATAATATTGCAGGCCATGTCAGCACTCATAGAACCTTTGGCAGCGTGTGTAGAGTTTCTCGCACCCAACTTAGCTAGACCAATGCTAGAGAAGAGTATCAGACGCATAATGCATACTATTGGTCACCTAGGAGACGACGACTTCAGAGACAAGGTAGAGCTTGCCGTATATCTCACTCGTGCGTAGATAGATACTCTTGCGTTTTTTTACTGTAGGATAATTGTCTTACCTTTTGCAGTTTCTTTTTATTTGTCTGTTGCATACGTCAACCCAAACAATTCAGAATGTTCTGGAAACTAGCTTAAAAGTGAAAACTGCTAAATTCATCATCATCGCAGCATCAAATATATTCTCAAATCAACAATAAATCAGCAATACTCGGTATTTTATATGTAAGGGCGCTTTATCTATTAGTTGTGTCTACCAAACCATAGATGGAACAGACAATGACAGTTCATATATATTTTGTTGTTCAAGATGTGGTGACTAGAACCTTCTCATTTGTCGGTCATGCACGGGTGTTTTCACAACTGCAGAAAAAACTGACATATCTGACAGGGGTTTGAACCCGAGACCTCAGCGCAACACCTGTGGTCCAGCGGCCAGACACGCTACACCATTACACCAACAAGTATCCCTAGAGCATGTTTGTTAGCATCTAGAGGATTATGGGTAATCTCTAGCGTGTCTTCTTCCACCCAATATATCAATCTACAGAGAGTTTGTGAAAAATGCTAATTTAAACTGGAGTTGTTTGCCCAATACAGTCTCAGAAGTTTTTGCTTTATGCTAACTTCTTTTGTTTTGAGAGTTGTCCCCTCAATTATACTATAATGTTTTATTGGCAAAGGGGAACAATTCACTTTGGTGTCTGTCCATGTACCACTGTGTTGGTTTTTATGTAGAACATTGGTCGGGCGTGTGACC
Source organism: Cryptosula pallasiana (assembly GCA_945261195.1). Taxonomy (NCBI): domain Eukaryota; kingdom Metazoa; phylum Bryozoa; class Gymnolaemata; order Cheilostomatida; family Cryptosulidae; genus Cryptosula; species Cryptosula pallasiana. The sequence goes on from OX183139.1 coordinate 4,766,596, forward strand.
TGCTGAGACATGTCAGGATCATAATGCACTACCTGTGGAGGAAACAGGTGGAGAGTGCAGACGAGAAGAGACTGGATCTTGTATTGAAGATGATTAAATGTGCTCACTTTAATGCCAAGATGAATGCTCTCATAGAGGTAGGGACTTCTCAAGGTGTATATAGCTAGGACATAGTAACTAGCTATTACAGTCTCACTTTTATGTATACTGTTGGAGTTGTGCTAACATGATGTGGAACAGACAACTCTTAGTTTGCACAAAAGTTCTGATCCAGATTTGAATAATGATTTCTGTTTCATCTCTCTTAGACTATGACATCTCTCTTAGACTATGACATCTCTCTCACACTATGTCATCTCTCTCAGACTATGCCATCTCTCTCAGACTATGCCATCTCTCTTAGACTATGCCATCTCTCCTTGACTATGCCATCTCTCTCAGACTACCATGTCTGGTGTTGTCCACAGATAAGTAAGATGATAGAAGATGCCACCTCTGACAAAGACAAGGGAGCCATACCGTTAGATCGGCTCACTCGATGGATGGCACATAATCAACTGCTAAGTATAATACTGTCTGGTAGCATTGACCAAGCTCAGTACTGTGAGAAGGTGAAGCGTATCGTAGAGCACGTCGCACCGCATCTGTCTAAGGAAGACCTGGAGCAGCTCTGGAACAGAACTGTATGACTTGTGTATTTTGTATTAAATTTTATTTGCTGTGATTTGCTCTGCGCTGCCACGCTGTCGGCCATAATATTTCATACCAGTTGATGATGTAGTTGAATGTTTGCCTGTAGAATGACCAGTCAAATCACATAGTTGACAACATTCATGGCATCTTTGCCGCTGCCGCCTCTCAGTTCTCATTGGACCAGTTTGCTGCCTTTACCCAGCTGATCACGGAGAACTGGACTTTGGAGAGAGAAGATATGAAACAGAAGCTACTCTCTCTCCTCGGCCTTATCGGCAAGGACGCAAAAAGTAACGACCTCGCTCAGAAGGTTTGTTAATTAACTACTGACTCTCGTACCGCCATGGTAAGGTAGCTATTATCAGGGTACAGTGCCGATGCAATACTTGTTGCCTTGCAGGTGGTGGAGCTACTGTGGGATTTGTCCCATAGAGATGATATGTGTAGAGAGATGGTGGATATGGCACTGGATGAAATGTATAGAGTTATGGTTGACAGCTCCAGCATCAAAGACTCATATAAGAGGAAGTACCTAGAGCGATGCATCGAAAGTCTCAAAAAGGGTAGATCGTTTCACAACTCTATGCTTCATATCTATTATTTTTAAAGCGCTCCGTCATTGTTTATTTTGACGCAACTCTAGTATCTTCTAGTATCTTCTACTAAAACACAATACTATCTAAAATTATGTATGATTAAAGGTGCTATGTCACTGATTTTGTGCTAAATTAAAGCTAATTTATCTATTTCTAGAGATTTTTTACTTACAAAAAGCTTTCCGGAGTTGTGCGCTGGTTAATTCTATCTATATTATAGGCGCAATAAATGCTGACTTGTACGCAATTTTTTTTTCTTGATCCGCAAAAGTTTGGCTTGTTTGGATGGGAGGAGGGCATCCCAGTAATAGTCACTGTGCACAGACGTTCAAGAGAATAGAAAATTAGGTTTGCAATTATTTTCAGATTTTTTGGATTTGAAGCGTTTTAGTTGAGTCAGCATTTTAGTTTATTATCGATAGGATTGCTATTATGTACACACTGGCATTGATAGGTTTGCTATTATGTACACACTGGCATTCCCGTGATAAATTACATGGGCAACATCTTTAATTATTTTTAAATCAAATAATATCCAAAGATGCAAATTATCTTTAATTAGAATTTACGAAGAAAAAAAACGGTAGGTTTTCATTGTTGTTCCCAACAACAACCATAATATTCAAACCTGAATTACTCGTTATTTGACTAAAAAATAGATTAGACCATTTAAATTGTAAATATATAATGATTTTAAAATATAATAAAAAAAAAAGTAAAAGGAAATAATTTATGATTATTTTTATTATTTTGGTTGAGACTATTTAGCACTCTTTGAGAATAAAGAAAAGACAACTCCAATTAGAGAATTGTGTGTCTATTGGTGACACGCCACCTTTAATTATGTGCAAGTAATAGAGTGAGTTCCAATGAAATGTTTATATTGCAGGTACGTGGATAATGCCCGCCCTTAAACAACTGCTATGTATTGTGAAACACGTAGTAAAGATAGCCACTAACAGAGTAGACAGGTCTAAGGTGCTAACAGACATACACAGAACTTGTGATATCAACAAACTGCTCGTGTCTAGCCTCACTTCCTGTCATCAGCTGGCTGTCAAGACAGCAACAGATTCCTCAGTACAACTACATGCTACCATGTTGGTAGACAGTCGCTACACTCATCAAGAGGTGAGATAACTCCATATATTTAACTGGCTAACGGACACAGTTGCATTTTAGTGTCTCATATATGTGTCCTTTCATTACAGTGTATTGTATATGTGTCTTTTTATTATAGTGTAATAATTCACCTGAAGCCTTGAAATGAATTTTTGAAATCTTAAACTTTGTTGTTTTATTTAATTTTTTTGTCAAAAAAACAAATAATTTATGTTCAAGTTTCTTTTTGGGATGTTGAAGCAACAAAAAAATATTATTTCTCTAACTTTTTTTCACAAGTTGAAAGAGTATAGTGGCGTCTTTTTTGGCATTTGAAGAAGTTTAACGAAATTTAACAAAGCTGGAATTTTTTTTGGTCAGGAAACATAAACAGTTGAATACTGGTGTGTGTAGGTAATAGCAGCTCTACCAACAATGAGAAATACTTGTGTGTGTAGGTAATAGCAGCTCTACCAACAATGAGAACATTTTTCTATTCAGCTAAACCAATGCCATGAAATTGTTACAATCTCAGTTTTTTTGACAGAGAAATCTTTGCATGCTAAAAAGTTTTTGAAAGATTATTTTCTTCTGCAAACCAGCCACTTTTTGCAAGCTGGTTTAGCTGTTTCTCGCAAAAAGGTTGAATTGACAGCATTGCTGAAGATGTGAATAAGAGTTGTCTCACCAGAGGGAAAACAACCAAGTAACAGCAAAAAGATTAAATTAGGTGTTGGCCAAAACTATGCATAGTTTAACCGCGTTTTACTGGCTGAGTCGTCAGTCTATATTAGCCTGAGAACAGTGACCTGGTTATGTTACAGTATGTGGAGTTGCACCTGCAGTGCCTACAGTTTGTATTACAAGAGTCCAACACTGCGTCTATGTCATGGAATAGAGTGAAGGAATTGTGGGATTGTATGGTGATCTCATCTGATGCCTGCAGCTGGGACCAAGATACCTGCTACTCCTGGTTAACCGATAGAATTAATGAGTTGGAACCTGACGCAGCCTGCAATCTGTTCAACAAGAAACTTCTCACTGATCATTCCTTCACTCTCTCCACTCAAGGTCAGTATTCATAGACATATGTGTTGTGTATCAGTGGCCATAGACATATGTGTTGTGTGTCAGTGGCCATAGACATCTGTGTTGTGTGTCAGTGGCCATAGACATCTGTGTTGTGTGTCAGTGGCCATAGACATCTGTGTTGTGTGTCAGTGGCCATAGACATCTATGTTGTGTGTCAGTGGCCATAGACATCTGTGTTGTGTGTCAGTGGCCATAGACATCTGTGTTGTGTGTCAGTGGCCATAGACATCTATGTTGTGTGTCAGTGGCCATAGACATCTGTGTTGTGTGTCAGTGGCGATAGACATCTGTGTTGTGCCAGTGGCCATAGACATCTGTGTTGTGTGTCAGTGGCCATAGACATCTGTGTTGTGTGTCAGTGGCCATAGACATCTGTGTTGTGTGTCAGTGGCCATAGGCATCTGTGTTGTGTGTCAGTGGCCATAGACATCTGTATTATTTGTAGGTTTTGAATGCTGGAAAAAGTTTTTCAACTTTGTGAATTTACACGAGCACAAAATGAAGGCGGAGCTGCTGACGGTTGACAAAACCGACTTGGTTGGTCTGGAGGAATTGTGGGGCTTGTGTCTCAACGTCAGAGATGCTGATATCGCCCAGCAGGCCATCAACTTCCTGTTACGTAACATCTACATCAACCTCGCCCCCAAACACAAGCGTGTGAGTTGTCCTCCCTTTAGTTATGCAATAAGTCCATCCCTATAGATCGTATTGTGCAACACATTTCGTCTCTTGCTTTATATAGGTTACAAAGACTGTTGATTGGATGTACTCATTGGTAACGACCATTTTGTTGGCCTGTTGTACTGTTTTAACTCTGTTTGTTTTAGTTCTTCTTGATTTGGAACACTGGTACTCAGTCTATATAGTATTTAGTCATAAGTCCAGGTTATTAAACGAGTGTTTTTGCATTGATGTCTCTTTCAGGATGTGGCCAGCCTGCACAGGAAATTTATCGACGAGTGTCACAGGAGGTTGGAGGCGTTGCTTATATCACTGAGAGGGGGTGGATCCGTAGTGTTTAGGTCTCTTTCCCAGGCTTTGTATACTCTCACTACACCCCTTGTACCAGGTAATATATCTCACTACACCCCTTGTACCAGGTAATATATCTCACTACACCCATTGTACCAGGTAATATATCTCACTACACCCCTTGTACAAGATGTTATGTATAAACCATTTCCATCCGTGCAGGCTTGGAGAAGTTGCCCGCCCCTCTCAGACCCAAGTACGCACTAAACATAGAGAGACTGTTGTTGCTGGTTGAGCATTATGTATTAGTTGTGGAGGAGTTGTTTGACCAGCAACGCTCTATTTTACCTCACGGCTCCTCATTCTATGGATCAGCTCTCACTATCAACTGTGAATGTGAAACGAGAAAGGAGAGCTTTGTGATAATGGCAAGCATACCATTAATTTATATGTTTGTCTTATTGTATATTGGTAACATATATAATGCGTACATGTATGTTATACGTTTTGATAGATTACATAACATACACACGTATATGTGATATATTTTGGGCTGTTGTTGCAGACACACAGAAACGAGTCGCTTCTGTCCTTCCGCACACAAGTGGCTGAGCACATGCGTGTTAGCCCAGAGCATATCCAGTTCAACAAGTCAGAGTTGAAGAGCAACAAGGACCAGAGGCTATTAGGTCAGCTGGGGGTGGGCGATGGGCAGCGAGTTACTTTTAGACTGAGTTACCTGGCCACCACATCCTCTAGTCATACACAGGTGCGTGAGGAGACACCATTGTGATGTTAGATGTGTTGTCAGCAGTGTACCGCATACCCTGTGGTACTGTGTACCGCGTACCTTGTGGTACTGTGACCTCATACCTTGTGGTACTGTGACCTAATACCTTGTGGTACTGTGACCTCATACCTTGTGGTACTGTGACCTTGTGGTACTGTGACCTGATACCTTTCTGTGGTCCATGTTTATCTAGCAATCCTCATCTGCATCAGCTTTGTCGTCAGTGAGTGAGGCGACAGCGGCTAGCTCTGTGACTGCTGCCAATTCATCACCTATGAAAGCCGGCAGCAGGGAGCTGGAAAAGAACCTGCCAGGAGTGATGATAGCTCATGAGAGCGAAGTGTTCAAAGTCTTGTACCAGTTGGCAGAGCTGGCTGAGCCCAAGTGAGTGTGGTACAACTCGGCTTATATCGTGTTGTAGTATAACATAAGTTATATATTGTTGTAGTATAACATATGTTATATACTGTTGTAGTATAACATATGTTATATATTGTTGTAGTATAACATATGTTATATATTGTTGTAGTATAGCATATGTTATATATTGTTGTAGTATAACATATGTTATATATTGTTGTAGTATAACATATGTTATATATTGTTGTAGTATAACATATGTTATATGTTGTTGTAGTATAACATATGTTATATATTGTTGTAGTATAACATATGTTATATATTGTTGTAGTACAACATATGTTATATATTGTTGTAGTACAACATATGTTATATGTCGTTGTAGTATAACATATGTTATTTATTGTTGTAGTATAACATATGTTATATATTGTTGTAGTATAACATATGTTATATATTGTTGTAGTATAACATATGTTATATATTGTTGTAGTATAACATATGTTATATATTGTTGTAGTATAACATATGTTATATATTGTTGTAGTATAACATATGTTATATGTTGTTGTAGTATAACATATGTTATATATTGTTGTAGTATAACATATGTTATATATTGTTGTAGTATAACATAAGTTATATATTGTTTTAGTACAACATATGTTATTTGATGTCAGAGTGTCCTTAAAATAAGAATAAATTGGTTACACCTTGATCTATGTCACGTGTTTGGGTAACTCAAGTGCTTATTTTGACCATAAATATTAGAAAAGGCTCATCAGCATTTGGTGGCTCAAAGTTTGTGCGACCAAATGTAAAAAGACATAAATTTACTTTTAAAATAGTTTACACTCGCGTTTTATCATTTCTGTCCTGAAATATGAGTGTATAGTGTACATTCTGCAAAATATACAAAACATCTATGTTACTCCTGACATGTTACTTCTGACATGTTACTCTTGGCATGTTACTAATGCATATTGTGCTTTTACAATTACCTGCTTTTTTGTTTATAATTGTGACTTTTCTTCTCATTCATATTAAAATCCCTCTTTCCCATTCTATTCAGTTGTATTTCATTTTTTCACCTGTTACATAATCAGCTGTCGTAAGGTACAACCTATGACCTTGTAGGATAACACATAGAGTGGTGGCTCTCTTACATCTAATACCTACAGACCCAGCTGTCATTGCTACCGTAGACAATGTAGCTGTCAGTCACGCCGCAGAGATCGAGTCTCAGCCTAGCTCATTGGTCAGTAGTCCCACAACTAGCCCCTCCCACAGTCCTGTCAAGATACGTCACTCCACTGGCTCCGCCTACAGCAGCCACAGCGGCAGCAACACCTCACTGCTCAGCAGAAAGTCATCGTCTGCTGGTAAATTGGCTGCACTGTTCAACCGTACAGGGATGAGTAGCAAGGAGACGTCTCCATTCAGAGTTCGCTACAACCTGGAGGTTTGTGATGCCACAGATTAGCTGTAGCTTGTCTTTTATAGCAGTGCATTGTTTGTTTTAACTGTTTGCTGCTGTGATAGTTCACTTCAATAGGCTTTCCACGTCTATTGTCTGGGTATTTTGTGTGGTCGGCATTAAAAACCACTAGTTTACCGGTTGCATTGAGTAATACTAGTAAGTTTCAGTCGCCGATATTGCTACTATGGAGTTTTCCCTCTTGTTGTTTAGGTGCTGAGCTCTCGGATTATGCCTGTGGACATGCCTGGAGGTCGGCCGACTCAGTTCTGTGAGGACTTCATGGCCTGCAATGGCCTGAGTCTAATACTTCAGATATTCCAAGTAGACTATTTCCCCTCCGATGTGGAGCCTGACGTGAGACAGGCTTGTTACAGTCTCGCCCTTCAACTCATCTCGTGAGATCTCATGCTAGACTTAGATAATGACCTCAACATGACCTTGATGGGGATAGTGACCGTCTTTCTCAATTGGTTCAATTACCGCCGGGTTGAGTTATATAGAAGGATACGTTTCAGATTTGCTAATTAACTTTTCTTATATCCTTGTTTATTTGTTTTAAATGTATTTAGAAGAAAGAAGACGTTTTAGTTTCAAAGCAGAAACTAAAACATAACCTGCTTAAGAATTAAACTGGTATTTTTTACCGAAACAAAAATGGCAATAGTTTTTGTATTTTTAAACGACGAAAATGCATATTTCCTCTGATATCGTGAGCATAGACTTTTAAAATTATCTATAACTGTTTGAATGTCACATCAACGCCAAAGACCGTAGTTTATATAAACTACCCTCTTTGTCATCTTTGAAATAAATGTCACCAATGGGCTCGGAGATAATGTGCCTTGTACTCAATTCGATATTTTTTGTTTGCAGCGTCCTACTTGAAAACTGAAAAAATTCCTCAGCTTATCTATATTTTCATCCAATAGAATCAATTACCTGGAACTTCTGCAACTCCTGGTGTACTCTTTTTGGCACTATCCCCATTGCCGCTAGTTTATTTTGTACAGAGAATCAATTCGAAGCAGTATCACTGACTATTGATGCTCACTCATGCCCTGAGTTGTCCACTCATTTTGTTACATAGATATTTGTTGTGTGGTGAGACGGTACGAGGCAGTGCACACTTTGCTGGTCTCCCTTCCACTCTCTCCATACAGAAGATGGAGTTAGCCGAGTTTGGTGACATGATCAGCTGTATGATGAGGGTATCTTGGGCTGCCAGCGTTGGCAAACATCACCTGTCCAGCAGCCTCCAACCTTCTAGGGATTTTAGTACTAGTGGAAGACTTCGACAAAATAGTGCAGGTGCCTTGAAAAGTTGTGCTCTTCCAATAGTCGTTTCCTTCAATAAACTTTTGTGTTTTCTAGCCCCATCGCTTCTTGTCTTTTGCAGACAGTATTACAAGCTCCAATAGCGATACAGATATCACTTGCCTACATCCGGGTGTGTGTCTAACACAGACATCTGTTGATGCCATAGACTCAAGTATAGCTGTGAAAGCTTTTGAGGTTATGGTTTTATGTCTATGTTCTCGGCCAGAATTGATAGGTATGTTATAGTTAGTTAGTTTGACATGGCCTCACTTGTAGTGTAATGTACTGGGTATTGATTAACGTTGTGGACCTTTATTTAGGGTGTTTTTATACGCTACCGTGTATTGCTGACTTCCTGCTCGATATATTGACCGGGTGCTGTCGCGAGGAGGTGCGCACGTGTGCTGCCAGATCACTTGCGAAGCTGGCAATGATAGCTATCCCTCTGCGATCACAAGTTGATAGCCCAAAGCACTTTCTCTTGCGAGTGATACTATCGGCTAGGCTCCCTTATTGGGTGACTAACAGTTCTACCCGGGGAGCTAGACAGGTTGGTCTCAATATAGTAAATCACACCACCTGTCGGCTTTCACTCTTGCTCACTGACACCTGTTCGCACCTGTCTTATTTAATGCTCAGCTAGTCACTCTAACCCCTGTTGGCACTTGTGTGTTGTTACACTGACACCTGTTTGTTATGATACTGACACCTGTTTGTTATGACACTGACACCTGTTTGTTATGACACTGACACCTGTTTGTTATGATACTGACACCTGTTTGTTATGATACTGACACCTGTTTGTTATGATACTGACACCTGTTTGTTATGATATTGACACCTGTTTGTTATGATACTGACACCTGTTTGTTATGACACTGACACCTGTTTGTTATGATACTGACACCTGTTTGTTATGATACTGACACCTGTTTGTTATGATACTCACACCTGTTTGTTATGATATTGACACCTGTTTGTTATGATACTGACACCTGTTTTTTATGACACTGACACCTGTTTGTTATAATATTGACAACTGCTTCTAGTTCATGCCAATCACCCTACAAGTTGACGAGGAATTCTTATCCATTGCAGAAGCTGCTGGCACAGTGCCTGCAGTACTTTGACCTAAGATGTCAGTTACTCGCAAACCTCTTGGTAGATGAGCAGCGACAGTTAGACATCAATGTGTTAAGTTTGCTTGAGGATGAGATAGCGTGGCTGAGCAACTTCCAGTCTTCGAGTAAACGCACCTCTGATGTCTCAACGGATGACATTCTTCTCACAGGTACTCTATTGTACTCCTTGGATATGATTAATAGCGTGTCTGTCTCCCTCTTGTAAGTTTGTATGATGGCGTTGAACTCCGGTGTTTTCTTTATTCCAACCAATACAACATGTGTGTGTGTGTCACCACAGGACACCTGAGGTTGGTGAGGTGTATGCTCACATGTGAGGGTGTAGACAAGGAGAGACACATTTCTCTTATACACACTCTACTTGATGACTTCCTGTTTCCCGCTGCCAAATTGGAAAAGTCTTCCGACCGCCATGATTCGCTGGCTGATTTCTCTCCCAAGTACGTACAACTTATAATGTTACATACGACACCTAGCGTTACTCACCATAACATAGATATGTAATCTACTGTCTGTTACGTAAGGTGTATGGTGCCACTGACCCAGTCGGCTGCCTACGATGTGCTCATTGAGGTGTGCCGGGATACCCTGACAGCGCTGCAGGTGGTGGCAGATAAACTCATAACCTGGCATCACAACAGTGTCGAGACTACCGAGTGGGAGTACATGCCCCCCGTGGAGGGACGTGCTGCCTCAGGTACTAAGGCTTGTACTCATCAAGATTAAAGTCTAATATCTTTCTTGTAATTGCCTCCCCTGACTATCTATTGTCGTTGTGTGCAGGTTTTGTTGGTCTTAAGAATGGGGGCGCCACATGTTATATGAACTCTGTGGTGCAGCAGCTCTTCATGATACCTGGTATCGCTGACTCCGTACTTGCTGTCGACGAAGATGATGTGGAATCGGAGAGAACGTATGTTATGATTGTACTGTGTGACAGCTTTGCTATGTGTTAGAGCTAGCAGCAGTCAGAATAACAGTAGCAGCAGCGGTAGTAGTAGTAGTGGTAGTGGTAGTAGTAGTAGTAGTGGTGGTGGTGGTAGTAGCAGTAGTAGCAGTAGTGGTAGTAGTAGCAGTGGTAGTAGTAGCAGTAGCAGTCGCAGTAGCAGCAGTAGTAGTAGTAGTGGTAGTGACTGCACAGTTGATGTAGAGTTGAACTCTTACAGAGTATTCCATGAAATACAAAAGGTATTTGGACATCTGCTCTATAGCCAGCTGCAGTACTATGAACCGGATCAACTTTGGCACGTCTTCAAATTATGGGGACAGAGTGTTAACATCAGAGAACAGCAGGTATGGGCCAACATTCTATCGCTATGGTAACAAGATGGATCCTACTGTAACAAAGGCAACCGGATGTCGTCAGCTAGTCATGATTTTGTCCCTCCATTTATAGGATGCATTTGACTTCTTCACTGCACTCACAGACCAATTAGATGAGACGCTCAAGAAGTTGAATAGACCAGGGATATTCCAGAATAGGTTTCAAGGAGTCTTTAGTGACCAGAAGAACTGTGAGGACTGTCCACACAAGTATGTGTTGTATCCACCACTTGTTACACCTAGTGCTGTATCCACCACTTGTTGCATTTCACCCTGTATCCACCACTTGTTGTATTTAGCCCTGTATCCACCACTTGTTACACCTAGTGCTGTATCCACCACTTGTTGTATTTAGCCCTGTATCCACCACTTGTTACCTTTAGTGCTGTATCCACCACTTGTTACCTTTAGTGCTGTGTCCACCACTTGTGTATCTTACGCTTTTAGCCAGAGATTCCACCTGTTGCTGTCTGCTGTAGGTACGAGAGGGAGGAACCATTCCTCGCACTAAATCTGACAGTGAGTAACCCAAGTCTAGAGCAGTCATTGGATCAGTTCGTGAAGGGAGAACTGCTGGAGGGAGACAATGCATACTTCTGTGAGAAGTGCAACCTCAAGGTTTGTCTGCACACAGCTGGCATAAACACCAACATACATAGGCATGTATTTTAATAATATGCGTGGTTGTTGTTTCAGCGAAATGCCGTAAAGAAAATGTGCATTAAATCTCTACCCTCAGTTCTATGCATTCATCTCAAGAGATTTAACTTTGACTGGGAGGCTAACAAAGCCCTTAAGTTTGATGACTACTTTAAGGTTTGTCCTCTCTTTGTTACAATATCTACACGTACCACTGAATGTACTATTGTATTTGGTTGATGCACCAGACTGTACCACTTGTTGTAGTTTCCACTGGTGCTGGATATGGGGCCGTACACTGCTGATGGTAAGTCGTCTCGTTATGAACTAGTTGGTATGGTGGTACACACAGGCCAGGCTTCTGCTGGTCATTACTACTCGTTCATCAAGGACAGACGAGGGTCAGTCATGTCTAATGATTCGCACGGCAAATGGTTCAAGTTCAACGATACTACTGTTGAGGAGTTTGATATGACAGACGAGGCGATGGCTGCCGAGTGCTTCGGTGGCAGATACAAGTCAAAGAATACAGATTCCAACAATGGTGAGGTTATGTGTCCGTGCGTTGTGTTTTCGTACTTTGTGCGCCTGTGCTTTAAGTGTTTGTACTTTGTCGAGTACTGCCATTGGGTGACATTGGCGTGTATTATTAGTTTATAGTAAGTGATACTGTTTGCGCTTAAATGGGTTCCTCTGTTGGCTGCTGCAGGTAAATTGCCAGAAGATAGAGTGAGATACTGGAATGCCTACCTGCTGTTTTATGAGAGGATCGCAACTGCCAGAGCTACAGGAAGCAGAAGGTCGAGCAGGCTTCGCCCCCTTAGCAGAGTCTCTCAGGATGTGCGACCAGATAGCCTGTCAGAGTTGAGTGAACTGGTACATCAAGGGGAGCGTCAGGTGGGTACAGCTCGTGTGAATGAATCCTGGTGTGAATGATTCCTGGTGTGAATGAATCCTGGTGTGGATGAATCCTGGTGTGGACGAATCCTGGTGTGGACATCTCTACTCTACTCTAATATATCCTGTATAATGAACTATCTCTGGTATATAACTATATCTAGTATATAACTATTTATTGGTTGCTGGCGTTGTAGGGCGCGTTCTCTAGTGGTATCCCAGGCTGGGTGCAGCGCAGCACCCGACTAGACAATCTACAGTTTCTACGTAACAGAAACGTGTACAGCGACCAGTACTTCACCTTTGTAAGGAATATCGTGGCCAGTGAGTCAGATTGCATAGAGACTATCAAAGTGCAGGTTCAGATGGCACTCAAGTTTATACTAAACACTTACCTGCGCACCAAGGAAACCCTCAGGTGAGTGTCCTCTTTGTACCTATTAGTTGCACATGAGGCGAATATCTCTATTTGACACCATAAAGCTCCATCGGCGAGCCTGTGAGATGAGTCAAATGTAGATAAATGTTTTTGTATGGCCTACAGACCTGATATGGACGATTGGTGCAGTTGGTTCAAGTCTTCCTTCCAGAAGTGTCCGCAGGCCTTGGAATGGTTTATGGAATACATAACAAGTGACCCCCATACCTACATTGTGTAAGTACAGACCTGTCATATACCTACATTGTGTAAGTACAGACCTGTCATATACCTATATTGTGTAAGTACAGACTGTCATATACCTATATTGTGTAAGTACAGACCTGTCATATACCTACATTGTCTAAGTACAGACCTGTCACATACCTACATTGTGTAAGTACAGACCTGTCATATACCTATATTGTGTAAGTACAGACCTGTCATTCACCTACATTGTGTAAGTACAGACCTGTCATTTACCTACATGGTGTATGTACAGACCTGTCATATACTTACATGATGTATGTACAGACCTGTCATATACCTACATGGTGTATGTACAGACCTGTGATATACCTACATTGTGTAAGTACAGACCTGTCATATACCTATATTGTGTAAGCACAGACCTGTGATATACCTACATTGTGTAAGTACAGACCTGTCATATACCTACATTGTGTAAGTACAGACCTGTCATATACCTATATTGTGTAAGTACAGACCTGTGATATACCTACATTGTGTAAGTACAGACCTGTCATTTACCTACATGGTGTATGTACAGACCTGTCATATACCTACATGATGTATGTACAGACCTGTGATATACCTATATTGTGTAAGTACAAACCTGTCATATACCTATATTGTGTAAGTACAGACCTGTGATATACCTACATTGTGTATGTACAGGCCTGTCACATACCTACATTGTGTATGTACAGACCTGTCATATACCTACATCGTGTATGTACAGACCTGTCACATACCTACATTGTGTATGTACAGACCTGTCACATACCTACATTGTGTAGCTATATACTACTCGTAGGCCATACCTGCTCACGTGTTGTATAAAGGACATAAGGGAGTTTTACCTCAAGATGTTACGTACGGCTACGGAGGAGTATATAACGTATCTACAGACCAGTGAGCAGGTTTGTCTTCCTGCCATTCTATGATGTGACAGTGACTGGTAGTCACTCGAGTGAGCCCTTACATGTACCCCCTATGAATGTACCCCCTATGAATGTACCCCCTATGAACGTACCCCCTATGGATATACTTGTAGCCCCTTACTGTGCTGGATCCACTCCTGGAAACCCTCCTTTCACTGCTGAACAGGGAGGTGATAGAGAACTGCAAGAATGCTTATGAGTACTTTAGATTCTTTTACCGATATAGTAAAATTGTGAGCTTATTATTATACCCATGTCTATGTCTATGCTTGACAGGCATCTGTATTATATGGTATATCACTAGACATCCATATCTTGTTGCAGTCCGAATTGACATGCGATCACCTGGTCACACAGGAAGTGGTATCACAGTTTATTCACTTCCTGTTGGGGAAAATACCAGAAGACAGCACATTGGTGAGTTTGTTTTATTTATTTCACAGACACCTGGTGTGTTATGTCTACAATGCTGTTGTGTGTTTCATTATTGTGCATGAGCAGTTAGTTCTCTACGTCTATTGTTTATGTAATGTTAGCACAGCGATGAATTCCGTTGTTGAATGTTGCAGGAGACTTTACCCAGGAGATTCACTATGCTGCAGACTCGAGAGTTTGGCCGTCTGCACTGCACTGTAGCCGTTCTGCTGCTGCACCTGCACTTCAAGACTTCAGCAGGTAAGTCCTTATGTCTATGTAAGTGGTATATCTATTGTTGTATGTCTATGTGATATATCTATTGCTGTATGTTTATGTGATATATCTATTGTTGTATGTCTATGTGATATATCTATTGTTGTATGTCTATGTGATATATCTATTGTTGTATGTCTATGTGATATATCTATTGTTGTATGTCTATGTGATATATCTATTGTTGTATGTCTATGTGATATATCTATTGCTGTATGTCTATGTGATATATCTATTGTTGTATGTCTATGTGATATATCTATTGTTGTATGTCTATGTGATATATCTATTGTTGTATGTCTATGTGATATATCTATTGTTGTATGTCTATGTGATATATCTATTGCTGTATGTCTATGTGATATATCTATTGCTGTATGTCTATGTGATATATCTATTGCTGTATGTCTATGTGATATATCTATTGCTGTATGTCTATGTGATATATCTATTGTTGTATGTCTATGTGATATATATATTGTTGTATGTCTATGTGATATATCTATTGTTGTATGTCTATGTGATATATCTATTGCTGTATGTCTATGTGATATATCTATTGTTGTATGTCTATGTGATATATATATTGTTGTATGTCTATGTGATATATCTATTGTTGTATGTCTATGTGATATATCTATTGCTGTATGTCTATGTGATATATCTATTGTTGTATGTCTATGTGATATATCTATTGTTGTATGTCTATGTGATATATCTATTGCTGTATGTCTATGTGATATATCTATTGCTGTATGTCTATGTGATATATCTATTGCTGTATGTCTATGTGATATATCTATTGCTGTATGTCTATGTGATATATCTATTGTTGTATGTCTATGTGATATATCTATTGTTGTATGTCTATGTGATATATCTATTGCTGTATGTCTATGTGATATATCTATTGCTGTGTGTCTATGTGATATATCTATTGTTGTGTGTCTATGTGATATATCTATTGTTGTGTGTCTATGTGATATATCTATTGTTGTATGTCTATGTGATATATCTATTGTTGTATGTCTATGTGATATATCTATTGCTGTATGTCTATGTGATATATCTATTGTTGTATATCTATGTGATATATCTATTGTTGTATATCTATGTGATATATCTATTGTTGTATGTCTACTTTGTGCAGACGTACAACTGCTAAGTGACAAAGAGTATCCATTCCTCAAACTGCAACCAAACCCTCTACTGCAAGTAAACGATGACATTTCCAACGTTTTAGCTGATGGTTACTGCCAGTTCTACATTAGAGAGGTGAGCACTCCCTCCCCACTCTTACCTAAAACTCTAGCCTGTGAGCTGTACTCACTGTTACATGCTATATTCGCAGGCACTGATTGCACTCAAGGAGATGGACAGTAACGCAATGCTGGTTGTAGTAGATGCCTTAGTTTATATCTGCCATGTGTTGCCTCACTTCAATGCTGCCCTTGTACAGCAACTACGTCAGCAGTTCACGACCTCACCTGGCAACGAGCTTAAGGGACTCACGAAACTAGCTCTTCAGCTTCTTGTAAGTTTTGCATTCACTTCACAAGCTGTAACGTAGGAAGTTGTCTTCTCTTTGTGCTCTCATTATAGATTTGCGCAGCAAACAAGATGGAGTGTGTTATATCAATTCATAATGTCAAGTAGCGTAGTCAAGTAACCATGAGATATCTGTATGTCAAGTAACCATGGGATATCTGTATGTCAAGTAGTGTAGTCAAGTAACCATGGGATCTCTGTATGTCAAGTAGCGTAGTCAAGTAACCATGGGATATCTGTATGTCAAGTAGAGTAGTCAAGTAACCGTGGGATCTCTGTATGTCAAGTAGCGTAGTCAAGTAACCATGGGATATCTGTATGTCAAGTAGCGTAGTCAAGTAACCATGAGATCTCTGTATGTCAAGTAACCATGGGATCTCTGTATGTCAAGTAGAGTAGTCAAGTAACCGTGGGATCTCTGTATGTCAAGTAACGTAGTCAAGTAACCATGGGATATCTGTATGTCAAGTAGAGTAGTCAAGTAACCGTGGGATATCTGTATGTCAAGTAGCGTAGTCAAGTAACCATGGGATATCTGTATGTCAAGTAGCGTAGTCAAGTAACCATGGGATATCTGTATTTCAAGTAGAGTAGTCAAGTAACCATGGGATCTGTGTATGTCAAGTAACCATGGGATCTCTGTATGTCAAGTAGAGTAGTCAAGTAACCGTGGGATATCTGTATGTCAAGTAGAGTAGTCAAGTAACCATGGGATATCTGTATGTCAAGTAGAGTAGTCAAGTAACCATGGGATCTCTGTATGTCAAGTAACCATGGGATCTCTGTATGTCAAGTAGAGTAGTCAAGTAACCGTGGGATATCTGTATGTCAAGTAGAGTAGTCAAGTAACCATGGGATATCTGTATGTCAAGTAGAGTAGTCAAGTAACCATGGGATCTCTGTATGTCAAGTAGAGTAGTCAAGTAACCGTGGGATATCTGTATGTCAAGTAGAGTAGTCAAGTAACCATGGGATATCTGTATGTCAAGTAGAGTAGTCAAGTAACCATGGGATCTCTGTATGTCAAGTAACCATGGGATCTCTGTATGTCAAGTAGAGTAGTCAAGTAACCGTGGGATATCTGTATGTCAAGTAGAGTAGTCAAGTAACCATGGGATATCTGTATGTCAAGTAGAGTAGTCAAGTAACCATGGGATCTCTGTATGTCAAGTAGAGTAGTCAAGTAACCATGTGATATCTGATTGTGCACAGTTGCTGCCGGATATATCCCAGAAGGATCGGATGAATGCATTGATCAGCTGGAGCACAGATGGCATACTGAAAGTGGTGCGGGAGAGCCAGACTCTTGACTCCCAGAAGTCCTACCAGCTGATAAAGTTACTAACCACCGCCAGCAGTAAATCCGAAACTGTAGCCCAGTATCTGTTAAGGTAATTAATGAAACCTCGTGTACCCACCCATCTCGACTGCAGAACACAGTTTGTCAGCGTGTGTTGTATTGCCTGCAGTTGCACCAGCAAGTGGCAGTGGTGTGTCGACTGGCTCAAGAGAAAGATGGACGAGAACAGCTGGATGAGTCACTCAACCACGTCAAACGAAGACTCACTCTCTCGGAACTTTCAACGAACTACCAGTGCCCAGGTGAGTTGTCTCCCTTTAGTCGTCTCTCCTTAATCGCCTCCCTTTAGTTCTCTCCCTTTAGTCGTCTCCCTTTAGTCGTCTCCCTTTAGTCGTCTCCTTTCAGTCGTCTCCCTTTAGTCGTATCCCTTTAGTCGTCTCCCTTTAGTCATCTCCCTTTAGTCGTCTCCCTTTAGTCGTCTCCCTTTTAGTCGTCTCCTTTCAGTCGTCTCCCTTTAGTCGTCTCCCTTTAGTCGTCTCCCTTCAGTCGTCTCCCTTTAGTCGTCTCCCTTCAGTCGTCTCCCTTTAGTCGTCTCCCTTTAGTCGTCTCCCTTTAGTCGTCTCCCTTCAGTCGTCTACCTTTAGTCGTCTCCCTTCAGTCGTCTACCTTTGGTCGTCTCCCTTTAGTCGTCTCCTTTCAGTCGTCTCCCTTTAGTCGTCTCCCTTTAGTCGTCTCCCTTTAGTCGTATCCCTTTAGTCGTATCCCTTTAGTCGTCTCCCTTTAGTCGTTTCCCTTTAGTCGTCTCCCTTTAGTCGTCTCCCTTTAGTCGTCTCCTTTCAGTCGTCTCCCTTTAGTCGTCTCCCTTTAGTCGTCTCCCTTTAGTCATCTCCCTTTCGTCGTCTCCCTTTAGTCGTCTCCCTTTAGTCGTCTCCCTTTAGTCGTCTACCTTTAGTCGTCTCCCTTTAGTCGTCTACCTTTAGTCGTCTCCCTTTAGTCGTCTCCCTTTAGTCGTCTCCTTTCAGTCGTCTCCCTTTAGTCGTCTCCCTTTAGTCGTCTCCCTTTAGTCGTTTCCCTTTAGTCGTCTCCCTTTAGTCGTCTCCCTTTAGTCGTCTCCCTTTAGTCGTCTCCCTTTAGTCGTCTCCCTTTAGTCGTCTCCCTTTAGTCGTCTCCTTTCAGTCGTCTCCTTTCAGTCGTCTCCCTTTAGTCGTCTCCCTTTAGTCGTCTCCCTTTCGTCGTCTCCCTTTCGTCGTCTCCCTTTCGTCGTCTCCCTTTCGTCGTCTCCCTTTAGTCGTCTCCCTTTAGTTGTTAGTCAAAATTAGATTTCAGCCTCCAAATGAAAGTTTCCCACCGATATATAGTTTGCTGTCTGTCTGTGTAAGTTGTCTTTGACTGAACGGATTTAGTCATTTATTTCTCTGGCTGCATAATGTATTGCTAAATACTTTTGGATCAGGCTTTAAATATAACAACCGAGGCAGAAGCTGCTGATGAAAATCTTTTTGAGTTTTGCGAGTAATATTCTGTAATACTCAAATGTGGAGTAGTCAGTACTTGTTGTACGCAGACAACTCCCAGCTAGCTCACTTATGCATTGGTCAAAGTTACCTAAAACTGATGTCTTTGCTATTGCCAGCACACACTGGAGAAGGCGACGGCCTTGTTTAACTGCTCGCAGGGCAGCTGTTCGTCTGACATGGAGGTGGACAGCATACACAGTGAGGAGCTTCAAACAGTTCCTGGCTCGGAACCAACTGGCCCGCCGCCATTAGATTGATAATAAACCGCAATGATCTCTACTAGTACTGCTTTATGTACAGTCAATGGGTTGCATTGATGTCTTTAATAAAGGCTTCTTTCACAGTCAGTTAGATCTTCTGCCTATTATAATTCTAGGAAAAATTATGGTTATACTCTAGTTTGTCAGCAATTTTCTTATGATATTTTTGCCACGGCAAACGGACATCGATCAAAGTACGTTGTACTAAACGCATCTTTGTGCCATTTTGTTAGCCTGTGCTCTCTCAAGTATCAGCTTGAAATTGTTTCATTAGATTCTATATCTAAACCTATATCAAAACACTGTACATTGATGCTTCATATTCTAGATCTTTTTGCTTTGTATACAATGTCTGCCATTGTTTATGCTTTTTCAATAACCAATCAAATTGCTCAAATGGTTTCGGATATTCCAGAAACCAATTTGCAATGACTTTACGGTGTGTTATGTTTCATAGACCCTGTATATGATTGTTTTACTTCTGATGTGTATATGACGCTAACGTCAATGCTTATCACAGAATACAAGCTTGGATCACTGCCAAATTTATATGCATCTCTTCGTTACATAAAATGGTTTACATGATTGCGAAACTTGCCTAATATTAGCAATTATTGAACCGCATAATTGAGAGAAATGAGAGTTGCTCTGCAGGTGATGTAATATTTGCAGTTGCCGTAACGGTACAAAGAGGTGTAGTGTTTGTAGCAAATACAGCCTGTTGTGCGAGCCGGATAGTTTACTTTATTAGCCCCTCTCACTCAACCCAAGGGAACATCTTAATATATTTTAAAACCAGCACATTTCGTAACACTCTTTTTTTCCAATAAGAGTAAAATTGGAACTGATACATTTTGCTGTAAACTTGTCTTCAATCAATACTATTATTAGTGATAGTACGATCTATTATTTATAGCAGTAGTAGTAGTACGTTATATTACTAGTAGTAGTAGGATCTATTATTTGTAGTAGTAAATTATATTACTAGTAATAGCACGATCTATCATTTGTAGTAGTAGTAGTAGTACGTTATATTACTAGTAGTAGTATGATCTATTATTTGTAGTACGCTATATTACTTGTAGTATTATGTACACTACTGTTTTTAACGCTATCCAAATTTGCGTTAATTACGCCTATATAGATACACGAAGTCCAGTATACATTGGTTATTTTAACCTGTAGAGGCACTACACATTTGTTTCTCTTCTCACTTGAGTGTTAATGGAGTCTCCAGGTCCTCGCAAAGTCTGAAAACCTTCTGTAGTCATTTTTGAATCGCCATCAGCACCATCGTCATATCTGAACTTCAACGTGTCCATTTTAGCTACTCCCACCGCCCCTTCCTGAGTTGAAGAATTTGAGTCTACTGCTTGTCCTTTCTTTGCTGCATACGTCTGATTTGTTACTACGCCACTGCTTTCTTCCTGTCGTATTATTGGACTGTCTGTTAAAACATCCTCAGAGAGAGGTTTTAGCGTGTCCATCCGTACCATACCTACCGCCCCTTCCTGAGTTGAAAAATTTGAGTCTACTGCTTGTTCTTTCTTTGCTTCATACGTCTGATTTGATACTACGCCACTGCTTTCTTCCTGTCGTATTATTGGACTGTCTGTTAAAACATCCTCAGAGAGAGGTTTTAGCGTGTCCATCCGTACCATACCTACCGCCCTTTCCGGAGTGGATGAAGTTGAGTCTACTGCTTGCGCTTTTATTTCTTCAGGTGTCTGGTTTTTCGCAAATCCAACATTTTCTTCCTGTAGTATTGTCCAACTATCTGAGAAAACATCAGAGAGAGGTTTCACCATCTCCATTTTGACTACGTCCACTGCCCCGACTTGAGTTGAAGAATTTGAGGATATTACTGGTGCTTCCTTCACTTCACATATATGATATGCTGCTAGTCCAACACTTTCTTCCAGTAGTGTTTCATTGTCGATAACTGCTGTTCCCTGACCAGAGACTGGAGTGAACTCATTTTCTATGTAGGTATTGCTCGGAAAATATGTTGCGGTTGGTTTTACAGACTCTACCGGCTGATGATGTAGTTGCGTCATGTGACTTGTGCCGTCTTGATCAACAGATGTGCTTGTGGAATTATTTCTGGCAAATGTCCGAAAATTCTTCATTGATGAACCCACTTGTTTTTCACTGTCGTTGTCTATGTGCATGGCAGTTTTTTGTTTGATTTTCAGTGCATTGCCATCGCTCTCACTTGTAATGCTGGAACTAGTGCTAAAAAATAAAATATCTGATCACATAAAGTGGATGCAGTGTTTTTATTTATTATTAACAATTATCTTTGCTGGAGACCCTTAGAAGGTTTGCAGCTTGCAGAATGCAGCTAGCTTTATATGTTATTGAACTTTGAGACTAACAATAGCAAAGAGAGAAGGTGAGAACTTGATAGAGTTGTCTGTTCTCGGAATGATGAAAATCATAAGAAATGAGCAACCGCGTTAGCTTTATGAAAAATTTCTTCCCTCTACTTAATATTTGCATTGTTGTTGTTATGGCTCTCACCTGGAGCTGTCATCTTCTGTTTCCTGTTGCGCTTGAGTGAGTTTCGGATAAATACCTGTAATGTACAGGTTTATATAAATTATAGTGTACATATATACAAAGGTGTAATGTACAAGTGTATACAGTGGTAAAATATATACTTAAAATGTATATACAAAGGTGTAATGTATTATTTATACATAAATGGATAATGCGTGTAAATACACAAATGTATATTGTAGATGCATAAACAAAAATATAACATACATATATATACTGAAGTATAATGTAATATATATATAAAGATATAGCGCACTTGTATATACAGCTGTACAATGTACATTTAGAGATGCTTGTGAGATATTTTGAACATTTAATTTTGAAAAACTGATGGTTTTTATTTATGTCGTTTTTAACCCGCTAACACATTTAAAAATAATAATAAATAACTAATAATTTTTTTCTGCTAATAGCACTAATGATGAGCTCTTGTGAAAAACAGTTATAATTAGCTGAAATTGAAACGAATGTCGAAAAGGTAGCGTATCTGTCGCCAGGAATAAAGGTCGACACTTCCAAGAATGAGCGTGAACTTTTCTTCTCTCTGAAATAATCAAAATTTATTTCAGGTCTGTCGACATTCATTGCAGATGTATATACCTTCGTTCCTGTCGACCTTCATTCCTAATTTCATAATTAGCAATTATACCAAAAACCAATAACTGTTGTTTTATCAATGCCATCCAGCGTTTTGATATGTTGTAGACTTTTTATACGTTTCCGCCTAAGCTTAGCCTTTGAGAATTTCCTTAGCCCCTCTTTTTATAATACTATTTATTCATTAGTAGGAAACTTTCGTGGTCAATCATGGACGCTTAAAGTTATGACTAAATGCACACTGACCTAGAGAGTCATATTGACTTTCCTATACCAGAGAGATTAGTAGTTCTACTAACCTGTAGGCAAGTAATGTCGATTGTTGGGTTTGGCACGCTCTACGATAGCTCCACGTTGTTGAGCGACTATTTCTGCCGGTACTGCGCCTATTTTGGTTAAATTAGCGATAGTTCTTATGGCATGAGTGTTTCCCACTCTCACTGCTTCCTCCATCACCTTTTGACCAGCTGAATCTGGTTGTGCCACGAGCATGATCAACTCGTGCTGATGTACTGCGTTTAAAATCATGTCTAAGTTTTTGTTGTTTGGGCTGCGTACTGCATAGTGCAGGGCCATTTGTTGCCTATCGTCTACCGCCCACAGCAAATCAAATCTAATCTGTTCCAATTGTAGAAGTTCTAGAATATTCTGGACCATTTTGGTGTTGGAATTTTCTACAGCCACGTGAAGCAGTGTTCTGCCATCGCGGTCTTGTACCATCAAAAGATCTCGTCTTCTATTTTGCGACTTTTCCTGTGAGATGGCTGAAAATAACAAATCAGCTTTGCCTTTGATGACGATGTTGTGCAGGACTGTGTTTCCAAGGCTATCTTTCCAAGTTAAGATCTCGCGCCTGTCCGCTAAGTATTTATCTGGATTGGCAGCTTTGTCATCAGTTAGCGATCTCAAGATGCATTTAAATGCAGCGTTGTTAGCAAAATTCAGCGATTGAAGAGAAATTGAATCTCCCCGGGAGTCCCTTGTTAGGGCGAGAACCTTGCGCTTATCAGGCTTCACCGATCTCAAGAGAATTTTTAAAAGCTCTTCATCGTTTATGCTCACAGCTCGACGTAACGCATTCCATCCTCGCTTGTTCTCTGATTGCAGCAGACGCATTCTCTGTTCATCGTTTTCTAAGCTTTGGAGTATGTACTTGGTCATCCCTTTATTCTTTTGGTAGACAGCCTCGTCTAAAGCTGTGAATCCGGCTTGATTTCTCTTCAAGTAGTTAGTAAGTAGATCCTTATGCATTGTTCCATTCACGATATCACGGAAGAGGCTATCCAATCCATTGCTTATTGCCAGATGCATGAGGGTGTCTTTTAGCTCCAACTCATTATTTATTGCCAACAATTCTTCTAACTGTACTTTACTATATAAATGTTTTTGCTTGAAAGGTGCTAGACCTTGCGCCATGTTTGAAGTGTTAGCAACCTATGTACAGCTTGTTTTACAACGATAACTGCAACTAGTCCGTCATGCATAATTAATCGTGTACAGGGGAAAAAAATTTTCCAAATCGACTAATGCTTCCCTGTAAGAATGGAGATTTATGTCTATTTACGCACCTATTTAGAAACATGATGATGATTGACGCAAATCCGTTGTTCAGCGATTACCAAGGAAATATTTCTACCCGTTAAAACTACTAATACCTGGAAGTGCAACATCATTTGTCACATTTTGCCTGCCTTATTTCTGTGCAGTATCATTGGTGAATATATACTGTGAAGATTTTTAAAAAGAGGAAGTCCAGTTTTTAATGACTCTTGGTATGAATAGTGTTCTGAATAAAGTGATTCTGATTTGAGTTTTTGCTGTAAAAACAGACAGAACCAATAGAGGTCAAGCTGGATTAATTAAAATTTATTGCTGGGTGGAGATAACTGCTAAATAAGAAACCAATTTATGTATGATGCAAAAAACCGCTTTTTTGTGTTTTGTCTGTTTAAACTGTTCTATACTGTTCTAGAATCAGAGGCGTGCTGAGTAACCATGACCTCCCTAACATTAGGGGGTCAAATCCCCAACCCCCTAATGTTAGGGAGTCCAAATTTGCCGGGTATTGTTTTTGTTTGTGGGAATTGATTTTTCTTTTGGTGATTGTTTTGAAAAAATTTAGCATTACAACAGGAAACAGAGACCCAGCCCAAGTATCTGTTTTTACTTCTTTTGTGGATTGACATTGACCCACCCTTGTGATAAAACATTAAAGTTCTCAATAAACTAACAAAGCACATCATTGGCTCATAAACATATGGTTGACCAATCAAATGAAGGGATATTCGCGCTTTTGGAAAGAAGTGGAGAGGCAGCTCTACCTAGGAGACTAGAATGAACTGATTCTCGACAGCTCTAGACAGGAAATTTATAACTACAGAAAAATTCTTTTGACAAGCTAACACTTAAAATAACTACAGTTCAATTTTTTTGTGAATAAAAAAACTTCATTTAGGGAAATTAGCAAGTTCCCTTCCAGGTCTTCGCACACAATCAATAAAATATGAATATTCATATGTGGTTACCACAGAGAAATTAAGTATCGCGCTTCTGAAAAGTCATGAGCAAATTTTTGTGGCATGTTGATCAGCCAAACGTTAAAAAACGTTCGTAACTCTATTTTTGTGGAGCCATTTTTCCCGCATATACACAACTACTGGTGTTATATTGTTATGCATTTGCTCCTGATTTCTGTTAATAGTTACTTTATATCTGACAGCAGCAAAAAAAATTAGTAGTTGCCTCCCCTAAGAGAAATAACTCCAATGAATAAATTTAACAACTGGTTTGTATTTTACAGAAGTGGTTATGAAGCCATTCAAAAGTCAACCGACACAAACATCGATATTTAGCTTGAATGATATGAATTTGAGCGTTTTTAACTTTCGAGCGATATGAAATACATATAAGTATTACTGTCGATTGTTCTAAGTAACATCTCCATTCAAAGTAAGTCAAAACGCAACGCGTAGGTGGGTATGGTAGTGGTATGTACAATGCATTTCACCAGTCCACCCATCCTGCGGTCACAACAGATAAATTGGAATCTTGCATAGCTATTATTTGCTTTTTGTTGTTGCCAGCAAGCAGAAGTTTGATGCTCCCTCTCATTGTAACCTGCCAGTGGCAATAAGAATGAAACCATTTGATGACACAACACGCTGATTACATATAGTAAATTAAAATCTATGTAAGAGAAGACAAGTCTACTTCTATTTGTCTTCTGAAATGAGGAACTTAGTCAATGTCCGAGATTTCGGTGGGATCAACCTAATTCTCGCATTCGTATCACCTAGGAAATCGAAGGCTACAAACAGAGCAGCGTAGCGCGTGACCCTGAACAAGTTATAGCCAAGTCTTTTGTGCGGATTTATGACCACCCTACATATTGTTTACACACTTTTCTTGGTGCGATGGTAACTTTATCAAACCCAACTCCAAAAAGTAAAGCAATATTTGGTTTTGAATGAATAATAATTAATACTACTGTAACTGATAGAAATTCTGTTGCTCTAAAACATCTTATATTATTAATTATATTTATACTGTTGCTCTAAAACATCTTATATTATTATATTTATACTTCTGTTACCGCAGGGCTTCATGCAATTTCGTAAAAATCAAGTTGAATATCTATTATTCTACACATTTGATGATTGATGCACTTTTTAATAATTAATTTATTTATTTATATTTCTCGATTACAACAACAATAATAAGAATAAATATGAATACTATTATTTTTTACAACGTCGTAACGGTAATAACAAATAATAATAATAGTTTAATAATAATTAATAACAACCATTATTATTATTTTATTGTTATAATTAATAAATAATGAAAAAAATTATAAATATTTATTATTGAATAATAATTAGTAACAATTTATTTAAATAATCATAATAAATAAATTTAACAAATAGTTGTTAATTTGTTATTAATTAATATTATTCATTATTATTGTACAGGACGACCTATTGCATAACGTGTTTGCTAGGAAACACTTCCATGTTGTTAGTTAGTCTCTAACTCTTCTTACATTTACCTTTTACCCCCTACTAGCATTTATTCATGAGTGCAACTGTAGACAAAGACATTATGTAACATGTGATGTAACAGTTTATATAAAAGCTGTTGCGAGCCCTTAGCTCATCAGTGTTGCCTTGGTGCTGTATTTATTCTATTGAACAAACGCTTTAAAACACTCACTAAAGTTCTTACTTGAACACTATCTACAGACGCATACAATTAGGACAGGCTCCACTGCTCAGGAGCACGATAGCTATACGACTCATGGTCGAAATAGCCGAATATTGTCCAAGCGAGCAGTGGACAACAGGCAGACTTGTTTGTCAGACGTCGTCATCCTGACCTGCTGTCAGCCAGCGATGCTGACAGCTAGGCAGTGATTCGGACGGACTGCTAGCAAGCCTGCCTAACAATACAAACGGCTCTGGTCACAGACGCGTAAGAGGTTGTGCAGGTGGCTACCTGGGAACTGGTTAACTGTTTCTATAAAATCCTGCACAATATTATCATTTGTGACGAGACAAATGGTTGTTATTGTTATTCATTGTGAAGCCATATATAGTAACAGATAGATAGTAGTCAGAATTATTATTATTATGTTGTTGTTGTCATTATTATTATTGCTGTGTTGTACTTGTAGTATTGTTTTCAAACATCAATCAACTGCAACAGCTAATGCTACCAAATAGTCAGTGAGTGCTTTCTGTGATATGAGGTTAATTTTTACCAGAGACATTGCATAAGTGAAAAATCCCTGAACCCCGATTACAGACTTGTTCTGGACCATGGAGCTATTCATTTTTGTGTATAATATTATAATTATTATCAGAGGTATAATAATAATGTTTGTCGT
This sequence comes from Cryptosula pallasiana, assembly GCA_945261195.1. Taxonomy (NCBI): domain Eukaryota; kingdom Metazoa; phylum Bryozoa; class Gymnolaemata; order Cheilostomatida; family Cryptosulidae; genus Cryptosula; species Cryptosula pallasiana. The sequence goes on from OX183139.1 coordinate 4,793,959, forward strand.
AACTCATCAGTTTTGCAGCCGATTTATCAAATCTTAGCAACGTCAATGTTAGTAATAAGGCCCACAGTCCTGTATCAGTGTGGGGAAAGGTCATGGATCTGTTAGTTTGGTGCTGTTTTCATTGATTAACTTTTGGTAGCATTTTTATAATAACAGCTCAGTGTTTGTTCAATATAAGTCAAATGGTATGTTATTGCTCACTTCTGTTTTATTCACTCTCCTTCACCATCCCAAGAATGTTGGGGTTGGTTTAGATGGTGATTGTTACTTTTTGAGTTGGTTATCGATTCCAGTCAATATTGAAATTTGTAGTTCTCCGTTCATCTACAAAAATCTTTTAACATAGGTAGTTTGACTGGCCATTTGTCTCGATTCAACTTGAAAAGGATGATGTGAATGCATCTCAGGTTGATATGCATAATTAGACAAATGAGATTTATTTGATCAAAGGTATTTTACTAAGAAAGAGAGTTCAAAGTTTGTTTAGTTCATATGGATATTGGAATGAACGTAGACTGGAATGAACGTCAATAGAAATGAATTCAAACATAGCCTGGGTGAACGTAGGCATCTCTTGGACCTGTAATAAATGTCGACTATGCTAGAGAGAAGAAAATTGAGACATTCATTCTTGGGAGTGTCGTTATTCATTCCTGGCGACATGTAACCTACTGTTTCGAGGTTCGTTCTGAGAATATGAAATTTTGATGTTTTTGTCAAAATTGACAACACCTGGAATGAAAGTTCAAATAGTATTTTATATATTGCGGAGAACGAATGTGGACACTTCCAGAAATGAACGTTGAAAAGTTCTTCTTTATAACATAGTCTACATTCATTCCTGTCTATCTCCGTTTGTTCTAATTTCTGCTAATACAAATAGAGTCACGATCTCTACAATAAGTTTTGAACTGATACAGTTTTATAAGAGTTTTTGAGAAATACAAGGTTGATGATGTTGATCATAACATAATTATTCTACAAAAATTATTATTCCCATGTTCTGGAACCATAGATGAAAGTAATGTAACAATTGGTTTTGATTCCTTGAGATGAAAATGCCGACGACTGAGCCATGTCCAGAATGCCTTATCTACCCTTCAATTGTTTAGTGTCACCAGGTCATGGGCATTATTTGGTACAGTCGCGATACCATTTTTGTTCCTAAGAAACTTGAAGTCTATTCCAATGTTCTCACACTTTTCAATTGTTTCTCAGCAGTCACTTGTGTGACTCTATTACATAAATTGTAATATATGTTCCTATTTGTGATAATTCGGCTCGCGAATGATTCTTTAGTTGCAAAAACTCTGAGTCTATCACAACGAACTGCCCTTTTAGATAAATAGTGGTCAGCTTGCATAATTTTAGGCCCCAAGTACATCTACTGATAACGTATTGATTGCGCCTACCAATTGAGGATTTTCTTATTTCCGTTTTCACTGAAATGGGCTAAAACAATCGGTAGCGTTTTATTTGAGGCCATCGGTAGGTTGGTTTTGACCAGAATCAAAGAATTGGTAAGCAGTTTGTGATTTGACCAATCATATTGCTCCTCTCAATTTCAACGTTTCCAATAAAATTGTTCCTTGAGCGCAAGTATTCATGTGAATAAGGGTCTTTCATGGGTGCCCCTTGTTTGTTGTCTCAAAGCATTTTATGGCTAATTATGACATCAAATACAGGGAGTTTAACCAGTATTGCATGAGATGGCGAGTAGAGAAAAAAATACGGGAAACTCCCTGTCATCATTTCCGATTGGTACGGACAAATCAGTAGCTAATCGGTAGATGTACATGTATCCTTAGTTGTCAACTGACCATGGCTGTCCCTGGTTCTTTTCAGATTTTTGAACTTGTTTCACAAGTTGTCGAGGCCCTTATTTTTTTTTACCAAGTAGAAAGAATCAGCTCCACCATTTTACTACGCTTCATGCATTTTGAATTGAAACACCAATTCAAAGTCAATCATTTCTGAAAGTTATTTTTTTATAGAAAATTGTAGCTTTTTCACTTGATACTTATTAAATATAGAGAATTTTCTGTTCTCGATTAGCTGTTTCACTGATTCAAGTTATGAGATCACTCACAATGGACACTCTCTTTTGGCATCAAGTAACTGCCACAATTCCTACTTGTGAGGAAAAAATCTGCATTGTTAAAGGAGTCTCACTCCCAGTTCAACGCGAATGAAAAACACAATTGCACAGCTTCTATGCAGGCAACTGCAGAGCTCAAAATGTAAACACCTGCCCTCCCTAGGACAAAAAGTTATGCATCAGCGTAAAATGATTTTTCACGAGTACCTCCTACCGTTTTTACTGTGATTTGGGGATTAGAACAAAATTAGCCAGGAATGAATGCAGAAAGATTTGGAATGGAGTCGACTATGCTATAAAGAAAAATACATCAATGTTTGTCTCTGGAAGTGTTGACATTAGCTTTCGGCAGTAAATGAAATATTATTTCAACTTCAAAACCAGGAATATTGAAATTCTCCATTTTCATTAAAGCAGATAATCCTTAAACGGATGTCCAAATGATATTTTATTTGACGGAGACAAATGTCGACACATCCTAGAATGATCAACAAAATGTCTTGCTTTATTGCAGGGGCGATATTTGTTACAGGTTTGTCGACACTCATGCTAAAATATGTCGACATTCATTTCTGTCTAAATTCATTGCAATGTTCAGTGATTTTTATGGTCGTGGTACCTTCTCCATGAGCGTGCAGTTCTTCCTTGAGACCCAGCTCCCCAGGTCATCCCAGGACCACACTCTATTCCAAAGAGTTGTCCTACTCATTTAGTTTGTAGTGAACTCACTGCTACCCGTTGGTTCAGTCATTAACAAATTGATTGAGCTGCAATGATTTTTAATTCTAGTTGCTGGAGAAATTTGTCAGAAAAACCAATAAGCTGCCATTTCAAATAACCGAAATATCACTGATTATACTCGCCTATTTACAGGCTGTTATGGCTTCAGAGTTCTTACAGGAATATGTTTCTCTGTGTAAGGAAAGAAATATAGAGCCCCATGATGGTTTAGTCAAATGTCTACAGAGGTTTGTCGTCACCTTATTATATCTGCTGAGCTTGTGTGTTACTTTTGTTAGAGTGATAGCTTAGTTTAGTCGAACAAAAACTCAATATTTCACCAACCGATACAACAGGCTCTTTTCTTAACATCAAATGTCTATCGTGTTGTATTCACAGGCCTTGTGCCAGTGTCGGAATCAATGGACACGCCATGTTGAACTTACGAACTACTGGTTTAGACGAACAGACTTGCGGTTTATTGGGTAAACTACTCAGTGTTGATAGGCTGTTTGAACAGATTGACCTTGCAGACTGTGCTTTGTCAGATGGAGGTAAGAAAGCTGTATTGTATTCTATAAAATTGAATTGCATAAACAGCTTTCATATTCAGACTTGGTTCGACTAAAACTTTTGTAATGTAAAAAACATAAGATGGATTGCTTTAAAAATTGATGTCCCGTGATAATATTAATATATCGGTAATCAATATTATATATCAAAATTGTATAAATATTACGTACTAATTATATAGAATTTATTTCAGTCCAGTTAGCATAGAGATTATTGCAAGTTATTGTTTGGAAACTTGGACTTGAAGTACATGACTTAACATTTATTCATGCAGAGTCCCCGGTCCTTGTAGAGTTCGGAAAGTAACCGACTCATTTTCTCCCGGTTGTGCAAGCATTGTCGACATTTCCTCATCGATTTCAGACGCATCTTGAGCGCAGGGATACATCATTGAGTCATCAACAGCCTCATAACTAGATTTAAGCGTGCCCATTTGAACGACATCAACCGCCTCTCCTTGAGTTGAAGAACTTGAGTCTATTGCTTGTGCTCCTTTACTATCAGATATCTGGTTTTCCGCTAATAGAGTTCTTTCTTCCAGTAGTATTGGGTTGTTCATGACTTTTGTGTCTCGGTCAGATACTGGAGTGTACTCATTCTGTATATAGCCATCATTGGAGAAACACGCTGCACCGAGTGTTTCAGTCTCTACCGGTTGATGGTGTCCTGTCATGTCACTCGTGTCGTCGTCTCTAGTCTTCAGTTTGTTTATCTGTGGTAGTTTGAGTTTTGTATCATCACTAGGACTTGCCATGCCGATACACATACTGTAGCAAAAGTAAAGTCGCATTAATCATTTCTGCAGTCGCATCTATTAATAGCCAGCAAGTTAAATACTACATTCAGGTAGTTCTGTAAATTTAATATTTATAATAAGATGGAGTTCATTACCTCTTTTCTTCATCATCTTGTCCTTCCACTTCTACTGGTCGAACGATACTAGCTGCAAATAATATGAAACAATGTCGTACAAGGAATAAATTAAATTTGTAGCTTTGCATTGCAGTGATGCCCTTTTTTTAGTTTTTTGTTGTTGCAACATTCAATACAATCAGATCTGTGTGTGGTCCTCAGCTTGACCGGCTTTGACCAGCCAACTGGTTTGTTAGCGGGTGGTCCAGGGCTTCTGTCAGTTTTGTCAGTCAAGTGACAAGTGACAACCGGTAGTTGATGAATATTGGAACAGTTGATTAGCAGAAGTAAATCTTATACAATTGCTATGCATAAACTGCAAATGCTTCTAGTTTTATTTTTTATTTTTTTTACATATTTCAGATTACATGTTACTTTATTATTATTGTTATTATTATTATTTTAGGCTACCCAATCATAATTGATAAAGATGTAGACTGATTTTCTCATCTTATAAAATTATTTGTTCAGCAATGTAACGAAAGCAAACTTATTTTCATTAAGGTTTTTTATTTTCATCTTCTGTTGGTGAAACTTGGCAGCCATATTTAGTTACCGATAGACATTTTCATTCTCTATCGAACACACATGTTACCCACAGATCAATTTTTTCTGATTCAGCTGAAACACGAGCGTTTTGCAAATAAAAATATTTCAAAAATAGCTATAAATGGCATTAATATACCTAACGATTGGGCTGAAATTTTTTTTTATAAACCAAAGCAAGTTTATATTGCTAATCAATCATGTGTTAGCTGATTTTTTGTCATCAAATTTAATGATAAAAAGACTCCAAAGGATGTGCATACTTTAGGGAGTTACATTACCTGGTAAACCGTTTCGATAATAATAGTTTATTTAAAATGACATACATGAAAATTTCATTATTATATAATTAACGCTTTATATTATTATATTATGACTATGAGCAATACAAACATTGTAAGAGAATACATTTTAAGTGAGGCATTCATATCAGATGATGTTTTAGGTACTATTACCTTCTAAATTGTGGATATGAGCCATAATTTTTATATTTTTTATGATCATAATAATTTTGCAAATTTTGACCAGATCAAATCGATTTATTACTATCAAATTTAACTAAAATTGTTATCAACGGCAATGCATACTAGTATTTAGCTAACTCATTCATCCACTCACCTGATGGTGGCGGATGACGAGAGTGCGTGTAGTCTACATTACGATTGTAGAGGTGTGAATCTCTATCTCTCCTTGCTGCAACAGCTAGAAGTTCTTTTGAAGAACAGAACTTAGCGAGTCTAGCTATTGCATTTGTGTTACTCACTCTGATGGCTTCCTGCATCACCTTCTTTTTTGTGATGTCTTCCTGCCCTAGCAGCATGATGAAATTGTGCTCGTCGACAGCATTTAGAATCATGTCTAACACGTCGTTGTTATCGCTTCGCACCGCATAGTGCAAGGCCGTCTGTAGCCTGTTGTCTACCGCCCACAGCAAATCAAATCTCATCTGTTCCAATTGTAGAAGTTCTAGAATATTCTTGACCATCGTGGTGTTTGCATTTTCTACAGCCACGTGAAGCAGTGTTCTGCCATCGCTGTCTTGTAGCATCAGAAGAGTTCTGATATCGCGTGGCTGCTCTCCCGACATAACGAACTGCAATAACTCTACATTGCCAATCATAACAATGTTGTGTAAAATAGTGTTTCCCAGGCTATCTTTCCAAGCAAGAACCTCATGTTTAATTTTCAAGCTCTTATCGGCGTCGATGGTTTGTTCTTCAGTCAGGGATGTTAGGATGCATTTGAACGCTGCGCTGTCTGCAGACGAAAGCGACTGCAGAAAAAATGAGCTTCCCTGGGAGTCTGTTGTTAGGACGAGAGCCATACGCTGATCAGCTCTCACTGATTTCAAGAGTAGCCTCAAAAGCTCTTCGTCTTTCATGTAGACAGCTCTATGTAATGCAGTGCATCCTCGCTTGTTCTCTGATTGCAACAGACCCATTCTCTGTTCATCATTCTCTAAGCTTCTCAGTATATAGTCACTCATGCTCTTGTTGTTTTGGTAGACAGCTTGGTCTAACGGCGTGAACCCAAAACGGTTTCTCTTCATGTAGTTTGTCAGTCGATCTTCTTGGTTCGTTTCATTTATTATCTCATGTAACAAGCTATCCAGCTCATAGCTTACAGCCAGATGTATCACAGTGTCATTTAGGTTTAACTCGTTGTTCTTTGCCAGCAACTGTTCTAATTCTTTTCTATTTTGAGGTGGTTTACTCCTCAAAGTAGGGCGACTCGCCATGATGAACGCTCACTAGCTAACAAATCACGACTGCTAGTCACGCATGAGTAGATCAAGGAAAAGTTAGTGAAGGGGTATTTATTTAATACCTCCACGTGCTTAATGCAGGTGAAGTCAACCATCACCAGCAATAAAAATGCTTTTTATTACTAGATTTTGCAATCAGATGAGTTAAAGATAGCAAATAAGTATAAACTTTGCAAAACCAAAGAAAGGCAGTTCAATTAGCAAAAATTTGACTGAATGTTTTGTGTTCCACTAGTGAGATGACTGATTTATATGATAATTTGAATGCGTTTAGCTGTGTGCAACATCATATGTGGTCTAAATACTAACATGGCGTGCAAGAAGCTTATTCTGAAAGGAAACAACATTCGAGGAAAGTCGGTGGAATGTCTTGGCAGGATGTTGGGTGAAAACAGAACTCTTGAGAGGTGAGCTTGCATTCTTGCTGGTCTGGTTTGGAATTGTTCCCCCTTGCTGCCATATCTGTATTAGAATGGTCTTTGTATTGCATTACCTAAATTGTATCGTGTCATTTCCACTGATTTTTACTATATTGGAGTTATCACACCTTTTCTACCACCAATTCATCTACTGTATTCCACATCAAGGCCTGTCTACATTTGTCTTGCAGCCTTCTTTTGGAGTGGAACAATGTAGGCATGTTGGAAGAGCCATTTATGGTATTTTGTGAGGGGGTTGGCAGAAATACATCTCTCGTAGCCTTAGATCTAAGAAATAATCAGATATCTCATCATGGCGCCTCAGAACTCTCATCAGCGCTCAAGCGTAACACAGTTCTAAGGATTATAGGTTAGAGATGATGGATGTTCCCATGGTGACGTTTATTTCGAAGCAATGGGGTCCCAGCAGATTTTTCTGCGGAGCTATTATTAAAGAACCGGAAGCCCTTTTTTCACCGATAGCATTGTTAAACCGAAAGTCGCTTCATTTTTAACAATTACTGAATAAACGTTTTTTCATTCACGGTGGCTGATAAGTTTGGGGAATATAATACTGACGGTGCGCCATCGCCACAAACTTTCCAACTACAACGGCATTGTAAAAGCAAACCACGGTAATCGTTCAAGGGCGCGCTTTCATTAGTTTGCGTTGGCAAGCCCAATGAGCCGCGAAATACAAAGCTATGGCTCTACACACGAGCATAATATTCAATGAATTTTTATCATGTGAATAAATCAAAATAATTTTCAAAAAAAACTTCAACAGCTATATTGATTCCTTGAGCTTCCTCAACGACAAAAAGTTTTGTCATATCAGCTGCTTAAACTGTCTAAAATCTAAATAATAGACAAGTAAGTCGTGATTTCTAATGATAAGTTATACAATTGGCTATGCTACTCTCGGTTGCATCGCTAAAGCGAAACTGCTGTGCCGGGACCCCATTTAATTAGATTTTGGATGATATAGAGGAAATAACTCCATATATATAATTATTATCAATTAATTTATGTCAATACTATGTTTTTTTTTGTTAAACAAAATGAATCTGCTTTCATATTGCCATAATGGTCAGATTATTTATAATTTTACTGTTATTGCACGTGATCAGGATATTTATTATTATAATGATTATTATTGCTAATTCTATTTAAGGTGGTGAAGTTGTCATGTCAAAGATATGTCATGTTTTTCATAACAACACATCATTATCTTATGTGTGGCCAACTAAAAATTATACTATAATACTGCTGCAACTGCTTCTATAACTGCCTGATACTAGAAATACACAATATTATAATAAATCAACCGTTATTAATAAAGCTATATGGAGTTGTCTCCTCTCTTTCATCCAAGACCTCAATGAACTGCTTGGAAACAAACGTCACTGTTTCCCAAACCATGTTAGCAATAGAAGGCTTTAATGTAAATGAAATTTTCTTGCCAAAACCTCCAAAGTACTACACTGTATTTGAGTTTCAGCGGACTCCCTTATTTTGATTTCTGTAGATTTGAGGTGGAATAATATTGGTCTGGTTGGGGGAAGGAAGATTCTGGAAGCCTTCAAGTTCAACAAATCTGTAGATCAAATCGATTTAAACGGCAATGATATCCCTGCTGAGCTGAAGAAAGCCATTGGTAAGAATTCATATCAACTGTATAGATCAATGTGGTGTAATAGTAAATAAAGACCCAATCCTATCCACAGAACCGCATACATTTACAGTGACAGAAGAAAAAGTGTCGCGGCAAATTTCAAAGCTTGAAACAACTTTGGATTTATTTCCCTTGATAAGGTTATTCTGTGGTGCCGGAGACGCGTAATGCTGCTGTAACTTGTAGCCAAATCAGAAGCTTATTCCTGTAGGAGTCAAAACTTTTGATAGATAGACTCCTAAAGCCGTGGCTACACTCACCTACGTTTTGTTGATTTGCAGTGAAAACCTGTAGTTTTATTCTGAAGGCAACCTTTTTTTTATACAAAAAGACTCTCCATCTCGTAGACCAACATGTTAGTCTATAAAAATGTTTTTTGCTTTGGTGATTAGACAATTACTGTCAGATAACCACTTTCGATTGGATAAAATATAAAGCCGAAATTTGACTACTCCAGTGAACTTTTTTATATTGCGACCTTGACCTGGTCATGACTGATTGGCCAACGAATCATTCTGTTACTTCTATCAAAAAGGGTATTTCTTATTTATAAACAATTTATTATTGTTTATAAGCATTACTTATTTATTATGGCTGATAAGATTATTTATGTAATGTTATAAACAAATATAATAATTAATTCATTATAATAAATTATATTTAAGATAGTTATTATAATGACTGTTTATAATAATTATACCCTCTTTGCCTCACTGGACACTCTGTAGTGTTGCGGTGATCAATCATCTGCGTGTGTAGCCACCAGAGCTACGCTACAGAACGTATTTCTCATCATATTCCTACTAAACGTAGGTGTGTGTAGTCACGGTTTGACCCAGACAATGTACAAAATATGAGTTATTGAATACAGCTCTATTAGAGCCTCAGGTCATAACTTAGAGTATGTGGGATCCAATATGTCCTCTTCTCTTGCTACTTGAGCATTAGTTTATATAACTAGGGGAGATAACTCTCACAATTGTTATTTTAATAATAAGATTTTTTCCACGATTTGGAACGAACGTAGACAAGAGTAAATGCATACATGGCTGGAATTTAATGTAGACAAACCTGGAAAGAAAAGTGACTAGGTTACAGAGAAGAAAAATTCTAGGTTCATTCTCGGAAGTGTGAAAATTCATTCCTGGCGACATATAAACTGCTGTTTTGACATGAATAAACAATTATCGTTTTGTCTCAAAGTAGACAACTCCTGGAATATAAAGTTGAAATCGATATTTCATATATCGCCGAGAATGAATGTAGGTATTTCCGGGAATTAACGTCAAAAATTTCTCCATAACATGGTCGACATTTATTCCAGGTCTGTCGATGTTCATTCCAGCTTTGTCTTCATTCATTCCTGTTGACATTCATACTAATTCTCTTTTGGTCCATAATGGACAAATAGCTTTCATATGCAGTTGATTTCTCGACAAAACGTCTTGCAGGTTAATTAATGAATAAATTGCAGTCTTGAAATATAGAGTCAAATCAGTTTACATTTTTTTCAATAACCTTTCATTGTGGGGAAACAGTTACTACCATTCTAAAGCTCAAAGCTATATCAATACTATACGAGATCATGTATATTTTCCATTAACCATAATTTTTATATGAATGTTTTGTGACAGGGTGTGGTTGTGAGAATGAAATTGTAAAGTTATTTTGCTACATTCATGCGGATGAGCTGCTTCGGTTGCTTACGCCAGAGATTCACTTTGTTGTCTAGAGAATGCGGCGAGGGGTAACATGGAGATACACCGTCTGTCGGATGAGTATAGAAGCAGAACACAGACTCTGGCTGGAGAGCTGGCAAGGACTCATCAGGACCACTCTAGACACGTGTGTATCTATTAACTCTATGGATGTTTGCTCTATGATATGCTTGTGACTGCTGTTTGCTATTCATGTGTCTCTTGTACTGTTTTAGTGCGACGAGCTGATGAACAGACTAGATGAGAAGGATGACAGACTGAGGAAAACTAACAGGTTAGACTAACACTATGTTCCCATGGTGCAAATTCGTTCAGATCGGCCTTCCATTTGAGTTGGTCAGCATTCATTCGGGTTGGCACTGCTAATCGTTACTATGATAATTCGAATTGGAATAATTTGCGGGAGTTGTCCTTCCTTTACAGTGAGTAGCGAGCGCAATAATTACTTGATTGTAGTGAGATAGTAAACAACCGCGCTCGTATTACTAAGTAGTAATACGAGTCAAATTTGTGGAATGTTCACAGCATAAAGTAATAAGTAAATGAATAATAATAAAAGCAACAATTTTCTAATAATTATAGATGATTATTAATAAATATAATGATAGCTATAAGAAATGATAAATAATTATTAATAATAATAAATAAATTATTTCTAAATAATAAAAAAATAATTTTTTTTGGCAAGTATAAAAATAGTAATAGTTTAGTTTGCCCACTTACCAAACAGAGCTATGATTCAGTTTTCCGAGCAAATGGTAAATAATTTATAACTAGGCTGTTGTTAAACTTGCAGAGAATTATTATTATATGAATGTAAAAACTGCAGTTGGAAAATACGCAAAATCTGACTTACTGCCAAATCACCAGTTTAATGCCTTTTTTTCAAAAGAGCAGCCCGAACGAATTCGAATTCATCAACACGAACGATTCCCATGATCCAAATGAATGCTCAACCCTAACGAATACGGTTTGAGGAACCGGACTGAAATAACACGAATGAACCCGAACCAACTCATACGAGTCACAATTCCCATGACTTGAATGGACGATTTATGAGTTCAACCCGAACGAATTCGCACTATGGGAACATGGTGTAATAGCTGCTACAGGGTACTACTAGCTACTACTAGCTGCTACTAGCTACTACTGGCTACTACTAGCTACTACTAGCTACTAATGCTACTACTGGCGACTACTGGCTACTACTGGCTGCTACTAGCTGCTACTAGCTACTACTGGCTACTACTAGCTGCTACTAGCTACTACTAGCTACTACTAGCTGCTACTGGCTACTACTTGCTACTACTAGCTACTACTAGCCACTACTGGATACTACTAGCTACTACTAGCTACTAATGCTACTACTGGCGACTACTGGCTACTACTGGCTGCTACTAGCTGCTACTAGCTACTACTGGCTACTACTATCTGCTACTAGCTACTACTAGCTACTACTATCTGCTACTAGCTACTACTAGCTACTACTAGGTACTACTAGCTGCTACTAGCTACTACTAGCTACTACTTGCTACTACTAGCTACTACTTGCTACCACTAGCTACTACTAGCCACTACTGGATACTACTAGCTACTACTGGGTACTACTGACTACTACTGGCTGCTACTAGCTACTACCAGCGAGTGGCAGTGTTTTCTCTCCTTCAATTCTTTTGTCTTTTGTCTCTTGCACAGATTTGCGACGCAAAAAGTTGAGCATTTTCGTGAACTGTTGGACGAAAGGAAGTCAGCATTTAACACCATCACATCCAAGTGAGTAGCACATAATTTTACTAATACAGTAACTACTACAGTATATACAGTAACTACTACAGTATATACAGTAACTACTACATTATGTATACAGTAACTACTACAGCACATACAGTAACTACTACATTATGTATACAATAACTACTACAGTACATACAGTAACTACTACATTGTGTATACAGTAACTACTACAGCACATACAGTAACTACTACATTGTGTATACAGTAACTACTACAGCACATACAGTAACTACTACATTATGTATATAATAACTACTACAGTACATATACAGTAACTACTACAGTACACATAGTGACTACTACAGTACACATGGTAACTGCTACAGTATATACAGTAACTACTACATTATGTATAGAGTAACTACTACAGCACATACAGTAACTACTACATTATGTATACAGTAACTACTACAGCACATACAGTAACTACTACATTATGTATACAGTAACTACTACAGTACACACACTAACTACTACAGTACACACACCAACTACTACAGTACACACACTAACAACTACAGTACACACACTAAATACTACAGTACACACACTAACTACTACAGTACACACACTAACTACTACAGTACACACACCAACTACTACAGTACACACACTAACTACTACAGTACACACACTAACAACTACAGTACACACACTAACTACTACAGTACACACACTAACTACTACAGTACACACACTAACTACTACAGTACACACACAAACTACTACAGTACACACACTAACTACTACAGTACACACACTAACTACTACAGTACACACACCAACTACTACAGTACACACACTAACTACTACAGTACACACACTAACTACTACAGTACACACACCAACTACTATGGTACACACACCAACAACTACAGTACACACACTAACAACTACAGTGCACACATTGTTTGGTTGAAGATTAGCCAGGATTGAGTCAGAGTTACTCCTCACTGAGCAGAAAGCCAAAGACTTGGAGATATTACTAGAGAAAGAGAGAGCAGATAAGGATGCATTGAGTTGTAGCTATAGAGCTGAACTCACTAACGCTCAACAGGTGATAACTCTATGCTAGTCACTTGCAATGCTGTCAGTATTTCCTGGTGTCGTAATATGGGATGCTTTCTACTACATGATTTTTTAGCAAAATTTATTCTGTCATAATGGGATCATCTGCAATGTTTGGCTGTCAATGAATGTTTGTGAAATACTGGTTAAATATATTATACTCCCTGTTAAACGTTTTCTGATGTGGGTGGTTGGATTTCCTCTTTCTATTATGGTTTGATATCCATATGTCTCTTTAGTCTTTGCATTTAAGACAGCCCATGTATATTTTGACATTGCCTACAGTTTACAATGGCAGCTATGATAGCGTGGGTTCCTTTTATTAGAAAACAACTTCATGCTTGTAGCAACACACTATTCTAGAAAACAGGCTATCATCCCAGCTAGCTGATGTCACAGAGAAAAACAATGACACGACAGTCGAGGTAACAAGTTAGTCTGTATTATACACAGATATATATTATACACGCGTACAAAACCTTCTACTGTACAATCCCTGCTGTCAGGTTATTGAGCGTACAAAACCTTCTACTGTACAATCCCTGCTGTCAGGTTATTGAGCTGAGGAAGAAGGCAGAGAGTCAAGCGAAGGAAATTATAGAGTTGAAAGAACTGATCGCTAATTTAGAGGCAGACAGCAGATTGGCTGCTGCCAGTGCTCAAGGTAAGATAATCTGGCACGCTGCCAGCTTCATCTGAGTATTACAAAAAACTGCATTATGTAATTATTTTTTTTCATTTGCATGTTGTCGTTTGCTATGATTATTGTGGCAGAGAAAATTATGAAGAGTTTTTGTATTCCTTCACTCTAGTGCATTTCGGAGTTATCCTCACTTGGTTTATTATTCTCTGAATTACTAATTAGTCTCTATAACCATTAAGTCCTGAAAATTTGAGTATTTTTACAACATACTGATAACACAAATCCTTGGTACATTTTTCTTTGCATGGCAAAAATGTTGATACTAGCAAAAATATATTATTATTTTTACGGAAGATTATTAATACAAACGTTATTTTTAGAACACATAAGTTTTAACCCAATTTAGAATTCCCAATGACATACAAATGTATGGGCTATGCAGCACTTTTAGCTGCTTGTTTAATGCTTTATCTAACAACATTTTGTTTTTTCATTTGCTGGAATTGGGAGTTATTGCGCCCTGAGTGTTTGTCTGTGGTTTTGATAATTTTAATTTGTTTCCTCTCCGTCACTAATTAACTTCCGTTGACACCATATCCAATATTTTCATCTCTTTGTAGAGCGATTGAAGAAAGAACAGCTTAAGCACAGCCAGTCCATCAGGGAAATGGCACAACTGAAGGACAAGGAGGTGTGATTCTTCTATTCTGAGTCTTTGGTCAATTTTTAATCAATGATTGATTAAAACCATTACTTTTTGTTGTACTCTGTCGTTCGTGTTAGAGTCGTTGACACTTTGACAGGTTGAGCAGGTGCGTAATGACCAATCTGTGGTTGAGAAGTCATTGAGAGACCACATTGCCAAGGTGGAAGCTCAGAGAAGAGATTGCGATGAAGAAGTCAGCAAGATGAAAGCCCTGATGGTCAGCGAGAGGATGAAGGCGGAGGAGGAGCTGTCCCAGACGAGACAGAAGCTCAAAAGTGACCAGGTATGAGAGCTTGATAAGTTGTACCACCTGTGTGAGTGGCAGTTGTCTCCTCTCTTTCTCCAATGAGCAAACAACTCCAAGAAGTTGAAATTCACTGATTTGTAGCGTTTGGTTAAATTGTTACAAGCACTATTTATTGCTACCACTTCTACTAGCAATGCTGCAAACACAAAACTTATTACTATTATTGATTTCTCTGTTACTATTACTACTGCAATGGTAACATTAGTGATGGATAGTACTGTTTCTGCTACTATTATTGCTACATTACTGCTAATGTTGCTGCTGCTACTACAGCTGCTACTACTGTTGCTACTAGCGATACTACTAGTTACTAATGCTGCTCTTGATACTGCTACTATCACTACTATTGTTACTGCTACTAATACTACTACCACTACTACTACAATCCCTATTACTGTGACTACTCTTGTTAGTACTACCCCTACTACTATTACTACACAATCCCTGCTAATGTTAGACTCTATCACTTGTCTGCAGGACTTCCACATCCACCACATGGAGGACAAGCTACGGCTGATTCACTCTGCCAAGGATGAGGTGCAGCAAGTGAACTCTCAGCAAGCTTGTGTCATCTCAGAACTGCAGACGAAGAATAACTCACTGAGCATGTCTGCAGACAACCTCAAGAGGCAGATTGACACCCTACAACAGGTATGTGCAGCAGACGAATAGTGTCATACCAAGCATGCCATCATTTCTGTGCACTCTGACTCAGTTTGGCTAGTCTGCAGACGAGCCGTGTTCCACCATTTTATGTTAGCTCTTATTGCACGAAAGTAAGAGCAGATAACTTCAACTTTTGTGATTTATTGTGCACACAACTCTAGTTGATTTATTGTGCACACAACTCCAGTTGATTTATTGTTCATACAACTCCAGTTGATTTATTGTGCACACAACTCCAGTTGATTTATTGTGCACACATTGAACATTTTATCATTGATATGTTTTTTATGTATAACAATAATGCATATAAAGTATACACAGACACATATTATTTTTTGCTGAAAGATTAAGTGTGTGTATGAATGTAGATGTTACATTCTGTACCTCGACGTCATTTTTATTGTCAAACAGTCTTGGGAAAGATTTAGACTTGGTCGATCCATGATACTCGTACTTATGCCCTTGCCGCACGAGCCTGTCTTCTGTACCCTGAGAGCCAGAGTCTGGCGACTGATAGCCTGCCACACAAGCCTGACTGGCAACTGAAACGACGGATGTTGTGTTCGATTGAGCAAATAGAAGTAGTATCAATATTTTGTGCGTTCCACACGGTTTCCTGTTTCTGATTATTTTACTGCTGGGTTTATCGTTATTGGTCTGGTAATTAATAAGTTATTAATATCAGATTTATAATTCGTTATAATTTATAACTTTTATGCCCTCTAATCATTTATTTATGATTTTCTTGCATCACAAATGACGATTATTTTGAAAATTATATGCCCTGTCAGTTCAGATAAACACCAGTGATAATACAATTATTATAATATATACTACTCTGTTACTATTAAATATAATCTTTGTAAACATGGCCGATAATCAGTATAACCTTGACAATTTTGACAATTGGAATCGCTGTGGGTTAGTCAACTAAACACAGCACGGCAGATAGGATGAACAATCGATCATGTCCGTTCTGCTTCATCCTGTGCTGCATATACCATCCTGCGCGACGGAACGAGGGATACGGGTGATATTCTGGCTCATGTGGCAAGGCATTAGAAGTTACAGCTGTTTTTTATCTTTTTAATTTTAAAAATTTATAAAAAGTCGAGATATTTGTTTTTGTTTATTGGAGTTGTCCTTCCACACTACGGCACAGCTGTAGCTCAACATAGTTCGTCTGCAGCATTAAACTGCCTCACTGAGCTGTGAGCATTTTTATGGTGAAGTTTTTCTGTCAGAAGGTCATGTGGGCGTCCCAGTCACCTCTCATCTCTCCCTTCAATCATATTTGATGATTAGATAGATTGCCGCTGTGCAGCCGTATCTCTTATTCCATGTAGTACAAACAAAAAAACCCAGAAATTTGTGAAATTTTGGTTTTTTGGATTCAGCTGTTGCGGAACACTTTGGCCTTTACTTGAAAACAATCTCTCTGCACTTTTTGCAACGGATGGAAAATAACACGGAATGTTGTAATGATAAAACATGTCATGCATATTCATGCTTTTTCATCGCCTAAAAATGCATCCTTGACAGATCACAGTTAGTGAGAACTAATTTCTTTTCTCTTTCTACGAGTCTGAAGCAAATGGCACTTTGAAAATAAATATGATCGCGTATCGTAACCACAGCTATGATTAATGTTTTGTGATAAGAGTTTTCTGTAGCGCCAGCGTTGACACGGTTGTATCTCCTAAGCTACCAGATGTTGCACGTTTTTTGTGGTTTGAATCACAGTTATTACATTGCTTGGCAAAATCAAATTCTCAAACATTTTTTTGATGAAGTGCAACATTCCAGGCCCGCATTCTAACCATCTGAACTCACTGTGGTGGGTTTTTGGTCACGGCCTTTGTTTTAGTTGAAATTGTCAACTGTTGCAAGAAAGGATAAGCCGATAGATGTGTTTTTGTGTTGGTTTGCAGGGAATTGCTTCCAAACACCACGATATTGAGAAAGCCAGGAAGGAAGTTCAAGATAAGATGGATGAGAAAGTGAAATGCTTGGAGAAAGAGTTGCAGGCTTTGAGATGTGATAAAGAAAAGTCGCAGAAGTCGGAACGAAAGCTTGAAGGTGCGCACGCGTCTATTTACATTCCTCGAATGCTCCACCTCCCTTTCATCCATTATCAACACATTTTTTGTTGCGAATTACAAAGGCTCTACTTTGATTGACCTTAGTCTTACGTCAGACGTCTGCGCAGTGATTGGTGGTTGAAGTAAACAAGTTATTAGGTCGCCAGCACATGCTTGGCTCATGTCCGCTATTTGCATGGCCAAAAAAATAAATAATTAATTATTAAAAGTGTGTCAAGCGGACATAGAGAGGCAGTTAAGAGAGCCCGGGCGTATCTTTGATGGGCTGTAGCAGACGGTGTGAAGGTTTTGCCTGCTAATAATTAACTGTTTGATGGTGGTTTATTGACATGTAGCAATAGAAGGTGGCACTGATGCGTGATTGAAGCGAAGATTCTTGTTTGAAGGTAGCACACGATAGTATAAGATAGCTATTAGTCACGCATTGATGTGGCTTTGTTCTGCGGCTTTGACGTAGTTCTCTAGCCCGCTCAAGTCGCTATAATTGTCAAAGTCTTACTGCTTACATCGTTTTATTATGACATTATGTTTAGAGAAATTGTGTCAAGTGGAGCTCAATGCTGATAAGAAAGCTGAAGAGATCAAGCATTTGAAGGAGAAGCTAGCCATGAGAGAATCAGACATCGCGTGGATGAGAGAAGAAACCGCTCAGAGAGCTCACGCTCTGCAAACAGCTGTCAGAAATTATGCTCAGCCATTCTCAGCTCCTCCGTCTTGACTCTCAGATTCGTTGTTGTTTTGCCGTGTTTTATCAACTTTTTCTACAAGTTGTATTTTACATCTCAGTCATTCCGTCCGTTAGCAGCAGATTACTATATTATTTGTATATTAGATTCCATCCGCAACTTCTTTATTTTATGTCATTTTTATGATCCCTAGTAAGTAGTTGAGTAGGCGTATGTGATAACTTTTGTTAAATGCAGTTACAATAAACTTATGTAAAATTTAATTCGTTACATGTATTTGGTACAGGGTTGGAAAAAACTATGGTTTTTATGATGAAAAAAACGGAATAAATCGTTTTTTTTGGTTGAAATAGTTTGATGCGGTCAACACTATATATTTGGCCTACTGAATGGTTAAAACGATGGCAATTGATATGTAGTGGTTAGCTTGTTAAAAATGCTTAATGTTTATTTTCGAACAGGACAACTGCGTGGTGCAGCAAAGCGATAATATTTAAATAATTGACTGATTTAACAATAGAACTACATCAAAGAGAAAACGTATACATGATACCTGCCACAGCTACATGGCATTACCATAGCAGAACACTAGATCATTGGTATTTTTGACGTGCTTTTGCATTGGAGAGGAGGTAAATGAATAGTTGCTTCTGCAGTTGACAGGGTACCATTCCAAGTTTGAACAATTGCATCAGTTACATGTGTGGCTCATATTCTCAATAAACATCCTTCATTTCTCCGTTTTAGTAATTATCTGAAACTTAGTTGAAAAGTTGGTTTTATCATTTCAGATCTTCGGCATAACCAACAGAATGAGACCGTAGGTAGCATGAGTGATGGCTATAAAGCAGATAAAGTGCAAATTGAGCTTTGAAAAACTTGAAATATTTGATTAACAAACAAAAAAATATAAAAACCATAGAAACCGAGAAAACCGGTTTAAACTGGTTTAAACCGAGCCAAACCCAGTTTGGTAATTCCAGATTTCTGAAGATAATTTATATTTCCTGGGAATTACTGGCTTTCGCTGGCAGGTCCAATAAGTTTTTACCCTCAAATTGAATCACAAAATACCATCCATAGTATCTCTTAGATTTGCGATTGGTCAATATTCTACTAAATTTCGCCATCATCAAATGCTTATTGTATCGAAAAATAATGGATTCCTTGAATCCTTTGAAGCTTAGAAAACAGCTCAAGCTGTAGAAGGTTGAACAACTATTTCACAGTTACACAATATTTTGTTTGCTACGTTTTACGTGACCTATATAAAGGTTAATTCTAAAAGGTGGGAAATCGTGGAACCCCTTGCTGATGCCAAGCCTTCGCTACCACATTTGGGTCAGCTCACGGAAATTCTATTGCATACATAGAATCCAAAGTGCCGCAATAACGCAACCATATATGCAAGCCTGCGGGGTTATGTAAATGTTTGCGTTTAATACTTGTAACATTTATTCATCGCAACCAGAAAGTGATGAAGTGTTTTAGTGTCAGAATATAGTGAAGTCTCGTCTTTTGTTTGTGAGTTGTCCTACATTGTCACCGGTATACCCATCACCAATTCTTCCTCTACAAACTTTATCAGGTCGGTATTTAGTGACTATTTATAGTTAATTCGTAAATATATCGACAGTGTTGTTTGTTGCAACCAAGTACTAAGCACTCAAAAATCTACCTCAGGTTTTCTATTTGAGAAATAGCCAAGGTTTTGTTGACTTATTTCTTATTTCATGCTATGACTAATGTTACTATTTTTAAAAGATTTTTTTTATCTCAAAACAAAATGATAATAAATGAAGAAACCATAATATTGCCATATAACTGAGTTTATTAAGCTTTTGCACCAATATTAATCTCCGAGATGTAATTATCCCTTGCACATTCCTTCCTGTTTATGAGGAAACCACTGTTTCTTACTCGAGTGAAGCTATGTCAACAGCGACCATCCGTTGTACATAAATCACCTTTGATCGGCCATACATCATGGCTATACCAGATGTGACAGTCTGACGTATGAAGCCCTAGCGGCACGTTTAATGTCATTTCTTAACCTAGCGCGTTTGCTGCTGGGCAAAAACGTGAGAAGTGTTTATTGTTTCATAAGTGGAACCGCTAAATATGTGAGAAAATTCCAGAACACAACATTGGTTACATTTAACCTGCTGCAACAGGTGCTGCTGGTATTACCTGTTATGTGGTAATGGTATTTCTCATTTCAGCAAAACTCCACAAATTTTAGTGAAAGTTTTATGTGCCATGTTTCAAAAACTAATTCCACGATTTTCAAAGAATATAGGCTTAAAAATTTAGCAAAACATTGTAGGTTTTGTGTAAAGTTTTGCACTCGGCTGCCGCAAGTTTTTTCTTTCATTAGAAATAATATTTTAATCTGCTGCTGTTTTTGACAAAATACAGAAAAACACTGGCTATAATTGGTAGTTGAACTGCCTAAAAGAGCTTAAACTTGTCCTTTCAATAAGCATTATGTGAAGCATTGTCATTTTTTATGAACAAAATTGTCTTATTTATGGCCAAATAGTAGGAAATTAAAAAGCCCCAAACAGTGCTGATGAGAAAGTTACGCAAATGGACTTGAATCTAAATATTATTGTGTCCAATATACATTTTGTCTTTATAGAGAAACATGGTAGAGTGGCACATCCATATGTACCATACACATAGCAACAGCTACGCAAATTATGCTTGTGTAAACAAAGCAATATTTTTACATACATCAGTCAGACAGCACTAATCCTGGTCTTGTCGGTTCATGGGCATACCTGTCATGTTGCATCAGATTGTCGCAACTGGATTTGAGGATATAGAAGGGGTGATTGTGTAGAGAGTAAATCAACAACAGCTCATTTATTTGTTCAGAAAGCCAAATGCTGAGGTAAATGCGTGTCAAATATGGGACGTGGTACAAAAAATTACTATGTCAAACAGACTAAGGCTATGTGTGCAAAAATAGTTTGATCTAGACCTATATATCTATGGTCTATTCTAAGCCATCTAATAATTTTATTCAATAGAAAAATAATAGTAAAGTTTGCAGGATTTCTGGAGGACATTCAAATTTCAAAAATTTTCAGGCAGATCAGCAGTTTTCAGGTAGGGAAAATTTGTTTTGCACCTAAAAATCGGGTGGGTTTCTGACAAATCAGCAGATATGACAAACCTATGTCCATGGTTAGATTTTTTAGTAATAATACTTATTGGTGTTTAATAGAGTTATCTCCCATGGATACATTGCAATATCGATATAGAATAAGTATCATCTCACTAGCACTGATTTTTTAGTATTTTGCAATATTTTACAAACGTATTTGGATTTTATCATCAATGAAATCCCATTCATTTGAAAGTAAAGTTCATTTCATGTTAACATAGCCGACATAATGCATTACTAGGTTAAAAATATGTTTCCGGTGTCAGAAAGTTTTGTTACGTTTGTTTAGCAATAATTATTTTATAAAAAAATTATTATGCAATAAAAAACGCAAATCCCCAGTCAGTCATTGACTAATGATAACATGAAGGATATTTGATTTTTTTTAACAGAAATTAATGCTATAAGGGTGAGCTATTTGAGCTGCTTAATGTGACGAAACAATAAAAATGCAAATAAATAATATAATAATAATAATAATAATAATAATAATAATAATAATAATAAATTATTAAAAAATGATTTCATAAATCATCATCATCATATCATAATAAATAATAATGATAATAATAATAATTATAATAATAGTAATAATTATTATTAATAGAATAGCATTTGTTGTTTTTTATTGTTGTTATTATTTATAATAATATAGTTAATAATAATTAACTACAGCTGCAGTAAATAAATAATTATTATTTATAGTAAATGAAAATAATTTGATAGCAAACTACTACTACTAACTACTACAACAACTAACTAATAAGTCTACTGTAAATAATAGTAGTAGTTTTATAATAATAATTTTAATAATATTATTGTTATTTATTATTATTATTTATTATTGGTGATGAAAGATGATATCTATTTCTTAAATAAATAAATCATCATCGTTCATAGAAGGATAATAATAATAATGATAGTGATAGTGATAATAATAGTGATAATAATAATAATAATAATAATAGTGATAATAATAATAATAGTGATAATAATAATAATAATAATAGTGATAATAATAATAATAATAATAATAATAATAATAATAATAATAATAATAATAATAATAATAATAATAATAATAATAATAATAATAATAATAATAATAATAATAATAATAATAATAATAATAATAATAATAATAATAATAGTGATAATAATAATCATTTTTAATTATTAATTAATATAATTAACTATTTTATTAATTATATTTTATATTATTAATTAATAATTACTAGGTCAATTTTCGTGAATTAATAATATAATAACATTAATGAATCAATAAATTCAATAATAATGGTTCGATTGTCATGAAATATTATTTTGATTGTTTTCATCAGTGGTTTAAATAATAGTTTTTATTAAAAGATACATACATATGATGATGTTTATGTTATATAATTATAATTAATTGTAATTATATATATAACAGCATAGTAGTATATATCATAATAATAATATTATAATTATTTTGTAATAATATAATGTATGGTGTTAATGTATGTAATAAAAGATAAATATGCCAGCCCGCTTCCCCCCACCCCTCGTTTTTTGCCTGTCCCACTCCCCCACCTTGTTCTTTGCCCGCCTCGCTCCACTTTTCACCCTCTATCTTGCTCTACCCCCGCCCTGTTCCAACCCTTTCCTGCTTTACCCTTTCCTTCTTTCCCTTCCTCTCTCTCTCCTCGCTCAGTTTGAAAGATGGCGCAGTTGTGCTGAGCTAACAAACTTGCAAATACAAAAGAATGTTGCAATCTAAGCATACTGGAAAGAAGTAATGTGAGTCATAAACCAGCATGGAACTGCTTGATTGACACTCCAAACATTGCATATTAACCAAATGTAATGGTTTGTGATTCGTCTCCCCCTACATTAATGACAAAAATATTATTATTAAACCTACAAATATCTTAAATGGCGAATGAGCACAAATAGCAAATTAAAAGCCCCGCCATACATTAGACTAACCCGATGGAATGTGTTTGTAGTTGTGTAATGATTTAGGCAAATACACATTTGCGCTTTTGATACTTGAACTTTCAAACTGTGGTTATCTTCACCTACATTATCCTTATTGAAGAAATGTTTAAATCTACAAAAATCTTCGGTTTGAGAACAAACAGCAAATTAAATCCCCTGGCATACTTTAGATTAATCCAATCAAACGTTTTTACAGCAGTTTTTTTTTTATTTTTCTTATGATTTAGCAGTTTAGGCGCCCATAAGCCTGGAATGACAGATACGCAGACACTACGCATAGAGACAAACGTTTTTCATGTTCATATATATGGATAATAATAATATTATTATTATTATTATTCGATGGAGTTGAACACTATATTTTGATTAGAGATGGTTATGAAAGAAGAAATACAATGATAAAAAATTTTATTGTCTATCATAATAATTAATGATAATGATGGTAATGATGATGATAAGCAGTGTTATTATTATTATTTTATTTTGTTGTTTATTTATAATTGCAACTATTATTATAATCATCATTTATTCATTACTTCTGCTATAATTTATTATCAGTTAATAAATATTGTTAATTTAATATTTGTGTTTTTATCATCAGTTAAAATTTGCATCATATTATTGACTGCTATTAACTCTTCATTATTGATAGTTTCTCAGAGGACATGGTAATATTTAGGAACTCCATTCGCATTCTGAACAATCTCATCATCATGGTGGACGCGGACCTTTCTTCTCTTAGTAGTGATTGTGATCTTTGCCAATAAAACAGTAATTGGTAAAAGGAATCAAAATTTTATTATTATAATTATTATATTTATGTGTCAAATGATAGTTTTATCATTAAACGATAGTTATTAATATTTATTTAAAATTTGATAATAGTTGTTAGTTTGTATTATTATATTGGCATTATTATTTATTATCCTGTTATAAGGATTAGTTCAAACTAGTAATTATAATAATATAATACTAATACCTAATTTTCAATAATAATTATAAAGTTATTACAGTGAAATTTCTTTTCAACAGTCTCCTATAAAACAGCCATTACCAATAGCTATCAAACAATTGGGTAAAGCACATGATAATGCTACAGTGAATAATGCTAAATATGATAACAGTCATGTATTAAGAATGGAAAACTAAATATCTTGGCCAGCTCTAAATTGCTATAAGAAAGCTCTGTTGCGTTATCAATCATAGTGGTTTCAAAAACCTAAGAAATAGAATAACATCTTTATCATTCCAACTAATAACTGACAAAGTGGCTCTCATAAATTCCACATCATGTTGCCTCATAGTAGTGATCATTTTATTGCTCTGCTCAAGACATACTACCATAATACTTTTGAGAAAGATAACTTGATACTTGAGAGAAAGATAACTTGCTACTTGGGAGAAAAAAAGTTATATTGCAATTATAATTTTTTATTATTTACCCTACACTCCAATTGATAAAGCACTCTTTGCAATCCAATCTCATTGACTGCTACAGTTGGAATTTCAATTCTTGCAAGTGATTGATGTACTGTAATTTGAATGCAAAAATGTCGAATTCAAGTAAAATAATTTATTCCATTCAGATTGAGATTTACCAATAGCAAATGATAGATTACGATTGGATGGAAATAAATAACTCTATGCAAATTCTGAACAAAATATCCTGCAATCTTGAAATATACGGCACTTTAACCTGGTTGCCATCTTTATTGCCATAGCCAAGTGTTTCAACTGCCATGTCTTTTACTCAAGCATCACCCCCATATAAAGTTCATATTCACTCTATCAGCTCCTTAATTTTTTCTGCGCGAGATAACAGCTTTTTAAATATGCTGCTGCATCTCTCTTTCTTAACTCTTTGGTCAGTGGCCATCACTTTACCTAATGGGCTCGCTGGGGTTTTGCACACTCATGGGCTGCCAACGATCAATCACATCGTGTTACCAAACAATTAAACGATGAGTGTGTTTGTCACCAAAATCCCCCTTGTCACAACTGTGTGACAACTCCTGGCTCACTCTATATTTTTCTTACCCTGTGCCGTCAACCTATTCCATTTAAACTCACTTGTTTTGTTATCTATATGGTTTTATATATATTATAACTCTATTTCATAGAACGTACTGTTATTTGCACTAAAGAATGATAATGCCAAATCCAAATTACTTGAATTACAAGTTTGATGTTTTCGTCTATCATTTTTTGATGAAATGATATGGTTTCCTTAAAAAACAGAATAGGTTTTCTAATTTAGTCATTCTTTACCTTATCTATTATTATTGTTAATTTTTAATAGAAAAACTCTTCTTGTAAACGCCATGCTCTATCGAGGGCTCATCACAGAATCTGCATTAAAATCGGTTTTAAAAATGAAAAGATGCAAATTGTTCTGTTGAATTAGAGATGGCAATATTGAAACGTGTGAAGCCATTTTCAATGGCTGATGTTTGAGACCTTCATGTGAAAAAACTTGTGATTGAAATGTGGAAAAACAGTTATCATTGATTATTATCTCTTGTTAATCACTATAATTTTTGGCGTTTCAATAATCAAAAACGCAATCCTCAGCCAAAAAAATTGTTATGCTTTTACTATAATACATTAGCATATTTGTTGTTCCGTTTTTATTAGGAAGTATGAGCGAGTAAACATCAGAGAGAAGTGAACAGTTGTAGTTGTTATTGTAGTAACGATAATTATGTTTTAGAGTTGTATATATGCTCAACGAATTTGTATTATACCCCATGTACATCTATTGATTAGCTCCCGATTTTTCCTTACCGATTGGGTGATTTTGCAGTTTCTCTTTTCGGTTAAGTCGCCAAACAATTGGTAGTGACTGATTTTAGGTAATCGGCAGGTTTTTATTAGCATCAAAAAATCAGTAGACAATTTGTGATTTGACGAATCACATCACTGCTAGCGATTTTAATGTTTGCAACCCAACCATTTCTCAAGTACAATTATTTATAGACGAAGAGTCGTTTTTGAGCATCCCGTCTTTGCTGTTTGAAAGCACTTTATAGCTAGCTATGATATGAATACAGCGAGTTTGATCGTTATTGCGTGAAAATGGCAAGTGGAGGAAAAATTGGGGAAACACCTTGACGCCATCTCCAATCGCTAAGAAAAAATTAGTAGCTAATTGGTCGATGTACATGTTGCATTACTTGTAAACTTTAATTTTTTTCGATGTCAAGCTTCATATTCTCATTACATAAAACATTAATTATTATGGTTATTTGGCAAATATAAGGCTAGCTGTATACTTAGCTAAAGCATTGATGAAGCTTGCAATAAGAGTTGTTACAGGAGTTTCTCCAAAGTTAATCATTGAAGTCTGGCATTATCTCACCTAAGGAAGCCAATACTATAAACTTAACTCATCTATCATGTCTGAAAACATGCCCTGTTTAGCTATGCGAGACCCGAGACCCATCTGTTGTCGTTTATTCTGCAAAGCTAGATATAATATTCCATTGCAAGTTGGTTTGTACCTAAGTATTGTGCATCTGTACCCAAGTATACGTAATAAACATTAGAGATGAAATGTGATTTGCTTACAAGAGTCTTCTAGTTTTCAAGTTCCTCACATGCATCAATGGGTTGCGAAGGCAGTCTTTTGCAATATAGTTAATTTTTAGCATCCAATATTGCTTGAGCAATTCTATTGAAGCTAGTAGTTGTAAAAACAGCACTTTTACATACAATTACTGGTCTGTAGCATTCCTACCTAATTGTTTGCCAAGATTTGTTAAAGGTTTTACTTGGCATTCAATTAAAACCCGTTGTTCCAGATCGAGCCCTTATTAGCAAAGCAGTCAGGCATTAATGCGCAAGTAAATTGGACAAAATGGAAATGATGTAACCCGCGATGCTTTCTATTGTACACTCTTTGCCCTCAGCCCAGTTTATAGAATGTTCCAGTTTCTAAGATTGTCCTGATCCTTTTTATGTTTTCATAAACTGTCCTGTAAATCAAGTACATACAAAGCTACCCAGATGCTGGCCACTTAGGGTGAACGTTGCTCTTATGAGGGATTATACTTGTTACACCTCTGTCTATTGTCACCATTTAGGAGATAATTGCTCTCTGCTACACTCTAATTATTATATTTATTGCTGAGAAATGGTCAGTTAATCACTCCTTCCAACAGAGCCTGTCCATGTATACGCTTCCATTTTGGTGAGAAAATGCAAGTTTCCCATTTTAAACTAACATATTTTGATGAGAAAATACTGAATTACTACAGTTTTCTCTTGCTTGCAAGTAAATTTTGGAGAGCTTTATTTGTTTGTTTTGTTTTTAGATTTGTTTTGAGTTGATGCGGTTAGATAAACTCAAAAAGCGGGAGGTAAGCTGTTGTACATTTTTTATGTAGTAAAATGTTTATCAGTTCTTTCGAATCAGTAAAGCAAGACTTTATCTATTTAGTACCTGGCAATATCATGTGTGGGTATATTGCAGGCTAGGTGTTGGCACTAAAAGACACCCTTAGCCTGATTTCAGGTGAGTCACATACTTTTTTACTTTTCTTTTCATAGTAACGCATCTTGTAAACTATGGATCTAGCCGCTCATGGACTGGTTGCCAAGATAGGCCCCTCTATTCTCAACTCTGACCTCTCAAAGCTTGCTGATGAATGCGAGCGAATGATGAAAAGCGGAGCTGATTACCTGCACCTTGATGTCATGGACGGCCATTTTGTTCCCAACCTCACATTTGGACATCCTGTGGTCGCTGCTTTAAAACCAAAGTTTAAAGACGTATTCTTTGACATGCACATGATGGTAGCTGAGCCTCTTCGATGGGTCGAGGAGATGGCAAAAGCAGGCGCTGAGCAATACACATTTCATGTAGAAGCTGCTGAAAATGACAGTCCATCCGATATCATACGTAGGATCAAAGAAGCTGGTATGAAAGCAGGAATTGCAGTCAAACCAAAAACAGACATTAAAGTTATTTTTCCATATTTGGAAGAAGTGGACATGGTTTTAGTGATGACTGTAGAGCCAGGCTTTGGTGGGCAGAGCTTTATGGCTGACATGATGCCCAAAGTGAAGGCTGTAAGATCAATGTATGCACACCTGGATATCGAAGTAGACGGGGGCGTGTCCCCCGCTACCATTGACCAGTGCTCTACTGCCGGTGCTAATATGATAGTCTCAGGCAGCGCTGTTGTAAAGAGCGACAATCCGGCCTCTGTCATCAGCAAGTTAAGGCACTCTGTGAACAGCGTGATTGGACATGCTAACTGAGCCATGTAACTTGATGGTTTCTAGGCAATGGGCCCGTAACTAAGTACTTCTTGTATACTGGTTTATGGTGTAACCTGAGTTTAATCTTCTCTTTTACAAAATACATTTTAACTAACTGTATGTTCCAGTTTTTGTTTGGCTCTTATGTTATCTTCTTGTGGTCAGGTGAATAAATAGACCATTTTATTATCACCATAGATTGGTGAGGTGCAAAGGTTGGTACCACTTTGATAGGTTACATTGTATTCACTGATGGTGAAGTGATTTGGTAGTTTGTTTAGAGTTGACTTAATTGTCTACGCTAGCGTCACACGTAAGTTACTCTGTGTTTTCTACCTGCCTTTGGCTGCTGTGCCATTTGCTCACCAGGATAAGTTGTTCTCGAATTGACGTGCCAATAACACAGCTGTATTACATTAATTCGTGTCTTTGGTTAATTTTATATGCACCTAATTTTCCGCATAGCTGACTACATTAAGTTTGCTATCTGGTATCTTAGTGGCTGTTCCAATCTTTGTAAGAGAATACCGTCTCAATATAGCTCAAAGGAATAAATCAACATGCACATCTGCTCAATTATCACCATAGAAATGAAACCAGAAGCAACATATCCGTTCGTCAATAAAAGAGAAAAATAAGAAAAGTTTTCTATTGTCATTGTTGCATGAAAGGAATAGACAAATTGTTGAGACTTGTAAACAAGTGATGATCTCGCACCCTGGAAAGCTTTATGGCAATGTATGCAATCCACCCCTCATCGCTATTCTGTTCTAATTTTTTACATAATGTACAGTTTCAACCCCCCCCCCCCCCCTTATTATTCTGTTTTGATTTTGTCCATCACGTCAACTTAGCTGTTGGTGCCTAATACCTTCATCAGTTACGCGATACTGCAATTGATGTTGAAAAGTAATTTTGTTGTCATGAATGTTTGATACAGTATGGTGTTGTGATATCTCAGGATGTTATGAATTTTTGTGGTATGTAAATGATACGCGTTGAAGGACAGTTTGGAATGCGGAATTTCTTGTTTGAACTGCAGTGTTTAGGATACATCGATACTTTTCTGGAAAAAAATCACCGTCTGCCAATTTTGTGACGTCGATCTGTGGTATAGGATGGAGGGCTGGGAATATGTCCAAGTTATATTATTGATGGCTATTTAATTTCTTTCAAATTGTTTTATTACACTAAATGGTTTCCCTTTAGGTTTACTTTGGTTACTTACCAGTTCTATATCGCTGGCCAGTAAGTTAATTTGATTAAGTTGTGTGACCGTGATAAAAACTTTGGTCATATATTGCCAAACCGGTAATAAATATTTTTGAAAAGTGCTCTCAATTTGCACAACATTTTTGCAATAGCAATATTTGTAAACAAACATGTCAAGTGTTACGGTCGGCGAAAATGACTTGAGTTTGCCTCCTTTTTTGTTAGCTGTTACATATCAACTAGTGTCTATCAGACATAGTTTATTGCTTACTGTTTATTTATGCAATACGACTAGAAACAGCTGACAGTGGATGGAAAATACCGAGATATTGCCATCTGCAGCTGCTCAATATAACTTCAGTCACAGTTCAAATGTAACAACTTGTGGGAGTCGCCATGGCAATCTATTTTACGATATTTTATGGCCTAAATTGACAAATTGCCAGGTCAACGATTATATATATACATGTAGTCCGTCGTCGGGCATATAGCAAAATCCGTAATTACATATCGTGTTCTTTTAATATACTTTATATTATAAGAATATTATTTAGAATTATATATAATTTCATCCATGGTAGCCCTTTACGGTAGTGTTAATCACAATTCAAATGTAGCCGTTTGTAAGATTTGCCACGATTTCCAGGCCCTAATTTGCAATGCAAGATGGCTAATTTTGTCTACATTTGGTTCAGTTTTCTGGCAGTCCTGATATATTTTATCCATGCTACTGACCAGCTTGCACAAAATGGCGGTGTTTGTCTTACAATTGTTTGCTTTGGTACTGTATTTCACTCGCTACATATCCCGCTAGCGGATTAAGATGGTGACCCTATTAATTGTAATAAAAACAACGGAAGGCGCAAATCCCCCATTAGTCAGCTAAGCTATGCCAGCAATTGCCCTCCAGTGTGTAGGCGACGAACATAAAAACGAGAAATGTGCAACGAACACAGTTATTGACTGACCAATAAAAAGTCACCATTACTTTATCCAGCGACTCCGCTTCAACTTTCTTTGTTAGAGATTTTTACCGATCACGAGTTCAACTTATTTTCAAAAACTTTTAATATTTTGTGACAATTCTTCATTCGTGTTACTTATTTTCTGTGGTTATAGTCGAGAACTCATTTCTAGTTATTCGATCATTGCAATTGCCTCAGTTTTTTTATGTTGCGTAAATTGAATGATGGTAACAGTCATATCAGTAATAATAATATAACATTGTGTAATATTGTCATACGCAATAGAATTGATACACCAAACAGTACATGATAGTCTAGTAAACAGAGCTTGTTGATCAATTCTTAGCTATGATATGTAATTCATGAGAATGACAGGTAATAAATGTACAACGCAATACGTTTTACGGATCAGCAAGGGCTCATTGTTGATAAAAGTTAATTTCTTGCATTGAACTAAAGATGATACAATATATCAATAAGAACAACACAATGTTTCACCTAAATCATACCATTATTCATGTTCTCAAATAAAAGTTTACTGCAGGCACATTTATCAAGTTATTCTAATTCTACCACCTGCACTTGCCAATTGTCAAATCTCTCTAGCTCATTTTTCTTGTGGTTGACTTAGGGTTAGAAGTTGGCATCTTTCAACAGTAACTCTGCAAAGGAGTCGATGTCGGTGCACCAGTTCTGTTGAGTTATTTCTTCGAAATAATTAATCAATTCAACAGAACTGGCCATTTTTATACAACTATTACAAGTTATGATGAGTCAAATATAAAAGTTAATGGGAGCAAAAAAGCTATTCTACATCTAATTTATAATGCAGCAATAACAATTTTCATGATGCATTGAAAAGAATATTTCTGATATTTATACTTCAATGTGATAAAAATCGTTGATTCCAATAAAGCAATGATGTGACGCATCTAATGTAGGTAGCTGTTGGTTGCTCCCTTTATTTGAGACAGCGTATCATGCTGTTGCCAGTTGACCGTGGCTGAAAACCAAAAAGGATCATCTAAACAATTATTATTATCATCTGTGCCAATTCAAATGCAGCTAATATAACATGTGTTAATAGTTACAACAATACGGATCTTATAGGTATAAAAAAGCGCAATTCGTCTTGTTCGTGTGACCCCAGTGACACTTTAATAATCTTAGAATTCAGCAGTTTTTTACAATTTGAAGGATTTATTTTGCACAGGATATGTGGTAAGATATTTCCAGTGCACCACAGTTAAAAATCCCTGAAAGTTGCAATATTTTGGTCCCTAGTTACAACTACCGTCTGCGCAAATACTCTCAGAATGTCACCAATAAATAAACCTATCTCAGTGATTAATGTCTTTCTTGTTTTGAAATTTTTTGTGATCAACATATGAGCGTCACATTTTACTGGAAAATAGGTGGAAGTCTTATGATAAGTCTAAGACGACGTTACATGATACTTTTTTGTCTCAAAAGTTTTAATTAGCTTTGCAATTTTAACACGGAAAGTACCTCAACGATGTGAAAAGTTTAATAAAAGTCTTGCATAATGTGATAAGTACATACCTAAAGTCATACTCTTCTGCCTCCCTGAGCCGAAGTAACCCCCATTGGAAAAAAATTTGCCTATAACTCACAAACATCAGCTTAACTTGACTCACTGACTCAGTTCTGTTTACCAGACTAACTTCTGGTTCTGCGGATTTCTCCATTTGTTTGTTTATTCGGAAGGTTTACCAGTTGTGTAGGTATGATTCATTTAATGTGACAATTTTTGTTGTTGTTGGCCAGCGCTGATTCGCCCTCACTAATGTCCCTACATAATCCCGTGTTTACTTATTAAGAAATTTCCTAATCCGTTAAGTCTTCACATTCCAGCATTGCGATAAGTTTGAAATTTGTAATTATGTAACTTCATTTTTGCAAGACTTTTGCAATTCCACAAAGAATCTACCTGACTAATTGTAATTGCACCCATAGGGTTAGAGGTTGCCTCTTCGGTTCGGTAAATGCGTGTCCTCTCAAATCCTTTGAGATTACAAATTATGATTTTATATAAAATAGCCGAGATGAAAAGAAAACGTCCAATAAACTGGATAATCTCATCCTTAATCAAGATATGTGTTGGACTCAAGACATTTGTCACCGTGGTGATTCACAAGTCATATTTTATAAAGTGATTTATTTTCAAGTGGTTTCATCTCAAATGTGTTTGTGCGCTCCAGCGGGTATTTTGCCTAGATCAGTTGTTTGCATGCATATTATTGTGCTTATGACGTGCAGCCAATCGGAGTCAAGTGCCAAGCGACGTAAGCCAAAATGAGTGGTATAAATGGCAATGATGAGGAACGCAGGAGGTTATGGGACGGAGGAGCTAGAACAAGCTACAGTGCAATACCTCAAGAAGACGATTCAACAGCAGAAGACGCCGAATCACACCCACAAGTCACTTTGTCAATCTATCAGTCTGCCATGGAGAAAATAGGTATGTGTATTTGATTTTATCGTATTTTAAAAAAATACCGTGGTAATAAATAAAATATCGCCCAAATTATTCAGTTTATTTTTTTCAATTTGATTGATTTTTTATTTCTTCTCAACAAACTTTGCTAAAGTGTTGAATTGGAATCAGTTATTTTTTTTATTTATAAATTGCTTTTACTGGAAAATTTTTATGACTAAATATTGCCGTATTATTAAAAAAAAAACAAGTTTTTCCAAGAGTCATGGAATATTTTTTGCTGCAGTAAAACATGCTGGCAGTGGATGCTTCCCTCTTACTATGCCTCATTTGAAAACTATTTAGAATTTGAATTCCATTAGAAATTATCGATAAAATTTCCAAATTATTCTATGGAAATGTGTCCTCTTGACACAAATTCATTTCCATGATTCTAGTAGCTCTTAATTTTTTATTCCTATTTGTTGTCAACGGCAACCATATGCAATGTGATAAACTGGTACTCTGAAATGAAGAAATATAAATGAATACAATTTTTCTGATATGGCTCACATGTGTTTGCTTGCTCCCTCATTCCGTCTCAACATTTATACTTTTTGTATTATTTTTAGTTTTTTCATTTGTGCAATGTCAGCTTGAGGGTAAATCAATTTCTGAGTACGCTTATGTTGTCTGAGAAATCTGGAGACGCTCCCATTATGATATTTCTGCTTACCAAAATTTTATGCCTCATCATATGATATTACATCATCACACGGACTGCAAATACTTTCCTGTTTAATATTCAGATTTATGCATAAGACGAGTGAGTTGCCTACGCAATACAAGGTTGCTGATACTTGAGGGCTTTTCTAGCCCTGCTCAAATTTCTTTTACCAATGTCATACCCCTTTTCTGTCTCAATTATTGCGAAATGTTCGAAAATGTAGAAAGAACGATTATACTCAAACAACTGTGTGCTCAAACAACTTATGCAAAGATTGCTCAGATTTCACCCGAGTTCCAATAAATGCTACTGAAGTTTGAAACTTCCGAACATTTGTCGCCTAATGAAATATTTCAGTTCAGTTTTCAGGCGACCTTGGTCAAGTATTAATTTCTATAATAGCGTGTGATTCTTGTAGAGAAAAGTGCAGCAAGTTTTAAGGCGTCGGTTCTTGGACCTTCCAATCCGGCTGTCAGATATTGCCAGGAGTTTTGGACAGTGAACAATGCTAAGAAAAAGTTTCCATTTGCTACCTGGGCACCCAAATACAGGTAAGGTGTTACAGTGCAGCTACAGGTGCATAGTCTTGATTTATATGAGCTCATTAATACGTTACACTCACCTTGTCATCTCTTTTATCGCTGCAGGCTAAAGGATTTCATCGGTGATCTCGTAGCTGGGTTGACAGTAGGCTTGACAGTCATACCTCAAGGAATGGCATACGCTAAGATTGCTGAGCTTGACCCACAGGTAATACATCGCAGGAATTTAGGCTAAGTTTTTATGAAATTTATTCGTTTCGACTGTTTCTTAGAAGTTGACTGTTGTGGTGCTTGGTCAAACACAGATCAGAGAGAGGGGTGGTAGTTGATGGGTGATTAGAGATGATTAGGAATGCGGTTGGTTAAATTATGGTCTAGTGTTGTTTTAAAAAATTTTAAAAATCACCTGTTTGTCTTCTTGACGTCAATAAATTTTTTCATTATTTTATGTTCAAAATATTTATTTGTTAACTATCTTCAAAGATTTGCTGTTAATATTTGTTAAATATTTACATTGCTTGTGTTTTAGTACGGACTTTACTCAGCCTTCATGGGTGGCTTTATCTACTGCTTTCTTGGCACCTCTAAGGATGTGACACTCGGACCTACAGCCATCATGTCTCTGTTGGTGGCCGAGTTCGCCTCTGAGCGAGCCCCCAGCCACGAGTTTGCACCCGTATATGCCATCATATTAACGCTCATGTGCGGCTTGCTGCAGATCGTCATGGGCTTCCTTAACCTAGGTAAGATATACACCCATCTCTAAGAAGGATGTTGTTTTTCCCTACCATATCCTGTTTTTTTCAACTCTAGGATTGAGTTTTTGCCTTCGGCAAAGCAGCGCAAACAGCTTAGTGTTGTGCTGGATAAATTTTGATAGGCTAATTCCAACATTTATTCTTATGCAACGCTCACTTTCGTCTTTGTTGTGAAATCTGGTGGTTTATGGGTAACTTGTTATTTCCGTCAGATCAGTTTAATTTCTTTATCTTTTAGGCTTTGTTGTGCAGTTCATTTCATTTCCTGTCATCAGCGGTTTCACTTCAAGTGCTGCCATCATCATTGGGTTTGGACAAGTGAAGGTGAGTCGTTGATCATCATCCACCTCATTGCAATCTTCGTCCGTCTATTGTGTCTGCTCATTCATAACACAGTGTCACCGCTAACAATTTTATTTTACAGAACTGGCTTGGTCTAAAGGATATACCAAGAGATTTTGCACAACAAGTTTACTGGACGTTTAACAAAATTCCAGAAACAAAGTGAGTTGCATCAAGTTTGTGCATTTCGCTCACGTATTGCGCATATTGCATGTTTGTAACTCTATGCAATCCGCTCTATTTTAGCTTGTGGGACATGTCCATGGGTTTGGTGTGCATAATTGTACTCATCTTGCTGAAGAAACTCAAGGAGTTTGTTGACCAAAGGATGAAAACGGAGACAAATCGGTCAAAAAAAGTCATGTATAAAATCACCTGGCTCATCTGTACAGGTAAGTTCTACAGGAAATCATTTGCATCTGGCTTTGGAGTTGTCCCCACTCTGTTGGTTGAGATGATACCGGCTGTGAGTCTTTACTCTAGGATGTGGTGACCTCAAAGTATTTGTCAGTCATTAACCCAGGGCAGACTGTCTGTGCATTAGTGGCAGAGCTGCTCTCTATTCTGAAGGAAACACAGAACAATTCGGTTTGAACTTTTTAACTATGCAGGAGAGAGGATTTGCCGACTCATCCAGATATTACCTCTATAACTATAAAGTTGTGGCATTTTGAAAGCTGCTTAGCGAAAAATTCTGAATGTTTGCTCCGTTTTTATTGCTTGCCCGCTGCATTGACAATTGCTCTTGTTTTGTAGCTCGCAATGCCGTTGTCGTGCTCATATGCGCTATCATCGCAGCCATCCTCGTCGGCGTGTACGGTTTTGAGGACAAGAAAGACGGATCATTTTTGACCTTGACCCAGAGTGTGACTAAAGGTGTACCAACCCCAGCTGTTCCACAGTTTAGTATCAACGGATTTGACTCAGCTCATAATGAAACCATCACCAGAACTCCTTCAGAAATATTCTCAGTAAGTGTTACTAACTTCATGCAGTTATACTGTAGTCGATATTATCCCTATTCTGTGCATACTCTGATTGTCATGTGATATACTTTGCAGGATATTGGTGAAGGCTTCATTGTTGTCACTCTCATTGGTCTGTTGGAAAGCATTGCTATTGCCAAGGCCTTCGCTAGACGTAACGAGTACCAGATTGATCCTAACCAGGAGCTCATAGCTATTGGCTGTAGCAACGCTGTCAGCAGCTTCTTCCACTCTTACCCAATCACAGGCAGTTTCTCTCGGTAGGCGCAATACCAACTCCTCATTTCCTGCACGCAGTTTGTGGTTTGTTTTTTTCCTGCCCTGTATAACTACTTAATGGCGTTTTGTTTTTTTATTTTGCAGAACTGCTATAAACTCACAGAGTGGTGTTCGTACTCCAGCCGGTGGTATATTCACTGGGATCATTGTGCTAGTTGCCTTGGCGTTGCTCACTCCTTTCTTCGTATATATTCCACAAACCTCTCTCGCTGCCGTCATCATCTGTGCTGTGCTGCCGATGTTTGAGTACGAGCTCATACCTCGGCTATTTAAAGTGAAGAGTAAGTGTCTGCTGTATGTGTCTGCTGTAAATGTCTGCTGTATTATTGTGTGGATGCGTTAGAACGAAGGGAGTGAAAAATATCTGCAATGTAGGTGGTAGAATAGACCACCCCTGGTGGCTTGCCACCCACAAAGCTTGCGGCTTCACTTTTGCAGCGTGACTGCTCATTGAGCCATGTTGCCAAAGATTTGCTTTCAAAATCATGAACATTATCAAATTTGTACTTCATCAATCATGGAATCAAATGATTCTCACTGGAGTATTCCTAGAAGCGGCCATTGTAGTTGGATATTGTTGATTGACTGCTAATGGCGGGTGTCTGATTGATCGACTTCTTTTTGTAGAATTGGATTTGCTTCCGTTACTGATCACTTTCTTCTGCTGCATATTCATCAACATTGAGGTGAGTTGCTCCCTCCATGAGCTAAAACTTCTTTCTCACACAAACATCTGCTGATTTTAATGCTGATCTTTCTTATTGCCATTGCAGGTGGGAATTCTCGCTGGAGTTGGCTTTTCCGTACTAATTCTTGTTTATCCAATGTCAAGGCCACAACTAACGCTACGTACCGAGAGATCTGTGGATGCCGAGTCTGGAAATAGAGGTCAAGATGCCGATACTATCAATGTGAGTCCACCGTGCCGTTAAGAAAATTTTTTCTTTAAATTTTCTTGTTTTTATTTGTTTTCTGGTTACTATCGCTCTAGTCTATACAACTCTATGCTTTTTGTAGTCAACTAAGGAAGCTATAATTATTGAGCCCAATCAGGGACTGAAGTTCCCTGGTATAGAGTATATAAAAGACAAGGTGATGAAGCACGGGGTGTACCAGGCCCCGGCTAAGGCAGTCGTACTCAACGCCACGCACTTTGCCGGCTGTGACTATACAATGGTGCAGGGAGTCACTCAAGTCTGCGAATACTTCCACAAACACAACCTGCAGTTCATCATCGCCTGCGCCTCTGTAAGTCCATAAAATTGTGTTTGTACGCAGCGGGTAGTCGCTTTGATTGAATTTGAGCAAATTATCTATAAGATTATCTGCCAACAGCATCATAATCTCTCAATGCATTTTATGGTTGGATAATCCCCTAAATTTGGTGGATTATTGTGTGTGAGTTGTCATAATAATCCCCTGCTTGATAACAGTTGACATTTTTGGTATATTTCTTGGTTATAATTCAAAAACTTCTCTTCATCTGCTACAAATCTCTTTGGATTAATAAAAATATTGTTGTTTAAAATGAACTTTGTACTGTAGGAGGAGATAAGTACAGTATTGAATAACGCTGACATTAAGGGCTTGCAGCTCGCTGACACAGTAGACGAGGCCTTACGCACCGCTTTTGGTGAGTTTCATTATTTGTTGATTCATCTGATGCCGAGATTTACTGCTCTGTCACCGCTACCATTTTCTTCTGATGCACTTCCTGTTGTGATTGCTAGCACGCTCTAACGCTGATTGCCTCTGTTTTAGCTGGTGGCCAGGCTCTCACCTCTTCCTCCCCGCCATCAAATGGCAAAATAAATGAAGCTTATGATGTAGAAATCGCGTCTTCTGAAAGTTCACACACAAAAGATGACAGACTTTAATATCTAAAATCTAACGAAGGAAATTTCAATTTAATTTTATATATTTGTAGGTAATAGTGCTGTAAACAAATGGTGCTAACGCTAACATTCCCTTTCACTGACGTGAAGGCAATATATAGATTTATCCAGTCATAATTCTTTTTCATCTCTGCTATAATTATATTCTACAAATCGTGTTTTCTCGTTTTTTATTACATAATATTTTTCCAAGTGCATATAACCTTTTGAACAACGCCTAAATTTTGATACAAATATTTATTTATGAATTGTATGAGAATTTGTTTGTATTACATTTAAGTATTCTTATGCAGTGTAATATTATCTAGTACCCTTTTGTACATAGTTTTGTATACAATTTAATACACCCACTTGTTATATAACCAACATACATCTCGTGTCTTTGAATACCCA
The DNA here is from genome assembly GCA_945261195.1 of Cryptosula pallasiana. Classification (NCBI taxonomy): domain Eukaryota; kingdom Metazoa; phylum Bryozoa; class Gymnolaemata; order Cheilostomatida; family Cryptosulidae; genus Cryptosula; species Cryptosula pallasiana. The sequence goes on from OX183139.1 coordinate 4,833,307, forward strand.
GTTGGACAGCGTTACCGGTCGTAGACTCGTTACTGGCTGGCTTTACTCGTTGTTTATTCTAAGAAATACCCATTTTTTATATTTGCGAAATTGATTTATTGAAATCCAATCACCCAAATAAATCATTTTGCTAAGACTTGTCACAAAGACAGCTTGGCATGAGGTTTGGGGCTGATGAAAAATGTCTGACACTTGTAAATAATTGGTTTTCAGAATTGAAAATTGCTTTATCCAACCAAAGAATCAATCATAACAGAACATTGCAGTGGCATTACCTGAATGGATGACTTTGGTCTACCTTGAGAAAAATTCAGCTCGTTTTTCATTGGAGACATCTTCATTTTGTAAGTTGTCAATTGTTTTAAATTAATGCAAAAAAATTGCTAATAGAATTGCTCAAGATTTGCAGGATGTTTTTCTTCATCAGCCGTATTATAAGAAACTGAAACAGGATGTTTGTTTTAGCGGTTAACATATTTTTTTCTGTAGTTAATAACTCGGGGTTTACTTGTTTGTGGCTACTTTGTGATTAGACTAGAGTTTAGTTGCACAGCTAAAATCAAAACTATTTAACAGCATTACATCATGGATGTCTTACTACCTTGACCTTTTATCGCCTAAATTTTCAGCCACATTCCGGTGATCATCATCAACCTCTGTTGGTGATCACTAGAATGTGATTGAAAAATTAGACTCTGCTTTGAATAAAGAGTTATTACAAACATCTCTCTTGCATTTCTTTACATTCCAAAAAATATGTATTTTATTGACTCATATGTACGTTGCACAATCGATGGAAACATTCTTGAAATACCAGGTTGTATGCTACGCTACGTTTGTTCTTGCATGCCATCAACGGCCTCTTGATCACGATGTACTGTGTGGACCTAGTATATAATGCATGCGGACAACTTCAAATCATTCATCAATATTTCGTTATATTCTTGAGTCTTCATCTATATATACAAATACATTTGCTAAGGTTAAATTTGAAGTTGTGCGCACCTGGACATACAAACATTACCATGACAGAACAACTTCGCATGTTTGTGTCAGCGTTGCTAATTAGGGGAAAATAACTCCGCAGCTGATCCAATAATAGGCTGTAATCTCAAATGTAGTAGGAGCCAACACTTTTCGAAGACACACACAGGCCGCACAGTAGACCAATGTTAGGATTTGTGGCAAATACTCATATCACAGGAAGTGATTGCAGAGTATCCAGTATATGCAGTACTACGGTGACATAATAATAATGCTAGTAGTAGTACTCAGTTTGTGTGCTACAGCTTGCAGAAAATTGATAGAGACTCAATCATTTTTCTACATTACATTGCTAGTTAGATGTAGAGCTGAAAATTTACAGTAGATGCGTGCGTATTTAAAAAAAAGGACTTTAGTATATATATGGATAGTAGTTACAGTAGTAGATGATGATGATGATGATGTTGTTGTTGGTAATAAATCTATACTACTACTATTAATAATTAATTAATAATAATTAATTAAATAATTATTATAATAATAATAATTTATTATTATTAATTAATTATTTTTTATTATGATTATCTTCTTATGAGGATGATCGATAGTAAATAATTAATAATAATGATGATAATTGATGATGAGGTGGTGATGATGATGATGATGATGATTGACTGACTGACTGATTGATGAATAATAATTAATAATTGATAATAATTTAAATAATAGTAATTAATAAATAAGTAAAAAAATATAATACTAACTAATAAATTTAATATTAAATAATAATTGTTATATATATATAGTAATAGTTAGTAGTAGTTGATTAGTAGTGAGTAATAGCAATTAATAGATAGTAGGGTGATGATGATGATGGACTGTTAGTAAAGTGTTATTATTAAATTATTATTAAATAAAAAGCATTATTATTATTATTAGTAAATTTAGTAGTTGTTGTAGTCAAAGAAGTTGATGAAGTAGTAGTTTGTGTTGTAGTACAGTACTACTAATAGTTACAGTAGTTGCAAGAAGTTGTAGTGCAAGTAGTTTGTGAGTAATAGTAGACTAACTAATAATTTAACTAACTAGCATTAATTAATAATAATAATATAATAATAATAATATTTGTAGTAGTAAGTAAGTTGTAGTAATATAATGATGATGATTTTAAACAACTCCTCAATAACTTGAAACAACAACACAACCAAAATAATATTTCATCATTATTATCGTAAAAATTGTGGTAGTAGTTGTTGTTTTGTAATATTAATAACCAGTAATATTATATGTAACAAAAAATAATAATAATAATAATAATAAAGTATTCACTCACTCCTACCAGTACTACAAAGTACATCATCTACTGCGACTGCAGATAATAATGAAAACAGCAGCTATGGCATTTATATTATTTCTTCATTTATTCGTATCAATTGTGATAATCACAACTTAGTAGTTGTTGCTGTTATTGATGATATAATAATGATTGTAGTTGTTGTTCGCTGAGTTCATTTTGTTACTAATTTTTGATTTTATGTATTATTGTGTTACGATGAAGCAATAATAGATATTATATCATTATTAGTAGTTTTTTATTGCTGTACGATCTATCCATATTAATAGTAACGAAACAATAATCATTGATTATCATAAAAGAAAAGTTGAACTTTTTTGATTGTTGTGATTATTACCCATTGTTGATAATTAATCATTATTTTTTATCGTTAAATGAAAGGTACTACACAAAATTATGGTGACTCATAACGTTAGACGCTTTCTCTTTCAAAATTGTATGAATGGTTTTGAAATAATCCAGACAGTTTGCAGAGCATCTTTTACGTTGAAAATAATTGGGTAATTGTAGTAAATAGCCTGATGAACTGTATCTTAAAATGGGCCTATTATTACTTGAAATAAATGAAAGTCAGCCTTAGTGTTGTGGAATTTCATGCAATGAAACTGTATTTCCTGTTCAACAGCTGTGAAGTTTTACAAAGCGTATAGTTGTTTTGCAATTAATCCAGACCGATTAGAAATGATCCAGACGGTTTAGCAAAGTACAAACTGAATGAACGCTTCAGAAATAGTATAAACTACCATTTACAAAAACCGCATGAATTATTTTGAAATAGTTTAAACTGTTTTAAAATAATCTGAACTATTTTGAAAAAACTTTGAAAGGTTAGCATGCACATGCGTTTCAAACCAAAAATGATTTCTCACATTTTTTTATAGCCTCTATGCAAATCATCTAGCACGACGTAGATCAATTATAGGCATAGAGAAAATTAATTATAACTACAAATGATTGTTGAATATAATCTCCAAAACAGATTCTTTTAAAAATATAAATGGGTTATGTTATTTATAATAATATGAAATGAATTATGAAAACGATGTTTTTTTTATTTATTTCAATAAAATTAGGCTGTTCAGCTTATTGTAAAAAGTATTTCAGTCTTAAGTGAACTTACTAAAGTTCTATTATCAATTGTGCGGACTAGCAAATCGTCTTGAATTTTGCAAAGCGCAGCGTTCAGAAAGTTTGCGAAAATTTGAACTTTTTTTGAAAGCGTTCAGATGATTTGGGAAGCGTTCAAATGTATTTAAACGCAAAAAATAAAAAGTTTCTGAGCCACTATTCAAAATTATAGTTATGGAAGCCAAGAGTTGATTATTATTATTTTCTGTTGAGTTTGTTATAAGAAGAATTGCCAAAAAGTTTGTAATATTATTGAGTATAATATCTAAAACTAAGAAAAAGAATTTATTATTATGGAATTTTGAATGTCATAATAATATATTAATTCACAGTTGCTTTAAATAATAAATTGAGTTATGAATGATGGCATCAATATGGAGAAATCTTTCACTAATATAATAATAAATATCTATGTGTTTTATTACGACAAAGTTCACTGGTGTGTATAGCTTTGTATATCTTATCATCGGAGTCTGTTGTTCATTCTTACTGTAACAAAGCTGTAAAATAATACACGCGAATAAGTGTGATATAAGATGGCACTTGTGTCTGATATATTTTATTGCATCGTCTAACTAATGGGCTCAGGCTACAAGATCATATCCAATTAATGTCTATAACCCCCATAACATCGTTTTCGGGGGCTATGTGATATCATAAATTGGACCTGGAGTGAAGGATAGCAGTGAGAACTGCCCTCAACTTTGGTCTATTTTCTTGTAGGTCCAACACAGATAGTACCTGATGAATTAGTTAGTCAGTTTTTAAAACATTGGAGTGACATCACATTGATAGAGTGTGCTCTCTAAAATGGATAGCTTAGGTATGTTATAATAAATAGCCTATGTTCTCTCTCTGTCTTACGATTTCTACTAATCATAATACTGTTTGATATTTACTCTACCAGTAGTGTTTGAGAGGCAGGCACTATTCAGAGTCAAAACATCAATATGAAATATGAACCTTGTGCATTGTATGATGCGTTGTACGTTGTAGACGAACTTCTTGCTGACCTGCACAGCGCCACAAGCACTTTAAAAACTGAACAAGTTATTAACAGCTCAAATCGTAGCTCAGGCAGTTCTGGCTCATTGCCAACACAGGTTTACCAAGTTAGCCTTGGAACCCGGGACAAGTCATTTAACAATGATGGAGACCAATATTATAGTAGCCATTCATCCCCTCGAGTACACTATTCTAGTGATCAAAGGCTACCACCGCATCAATCACAACAACGGTATTATGGATCGGGTGATCTGTCCGGCAACAGCTTGCAATCACGGAGAGATAGTGATAGATACAGCGCCGGTTCAGGTGCGTCAGGGGACGGTCCACCACCACCCTTACCCCCTCCTCCAACTCAGGATGTTTTAGATGAAGTTTCAGCTGGCTATGGCAACGAGGTACGTACTATTGCATTACCCTATAAATCAATCAATTGGTAATCTACACTGTTATTACACCTTTAGAGTTGTGTGCCCAAACTTGTTAGCTAAGGCGAATAATAATTATTATATTTTTTATTATTATTTATAGCAAAATTATATTTCGGTTTATGGTGCTGGTACTATCAGTATATACCGTTTATATGCAGTCAATGTAGCCTAAAACAAGCGTTTACATACCGATATGAAGACCATATTGATGAAACAAGCAGAGTTTTACGTTTTTATTATCTATTGTTCGAAAATGACATCAGAAACGCAGCCATACGCGTGTTGAACAGCTTTCTGCATAAGGTTTATTGCGTCAGAATAGACAGTATATTAGGAAATAAGGAAATTTTTATTTCTGGTAGTCAATCAATAGACCTGACTGTAGTTAGTTATTTGAATTCTTCCTTTTTTGTTGAGTCAATACCTACATGAAGTACCCCTCCACAGAAGTTTTAATTTGTGCATTTGGCACCGACTGTACTTTAGGGCTTTTGTGATCATTGGTCGATTTGGTCTGCTACAACATGGCAATAAGCCAAAATTGCACAATCACTTTGTGGCAGTTGTCCTCTCAACCAGTGCATTCTGCTTTGTATTCCTTGTGCAATGATACACCATTAGTCATTTGTGTGTCTTATTACCTACTAGTTATATATAGTCTATCTACCTAGTCCTAACTTACCTACTAGTTATATATAGTCTATCTACCTAGTCCTAACTTACCTACTAGTTATATATAGTCTATCTACCTAGTCCTAACTTACCTACTAGTTATATATAGTCTATCTACCTAGTCCTAACTTACCTACTAGTTATATATAGTCTATCTACCTAGTCCTAACTTACCTACTAGTTATATATAGTATATGTACCTAGTCCTAACTTACCTACTAGTTATATATAGTCTATCTACCTAGTCCTAACTTACCTACTAGTTATATATAGTCTATCTACCTAGTCCTAACTTACCTACTAGTTATATATAGTCTATGTACCTAGTCCTAACTTACCTACTAGTTATATATAGTCTATCTACCTAGTCCTAACTTACCTACTAGTTATATATAGTCTATGTACCTAGTGCTAACTACTTACCTACTAGTTATATATAGTCTATCTACCTAGTCCTAACTTACCTACTAGTTATATATATTCTATCTACCTAGTCCTAACTTACCTACTAGTTATATATAGTATATCTACCTAGTCCTAATTTACCTACTAGTTATATATAGTATATCTACCTAGTCCTAACTTACCTACTAGTTATATATAGTCTACCTACCTAGTCCTAACTTACCTACTAGTTATATATAGTCTATGTACCTAGTGCTAACTACTTACCTACTAGTTATATATAGTCTATCTACCTAGTCCTAACTTATCTACTAGTTATATATAGTATATCTACCTAGTCCTAACTTACCTACTAGTTATATATAGTCTATCTACCTAGTCCTAACTTACCTACTAGTTATATATAGTATATGTACCTAGTCCTAACTTACCTACTAGTTATATATAGTCTATCTACCTAGTCCTAACTTACCTACTAGTTATATATAGTCTATCTACCTAGTCCTAACTTACCTACTAGTTATATATAGTCTATCTACCTAGTCCTAACTTACCTACTAGTTATATATAGTCTATCTACCTAGTCCTAACTTACCTACTAGTTATATATAGTCTATCTACCTAGTCCTAACTTACCTACTAGTTATATATAGTCTATCTACCTAGTCCTAACTTACCTACTAGTTATATATAGTCTATCTACCTAGTCCTAACTTACCTACTAGTTATATATAGTCTATCTACCTAGTCCTAACTTACCTACTAGTTATATATAGTCTATCTACCTAGTCCTAACTACTTACCTACTAGTTATATATAGTATATGTACCTAGTCCTAACTTACCTACTAGTTATATATAGTATATGTACCTAGTCCTAACTTACCTACTAGTTATATATAGTATATCTACCTAGTCCTAATTTACCTACTAGTTATATATAGTATATCTACCTAGTCCTAACTTACCTACTAGTTATATATAGTCTACCTACCTAGTCCTAACTTACCTACTAGTTATATATAGTCTATGTACCTAGTGCTAACTACTTACCTACTAGTTATATATAGTCTATCTACCTAGTCCTAACTTACCTACTAGTTATATATAGTATATCTACCTAGTCCTTACTTACCTACTAGTTATATATAGTCTATCTACCTAGTCCTAACTTGCCTACTAGTTATATATAGTCTATCTACCTAGTCCTAACTTATCTACTAGTTATATATAGTCTATCTACCTAGTCCTAACTTACCTACTAGTTATATATAGTATATCTACCTAGTCCTAACTTACCTACTAGTTATATATAGTCTATCTACCTAGTCCTAACTTACCTACTAGTTATATATAGTCTATCTACCTAGTCCTAACTTACCTACTAGTTATATATAGTCTATCTACCTAGTCCTAACTTACCTACTAGTTATTCAAGCTTTACCCTTTTTTGACACACTTCTTGTCTTGCATCATTTGGGTCTCATTTTTTTATTATCCACTTGTCATTGTTAGCTAGATAGACACATTCCAGGTATTTGGGCCAGTGTAGCGTACACACTGACAGCTTGTCATCACTGTTTATGTTACAGGCCAGGGCAGATACACGTAATGTTAGTTTTATGGTTTTGTATGTTTATAATGAACACATAGATAGAGAGCTATGTGTTAAAATAATGAAAAATCTTTAACTGTGTTAGGTAAATTTCCGCTCAAGTGTGCTGATATACATTTTTGTAAAGATATGTGCTATTTTTGTGGTGATGGCAAGTTGCCATCTGGGTCACTATAAACTAGCAGAAAAGATAAATTACAACGACTTCAAATCCCAGCGATGTATGTTCACCAGTTTTGTTAGCTGTTGTAGCGTGCCCACCATTGTTACTTATTCAAGCAGGGGTATTATATAAAAAATGATTTGTGGTAAGAAAACATTGATTATTACATCACTAGAAGCCAGCTCATCTGCCTGAGCTGAACGCACTGTATTTGTTTATGCTACGATTGTTGGTTAATTTTATAGCTGGCGAACATAAAAATTATAAGTTGCATTTGTAAGCATGATGTAAGTAGATATGTAGGAGCAGATCTCTGTCATGGAGTCTAAGGACAAGGTTCTCCTGGTTCCAAGTGTCTTTTAGTTGGCACCAGTTATTATGAGAACCTGTGAGGTACCTTTTGTAACCATGATATAGGTGCACTCGCTCTAGTGTAAACGCTGTGACCACAGCAGTGGAACTGTATGATTAAATAGTTGTTTGCTATATTGGCTTGCATTGATAGATCATACTCCATTGTTGTTGTTAGCCTCTCTATGAACCACAAAATGTCTACCAAAAGAGCTCTTATAGTCCTGCACCCGCTGGCTATCGCATGGAGCCTGTGGACCAGACAGGGTCAAGGAGAAGTGACCCGGTGGTGGAGCAGTCCACCCTTGGAGCCAACCTCAATGAGTTAGACTATTTACTGCAGGACCTCAACTCTGCTCAGTTTATGAATGACATCAGCAGGTCCACATCTGGTATGTCTTTCAAGTTGTTGACTTGTATCAGATATCGCCATAGCAACCTGGACAGTGTTTCCTGTTTCACTAGTAGCTAATAGTTATTCGAAGCATTCTAATGATTCTATGGCGTTTGTCGATAAATGAGTTTTTGAATATGGTAATTCTTTACGGAAAAAATTGATTATTTATATGAAAATTAGTAATGTTAAACACTGCTGACTTAAGCGTCTTGCTAAACAGTCTTGGTGTTGTATGCATAATACACAAAGTGCCTTTGAACTTGAATACTGGTTTGTGTCAGACAACCTTGGTAATAAAAATAACCAGCTATGTTTTACATCATCACAATGCACTATCAAGCATGTAAGATTTCAGTCGCTGGCACATTCCGGGTGTGAAATAAGGCATCACATCTTCAGAAACTTCGAGTTATGTTAGTTATTTCTGTGCAGTGTTACTTGCTTCCCCGATGTTTTCATTCAACCGCAGTGTGTTGTACGTTTAGATAACTCAGTCAACAGTTTACAATCACCAAACAGTAGGGTGCTGCCACAAACCTTGCCTAAACCTGCCAATAATAAGAGCTCCTTGTCTCCACCTCAAGGGGCCCCCTATGCAGCTCCCTACACGGCCCCCTATACAAGGTATGTACTTATCAACTGTAGTTATCTTCTCTTTGCTCTCTCCCATCACTGGAGTAACCTTTGTGACTCAATTGTAGCGAATCATCGCCAGGCTATACAGATGGTGGCCACGCTTCTTCAGCTACTAGAGAACTAGAGGATCTAATGGCCTCACTCTCTCAGTTCAAGGTTGTTTTACGTTTCCTGAGTTGACTCATTCTTGCATATCAGGAACATCTTAAATGCTAGTCTTTGCTTCCTGTGGTTAGACTGTGTTTTTGTAATATCTAGGTGGAGGCCAACCCAGCACCCACTGCTGGAGATGATCCAGCATATGCACAGGTAGACAAACCTGATTCTAAGGCTACCACTCCCATCGAACCCGCTAAACAATCAGAGTTAGATAACATGCTTGGTAACCTTGAGTCTGACATGAGAGGTCATGGTGTATCCGTCTCCACTAAAGGACTGTGTGGAGCTTGTGCTAAGCCTGTTGTTGGTCAGGTAAACATTGTTGTATTACTGGGGCCACGCAATGCGCCCCTTACTTACAACTCTGTGATGAATAAAGATCTAAGACTATCAGACAAGCCCTTATATTTGTCTACAATGGTTGCAGGTTATAACTGCTTTGGGGCGGATATGGCACCCCGCCCACTTCTGCTGTGACAGCTGCAAGAGTGAACTTGGCACTAAAAGTTTCTTTGAGAGAGATGAGAAGCCATTCTGTGAGCAATGCTATCACAGACTGTTTGCCCCTCTGTGTGGTAAATGTAACGATCACATCCTGGATGTAAGTGAGAGTCTGCTATTGCTGCCGCTGCCTCTAGTTGTACTAGTTGGTGCTGTGATCTGTGCAATATTTCCCATTTTCTATTGCTGCTTCAACAACTCCGTGTACCTTGCTTAGAAAGAAAAAAAATACCAGTTTTTAGATGAGCAAGTTTGTAGTTTTGGGAGTTGTGTTTTCTTTTCTTGCAACAAAAAGAAAACGTGGTATTTTGCAGTTGTGTTTTCTTTTCATGCAACAAAAAGAACACAACTTCAGTTTATTGCTGTTGGGCATGTTATCCACAAATAAGAGAAGACATTCAACCAAGATTACATGCTGCATGTGGATAGAAGTTAGCATGTAATTGACAGATATTTAAAAAAAATTGTTGAAGCATGTTAATGGCACTGCATTCATTGGCATCTATGGCATTGGTTTTTGTCACAGAAATGTGTAACGGCAATGGATACAACTTGGCACATGGAATGCTTTGTATGTGAACACTGTGGGAGAATGCTTAATGATGAGGGCTTTCATGAAAGAAACGGGCTGCCATACTGCAGGTATGTACTGGTACTGTTTTATATAGCAGTTAGTACTAGTAGTTATAGTCAGTACCAGTAGTTAGTACCAGTAGTTGTAGTTAGTACTAGTAGTTGTAGTTAGTACTAGTAGTTGTAGTTAGTACCAGTAGTTGTAGTTAGTACCAGTAGTTGTAGCTGGTACTAGTAGTTGTAGTTAGTACTAGTAGTTAGTACTGGTAGTTGTAGTTAGTACCAGTAGTTGTAGTTAGTACCAGTAGTTGTAGTTAGTACCAGTAGTTGTAGTAAGTACCAGTAGTTGTAGTTAGTTCCAGTAGTTAGTACCAGTAGTATAGTATTGGATAGTTACTAGTAACGCTGACTTGGCTTGTTGATCTTTGTTAGAAATGACTACTTCAAGATGTTCGCACCCAAATGCGGAGGATGTGAACAGCCCATTATAGAGGACTTTATCTCTACGCTGAACACCCAGTGGCACCCGCAGTGCTTCAGGTGTAAGGTCGGTACAACATCTCCACTCTCACATCCATCTACTCTGTCTCATTCTGGTTGCATTGCTTGTTATTCATATGGTGTGAATTGTACAGGAGTGCGGGGCGACTTTGGCTGGAGGCAGTTTCTTTGACCACGAGGGTCTACCATACTGTGAGACTCACTACTACGCCAAGAGAGGCTCCCTGTGCGCTGGCTGCCAGAAGCCAATCACCGGTAGATGTATTACTGCCATGTTCAGAAAGTTTCATCCTGAACACTTCACTTGTGCGTTCTGCCTCAAACAACTCAACAAAGGAACATTCAAAGAGCAAAACGACAAGCCGTATTGTCACCCTTGCTTTGTGAAACTCTTTGCCTAATCTAACCTCTCTCTATATTTCTATTGAGTCCAGCTAATGTGGGTCTATAACTCTATAGTTTTCTTAGATTTTTATTATACAAGATTGCCTGTGATTGCAACTAATTAGCTACAAGTTCTAATGCTTCAAACACTTTTCTGTCTACCTATGCACTTTATATGGCAGTTAAAGCTAGTACCTCAATGTCTACCCTAGTCCACCCACTTATTGGTACTGCCACCTGACTCTAACCTACCGGAGTATTTCTGCTCTAGACTTTTGGTTTTTGTGAATAAATTTTTGTTAACACTAGTTTTTAGGGTACATAAAATGAAGGAAATTTCTGCATTATTTTGTACAATATTGGTTGAAGGAAATGCTAATACACAATAGTCGACGCTAGCTAGTGACCGTGTGGAGTTGGGAGGTTGCAGAATGCTTCGATAATTTGGTGCTTATTTAACTGGAGTGCAGGCTTGGCTTTGGTACAATACAATAGCTTTGATATCACTTCTGATCATATTCCCTCTGTGACATGAAATAGAGATCACAATGACAATGTGAGCGTAAAATAACCATACTATATATACACAAGGCATAACATCATAATGTACAGATGTAGCCTGAAAACCTGCATACTGCACTCCCTATTCCGTGTCAACCATGTTTCGCGAATAATACGGATGTCACAGTACAGGTGGTAGGCCAGTTTGACCTTCACCTTCCTGCTTGTTTGTTTCGTTTTTCTATTTCCTTTTTCAATTTAGTTTCTGGCACAAGGCATCTCTGTGTGATATATGCCTGGTTAATACATCCACTCACAGGACATCTGACAATATACAATGCATGCTTAACCTTCGTACAAAGAAATGTATCACAGGGACAAGTTGAGACAACTCCAGGCAGAGAGAGTGGTATACTCACTTGGCCCGTTTGCCTCTCTGTTTGATATAAAGAGTGATTCCCTCCTTGTCATAGGAGTGTCCGCAGCTGGTGTTCCTCACTGGGTCTATCATCTGCTTGCCTGTGTACGGACACTTGAGTGACTGCGTCTCCTCCTGTACCATGAAGTCTTCACCTTCAGGGATTTCTTCCCCTTGGGATTCTGCGTATGAAAACGCAGTATTTATACGGTTATATGTGACTGTATATAATACAGGCATAAGAGTCTATAATACAGACATAAGGTCTACAATAGAGACATAAGTGTCTATAATAGAGACATAAGTGTCTATAATAGAGACACAAGTGTCTATAATAAAGACATGAGTGTCTATAACAGAGACATGAGTGTCTATAATAGATACATGAGTGTCTATAATAGAGACATAATTGTCTATAATAGAGACATGAGTATCTACAATAGAGACAGAAGTGTCTATAATAGAGACATAAGTGTCTATAATAGAGACATAAGTGTCTATAATAGAGACATAAGTGTCTATAATAGAGACATAAGTGTCTATAATAGAGACATAGGTGTCTATAATAGAGACATAATTGTCTATAATAGAGACACACTTATCCAAATGAAATGAAACCTATACAACTAATATGAAAGGTTCGTAGCAGCAGTCAGCAGGGACTGTCTACAATGAATCACAAACCCTCAACTACTGCATTAAATACCAACAAAATATTAGAAGTCGTTTACCTCCGGCAACAGAAGAGACTATCCTATCAAACTCTTTTAGACCTGCACTGCTGGAAACAGGCGGAAGTTTATCTTGGCCCTTTTTATACAATTCATCCAGTTTTTCTGTAACATCGTCTGCCTTGATAGTGGAGTTTTTAATCTACAATAAATCATACCAGCTGCATTCTAGTGTGTGCTCGGACACTGTACTCTAGTGTGTGGTCGGACACCGTACACTAATGTGTGGTCAGACACTGTACACTAATGTGTGGTCAGACACTGTACACTAATGTGTGGTTGGACACTGTACACTAATGTGTGGTTGGACACTGTACCCTATAGTGTGTGGTTGGACACTGTACACTAATGTGTGGTCAGACACTGTACACTAATGTGTGGTCAGACACTGTACACTAATGTGTGGTCGGACACTGTACACTAATGTGTGGTCAGACACTGTACACTAATGTGTGGTCGGACACTGTACACTAATGTGTGGTTGGACACTGTACCCTATAGTGTATGGTTGGACACTGTACACTAATGTGTGGTCAGACACTGTACACTAATGTGTGGTCGGACACTGTACTCTAGTGTGTGGTTGGACACTGTACTCTAGTGTGTGGTTGGACACTGTACCCTATAGGTATGGTCGGACACTTTCACATTAGTGAAAGGAAAAAATACCACAATGACTTCTCACCTGTGCTTAAATCAAGGTAGGTGACTTTATAAGCAAATGTAACTAACCAAATTCTTGACTTGATCCAAGCAGCTTGTGTATAACGTAAAATCTTGTTCCATTTCCACATACTCCCTCATCAATGCTCTGTATTCCTCGATGCCTTCAGCCGCATCAGATGTGTTAAGACTGAGGTATTCATTAAGAAACTCTGGTAACGTAGAGATGCCATGTTTGATATACTGATCGGTAGACTTGAACAGAGCGACTGCCTGGTCTAAATGGTTGGATATTTAAACCAGACGGTCGCTGGTCGAGATGTTATTTTTTTGTCGAAAAAATTAAAATGTTGAGTATTTGTTTACTGCGGAATGTTAGTGAATGTGACTGAATAAAAGCGATTTTTGAGATTGGTGATGGAAAACGCAATAACAAATGAAAATTTGCATTGTTATTAGTTTTAATGAATAAAATTGTTGTATTGTGGAATCATTATATGTAGCATTATTTTTTTGTAAGACATACACACATTTGCTTGATTAAAAATATATTATCCTTTTTCGACAAGTTTTTTCCCAGAGAAGGCAACTCTTTCAATAGCCTGTGATTGTACAAGTAAACTCGGCAGCTTTCCGAGCAAGCTTTCATTTATCCATTTAACTACAACATTGTGTCATGAGAGACTGCTCAAGTCACAACGTCCTTGTTCCCACTGCAGCTCACTTGACTCACTCGTTGTGGCACTATGTCCCAATAGGCACTCCCAGCAAGAAAACCCATGAGTTTTATGTTGATTTACAACAATGAAGGTTGAAAATTCTCACAGTTCTAAGGTCTGAGATCCCTGAGAATCACTAAAAATTGCTGTCCTTGTAAACCTTGTGACTTTGTTGTTCAAAAGCTTTGAGGTTTGCGTACATCCACTAAAGCAGCATACCCTCATATCAAAATCATGTTGTTTTTATGATTAATGACAGAGTTATTCATTATTTATTGACTAAAATAGAGTTTGGAAGAGGTATGCGAAAAGTGGAATAGCTGTTCACAAAATTTAAAAAAATATTTGAAAAAAATTTCAGTTGTGTCAGTACGTAACCAACCAATTTTTATAATGTTCTGATTAGCGGATCTGCAACCATAGATGCAACTTCGCGAAAGAAAGAACGAATGATAATAAGAAAAAAACTGACCAAACCAATAGCCATACATGTACTGCCAACGACTCTGGTGAAAAAGTTGTTGCTGTCCTCCCCTCCCCTCCTCCCCCCCCCCACTTTTATCATCTTTTACGTAATCAGTCTCAGTGATTGAAGCACACATGTAGCTATAAGGAGCTAGCACCTTCAGACACAAAGCATCTTCTCTAGAATTAGCAACTAAAGGAGTAGTCTGTAAAATACGCAAAATTTTCTTCCAAAACTAATTAGGCTATTCGATTTAGTAGATTGAAAACATGTTATTTTGCTTTCCAGTGTAAGGACAAAATGAGTTGGTAGGGTAACTGGTTGATGTGATTTCCATTTTATGTAATTGTAATATACATATATCATTGATTCTGCAGTTTCTTAATAAAGAAAAACGTGCAGCCCGAGAAAGTTTTCAAACACTGGGGAATACCCAATTAATTACGGCGATTTTCGGATTTTGTCCATTGTTTTATATAAGCCCGCAATTATTTTTTTTTGGGTTTCCCCAGTAATAAAACTTTTGCTCGGGTTGCCCGTTTTTCACTATTGCCTCTTCAACGTAATTTAGTTATTATCGTTGTTGCAACAAACATTTTTTGAACGCAGGAAGTTTACTACACTATACGGTATTCATTATACATAAAACTGCATAGTGCACACTTGTCTGTACTTTTCACTCGTTATTGTTACTGCACACAGAGAAGGCCTATTACAAGCAGCCGTTAACACCAACACAAAAATCAATGCTTTCCACCATGGTTATAACAAAAATACAAACAACTATCAAACCCAGCAATGCACCTGTGAGAGGGTTAAGCCATAAAAGAATCTGACAGGTGATGAGAGAGGGAATCAAGAGTTCTCTGGGTGATAGACAAGGCGTTTGAGATCCCTATAGCTGGGAGTAAAAAGTACCATAACCCAAGAGGGCATGTGCTAGGAGGACTGAAACAAAAACTTCTCTTACACGAGAGTTTCAGCATAAACCTCAAAATATGGCTTATGAATTAGCAGAGATCTGCTCCTACTGCACTACTCTCATTTCACCGATCAGAAATGTATGTTGCCAAGTGATGTAAAGTGTGCGGGCTACTTTCATCAAGTGCTGGCTTACCCGTCGTCGTGTTTTTGATTAATATCATTCCAAGTCAGTGTGAGAAATGAACCTGGAGGCTTTGATGCCTTTGTTATAGTTAGACAATAGGATGAATAGTCAATACAATATTAAACATCACATTTAGTATAATATAACATACTTGTAATACAACACAACATAATAATATGTAAGATAATATAATGTTTTACATGTCCAGTTCTTACTCCAGTATTATAATTAAAATATGAAAGTTAATCGTATGGCACGTTTTGCGGAACATAATGCTCAAGATCTTGCATATGTTCACGGCTTCTGTCTCTAGTTCTATTGAATACGTAACACCTGGTGTCTTCACTGAACTGTTCATAGACATCGACAGATTTTTTAGTAGTCTGGTAGACTTTCTCACACAGGCTGCAAATCCATGTGCTTGCCATCCGTGGGCCCAGTCTGTTGATACCGTAGTTGAGTCTCCATTTATGGTAGGTATTGTACAACGTTGAATTTACAGCAACTGTTTCTAAATACGATACCAGCTCAGCCGTGGTGCGAAAATTGTCAACATGAATGTAAGAGTTCGGTGGAGCAAGTTTTTCATAGTTTACTTTCCTTCCTCTAACTATCGGAATCATTCCCGTTTGTAGACTGCTCCAAAACTTTTCAGTAACGTAATCGTCACAATCGGAGTTCTCAAACGCAAGATAGAACTTGTAATTCTTCGATAAAAGCGATCTTTGTTTATTGTCATTAATTTCAGTGACATTAATTCCACATTTACCATAAATATCTACGGGAATGTATTTTTGCAGTTCCTTCACATACTCTTCTCTTCTGCTGCTTGTAAAGCAATTGCTCACAAGCCATGCTACCCCTTTAGTTCTTTTATTCAAGTAGCTTTTTCTTTTGGAGGTTTTTTTTCCTGAGAGCTTAGCAAGTGTGTAATAAGGATAATGTACATCTGCGTCCATTTGGAAGGTCATTGTAAGGTTGAACAGATTGTTTAACTGCTTCAGCTGCTGTGCGTAGTAGAAAGAGTTTGGTTCCCGGACAAAAAGGACCCACTTCTGCTCTGTGGTTTGTCTCTTGGGTAGATCTTCTATAACGAATTCTTTGTAACCAAGTCCTTCATACTCTGGACCCATGTTGTACATGTGGAACACCACAGCATCACTTTTGTTGAAATCATTTTTATCCACACTCAGGGTGCATTTGTACTTACATCGCTTCGTAAAACCTTCTGATGGTAAACTTATTGGGCGGCCATAAAGCGTTGTGTAAAACAATATGTGTTTAGAATTGACAGACGTCTGCGCAGTTCCTTTTATTTTTAAGTTAGTAAAATCCCTTGGAGGCCTTGATCCTCCGTCAGTGGTTGACCAATAAGTAGAGTTGTCCCATCTCAAGTTGCTAACTAGAAGCATGGTGAGAACAGCAAAAGCTGCTGTGATGAAGCGCAGTTGTTGATATCTTTTCCACGTCATTTTACCTCGAATGCTTGACTACTACTTGGTGAATGAATTTTTATGACATTAAATTTTCCATTGTGGTATTCAACATTGTGTGTTTAGTTGTTTGAGTATTCATGATCATTGTGCCTTGAGCACAATGATCTTTTTATCTGCTGAACTAAACAAGTGTAAAGCGCCAAGGGTTACAAGTACTTGATTGCTCCAATAAACAATGTTGTTATGTTGTCATGTTGCTATGTCAGTAGTAATATAGGAGCAGATCTCTGTCATGGAGTCTAAGGCCAAGGTTCTCCTGGTTTCAAATATCTTTTTGTTGGCACCAGTTACCATGAAAACCTGCGAGGTACCTTTTGGTGTGCACCAGGTGTTATAATTTAATTTTTAATATTTATGTTTGAACTAAGTTTTTATTGTGCAGGGTTTGTTTACATTGTGATTTGTATGGTGATTTAGATCATGGGTTGGAGTATTCTATAAACATGGTATGAGAACCTGAGAGTGTACTTTTTTGTGCACCAGTTTTTATTGTTATTCATTTGGTTTTGTAATTGAATGATTAATTAAGTATTTATTGTGCAGGGATTGTTTTTATTAGGGTTTGTGTGATGATTTAGATCGGGCGTTTGAGCAATGTATAAAAATGAAGTGTTGTGCCTTTTTGTGGGCACCAGGTAGCTACCACGAAAACCTTAAATGTACCTTTTTGTTGCACCAGGTGTTATCGGTGTTTGTTTAATTTTTTTTTGTGTAATTGTTTGAATTAAGTATTTATTGTGCAGAGGGTTTATATTGGGATTTGTAGGGCGATTTAGATCATGGGGTTGACTAGTTTACAAACATGGTATGTAGATTTATACCGAGGTTCGTATTGAGAGCTTGATTAACATTATATAGTTATTGATACAGTTTTATTACAAGAAATATTCAGCTGTCCAGTAGATTTATGATCGCTGGTGATAAAATGTGAGCGTGGATTGCACGGTGAAAACTTTTTTAGCATAGTGGTTGTAATGCTTTACTGCGAATCAAAGTAATATGAACGCTTTTTCCTGCTAAAATATCTAATGTTATGCAACAGAAAAGTGTAGTAAGATGTTTCCACATTTGTTTTGGTTGTACAATTTTAAAGCCCATTCCACCCCTCTCCCCGCTATTGGAAGGGCATTTTAGCACCCCTCCGGCACCGACCCTGTAGCAGTGGCTCCTCCAGTTACGTGCTTGAAATGTAGTCATGCTTAACAATGTTTTACCACTACACCACTGGGCATCCCAATAATAGTCACTGTGCACAGACTTTTAAGAGCATAAAAAATTAGGTTTGCAATTGTTTTCAGATTGTTTGGAAGCGTTTTAGTTGAGTCAGCACTTTAATTTATCATTAATAGGTTTGGTATTAGGTACACACGGGCCCTCATATGGTGGCTCAGAACGTTTTGCCTTTTGTGTTTTAAAACGTCTGAACGCTTTCCAAACCGTTTGAACGAATTTGAAATAGTCTGAACTTTTGGAAAAACTTCTGAACGCTTTGTGAAATCGTTCATGAGCTTTGGAAATCCGAGCCGATTTGGTGGTTCGCTCTATTGATCATAGATCTACTGTCCATTTATGATGGATAATGTTTCTCCTAAACACTGAACAGTTGAATTTTCTTTATATAAATAAATAAATAATGTTTTTTATTTATTAAATATTATTTGCTTTAAATTATTTTAAATAATAAATAACTGTAAATGTAAAAATTCATTTTAGAGATTATATTCAACAACATTTTTATACAGTTAATTAACTTGCTCTATGTCTTTGGATCGACGTCTATGTTGATAAAGTTATATAGAGGCTATAAATAAAACGACGATCGCTTTTGGTTCGAAAGCCATGTGCCTTGCAAACTTTTGCAACCATTTCAAAATAGTTTAGACTATTTTGAAACAGTTCAGACTATTTCTAAATAATTCATACGGTTTGTAAATAGTTCATACTCTTTCTAAAGCGTCCATACGGTTTGTAATTCTCTAAATCATCTGGATCATTTCTAAACCGTCTGAATTATTTGCAATACAACTATACGGTTTGCAGATTTTACAATTGTTGGACAGGAAATACAGTTTTATAGCATTAATCCCGCAACTGCTGAGGCCGACAATTAATTTATTATAACCAACAAGCCCGTTTTTAAACATAGTTTCTTGGGCTATTTTACTACAATTACCCAATTATTTTCAATGTAAAAGACGCTTTGCAAACCGTCTGGACTATTTCAAATCCGTTCATACGCTTTGAAAACGATACCGTCTAACGTTATGAGCCACCATACCCTCATGTGATAAATTAAATGGCCCATATCTCGGAAACTAAAACGATGTTACATTTGATATTACAAATGATATCAAAAGACTTGAAATATCAATATTTGAAAATTATTTGTGAAAGAAAAACATTTGAGATGGTCGCTTCTGGCGTCGTTGTTGTCATCAATAACAACAATAATTTTCAAAATTAGTAAAAAAATAAATAGCTACTAACTTACGATTATTTCTATTATTTTGATTGAAACTATTTATTTAGCACTCTTTGATACTAAAGAAAAGACAACTCCGATTAGTGAATTATGCGCCAATCGCTGACATACCATCTTTAAATTATGATTTTGGATAAAATTAATACAGCATTTGCAGCTGAACAAAACTAGTCGGTTGTTCTCATTTTAAAGCGAATCCATCATTGTTTCAGAATTTCCTTTGTCACATGACCACCAGTAGTATAATAGGAACAGATCTACGTAAATAGCCATTAATAGTACAACCTGTTGAGGGTTGGGTGGGGGGTGTGCACACAATGAATTGAGGACAGGGGTGTAATAGATTTCAGGCTATTATATTTGCAGTAGGTGTGGCTCATGTTTGCTTTCTGTTTAAACATGGATACTACCTACAGCTTGTAAGCTATTTTTTTACTGCATCAGTTTTGTAGTATAATAGAAGCAGATTCGCATTAACAAAACGTGAAACTTATGTGAGTGAAAGTATGTTTGTAGAATATGATGATACTACAGTAAGAAATTGGTAAAAATGCGAATGTTTGTAAACATAAATCTTTGGAATGTTTGACAAGTTTTGTTTTGAGATAGTTTGTGAAGTTTGTTGTTAAGAAAGAATTTATTAGTATTGTGAAGGAAAATATGAAAATGTTGTGAAAAAGACTTTTATTACTTTGGTGAAACTGTGTAAGAGCTTATTTTTTGGTTATAGATTGTTTGTACAGACAGAGCCCCCTGGAATTTATGTTTGTTGAGTAAATATTGCATGTGTGTTGGTAATTAGATTTTGATTTTAGTACATTGTATGACTTTTTGTAATTAATTTTACTTTTTACATCGGTTTGAATTATTATTTTTATCCCATTGGTACATTTTGTTTGAATATTGGTTTGAGCATAAGATCAATAGTGAATACTGATTAGCCATTTGAGGTTTGTTGATAGATCATTTGATTTTGCCTAAAACATTTATATTCAATGAGCTTTATTGGTGAGTAAGTATACGCTTTAGACAATAACTAAAAGCGTAACATAATTTGTACAAACTATGCTAAATTAGTAATAATTATAAAGAGTTAATCTAACTGGATTATAGGAATTTTTGAGCCCTTGAGAGAGAAAACATAAACCTAAAGCGCGAGTTGTCTTGATTCAAGGAATATACGTTTGAATCTATTGTTTGAATCTAAGTTGTTCGAAAGAACAAAGTATTATTTTTAGTAAGCACACTGATTTGACTTTACTAATAAAAAAATAGGTTAATTTTCAGGGAATAGTAATTAATATATGGGTTTAAATATGTCTTTTAAAGCAGCAACGTCATATTGTTATAATAAATAGACAGTTCTTTAGGTATCAACCATATTGCTTATACGTATCTATGCTTTATATATTGGCGGAAACAATTGTCAAATGTTTACATGTAACTAAGCTATATGTGATACCGAAAATCAACTGCAAACGGTTTCGGGAATGATCACCAAAGCATTTATGGTAGACAATTTCTGTTAACATTAACTTTTAGTTTTATGGTAGATAAAATGAAGGAAATTCGTGCATTATTTTGTACAATATTGGTTGAAGGAAATGCTAATACACAATAGTTGACGCTAGCTAGTGACCGTGTGGAGTCGGGAGGTTGCAGAATGCTTCGATAATTTGGTGCTTATTTAACTGGAGTGCAGGCTTGGCTTTGGTACAATACAATAGCTTTGATATCACTTTTCATTGTATTCCCTCTGTGACATGAAATAGAAATCACAATGACAACGTGAGCGTAAAATAACCATACTATACTACAATATATACACAAGGCATAACATCATAATGTACAGATATAGCCTGAGAAAGTCCATACTGTACTGCCTATTCTGTGTATACCATACTCTGCAAATAAAGCGGATGTCACAGCAGCAATTGTGGTGATAGGCCAGCCTGACCTTCACCTTCCTGCTTGTTTGTTTCGTTTTTCTATTTCCTTTTTTAATTTAGTATCTGGTACAAGACATCTCTGTGTGATGTATGCCTGGTTGATACATCCGCTCACGGGACATCTGACAATATACAATGCATGCTTAACCTTCGTACAAAGAAGTGTATCACAGGGACAAAGTGAGACAACTCCAGACAAATAGAGTGGTATACTTACTTGGCCCGTTTGCCTCTCTGTTTGATATAAAGAGTGATTCCCTCCTTGTCATAGGAGTGTCCGCAGCTGGTGTTCCTCACTGGGTCTATCATCTGCTTGCCCGTGTACGGACACTTGAGTGACTGCGTCTCCTCCTGCACCATGAAGTCTTCACCTTCAGGGATTTCTTCCCCTTGGGATTCTGCGTATGAAAACGCAGTATTTATATGGTTATATGTGACTGTATATAATAGAGACACAAGTGTCTATAATAGAGACATAAGTGTCTATAAGAGTAACATAGGTGTCTATAATAGAGACATAAGTGTCTATAATAGAGACATAAGTGTCTATAATAGAGACGTGAGTGTCTATAATAGAGACATAAGTGTCTATAATAGAGACATAAGTGTCTATAATAGAGACTTGAGTGTCTATAATAGAGACACAATTGTCTATAATAGAGACATGAGTGTCTATAATAGAGACATGAGTGTCTATAATAGAGACATGAGTGTCTATAATAGAGACATAAGTGTCTATAATAGAGACATGAGTGTCTATAATAGAGACATGAGTGTCTATAATAGAAACATAAGTGTCTATAATAGAGACATAAGTGTCTATAATAGAGACATGTGTCTATAATAGAGACATAAGTGTCTATAATAGAGACATAAGTGTCTATAATAGAGACTTGAGTGTCTATAATAGAGACATGAGTGTCTATAATAGAGACATGAGTGTCTATAATAGAGACATAAGTGTCTATAATAGAGACATGATTGTCTATAATAGAGACACACTTATCCAAATGACATGAAACCTATACAACTAATATAAAAGGTTCGTAGCAGCGGTCAGCAGGGACTGTCTACAATGAATCACAAACTCTCAACTACTGCATTAAATACCAACAAAATATTAGAAGTCGTTTACCTCCGGCAGCAGAAGAGACTATCCTATCAAACTCTTTTAGACCTGCACTGCTGGAAACAGGCGGAAGTTTATCTTGGCCCTTTTTATACAATTCATCCAGTTTCTCTGTAACATCGTCTGCCTTGATAGTGGAGTTTTTAATCTACAATAAATCATACCAGCTGCTTCCTAGTGTGTGCTTGGACACTGTACTCTAGTGTGTGGTCAGACACTGTACACTATAGTGTATGGTCAGACACTGCACATTAGTGTGTGGTCAGATACTGTACCCTATAGTGTACACTAGAGTGTGGCTGAAGACTTTACTCTAGCATGTGGTTGGACACTGTACATTAGTGTGTGGCCTGACACCGTACTCTACTGTATGGTCAGGCACATACACTCTTGTGTGTGGTTGGACACCGTACTCTAGTGTGTTGTTGGACACTGTACACTAGTGTGTGGTCAAAGATATGGCTATTACATAGGAGCTGGGTGGATTGTATGTTTGCTCATTAATAACAAGTGAAAACAGGAAACATTACATTTCACACACATTTCATATCTAATAAACATGATGATTGGCTTGATAAAATCATAATCAGTTTCACAAATCCCTCTTGAGAGGAGACCATAAATAGCAACAGTTGAGGGTGAAAAATGAAAAGCAAATCTAAATACTAGTAAGCAGAAATTACAACTTCTATGTAGGGTTAATTCCACATTGCCAGCTAACGTGGCATTTATATTCTGAAAGACAAGTGACCAAAGCGTTTATGATAACATAACGCTTGAAAGAACTAACCAAACTGGACTTGTGACCATGGGCGACCTAGGGAGCAGCTTTGGTATAGTGGTTAAATTGCAAAATTTGTGTGCGACAACTCCAGCGATCGTATCTAATAAAAGTTGTAAGTGGTGTTGGGAGGAGCATTCAGCCACAATCTCTCCTGAACCACATATCACACATGGTTCTACCACCACTGTAAGACCTTTCGCGCCCCCAAAGAAAGGAATACCACAATGACTTCTCACCGGTGCTTAAATCAAGGTAGGTGACTTTATAAGCAAATGTAACTAACCAAATTCTTGACTTGATCCAAGCAGCTTGTGTATAAGTTAAAATCTTGTTCCATTTCCACATACTCCCTCATCAATGCTCTGTATTCCTCGATGCCTTCAGCCGCATCAGATGTGTTAAGACTGAGGTGCTCATTAACAAACTCTGGTAACGTAGAGATGCCATGTTTGATATACTGATCGTTAGACTTGAACAGAGCGACTGCCTGGTCTAAATGGTTGGCCATCGACTATAATAATAATAAGCACAATTTAAATAAAGATGTAGTTGTAGGACATATAATATATTCAGCCTAGCTGGCTAAACTTCTCCAGACCAAACTACGAATGCTGGATTAGTCCACGAACAATAAAAAATAATAATAGCATTCATAGGCAGATCATGTGTTTTAAAATAAAAACTGATAACATGGCTTGGCAAAAATTGTTTTCGATTGTGCAGCAATATTATCCTTCAGTACATTTTAAAGCTGACTTTTTTTATATTTAGATATGATAATTCAGTTTAGGTTGCATTCAGATAAACAATGCGTAGGGGAGTCATTGAGTCTTTATCAATGAGTACCATTTAAAGGTATTTCTCTGTCCATGTAAAACATGGACATGATGTGCTTGTACAACAAAAACTTTGGCTAAAGCAAGACTGGTTTACTGCTTCCCACAAACAAAACTACAATAATATTACATTCATTAAATCAGTTATATGCGACATAATATATTTCAACAATTCAAGACCTGTGACATTCTCATAGTTTGACTCGTTGAAATTACATTCAGTTGCTGCTGGTTTGCGCATTGAGTCAAGGTCACGTTTGTTTCTCAATGACCCTACCTACCTGGCCTGTTGCTTAACATCATTGCTACAAAAATGCTTATTGTTGCCATGTTTTTTGCACCAATTAATATTATTTCTGAATGTGCTTGTTTAAGCGAAAAATTATTCTATGTGTGTAGGGTAGCCGCAGCCATCCTAAGATCAGTGACGAGTCTCTCACAAACACAAGGAACAACATGCATACACAGCGCATGAGCAGAAAAAGCCAGTATTTTTTCCAAATTTGGACAAACTATTAGAAAGGTTATATTGTTTATTATTCAATGTTATTGTTGGCTTAAGACTGATTGAGAAACTCTATAATCAGATGATTATCGCTAGAGAATCACGATAAAGGTGTGTAGAGGAGGAGGAAGGTATTCAACTAGCTTCATGTGTAACAGTTCTATAATGCAGTCGAGCAGAAACAACAGAGCTTCATAGACAAAATCAATTTTAGCATGTCTTTCCTTAGATTATAGATGGTCTCCTCTTCAGCTTGTAGAGTGATCTGGAGATTCTCGAGCTAACAGACGGTGCTGCGCAAACAACGGACTTCCAGCACTTTTAGGAGCTGGGTAATGGTATGAGCTTACACCTTTGATTTGACACCAATAATGAAATACACTTCCGCTGAGAACCAGATATCCATCAATAAAGCCCAGATCTACATGCTGACTATAACTATTATGCATTTCATTTTTTGATCTCACTGAAAATAGAGGGTAGGTGAATAAGTCTAGCCTTTTGTACCTGCGAGTCTAATGTGTGACACAGGCAGCCATTATAATATAGCTGTGTATGTAATGATAATGAATTGCTGAACATTAATTAATGACAACAATTGTTACTTATTACAACACCATCGTCACTATGTCACGGGTCAACTGCTTGACCCTTGACAGGTGATGAAAAATGATGGCTTGCCAAACAAATTTATAATTCAAGCCTGATTTTTACCTGTCATTTTCACAGCTCATTTACCATCAAAAATTGTTAAATAGTA
This sequence comes from Cryptosula pallasiana, assembly GCA_945261195.1. Classification (NCBI taxonomy): domain Eukaryota; kingdom Metazoa; phylum Bryozoa; class Gymnolaemata; order Cheilostomatida; family Cryptosulidae; genus Cryptosula; species Cryptosula pallasiana. Next base: position 4,859,112 of record OX183139.1, read on the forward strand.
GAGTACAGGCACGAGCCATTGTCGAATGGCAATGCCGTGAGGCGATAGCATTACTTTTGCCGCTACTAGCCACAGTAATGAAACTTGTCATACATGCAAAGTCCAAACATTTTTTGTGACAAGTTCTAAAAGCTAGAAGCAACAACCAAGTGGATCAGATGCGAATCCCGCCCTTTACTGATACCATGAGACTTGCCAGAACCCACCGAAATTGCATTGTCAAGATGAAAAGCAAAGGTGTTGACTGGCTGTGATAAAACCACTACCTCAAACAACAAGCTCACAAAAACCCTTCAAATCCTCATTGAAAAACAGCAGAAGAACATTGAAATAAAAATCAGCAAACATTGATCATTCTTTCACCAAGAAAATAGAAATCACTCATGCACACTCTGATGCCGAAAATGGAAAAATAATGCCATGCTTTATGAACTCCCACTCCCACATCCTGACTCTCTCAAACATGCGAAGACCAAGAACCAAGCATAATTAAATAAGAGGATTTCAAACATACAAGTCACCGACTTGAGGTCTTTAGATTGGGCAAGACCACCAACGACAAACATGCTGGGCTCGCCATGCTCACACTTGATTATGAAAAAGCAAAAACCGGTTTGATTAAATGAGTAAACTCTTGTTGCGCTCTGAGTGTTTCTTTCCTAAACCCGATGTAAACAAACACTCCATCAGTGAAGAACACTCTTAACGAGTTACTGAACCCACGCCACGGAAATGTCATCCTGAGCGATGACTTGAACTTTCCGGGCTGGGACTGGAGAAGGCAGGAGCTGAAACCAAACTGCCAGCACCCAAACCTCCATGAGGATTTCAAGACCTTCCTCAATGATAACGTTATGGTACAGGAGGTCATTAAGCCAACCAGAGAGGACAACACCCTTGACATGTTCGCCACAAACATGCATGAACGGATAAATTAAACAGAGATAGTTCCAGGTATTAGCGACCACAGAGTAGTGCTCACCGAGATATCAATGGGACTGAAGAGAAAGAAGCAGGCACCTCACAAGATCTGGTTGTATAAAAGGGCAGACTGGAAAGGCCTGAATGAATATGAATCCAACGAACTAAAATCCATCAATGAAAAAGCATGTGTTGATGAGTCCTGGAACACCATCAAGGACACTGTCAAAAGAGGCATTGACAGATTTATTCCATCGAAAATGTCAAAGCTCAAACGATCATTGCCGTTCATCAGCACTGACCTTGAAAACAAAATTCGATTGAGAGACAGACTGGAGAGGAAAAGTAGGGCCTCTGGCAGACTCGGTATTGAACTGCGTTATAAGGAGATCAAAAGTCAAGTACAGCAACAACTCAGACATGAACATTGCAAATATGTAGAAAACATCCTCACTGACGACGAAAACCCCAGTGGTGTCAGCAAAAAATTTTGGTCCTACCTCAGGCACAAAAGATCAGATGACTGCAGTATAGGCACCCTCAGAGATGGAGATCGACTGATCACTGACGCTGCCGAGAAGGCAAAGCTGCTGAACAGACAGTTTCAGTCTGTGTTCACCACTCATGGGGCCCACCAGACACTGAAATCCGACACTGAAAACCTGCAACCATGTATAATGCATTCGATTGTAGTCTCCCAATCCGGCGTACTCGCCGAGCTAATGCGAATCAATCCTTACAAGGCTAGCGATCCTGACGATATTGGCCCTCATGTTCTTAGGGAACTGGCACATTCTCTGTGCAGTCCCCTTACAGCACTATTCCAAAAATCTTTGGACCATGCGAGAGTACCTAATGACTGGAAAAAAAGCACAGGTCTGCCCAGTATATAAGAAAGAAGACAAATACCTACCGGGGAACTACAGACCGATAAGCCTGACTAACGTCACATGTAAGATCCTGGAACATATAGTGACAAGCCAGTTGGCAAAGTTTCCGGAATCAAACTGTAAACTAAATGTTAACCAGCATGGGTTTAGAGGTCAAAGGAGCTGTGAAACCCAACTGGTTGAACTTGTGACTGACGTTTCGAAACATCTGGATGATGGAAATGAGGTTGATGCCAGATTCCTGGACTTTGATAAGGTGGAACATCTAAAACTTATACAAAAGCTTAATGAAATCGGAGTGAACCATCAAGTCAGTCAATGGATAAAAGAACTTCTCCACGGGCGCTCACAAACAGTTGTAGTAGATGGCCACAGCTCCTCACCTTGCCTAGTGACATCGGGTGTCCCACAAGGATCTGTCATCGGCCCCATATTATTCCTAGTTTATATTAATGACCTTCCAGACTCAGTGCTTTCTCGAACACGCCTCTTTGCTGACGATACAGTGATATACAACCTCAGCAGTGACAGTCACCAGCTACAGAAGGACCTAGCTACAGAAGGACCTAGAGACGCTTCAAAAGTGGCAGGTTTCCTGGAATTCAACCCACTTAAATGTGAGCACATCAAATTCAGTCGAAGAAAAACAAGAGGCAACATAAACACCTATTTCCTCCATGACATCGAGATACCAAAGACTACCAGTGTCAAATATCTATGTGTAAAGTTGGAGAGCAGCCTGCGCTGGAATGATAACACCACCTACTTAGCCAACAAAGCATCAAGCTGGCTTGGTTACGTGAGAAGAGTGATCCCACCTACACTACCCCAATTAAAAGCAAAGGCGTACACCACCCTAATTAGACCAATTGTGGAGTATTCCTCCACAGTGTGGGATGGCCAACTAACAAATGCTCAATCCATCAAACTCGAAGCTATCCAGAGACACGCTGCTAGAAATGTACACAACATTCCTAGAACAGACCATCAGACAAGCACAACCAAACTTCTCGAAAAATTGGAGTGGCAAACCCTGGTACACCGAAGAGAGAGGAGAAGACTCGGCTTATTTCGGGCAATGCACTTTGGAGAAATAGCTACCACCATCTCAGACTACATAGACCCCATCCTCACCAGAGCAGCACTCGGAGACACCACCAACAGTACCTAATACCTCACTGCAACACCGAGTTGTACAAAAAGTACTTCTTTGTTTCAACAGCCAAGATGTGAAATTGTCTCCCTGTTTCTTGTCCTCTACTCTCAGCACCCACCCCCCCCCCCCCCCCCCCCGTGGCAGGCTAGGATCAGACGTTCGTTCTGCCCTGGCCTGTGTTGACGATCCGGAATGATAAACGATATATTATTATGAGCCAGCCACATCGTTAGAATCTTCAGAAGAAGAAGTGAGTACACTTCAAGTAGTATAAATAATAATAATTTGTTTACCTGTCATATCATCATCATCATAAGATTTACTTATGACGATGATGATTATCATGATGATGATGGTCATGATGATAATAGATATGACAGGAGGTAAACAATATCTCCTTTTTTAGGGTCAAACAATAAACATGTACCAAATTTTTGTATCACACTGACACTGACTCAGCATATAAAATGAAGTGTTTTATCGGTAAAAACTACAGAAGAAGAAGATGGAACAGTTTAAAAATAACAGAAAAATAAGAACAGTAGAGTAGTAGTAAGTAAGCACAGGGGCACTGCAGTGAGTAGTAGTTGCAAGCATGTCTCTTTGCCTAAGTCCACTATCATACACCCTACACACTGCGTTAGTAAGTAATAATAAAATAACACAGATAAAACTGAGAGATGAAAGTGAAACGGCATGGAAAACTGATCTGATTAGTCATTTATATGGGCTATTGACCAAGCAAATCATTGTCGGGCGATAATTGGTTGATTAAAGCGCACTTTTGTAAACGTCCTCCTTTCAAACACAGCTATTCCGTTATAGGCATTTGTTTATCGTTTCCTTTTGGTCCGGATCTGATAAATCTGAAAAGTCGTGGCTTAAAATTAATAATAATAACACAATGACCGCAGAAATGCAGTAATGTTTCTTTCTCATCTGTACTAGAGTATTAGCCATGGTCTCAATAAATTTCTGAGGATAAGCCCTCACAAAATTTAGTTTGCGTTTTCCTGCTAGTTGCTTATTTATCATTACAATTATTATTATTATTATTATTATTATTATTATTATTATTATTATTATTATTATTATTATTATTATTATTATTATTATTATTATTATTATTATTATTATTATTATTATTATTATTATTATTATTATTATTATTATTATTATTATTATTATTATTATTATTATTATTATTATTATTATTATTATTATTTATTATTATTATTATGATAATAATTATAATATTATAAATAATAATAAATAACAGTTATTGTTGGTGGTTTGGTAGTAAAAATAATAATGATAATTGAACAAATAATGATAATAATCAATAGATGAATAATAATAATAAGCAATAGACTAGTAGTAGAGAGACTATGAAAAGAGCTTTATGAGTATTTCAAATTATTGTTAAATGTGTAATAATAAATGCCACTCACTTCACTCATTATTATTATTATTAATTAATAGATAACTTAAATATTTTTATCTAATCTTAATCTAATGTATATTATTATCATAGGTCTCCAAATATACCTGCCCTGAGCCACACCGGCTCCTGAGAATTTTGTGCAAGCATTTTTGCCAATGGCCCACTACTATTATTATTCATAATGATTATGTGACTTTGTTTGCTTGAACACATCATCTACTAGGGATCTGGTCGTTCTTCTCCATGTTTTTTTTCATCATTTATCTTCATGCACTTCCTCATGAGGTGAAGAAGTCATGAGGTCAAGAAAGTGAGGACATGGGACTCATGTCCTCACTTTCTTGTTCCATCTATCTATTTACTTTTTTACTCTCTGTTTTGAATGAGTTTTCTCCTCTTTGGGTATTAGATTGGCTCATTGGTTTGAATATTTTTATTTTCCATGGATCTACTCAGCTTGCATCTCTTGCCAGCATGCATTCTCAGAGTGTTTTATTACTTTTTGGAGTAACTCGGTAATAGCTTCTGCGATTACCTCTGTAATTATGTTTTGTTCTTGTTTGTTTAGTGTCCAAATTTTTGGTGATTGCTTTTAAGATTTTGTCTTCGTAATGTTTCCAGCATTTTGGTAGAATATCTAAATTGTATTAAATTATTGCTTCTATCTTTCAAACTCTATGTTTTTAAAGGGAAATATCCCAAATTTTGGAAAATTTAATTTGCTGTCAGTTGACACATTGTTGTATACGTTCGCTATGAGACAATTGAAAAAGTGAGTTTTTTAGCTGGAAACTTGATATATTTATGGGGTCAAAGTTGCAAAAGAAGCTACCATGTTGCAAGTAGTCTAGCACTGTTTGTTATATCTTGAAATATTTTGTTTTTCATTGTTTTTCCTTCCATCTTTCACTTTCTTGACTGGATAAATCATATGACAGACATGGAATGAGAGGCAGTTGACCAACTCATGTTCTCCACCCGCCCATTTCATTCCCCGCCCTTTCCATCCCCCACCCCTTTCATCCCCGCCCATTTCACCCCCCTCCCCATTTCCTCTTAGGCATTATTGTGCTCTTAAGATTGCTTTTTGTGGTCAGTTTAATCAATTACTAAGCACCCCATTCGCTAGGTGATGCTCTCAGCAAGTCTTTCATTTCTTTTAGTTGTTCCACTCAAATTTATTTGGTTGCTGAGATAAGCAGTTTGTTCTGCATCAATTTTATTATCAACGATGTGTTTTGTTATGTCGTCCCCACTTGAAGATGCTCTATTTTGTATTTTTGAAAAGAGAATAACTCTCTTTTATTTTACAGTTTTTCTGGTTTTAATATCCTAATCTTCGTTTGGTAGAGATAGGTAGAATCTCTTGGATTCACAAATATTGCACCTGTCTCACCTGTAATGGGCTCTTGCTATTCTTTCGTATTTTGTTTAATATTAATCCTTAAGTATCATTTTAAATTCTTTTTTGTTTTAATATGTTCACAATATATTTTTCTTTTTTATTTATTCAAATCTTTATTTTAATCAAACTCATATTTTGCTTTCAACTTTTCTGACTCTTGGAAGATATTTTTATTACTGAAAAGAATGATTTTGTGATACTTTTGTTGTTATCAAATATATTGTTTAATCGCGTAAATTTTAAAAACAGTGTGTTAATCTTATAGCTAAAGGATTGTTTATTGATGTCAGGTTGTAGTGAAGACTGATGTGGAAACCTGGCAAGTCTTAAAACCGAAACCTGGATGAAACGAAGCTAATCTAAGCTGAGATACATCATGGCTACCTCCGAGGTAACTCCTGGTTTGATCCACACAAATTATTGAGTGTAAAGTTTTACAAGACGTCACAATGACTCAAGCATTTTACTTTTTGTAGGATGGCGCTGACATATTTGAAATCACAGACTTTACCACAGCTTCTGATTTTGAGAGGTGAGTGGTAGACACATCGGGTTAGTTTTTTTCACCATTAACAGACCTACATACGCTGCAAATTAGACTGTACACATGCACTGTTGGTGTCGTAAAGTTATAATTTTCAAAAATTTTAGGTTTGTTGCTCGGCTGGAAGAGGTGATACATGAATGGAAGCTAACGTCTGCTCCACCATTTCTCTTCAATGACAAGGTTTGTATCGTCTGCTGGACCAGCCCGTTGTTAGTTTATAACGCTATTGTTTTCTTTTTTGTGTCAGTGACGTGCTAGCTTTACACTGAGCTCTTCTGTACCAGGAGTTTAATGTAAGCTCAGCACAATGGCGCTCAATATCTGAAGAAGTCAGTTTTATCAACTTCCCGTTTGTTGTGACACATCACTACATTACCCATAAGCCTCAGCAGATGGGAGATGGTGACGCTGACTCTACACAAGAAGTGGTAGATTCGCGGACAGGAGTTTCTAAGTCAGTCAAAGGTTAGAGATTGTGCCACAACTAACCATCCAATACGATGGTTTGGTTTTTTGGCTCCAAATTTGAAATGTGACACTCTCGAATCTTGTATGGTTGTAGATAAATGGCCGACAGCTCTACGAGACGTTTATCATGACAGCCAACCATTTCCTAGCAAAGCGCATTGCTTGTGTCGCTGGTTCGGACTCACCAGTTTTGTAATTGTCTCCCCCAGCTCATACGCTCTCACAGATGAAAAGAGAATAAAAACCATTCTAAACGCAGCGTCTGTAGCTCTACACAACTCAACTTGGTAGGTACCGAGCTCACTCGGCCTAAAAATGAATGTATTCTTGTTGCCATGGTAATATTCATGTCGCTGTTGATTGGTGACATTTCTGTAGCCAAGTGCCGATGTTCGTTCAATCATTGGAATCACAAAGACTATTTTATTTGGGAGACTTTCAGGCGCCGGGTATATCGACGACGTTTGAGATGGTGCATTTAAACAAAGTAGCGAATAGATACAGAAACCTCTCTGGACTTGTGGAGATATTCAAAGGGAAAGTGGTGAGTCGGTGACAATAGTGCTATTTTATAGCCTTTGTTTTACAACTACAATGTCCCCTCAATCAGCTACGATATTGTAACTTGTAGAACATTCCTGTGGAGCCTGAGCCTAAGGCCTTGGTATCTATAAGAGCTACGTATCTACTACAGGACTGGGAGACTTATGTGTTTGATTGGCCACAGGCCCCACCTGGTACGTATCATCTCCGCATTTATATCTAGAGGTCTGAGCGAAATAGATAGAACCTAGGAAATACGTAAACCTAAAGTATTGTCAGGGTTTTACTAATTGTCCAGCTGTACCATCATTTCCTGCTTTACCAAGTAGTGATTTATTTTAGCATTGTTTACATGAGCTCTTTTCTACCACCAGACGAATTATACAAAAAGTGAAATATTATTTCCAACAAAAACTGTTGATAACGATATATAAATACATGCTAACTTCGCTGTTCACTCGCAGATATGGAGGACAATGTGGAGTCGTCTTCTATTGGTTGGACTGGAGTGTCCACTCTACCATTTGGTACCTGCCAGAATCCTATAGAGAACCTACACCTGTACGCCATGTGGTGTAATATGTCGGAGGAGGTAATCACTGATAATGAAGTGTACAGGTAAGTGTGCACTTACACCTGGGTATTTACCTTTGTATGTAGACACATTTGTATGTACTGAGCTTGATATGTACTTACTCTTTTGTATGCACTTGCTTGTGTACTTACTTGTGCGTACTTACGTGTGTGTACGTACTTACTTGTACTTATCTACTGCAGTGATATAGAGCCAATGAATGCTCCCATTTGGACTGTACAAGTTACCATGTCAAAGAACATTGCTGGTTTGTTATGTAAGTCGCTATAATTGGCTAGAACTGTGTGTTCTTTCCATTCGAAAGTCTCAGCAGAATTAAAAGGTTTAATTGGGATTTTCCACTATTGCTGGAATTACCAAGTGCTTATTTTCCTTGAGCTGCTTATGCCTACATCCATGATTAGTTATTCAGCGATATTTCTAATCCGCGAATTCTTTTTTCACGCCATAAACTGTTTCCTGTTTTAGTAAAGTTTTTGTTAAAAATTGAAAAATTACGATTTTGTAAAATTGAAGAATTTTTTTATATTTATTATTATCCAGTGAAAAGTGATATTTTCTGTTAAGTCCTTTACTGTACTGCTGTAGTAAAGTGGTAGTTGGTTATATTTATTTTGGTAAGACAACTCCTTACTTTCGAGTTTGAGGAGTGGCCGCAGTACATGTGTCGTTAGACTGAGAAATCAAATGCTTATTTGTTTGGCAGCTGAAAGTATGCGAAAGTTCTCAGAGTTGTGCAGAAGCTCGGCCACCTTTGCACAGGTGATTGGCAGCAGGGAGCCGAAGAGTGATGAGTCAGGTAAGATCTGTGGGTGATGTCGGACAAGAATTGTTGTTGAAATTTAAAATGAGTTGTGGGCGGAGTTAAAAAACAATGTGGGTGGAGTCAAATAAGAATTATGGGTGGAGACTAATAAGAACTGTGGGCGGAGTCAAGTAAGAGCTGTGGGCGGAGACAAGGAAGAACTGTAGGTGGAGTCAAGGAAGAAATGTCGAGAAAGTTTGCAGATTCTCACAATTATTATAGATGAATAAAATGTAATATCGTTTTATGACATTTTACATATCTTCTGTTATTCGACTCAAGAATTCTCCGTCTGCCAATCTGTTGAGAGTGTTGGGGGTTTGATCACATGGTAACTAATATGTCTGTTAGTAGCGGAGCTGACCAACGCGCTGGAGAGACTCACAGAACCACAGACACAGTACAATCTTCCCTCCATGTCAAAAGTATCTAGAGTTGTAGAAGACAGCAGGCTGAGGCTTAGTGGTCGGGCACAGAGACAGTCACCTATACCCGTACACGTGCTCAACAAAATGCTTCTGGTTAGTTCACATGTCTATGCTAGTATTACTGTGTGTGGTGCATAGACATCTGGGTGAGTCTGTGAGATGTATGTCTTTTGGTTGTAGCATATATTCCCCGATGCCAGGGAGGAGGAGGTTAAGAAGGATGAAGCGCCTCCAGTTGACGCAGAGTGGGTCAAGGTCGGTAGTACGTACTGTATATCTTGTTATTGTTTTTGTCCGCAACCTTGTTGTTTCTGTCTGTAGATTTGTTGTATTTCTTTTATAAAAGTTGTGCAGAAATGAGAAATATTTTCTATGCAAATAGATAAAACAGGTAGCAACCATTGCTTTGAACATATTTTACATTTATCACAGAAACGATATCACAGAAAATGAAACGATAGGCAGTAGTTGAAAAGTTTTAGTTGATAGAATTACAGCAAATACAAGTTTATTGGGCATTGAAGATGGCTTCTGTCTTTTGTATAGCATTCACAGTAGACTAAAGCCGTGGCTACACACACCTACGTTTCGTGGGTATGCGGTAAAAACGCGTCTTTTTTCTTTGCAAGCGACGTTTTTTTTACAAAAAGACGCTCAATTTCGTAGACCAACATGTTGGTCTACGAAAACGTTTTTTGCCTGACGCTTCGGTGATTGGACAATTATTAGTAAATAACCACTCTCGATTGGATAAAATATAGGGATGAAATTTGACGACTCCAGTGAACTTTTTTATAATTTAACCTTGACCTGGTCATTACCAATTGGCCAACAGTACTTTTATCAAAGAGGTTACTGTTTATTTATAAACAATTATTTATTATTTATAAACTTTAATTATTTATCACAGATAACAAATTATTTATCTAGTATTATAAATAAGTATCATAATTAAGTAATTATTATAATTTATATTTATTAAAGTTATTACATTGATTATTTTCAATAATTATGTTCTCTTTGCCTCACTGGACACTCCGTAGCGTTGCGGTGATCAATCATCTGTGTGTGTAGCCACCAGAGCGACGCTACGAAACGTTTTTTTCGTCATATTCCTACAAAACGTAGGTGTGTGTAGCCAAGGCTTAATTCTACTCCCTTTCTCTGGTACAATAGACTAACTCTGCTCCCTTTCTCTGGTGCAATAGACTAACTCTACTCCCTTTCTCTGGTGCAATAGACTAACTCTACTCCCTTTCTCTGGTACAGTAGACTAACTCTACTCCCTTTCTCTGGTGCAATAGACTAACTCTACTCCCTTTCTCTGGTACAGTAGACTAACTCTACTCCCTTTCTCTGGTGCAATAGACTAACTCTACTCCCTTTCTCTGGTACAGTAGACTAACTCCACTCCCTTTCTCTGGTGCAATAGACTAACTCTACTCCCTTTCTCTGGTGCAATAGACTAACTCTACTGCCTTTCTTTGGAACAGTAGACTAACTCTACTCCCTTTCTCTGATACAGTAGACTAACTCCACTCCCTTTCTTTGGTACTATAGACTAACTCCACTCCCTTTCTCTGGTACAGTAGACTAACTCCACTCCCTTTCTCTGGTACAGTAGACTAACTCTACTCCCTTTCTCTAGTACAATAGACTAACTCTACTCCCTTTCTCTGGTACAGTAGACTAACTCCACTCCCTTTTTTGGTACAGGAGGCATTCAAGTGCTACAAGACCGCCCCAGTAGAAAGTATCCCCTACCGCCTGGCTGTGTGCTGTTGTATTGTCAACTACTCTTTTGGTGGTCTTAAAGCTGTCGCCCATCTTTGGCATGAGTTTGTGCTTGAGTTGAGGTACCGGCTGGATAACTCTGTGTTAGTGCCTGGGTGAGTAGTAATAAGTAGCAGTTAGTAGTACTTGCGTGAGTAGTAGTTACTGTTTCACGAGGTTTCATGATTGTCTAAGTTTCTCTCTACAAATCTTTCTCTGTAGGCTGGAAAGTGGTTTGCCCAACCTGTCCCAAGGATTGCTCTATCAGAAGCTACAAATGTTGAACTGTTGTATTGAGAGAAAGATAGCCAGGGAGTCTGGTGAAAGCACTCAATCAGATTTGTCTGCTTTTACTGCTGATGCAGAACTATCCGCTGAAGATGCAGATGTTTTTACTGATGATGGAGATGAGTTCTTTGACTGTAACACAGGACCTAGCTCGTCTGCATCATTAGAAGAGGAAGTGGGTAACAAGGAGCAACCCCAAGGAAGGTTAAGGAAGTTAGACAATCTAAGGCTATTAAATGAAAACGATGATTTGTATATCCCTGTGACACAAGACCCAGCGCCTATGACTGAGGACACACTGGCTGAGCATGCTGAAGTTCTTACAAGGTATGTGATTCGTTGTAGTTCTTACAAAGAATGTGATTGGTTGAAGGCTTTACATAGTATGTGGTTGATTGTAGTTCTTAAAAGTGTAATTGGTTTAAATCTTTACAAGGTTTGTGATTGGTTGAAATCTTTATTACAAGATATGTGATTAGTTAAAATCTTTACAAGGTTTGTGATTGGTTAAAACCTTTACAAGGTTTGTGATTGGTTCAAATCTTCACAAGGTTTGTGATTGGTTGAAGTCTTCACAAGGTTTGTGATTGGTTGAAATCTTTATTACAAGATATGTGATTAGTTAAAATCTTTACAAGGTTTGTGATTGGTTAAAACCTTTACAAGGTTTGTGATTGGTTCAAATCTTCACAAGGTTTGTGATTGGTTGAAGTCTTCACAAGGTTTGTGATTGGTTGAAATCTTGACAAGGCTTGTGATTGGTTCCAATCTTTACAAGATACGTAATATTGCAGTTGCTACAAATGTATTATTGCCTGATTAGTAATATCACAATATCATTACATATTGACCGATTTCCCTCCCTTTGCTGGGTCAGATACGCTTGTCACCTATATACAGGTAGCCTAATACAATGCACACATTTACCTGCACAGGTTGGGCACTGGTGAGGAAGGAGCCACACTTAGAGCTAAAATGCAGAGTGCGAGTTTAATATCAGATATGGAGTCATTCAAGGTATGTCTGCGTCCATTGATCTCTTCTGTCTTTGCTTACGTCCATTGATCTCTTCTGTCTTTGCAATATGTAATGTATGCCTGTCGTCCATTGATCTCTTCTCTCTATGCTTACATTCATTGACCTCTTCTGTCACTGCAATGTGTAGGAAATCTCTAGCAGAAGTACTGGTGTTGTAGGCAGCGAATATAGGCAGCGTGCTAGAGGACTTTGTGAGGTGGTATTCCCCCAGGGATTACGTTGTGGAAACAGTAATAGACCCGGATAGTGGTGACACTATAGAGAAAGGTACAGTGTGTTGTGTCTATGTTGTACAGTAGTATATACTGGTATATTGTACTGTAGTATATGCTGGTATATTCTGGAATCTGTTTCAGGGTCTCTCAGTGAAAGAATGCTTGTATCTGATAACATGTGGCAGGAGGCTTGGCATAATGCCAAAGCTGTCCCAGCTAAAAGACAGAAAAGGCTGTTCAATGACACCAAAGAAGCTGAGAAGGTACTTTCTATGTTAGACATGTATGTACAGGTGCTTGTCACATACCTTGAGGGAAGGTACTTTCTATGTTAGACATGCATGTGCAGGTGCTTGTCACATACCTTGAGAAAAGGTACTTTCTATGTTAGACATGTATGTACAGGTGCTTGTCACATACCTTGAGAAAAGGTACTTTCTATGTTAGACATGTATGTGCAGGTGCTTGTCACATACCTTGAGAGAAGGTACTTTCTATGTTAGACATGTATGTACAGGTGCTTGTCACATACCTTGAGAGAAGGTACTTTCTATATTAGACATGTATGTACAGGTGCTTGTCACATACCTTTAGAGAAGGTACTTTCTATGTTAGACATGTATGTGCAGGTGCTTGTCACACCTTGAGAGAAGGTACTTTCTATGTTAGACATGTATGTACAGGTGCTTGTCACATACCTTGAGAAAAGGTACTTTCTATATTAGACATGTATGTACAGGTGCTTGTCACATACCTTGAGAGAAGGTACTTTCTATATTAGACATGTATGTACAGGTGCTTGTCACATACCTTGAGAGAAGGTACTTTCTATGTTAGACATGTATGTGCAGGTGCTTGTCACATACCTTGAGGAAAGATGCCTTTTATGTTAGACATGTATGTACAGATGGTTGTCACATACCTTGAGAGAAGGTACTTTCTATGTTAGACATGTATGTACAGGTGCTTGTCACATACCTTTAGAGAAGGTACTTTCTATGTTAGACATGTATGTGCAGGTGCTTGTCACATACCTTGAGAGAAGGTACTTTCTATGTTAGACATGTATGTGCAGGTGCTTGTCACATACCTTGAGAGAAGGTACTTTCTATGTTAGACATGTATGTGCAGGTGCTTGTCACATGCTTCTGCTGTTGTATAATAGGCATTTTGGACTCCTGTGAATCTCTGCCAAAACGGGTGAAATTTTTTATTCGGCAACTGCAGTTTATGTTTTTTATAACTCTATACGAAATGCAGGTTTTATTGTACAGGGAGTTGTTCACCCTTGATTCTTGATCTGAATAAGTACAGTTCCAACCACTTTTATGTTAACTAAAGTTACAAGAATGTTGAGACCCAAGATTACATTTCTCATTGCAAATAATAAATGTTTAAAGCATTTCGTAATTACTTTTGGGCACATTTATGGGGAAGAACTGGTGCTGTAATATTATGAATAAAATTGTTCAAAATAATTATCGTTACTAAATATTATTTGTTATTGTTATTATTTAATTTATTTTTTTTATTATTCTTGATAAAAAATAGTTCTTTATTTATTGTTTCTTAAAAATGATAAAAACGTTTTATTATGGTGTTTTTCACAATTATTATTATCAATCTCCACTTTACTTAGAACAAAAGACCACAACTCTGTATCAACTGAATTAACGTTTTTTAATGTTTTGGCACGGAAATTCTGCTAGAATAGTTGTAAAAATTTGCCGTTGAGGACATTTCGGTGCCAATTTTTGCGATTGCATCGACCATCATGATCTGCCACTGCCCAGTGTTTTAGTTTGATTAGTTCTACACCTGCCACCTATTGCAGGTGCTACATTACTTGTCTAATATGAAGCCTGCAGCTGTTGTCCTTCACCTTCTACCTCTCGCGCTACAGTCCGCCATATTACTCATCAAACAACAAGGTAACACCTGTACGTATCCTTCAGAATTGTCATATTGTTTGTGTATAGAAGCATTGCACGTTTATAGTTGCATCGGTAGGAGATGAGCTGATGCCTTCAATAGCTCCCTTGGTTACGACCTTGACCTCACAGCTAGAGGATTGCACTAGACTTAGCATACAGTCAGCCACACAGTACGCTGATGTAATACACTACATTCAGACCGCGGAACTTGTTATCTCTCGGGCCAGATCTCTGCACCTCAAGTTCGCTTGTGACGATAACAACAAGGGAAATAAACATGTGGAAGAGTTTGTGTCGGAGTTGATGAGCCAACAAGAGGTGAAGGTCATTGGTGCAGCAAGAGGCCCCGTCGGAAAAACTCTTGCCGAGATGTTTAGAGAGAGTCAAGTGAGTGTAATACTTGTATGAGGAGTTGTGTTCTACTTTTGTGTGTAGACAACTCCATGCATTGGCCGTAGTATATTGGTTACATTTCTGTATATAATTATGTTTTACAATGTGTTATTACAGAATAAGCACAGCTGGAATGGACCACCAGTGCACTCTAGTCAACAGTCTAAACACTCAAATTTATCACCTTTTCCTCCAGCCATATCCAAGGAGTATTTATTACGGCTGGCCACCCCACGCCCCGCCCCCTATTCCCAGACCCTTCCACAGCGAATGCATTGTATTCTAAATAGCTCAGAATTTAGGCTATGCGGAGCTTTCTCTACAGATAATATATTTAAATAATTATACTTTTTGCCTGAAACTTTATTTATGTTTAAGTTTTGATGATGAATAAATGCTATTTCTTTATTTGTATTTTGTTACGTACAGCTCAGTAGCAGATCTTCACGGCATGCATTGTTGTCACACGGCAGTGTATTACATAACACAGTGCAGCTGGTCGGCATACATAATTTACTCATGGTGAACGAGATGTGTTTGTTTGACTAATAATGGAAGTGTGGAAATTAATGGTTTTTAAATCACGTATTTTCTACCAAATGCGCATTAAAGTGGAATCCGTGTCACTTCCTGCTGAAACACGCATACGTTGCCACTCAGAAATATTTTAATGTTCTTGTACAAAGACCTCCAATGGAGCCTGATGCTGTACTATAACTCATAGTAATAAGAGATTTGTGTACTAGTTGTTGTTGCTTATCTATCCTGGCTCATCCTTAACATTAAGGAAAGACTTTTTGGCAGCGAAAGCTATTGCTCACTGCCTCCTCATGCATGTATGTATCTAGTATCACATCTCTAATTCATTATTTACATTCGCTGTTTTGTGATAGATAATATTCAATTGGCGTCTTCATACCATATGGCTGGTGTGAGATAGATCAGTGCAGTAGCACGGGGTAAACACATTCATTACAGTTTATCTGCGCTTGTTTATCATCGTGGCCGAACAAACATGTTTCCTGATAGAGTACAAAGTGTACAAGTTTATTCGTGTTCATTGAAAGGATGCTGGTCAACATATGATTTCACTTCTTTTGTACTGTTATTTATTTTTTTCATTGGGAACTGGATATCTCATTACCATCCAAATAATAAAAAATACTAAAACACTTTCTACTAGCTACAATTGAAGGAGACTGGGAGGTCAAATCAGTGATAGCATAATAGCTTTGACTAATGGACTGATAATTACAATCCACTAACACAGAACCCTCAATGCATGATTCATTATGATTTTCAAATCTAAGACTCATCATCGCAAAGGTAAATCCAGCCCATTGCATACTATCTAATATTAGTTGCATGAATAACTCCATGACATCGTATTTGTGAGTAACTTTGGGCGTTTTTCTCAATCATGACCTCAATATTATTGGAAGTGTCGCCAAATTTTATTGCATCGACTGCGCTCGATAGAATGTTACAAATTTGCTCATAGAAATATCTGTTACTTGCAAACCGTGTTGACATAAAAGATTTTATGGAAATGATACGAAACAGGCCAGTGGTTCTCACTTTCGATTGTTTATTTACAAGAAATCTCAAGTTGTTACAGGTAAATGGTGAATGAGTTTTTAGCTTGTGGGCAGCAAAATCGGGCCAATCAGAAAAATTAAACCCATTCGCTTCTAGTCGGCCCGAAGTTAATTAATTAAATAAAGAAATAATTATTATTCCTTTTGAAGTTGGAAAGAAATACAAGCAACTTGTTAGAATACATGCTGTTAGGATTAGGTTGCATAGCAAGGCAGCGGTTCTCATGGGTGTACATTCGTGTTGTCAGCGCTCATGAATAATATCAAGATTGAATCAATGAAATGAATCATATAGCTGGCTCCCATGTCTATGATTGATGTTCTATTGGCAGTTAATTGATTCCATCTATCTTGTATCAATAGGCATCAACATATATACCCCTCCCCCACCTCTACCGGAGAAAATGCTGATTTTTCGTTTTATTGAATCTTTGCTGCGGTAATACCGTTGAAAAAACAATCAGTTAAATGCGCATAGTTGATTCATACCTATTAAAAAGTACGGCTAGGGATTGTTATTCTGTTCAGGGGTGATACTTGTAGTAAACAATGGACTCTAACTTAACCGATTGAAACAATTAGAATTGCGAGTGTAGCCAGTGTATTGCTTACAAAGCTTCATAAATTGTTGTAGTGGTCTCTCACTGCTGTTAACACTCCATTGAATCTACAACTTTAGCTAGGTTGTTTTGGCTGCAAATAGTTACCGCACGTGCTTTATACTTGTTCATATCAAGGAGCTGCAGTCGGTGCAGATTTTGAGTACATTCCGAGCTACAGCATCCCATACGTGTGCCAGCCACTGCCTGCTGCATCTCGGGAAGGTAAGTTTTACTCTAGAAGATTCTTTTTTAGTAACAGGGTCAATGTAATTTGTGTAGTTCTCTAAAACTATTTGAAATATCAGCCAATAAATGATCTTTGGAACAAACATTGTTGTGCTGTTGATTGCGATTTGATAGACTATAAGCGAGCGAAGATGAATTGTGGGTACGAATACCCGCTGTTATTATCAGCCTTTCTAATTGTGGTGAGAGTTGTTTTTGAAGACTACCACAAGTCATACCAATGATTGTCACTGGCTGTTGTCTTTTAGTCATCATATTGGACTCTAGTACCAATGGCAGGTAGTAAATAGTAAATACTTGCCTATACAAGATGCCTTCTGCTAGGAGAAAAAGCTACCAAAAACAAAGGTACGAATCGCAATTTATTTTCTCTAAACAATTTAATGCCAGCCAGAATGCCGTGTACTTTCATTTTCTCTCTATCTGGATTGTTAATGTATTTGACATCCATTGTTGTCTAGTGCCAAGTTTGCTACTGGACAATAGAGTGCTATCTTATCACTCTCTATTGTAGCTTGGCTCTATTGTTGTCTTCTGTCTCTAACCATTGTTTTACTCTTTCTCACATTCACACCCCAAATGTAATTGGCATGCTTAGTCGTTTTACAGCTGCAGTAGCCTTCCATCTTTCTAAATTCTTTTTACTGTTGAAAATGCTCTAAACTTTGGAATGAAAATAAGGCTATCTTTTGAACTGATACAGATATGAATAGTTTCTGATTATATTGATACACACAAACAGATATGCGCAGGAACGGTCTCATATTTTATTGTTATTGCTATTATTGCCCCAGTGCATGGATTATAATTGAAACCACTGGATTTAGATTTCGATGATAGTGTGCTACTACAATGAACCAATCATCATTGAAGGAATTGTACATTTGCCCTTTATAACCTTTTGACCCCCCAGTTTGTACACTCCATTGGAATGTGTAAATATTATTAATGTAACTGTTGGGGATAGATGAGCTCCTACAACTGTCTTTGTTTCTACTCGCTGGTGTAATAAACACTCTAGAGGAATTTTTGCTGCATCTCATTTGCATGAGTAGTCACTGAGCTGGTCGGAGTGAAGTTTACTGTGCAGTAGATGAGTTGCAGAGTGGTAAATTCATTACTCTTCTCCTAGTAGTAGTAGTAGTAAGTTCTGCATTCCTCATATTAAGTAGGCTTACAGGGTAAATGTGACTGGAATTTCACTTACTGGTGCAGATGTTGAGCTTTTGAACTGTTTAGTTGCTTGATCATGTCGAAAGAATTTGCTAGAATAAAACAAGGCAGAAGTTTTCGATAGTAGGTCAAAGTTGTAGAAAATAGTTTGTATTGTTTTCAACTTAAATTGTTTTGAAAAAGGAGCTTTAGGAGTTGTAGGAGTCAACAAAAACTGTAGAAGGTCAATATTATAAAGTTATCGATCAAAATGGTGGATTAAGATTTATGTTTAGAATTGAATTTGCAATCCACTCATTGTACGATCCATCAGTACCATCAGGCTAGATCTGCAGCTCTTGGCAAGTGAGGATCATCCATCAAACAGGCATTCAGCCGTGACAAGCTCTTGCTGAGTGGCTCTCTATCTATGCGCTCAACATTTGCGTTACCATTTCAGCTCCCAACGATCATTAGTGAGGTCAACAGACCTTGGCGATTCTCCTGGATATTGTCAGCTCAGACCCAGCGGATCAACGAACAAGTCTCGTAAAGTGGAATATATAAAACTAGCTCAGGCGAGGATACCTCGACTAACTGCCAGCGAGATGGCGTTAGCAGGATTCAACGATAAGCATATACTTATAGGACAAGTTGAGGAATATAATCGTAGAATACAGCTTCCTACCTTCCATATTAAAGGAAACTTCACTTCAGAAGTAAGGTTTCCACCAATACTGTGCTTTGTTACATCCTTTGTAGTCTTTGTGTGGTAATGCTTTGATTTTGAGCATTACTAAGAGACCTTAATAGCTTATTAATGGATGAGCTACGGAAACAACTCCTGGTTGAAGTGATTGCTGCTAGTAAGACCTACTACTTGTGACCACATTCTAGTGGTTAGAGTATAAAATTGAAGCATTCAACTTCTGGTTTTATATTACAAAATGCACAACTTGCTTATTTCGCGTTTGGGTCCAACCTATTTGAAAGGAAACCAGACCGAGAGTTTTTTTGAAAACCAATTACACTTTTGCTCTTTGCAGGAGGACGTGGAATATGAAGGATGCTTACGGTTCTTTCTCGCTCACGCTGATAATAACTTCACTAAAGCAATTCGTCTAACTAGCTCTACAACATGGAAGTCACTGAAACCGTTGTTGCTTGAAAAGTTCAACCTCACCGAAGGCGTAGAATCGGGAAAACTTGTTCCAATTCTGTATGCTGTCAAGGAGTCCGGTGAGGATGTTTATTTGTAAACTGCGGTTTATACAAACCCCTCACCATACACGATAAATGATTTATTTACTTCTGTGATTGTTCCTTTTTTTGGTTTGATCTTTTGCTCGGTTATCTCGTTTGGAGTGTAATGATTGGAACAGATATCAAGGAAGTTGGAATTGAAATTATTTTCAACTAATAGATTGGCAATAGAAAAATTTAAATTAGTTGTCAGCACTTTGTAGTCATAGAATGATTACTTGTACATACAGTGCCATGATGAATAATCAACAAAAAACACCAGTTTTTATCGCTTCACAATCGTCGATTTACGCGCGTCCACCATCATTTGGCTGTTCTGTTTTTTAATAGCGCCCGTCTTTCGTGGTTGCTCATTGCAAAAAAAGGAGTTATTATTCAAATATGGCAACCATAAATTTGATTGTATCGTACGATTGTTACATCTGTGGTGAGAACAATCCAGTTGTCAGATTATTGTTTGCTATAAAACAGCTCAGCTCATTGGTTATGCATACCAACCGATATTGACATTCGGGAGATGGTCAGTCATATGTGTATAGTGCATGGTGCTGATCAAACCCGCCCTTTGTCTAGCATTACACACCCTTTACCCATAATTCAACTGCACACCCATACAGCCAACATGCCTTTCAACCAGCAACTTTTGTTTCAGTGTTCTCTGCTGTGTCTGATAGGAAGACCTGTTTTATTCCAGGCGAGAGTTCGGTGCGCGATGAGGACTGCCCGCTGGTGATTGCTCTCATGGCCAGCACCCATGTACAGTTTGTACTCAAAGTTTACCAAGAAGGCAACGATGTACCAACTCTTTCGGGTGTAGACGAAAAAAATAAAGTCAGCCACACAAACAGCTTTTTCTCCGCCATGAAGAAGAAGTTAAACAAAACCAAGTCGAAAGAAAAGGTTAGTATCATTGTTTGTTTATACATCAAGTTAAATTTGGAGTTTGTATACTCATCAGCACAGGTTGAAAAGATACAAAAAGAAGTAAACCATATTTGACGTTAAATCCAAATATGACAAAACTATAGACATTTTTAGTGCCTTCCCAATCAAAACATCTTGGAAAGCAGTACAATTTCCTGTAACAACATTGGGAAACCATCAACTACTGAATAGGATAGTAGTTACTGTTTGCCGGTGACTGGTTGGTCAGCTTTGTCAATTCACCAATAAAAAGTGCATTGTGGGTGAGAAGAGATGTTGATAATGAGGTTCCATAACGGTCGTTCCTGATTTTTGTAGTATCTTTCCCCAACTCACCAGTAAAACGTGTAACCTAATCTGGCAATTTTGTCGTTGGAGACTTGTCAGCTCATTAATAGCGCTAGCTGGTGGTAATACTAACATACCATCGGCACTGTTTGGTAGTCGTGGCAATGCCTGGTTATGTCACTGCCATATTGTAACACCCCATCTAAGCAAAAGTATGTAGGCAATGCAGCGATGGCAAGTTGCTTCGGTGATCAATTACCTTTATCAATGCTTTGTTGAAATTAAAAATTTTTCAACTGTGATTCATTCTCGGTCAGATTTGCTCATTTCTTGCTACTACGGTTTAGATTCCCCCTAACACAACTCATTGCTATACTACTCCACCAAAAGGCCTTTTACCATCTATTTGTCATTTAAATCCCTCTTGATCTCATCAGATATTAAATGAATGCTAATCCCTCGGTGTTGTCTGTTATTAATCCTCTATACATTCTTAATCTCGCAGCTGCTTGCCATGTCATCCCACAAAGAAATCAACACAAAGCTGCCGGAGCCCGTTGGACCCAACCCATACAAACATGGACGTCAGAGATCTGGTGACAGCAGCAGCATTGGCTCTAGACAAAAATCGGATGCTTCTTCTCGAAAATCGGCAGCTTCTAATGCTGCTAATTTTGCGAACAGTTCAGCAGTTAATGCTAGGTCAATGGAGAATTTATCTAAAGCTGTTCGCACTTTAAAGAAAAAGAAGAAAGGCGCAATGAGTAGTTCAGTGTCCAACATGTTGGCTATAGACGATACTGAGGAGTATATAACAATACACGGCGATCGAGGAGATCTCGGCCTAGATGAGATTTCCATACCCATCGACGGCTCGATGACTGTCAGGGACCTAATAGCTGATGTCCTTGAGGAATGCGAGATATCATTAGCTAGGGTGGATGACTACTGTCTATGTGATGTAATCGGCCGAGAATGCGAAGGACTATGGCTGACTGACTACGCCAGAGATATGAATGACAGTGAGAAACCTCTTCTCCTCATTTCAATGATGAAGCCATCGGAAGGACTGTCCAGACGCTTTGAAATAAAAAATGTCAGTAAAGATGAAGAGACAGGTTCTCACTGCACATCGAATCCCGGGGAACACCTGACGTATGAAATGCGAGCATTTACCCGGCACACATCGCAGTCTCTCAGTAGCATTAGTAACCTCACTGACTACAATAGTCAGACTTTGAAGTTTCCCACTGACTGTCCATACTTCCTAACAATTCAGTCCTACGATGCTCAACAAGACGCGGTACTCCATCTCATCAGTAACACAACTTCAATCATCGGCAGTTCTGAGGATGAAGACAAGTGCAACATGCGACTCTATGCTCCGGATATTCTCTCACAGCATTGTTGGATCTGCAAAGTTTATGACAATGAAAATGAAGCTGAATACAAATGCATCAGCCTAGCTCCATTTCCAGGAGCTCAAGTACGAGTAAACGATATGGAAATTAGCCAAAAAACAAACATTCAAGCCGGGGATATAGTCACTTTAGGCCAGCATTACATATTTATATTCAAAGATCCAACAAACCACAAAGGCGAAAGTCGCGATTGCAAATCTCTAACGAGAGATGCTCTTGCGCCGACCTCTGACGAGAAATCATCTCTGTTTGAGGAAGATGCCCAATGGCACGCCATAACTAGTGCAATGTCTATAAGTTTCTCCCCAGACAAACAGGAAGAAGTTTTATCTCGGATATTTAGCACGATGAGCCCGCAAGATGAGGGATACAAAGTGACTCCTGCATACTTACTGGCGCTAGCGATAGACCACAGTCGTCAGGCGATGAAGAGAGAAGACCTCACTGAGTTTCTCACCAAGCTGTGCTCTGATTTCCAGGGCGTTATACTGGTTAGTGTGCAGTTGTTTTGACGTTTCTGGGAAATTTTCTTGTCAGGCAGAATGAATGTGATTGTGTACTAGTACTTGTGGCATGATCTCATCAATCCTTAAGCGTAACCATTGCATCCAGCCATTATGACTCATAGAATGGCTAGATGGAAAGCAGTTACAGCTAGTGTGTGGTAGAGACTGGATGTACTGGCCTTCCTTTCTCTAGCCCTCTACCACTATCTGCGGATTGTTCAAGCGTATCAGCATAACTACTAGATGTTTGAGCGTAGATCATAATTAGCCCCCCATGTCATGCCGAGTGTTAATTCTTTGAACTTGTTCTTTCACAGGAAGTGACAAAATCTCTACAAGTTCATACACAAGAAATGGACAGGTATAATGAGTTAAATCTAGTTTGTTTTTCCGCGATTTGATGTGATTCCAGTTGACTCCATTATTGTCACAAACTTATTAGTTTAGCCTTTGTGCCAATTCTTTAGTTCCAGCCCAGTCAAGTGTCTGGAGAAAGTAAACAAACAGCTGCACTCGATCCTTTTCTGGATGGCCAACTGTATAGAACTCAGGGGATTTCTCTCAACCAATCAGGCTAGCTACACCGCTGCCGTTGGCAATGCTGATGTCTTGGATGACGCAATGAACATATTATCTGACGCAGTTATATTTGCTTTCCAGCAAGCCGTCTACCACCTCACAAAGGTTTGTCATTCAGTCGGTGTCGTCTGTGCTTGGTCTCTAGTAGTAGTGGCACCACTAGTAGTACTGAACCATAATATACTAGGAGCTGCTTCTTGTGAATTAATGACAAATAGATTGATCCAAACCATATTCACTAGCAATTAAAGCTGACCTCTATTCAACCGGAGGCACATAACTTGGCTTTAACTAGCGGGCCTGTGGTCTTTTCATCTGGAAAATGTGTTATGTCAAATTTCCTCTGCATGATGTAATATGCAGGCTTTTCAATATGAAAAAAAGGGTTTGTAGTCGATTCAGACAACGTAATAATAATTCACAATAATCGGCATGTAACAAGATGTTTGAGAAAAGTAGGGGTATGTAACATGTTGTTGCTCTGGATGTGATTGTAATGCAATGACCTCTAAGACATTTAGCAATGCGTTTCATTGACATATTTACTACGCATAAATCATATAATTTCACTCTATTTCAGCTGGGGGTTACCAGTTTTAATTCAAATATATCGAAATAGAATCAATTTAACTTTTTTTAAATTTTCATGCAATTTGTGTGCTTCCTGTTGATGAGATTCGGCTATGTCCAGGTTCAATGTTATCGAACTTCCCTGATTTGTATCGACAAAAAGTACGGCAATAATTGTGAAATTACGTAACATGCTACGTAAGCAATGAACAAGCAGTGATGGTATGAATAAATTTAAAAATATGATGTAATAGGGCTGAAAAAGTTTTTCGATCACATACCGCATTGATCCGTATCATTGCAGTATGAATGCATCTGCACCAAAACTTCCGTGATATTTCAGATTATAGTAGTTGTCTCCCTTGTTATGAGTCATTTTGGAATACATTATAGACTTGGTGACATATTGTAGGTGCTCTATCCAACTCTGGATCTCATACTAACAGACAACCCATTCAGTCGACTACCCAATGATAATCCCACTATGAATGACACTCTGCAATCAATGTCTATGATACTAGGCGTCTGTGACGATATGATGTTGAACAAGTCTATTACACAACAGCTTTTTTCTTATCTTTACTTCTTCATCGGCACTTCCTTGTGTAACAAGATGTTTGAGGAAGGTAGGGGTCCCTAACGCGTTGTTGTTGTGTTGTATGTGATTGTAATGCAATGAGCTCTACGATATTTAGAAAAGCGTTTCATTAAAATATTTCCTACCTCCAAATAATATACTTTCTCTCTATTCCAGCTGGCGAGTTATCAAAATAATTGTTTTTGAGTAAATTTCAACCAACCGCTAACAAATAACTAAAATTTTTTCTAGTTGAGTGCGCTAAAAAATCTGTAATATTTTTGGTTTATATTCTAAACAATATTTGTGGTTGTTTTGTTATCTTTTGTGTGGAAATGATTCAAACAGTTTAATTTCACGTTGTAGTCTACTAGTCACAATTTACTACTAGCTAATGCGAATCACTTTCGTTTTTATAGGAAATCGAAGTCTGAGAAAAGGTTTGTGCATGCATGTTTTAGTAGCATAGGTTACCTGCACACCATGCGACAGATCTATGCTTTGTGTGATAACTCTATATGTGTGCAGCCCCTTCACAAGTCTAACACCACCACCGTACCATTACAACTTGGAATGTTTACAGATGACTTTTGTCTATAAAATGCTGATTGTTTTTGCCATTGAAAATAAATGCTGCCAATTTATGTGTATCAAAGTGCCACTGTTGATGTTATGTTTGTAACTATCTATCAAGTTTTGGCTTGCAGTGCATGCTGTTGCTCATGCTGCCGCTGTAGCTATTGATGCGAATGTGCTGATGTATCAGAAAGCAAAAATTTTAAATATTTTGACATTGTAGTTTATATAGATGTCAAGTCACATACACCCTTGGAATGCGTGTTATTAGCGAAAAATTATTAATGCGGAACGTTTACTTTCGTTAGACTTGAAAAATACATCATGCTCTGCTGACTTGACATCAAGCTCTGAAAAATTCTTTTAACATTATTAATTAAAATTGTTTTGCTCCTCCGCAGCTAGTGACAACCAATTATTGTGTTCTACAGAGTCCGCCAGTCTCTTCTACAACTGGGAAGAGGGAGTTAAAATCAGAAAGAACATAGAGCTCCTTGAGAATTGGTCACATGATCACCAATTGGAGGCAGCGAATAACTACCTGAATAAGGTGGTCAGCATTGCTGACTTTCTGGCAACATCTAAACAGTTTCTCTTGCAGGTATTTATTTTTGTTCAGCGAATAAAAATGATACAGTGAGTTGAATTCACAACGATGTATAAAAGTTTCGTCTTCGAAAGATTCGAGCGCAAAAATCGAATCTGAGTGGTTTGTACACTTTCAAGGAGTGAACTAAATAGTTGAACAAAATTTAATGGATTTTGGTTTGTTTTTGTGATTTCAAAAATTCCTCATTACATAAACCTTTTATCTTCCATTCTGATTTGTATAAAAGCCGAGATAAAATTCCCTCAGTTCTATTTATAATTACTATAATTTTCTGGACAGGACGGCGCAATGATAATGAAAAATGATAATGATAAATTTTCTGAATCAAATTTCCTAATGACTGTTTAAAGTTATGTTATTCTGAAGTGCAGTTTTAAGTGTATATTGAAAAAAAAACAAATAAATTGCCTTAATAAATTTTTTATACAGACGTGATCCAATCTGCCAACGCTATCAGTTACAAACATTTCATCTATTCCAATCATTTCCTGTTGTTCTAAGTACCAAATTATTTTGTTCTAAAATCCCGATTTCCTTGTAGGCGAGTTGGGGACAGTTGAGAAACCTGTACCCACTGCTAGGGGCAGCACAACTACGGCATCTACTTGAAAACTACGACATAGGAAACAGACAGGTTCCAGCTCAGTGGTGTCCACCATCAGATGAAGTTTATAGAATTATGGAAGAAGGTGAGGGGAGATAATACCCAATATGTTATTATGCAAGCGGATTCATACGCCTTGCGGAAAAATGGTTTACAATTAGCTAAATTATTATTCCAAGGTGATAATTTTTTCGTCACTGTATTTATCCCACTTATCAATATCTACTAATTACTACTCAGGTGTTATGGAAAGCTTTGATGACCACCCACCCTTAGTCATCCCCTCCCACAGCTGCGTCGACCTGTCTGTGCCTCTCGAGGATAAGATTTTTCTTCAACATTTAGAAAACCTCAACACTGTCTTTGGACACCACCAATCAGAAGGTAAATTATGAGCTAGTGGAACGGATTTGTCCCATATAACGCGTTTCCTAACCGACAGAAAAAGATTGGGAAAAAGTGATGGTTAGTTTATCAACATCAACCAAATTTGTAAAAAATATTTGAGTTGTGCTCCCAATGCAAACAGTTGAAATAATTAAAGCACCTGCAGGTGTGTCTCCATGGTTAACAATGGTAACAATTGAGAATTTCTTTGTATTGTAACAGATGCGACTTGTGAAAATCCAATCAAAGACATAAAATTATTATAGATGAGACTGACAGCGGCTTTGACCTAGGTCACAGTCGTAGCCCTACTGAGGTCGATGACAACACCAAGTCATTCGGTGAGCACGTCAAATGTGGCTCTCGCAGCTCGAACACCTCCGTAGAGACAGGCGGTAAATCGTACACACCAATCTTCAAGAAGAAAAGACAGACTCCGCCAAGTAGGAGGTCGACAGACAAAAGCAAGAGAGGAGGAGAGTACATAATGGGGGGTAAATACAACGAGAATAGTGATGACAATGAGGGAGAAGTGTCCTCCCATATGGAACGTGTATCACTTCAGAGCAGACACAGCAATGACACGTACACTGCCAGTAATGTGTGAAGGCTATATGTATATAGCTGCATAGTACTATCTTACAGTAATATTATGATGAAATGAGAGATGCATAATGAGCATAGACGGCATTGTACAGGGTAATGAGCTATGTATTGATATATTTATATGACAATTATACACCAAATATAAGAGACACGATGAGCACGTGATGTGGCTATATCAAACAGCATGCCTAATTAGACTTGGCTAGCTTCTCCTCCTGGTATTGGTAATGTAACTTCATTGTATCGTCCTGTGAGATCTTTTCCCAGCCTGTCTCCTTCATGTGGTACACTGCAGAACAAACATCACAGATAGCTTACCGCGTGCATTGCACAGTTACATAACTGAATATATATGGAACAGGCTGCCACAATGGCATCATTGCTGCCACGAGTAATGTTCGGCCACATTTATCTGCCCTACTGAATTACCTTCAGGATGGCTGTTTTCAGACAACTATCAAAAAGTATTGTGTAACTAATTTCAAATAACTTATAAAAATCACTAACAGTTCAAAGTTCTTAAAAAATATTTGTAACCAATTTCTTCAGTTTAATAGAACAACATCAATGAAAATTTTTTTACTACGTGTCAACCAATCCCGGCCTTGCCCCTCGACTACCTCCAATGCTACTACGTTTGTGGACCCCATCATAATTTATTATAGTATGTTATGCGACCTTTTGTGATGCTATGAGGAAGTAGAACAAACACAAATAAACAGAGATAAAACCAATATATAACTCACAATTGACCACACCACCACTGTACGCATCTCTGTGTGTAGCGTGATAGATAGCTCTCCTACCCAGCTGAATGGCTTCCTCCACGGTGAGGTCATACTTGTAGCCCGAGTCTAGCACTCCGTAGGCATATGTAGCCCCAGAACCAACAGAGAACATGTCATTGGTTAGTCTGGTTCCATCGCTGTCCACGTAGTACAAGCCAGGACCCTGGAGGCACGCCACCCATTGTCAGCAGGTACAAACAGGAGAGTAAATGAATGAGATTGTGCACAAGTTTCATACGATACCTTCTTATCCCAGCCGCATATCATGGTGCCCATGGACAGACCGTAGCCTTTGTACCCATATACAATGTTAGCTAAAAGTTTTGATGCCGCGGCAACCGATATTCTCTCCTTATTCCTCAGCTCATACACTCTGCAACAGTGCCCATATCAAGTGTGTAATGTATGCAAGTATGGAAAGCATTCTTCAACTTGGGAGTTATTTTTTCTTGAAACTTCACCAAAATGAACAGACAACTCCTACAGTACAAACTCAAAGCAGAGCAAATTAACAAGGCCAGCTAAGCCGAATTAAAGACAACTTTACGGACATCAATACTGCTTCAGCCGATCAATTTTTGCATTTATTGGTAGATGAGGGAAATGACAACAATGCTGCGACAAGTTTTAGCAGAAGCGATCTGCAGATACCAACTAACCTGCACTGCTTGGCTAGGAAACGCTCCCAGTAGGAGCAATCTGCAGCTCCACCAGCCATTGTACCCAGTAGATACGGGTTTATTTCTATCACCTTCTTCACTGTCTGTGAGGCTGCAAGGTAAAGCATGACCCTACTTATAGCTACGATAGATAACTCCAGAAACACTGAATCCAATAGTTGAACAGGTGCAATTAGTTAACGCATTAAATTCTTCTAACTCACCGATCCAATCACCAGCTGTAGCACGAGAGTCCACTGCGACAATGACGCCATGTTCGAATTTAAATGCTAATGTGGTGGTTCCGTGGTGAAATCGAATTTTAGGAGCTCCATCTTCAGTAGATGATTGCAAGAGATTTTGGCACTAAAACAATTGGGATAGACAATGATAATAACAGCAACATAAAAGCCAATAGTAGTGCGTATCAGTAACTTGTACGCATGCTTGCAACTGTAAACAATCGTTATTCATTTGAAGTAGCAAAAACTGCCGGAGGAATATTTCATTGGTGAGGGTTGAGTACTGAGGACAATGTTCACTCTCACTTTGTGAAACAGCTGTGTTAGTCAAAATGTTTCGGGTGATTATAGTGCCATTTAAGAATGTAACCAAACTAATTTTTTTGAAATGCAACTAGGATAGAAAAAATCAAAAATTATTTTCACAGTTTAAATGACACAATTTTTTAATAAGAAAAATGTCTATTTTGAAGAGATTCACAACTCTATCATTTATTTTCTTAAAAATCAATCTTTAATAAGTTCTGGGTTATTACTATCAAACAAGAACTCCATGGGACAAATATGGAAACTACCAACAACGATAATAAAATTAAATTAAAAAAGAGTCGGAAAAGAACCAGTCACAATGGTTGAGGCGTGAGCACAAGTACAATAAAACATTCCACAAGCTCACTTTATTTGTCAACTAATCAACGAACCAAGACAAGTTGGTGGCAATGGTGCTGGTACACTGGGCAATGCAAGAGTCACACAAGATTTAAGTGAAAGTAATTCATTATTTAGGGATACACACAATACACCACAGTAATATGTAAATGATAGGAACCATCCTAGTAGCACATTTTCTTTTTATTTATTCATCATTTATGTTCACTGATATTAAATATATTCAACCGTTTCTTTTTTCTATTGAAGACGTTAACGATAATGAGCTGCCACAACCCTTCATTGTCTGAGAATTACGCAACTTATTATTTATTTTGAATTATCAACTAAACCGATGACTTCAGGACTACTAATGCATAATGGATTAATTAATATAATTTAGCTACGGCCATTTCTTGAAGTATATTCTTTGTTTTCAAAGAAGTAATTTCTTATTTATTGACAATTTTATTACGCAAACACTGGCTGCGCCTGAGCAACAACTGACTGACACAAGGGTCGAGAAACATGTCGCAAATGCATCACTATTATCCTGCTCTAACGCAGCTGACACTCTGATTGCAGTCCACCCTAATTACGATGAGAGAAAATAAAAGACTGTTTTGGACAATTTGAGCTTGATATAGATTTAGCTGTTTTCTATAATGACCAAAATTAACGTCATTGTTATAAAATTTCTTATCATTACTGGTTTTAAACTTGTAATATTATAATTAAATATTATATTTTTTTAGATTGACATTCATTCGAGGTGTCTGCATCCCTACCAGGTCTGTATGCACCATGCAGCATACCAGGATTGCCAGCTGAGGCCGTGTAATATAACTTTCGTCAAACTGGAATGTAGCTGTTTATGGGAGTTGCCATGATTAGTGACGCCTGCAAGGTTACTAGCAATGATAACGCAATTTTTTAAATCAGTTTCCGGGACGCACATTGCAAATTGTTAAAACAGCACGAGTTATCCTGTCATTAAAAAAGACAACAACCAAGGGAGCATAAAAACGCAGTTAAAATTTTTTAAATTACTTTGCCAGTAGAACATTATTATTATAACATTGCTTCAACTTTAAAATTGCAGTACCCGCTAAAAATAGTTATGCATGGATGGCGGCGCTTACTAAAACGTTTACCACAATTAATTTGTGGAAGTTGCGATGAGAGTATATATCTGGTAGTAATAGTAGTAGAAGAACAATAATTCTGGGATAAAAATACGATGAGATACTACTACCATAATAATCTAAGAATATTTATCTATTACATTGTTTATTATAAAGGTGAAGTATTGGGTCTGACTGGTTTTTTTGTTATATTAATGACCGGCCTTGACATTTGTTTGGCAATGTAAGCTTTATGCTGATGATACCTCGCTATACTAAATTGTGGATCGCCCGGAAGATGCTAAAATGTTTCAAAGCAGCAATTCGGTATACAAATGGTCAAGCAAGTGGAAAATGTCATTCAACGAAAAGAAGTGCCTAGCAATAATCTTTGGCCGTGAAACTCTTGACTTTAAATATAAACTTGGCGATGCATGCCTTGCCAGACAACACAAAGTATCTTGGAGTAATCGCATAATCAGATCTCAAGTTTGACCAACAGATAAATGAGAAATGCACAAAGACCAAGAAAAAACTTGAAATGATAAAACGCTTGATGTATTGTGCCCCAAAAGAGGCAAGGCTCCTGGCATACACCAGTCTATGCAAGTCCATCTTGGAGTATGCAAATGTTGTCGGACCCGACAAGAAATACAATACTGAAAATATAATAAATACAAAATAAAGCCATTTGCTTTATAAGAAACATGAAAGGCCGTACCGACAGTGTAACCAAAATAAGGAGCCAGCCCCACATGAGTTCATTAGGAGACAGGAGGAGATATCACCGCCTGTACCTACAAACAAGAGTTTTCCAAGATGAATAAACAACACTATGCTTTTTCTGAGGCGTATTATCATCTCATGAAAGACAGAAAATGCACCACTATGATCACAAGAGCAGAAATCAGGGGAGAGCCAAACTCATTGGTGACTACAAAAGGAATACTTCACAGAGCTTCTTGCCAAAAACAATTCGCGTCATCAGACGTCACAAGAAAACAATCAATCCTAGACAGTGGCATGCTGTAACACAACTGGAACTTGACCTAAAACCAGTCTTGTCAAACTAGAGGCTTCCCTATAGATTCATACAAATTGCTGGGAAGTTCTGTTTCAACTGAGGTAATACTCAGGTAATAACAATTAGCAGTAGTAGTAGCAGCAGTAGTAGTAGGTAGCAGCTAGCGTCCACAAAACTATTGCGGGTTAAACAATTATTAAGACAAAGCATCGATATATCAATTAGTGCCACACGTTTGTTTTTCAATTTTCAAATAATCTTCATGTTATTAAACCTTCAATAACTTGGGACCGGAAGCTATTAGAAACCAAATTTAAAAAATGATGAGTAGGAGACACTTTGCCGGACAGGTTTAGCAATCATTGCACTGTTTACATAGATGTGGACTTGTAAAAAGATTATTTTGAAACTGCATTGTTAAAGGGCCTATGACGCCTAATTTGAAGAGGATTTGATTTAATTTAAACTTTCTGAGGTTGAAATGTGTTCAGAAAAATTATCTAGAGTTGCCTAGTGACCCTGTAGGGAGAGATACGCTAATGAGCCATGTGCAAGCGGCTAGGGATCCAAACATTGAATTAACGCGATCACGCTTATATATGCTATCGTTGCGGTTGAAGTACTTGCTCCAATGAAATATTTTTTTATTTTCTCACAAAAATGTTAATCTTTAAAAGTTTTATGGGGAAAAAAGAGAAAACCTTTTGATCTACCAGAGTAAATAATAAAAACGTCACAAATTAACTTGCTTTGGGTATTTTTTATAACCTAAATAATTGATCGTGATATTTTTCGGCAGCGCAGCTCTATAGTTTATATACAAATATTAGCTTTGTTTACGATAATAAATAAAACCGCGAAATCTAGTAGCAAATATTTGTTTATTGTTGTAATTCAATATTATTGTTATAATTAATAGATACTACACCAGAAAAATTGATATGCCTGGTGAGCTTCAATTTTTTAAATAATAATTATTATAATATGGAAATAATTGTATTGTTTGAGCTGAATAATAATAATAAAAACTGCAATTTAATAAAAAAAATGTAATTATTAATAAATAAATAGTGAAAATAATATTGAAATTGTTTTAAAGTATAGGCATATTACATTGTATTACACTTTATTATATAAGATGGGATAATAATTAATAATTATTATTGGTTACCTTTACACATTTATTTTAGTTTTCAATTATTATTAACAACAACCATCATTTTATAAAGAACCTTCAATTATTTTTATTTATTACATTCCAGGTGCTTTATATAGGCATTTCTGATCATAAAACTTAACAATGGAGGATAATCAGATTTATCGTAGCAAATTCTGTACCAAAGTTACAGTAATAACAACAATGGTGTCAATCTGGATCCTTGGACTTTGACCCTTCATGAGTCCAAATTTAGAGTAACTTTGTCATACAAAAAAAATCTCACTGCTTGTAGCAGAATGTTTTCTTTATTTTCCCCAATGAATTATTGAGATAAGATTCTGCAGCAAGAAGTTATAATTTATTTTGTAAACCCTAGTTTTTTGGCGTAATGATAACTTATATAAAATTTTGACCGGAAACAGTTTTGTTTGTAACCCAAAAGCCGTTGCACGTGCGTTTTATACTGCGCAATGATTGGCGTATCTCTCTCTACAGGGTCACTAGAGTTGCCCTCTCACCAGTAAGACGATTCCTACAGACGCAGTCAGCACTTGCCAAGACGCCTTTATTTCTCGAAGACGCACCAATTTATATAGAGCTATAAAGCGAGTTTTCAAAAATTTGGCTTGTTCGCATAGAAATAGGGCGTCCTAGATATTAGTTTTGTGCAGAGACTCTTTTGATTGCAAAAAAATGATATTGCAACAAATTTTAATTTTGTTGGAGCTGTTTTTCTCAAGTCAGCAATTTACTTTATCTTTGGTAAGCTCGCTATTATGTATACACTGGCGTTCACGTGATAGTGTTTGTCATCAAAATCAAAATAAATAATGAAATTTTTTTATCAAAGTAATAATTTTCATGTGAAAAGTTAATCAAACAATAACATTAGTATACTTTCATGATAATACTAGGTGAAAAAAAACATTGCCAAAATTGTATTTCCGGCGTTGTTTTTTTTTTACAATGATAATAATTAAATCTGAAATACCGGCTATCTTTCCAAGAAAAAAACTTCAAAAGCACTAAATAATAATAATTAAGATTTTTGAAAAGTAGTATGGAACTGAAAAAGTAACAAAAATGGTACAAACTACTTGCTGTAATATACTATATAATATCATAATGCAGATAGTCCCTTCTGCCGAACGCATTGTCATAGACCTCAATAGACCTCTACATGATACCTATTGGTGTTTTGTTGACGCGAGTGAGTTTTCTCAATAGTTTTACAATGCTTGATGAGAAACAACTCTACACACAAAGTGCGTCTTGAAAAGCCCGTCCTAAGCCCTTTAACCGTCAATATGCCAGTGTGCAGTAGGGCCTTATGATGTTAGTCCATGATATATTGCTGCCCTACAATGTGCCGACCTTATGATGCACTACTTATCATAGATCATTCATATCTGAAGGTATGAAAACAGATTTAATAGTAGCCCTTATACAACCAAAATGTAATTTTTTTTTATATATATTATGATGAAGCTATCTTCCGCAGGATTACAATGCACAAGTGGTTACGCGTCACAAATTTTACTTTAATGTAACAATAATAAGACAATCATCATCAGATGCGAGAACTAAAAACAAAGTGATTTTGGTGCATAGGGTATATTTTTAAAACCCATTTTCTCAATTTTTAATGTCCCAAGCTTGATTAAAAAAATCTGTCTGTAGCGGTAGTAAATAATAATAGCAAATGGTATAAATATTACAACAACATTACATCATCATTATCATAGTACATACATGTATCTATAATAACAACAATTAAAATGATAACAGCCCTTACCAGAAATCTTAAAATTGATGGCAAACAACAATAATATTAAAATTGGCAAAAAAATTCATCTACTCCCATCACAAGTAGTCTGTATTATTATAATAATTAATTACTACTATTTATTTATGCTGCCATGATGATGATGAAGTTGCTGTCTTTTGTTTTTGCTAAAAAAATATAATAATGATAATAATTTAAATAGGTAATAAATCAATTATTAATCGTCAAATCATAATACATAATAAATATTATTGTTCATGTTAATTAATTATCAATTTTAATTATTTCATTATTATTAATTTCATTTCCACCATTGTTGTCATATTACTATGCGACTTCAATTTACCTAGTATTGACTGAAAAACACAGTTAATAAAAAAATCACCCCAGTCACAAACCTCTACATCGACAATTTCTGAGCACTTTGAACGAAACCATGTTCACACAACTCATCTCATGTGCTACCCATGTTCATGAGAATACGTTAGACTTAATCTGTACCAATTCACCCAAATGTATTACGGAAATAGATGTTACAGGGCCTGGTCTTCATGATTATTATCTCTCGATTGTGAAACTCAATATAGTAAAACCGAGAACTACGGACGGTTCTGCATTCAGTGTCAAACTGTACAAAAAAGTAGAAATGGAACCCTTCCATGAACACATTAAAAACTCAAGTGAACAATTAGCGTCGATGAATGATCCAGATGATATGTGGGATGTCTTATTCATTAAGCTTAAGGCGGGTATTGATAGATTTGTGCCAACAAAAGACCTTAAACCAAAAACCTACCAGACTGGTTTGGCAAGAAAGCTAGCAAACTGACCTCTCGACAGCGTAAAACGCATCATAAGTACAAACACACAGGAGATCCTTTATCTATCGAAATATAAGATGGAGAGATGGGAAACAAAAACCGAAATCTAAAAATTAAAAAAAGATCACCTTGTCGATAAGATAGCGATCCCCTAGCTAGTGGCAACTGAAAACCGTTTTAAAAAACCCCTAAAAAGAATGAAGAAGCAAGCCCCACCCCTCATCAGTCTTACTGATAACAAAAACCACACTACTGAAGACAAAATACAATGTGCTGAGCTGCTAAACAACTTCTTCCAGAAGCAATTTTGTAGAGCCCAGCAAATAGATACCATTCCACAAATCGATCATTCTGCTGAAAATATAAATATAACTGACACTGGAATAGTGAAGCTGATAACGTCACTGGGGAAGGGAAAGTCTCATGGTTCCGAGGGCATCAGAAAACCGGATCTTATGATAGACTTGCCAAGTACTGTTGCATGCCGTGCCTCACTTGCATGCGGATGCCTACCAACACAATGGAAATCAGTAAATGTAACAACCATATATAAGGATGGCGACACAAATTGTGCATCTAACTACAGGCATATCTCTTTAACCTCCATATCATGCAAAAAAATATTGGAACATATAGTGCTTCACTGCCTCAACGAGAGACTTGATAACATCCTCCACAAGGCCTATCATGCGAAACACAGCTTCGCGCAACGTACCATGACCTTGCTAAGACAGCAGAAACACACAAAATTACTCATGCGCTGATATTAGACTTCAAAAAAGCATTTGACAAGGTACCACATGCTTTCCTATTGGAAAAACTGAGACAGATCCCCAATTTAAATCCCGTTCTGACAAACTGGATACATACAGGAAGGGCGAGTACTCAACTTCATATGCAGTATCGTCTGGTGTACCACAGGGCTCGATGCTAGTGCTGACCCTCTTTCTTCTGTGCATCAATGACTTACCAGCTGCTGTCAACTGTAGAGTCAGCTTATGTGCTGATGACACTGTGACTTTACTATACCAAGAAGTCAATAATGACGATGAAATGATAGCCTTCCAAGAGAACATTAGTGCCGTAGAAAGGTGATCACAACGACGGAAAATGCCTTTCAACTCTACTAAGTGTCATGCCATATATGCTTTGGACAAAATCCTAAGCAGCCTCAGTCACATTATTATTATTACAAGCTTCTTGGCTCCTCCTGGCAAATTTCATGGGTGGAGAGCACCAAATATCTAGGCGTCATCCTTCAACACAATCTACATTTTGACCAACACATAGCCTATAATAATTATAAGAATAATAAAAAAATTATTATTTTTAATTATTATAATTATTATTATTATTTATTTATCATTTTTTTTTATTATTATTTATTAATTTTTATTTTATTATTAAAAATCATTAATAAAATAAAAAACATGTTTAACAAGTACTGATGAAAAACTTACATCAAAATTAGGTACAACAAACTCATCGGAAAAATCTGAACTGTAGTTACTTGATACATTTTTAAGATCGGCATATGCACTGCCAGAGCATCGCAAAACATCATTCAACGCCATTGCTCGCTACTGTAGATAATTTTCGTTTTCTTCAAATCACTGCGAAGCCTGTGCACAAGGGTAGTTTCTCAGCTAGTTTTATGGTGAGACATAAAGTCGGGCATCGCATTAATGTTCATCATAAATGTAAGATTTGTGGTGTATATAAACTTGGTTCCATCGCTGAAAAAACTGTTGTCTGCCGCTGAGGCTTCATTGAGCTCTAAATAAATAAAAAATATTCTCAATATAGGCTCAAATACTCAAAGTATGAAAACTTAATGAGAGTCCATTGATTTCAGCGATCTAAACTTTAACCTTTTTTTTTATATAAAAGTTCAGTTAGTCCAGTACAATAATAGTGTTTTGGAAAAAAATTGTATCAATAAATGAAACGTATATGTCATGGTGTCAGCTGAGTCTGAGAGTACAAACCCATTCCTAGTATTCTTTTCTTTGCTGCTGTGTTTATTACTGGTTGTGGCTGCTGTTGTTATTGGTATGTAATAATGATTTGTGTTTAGTAAAAAAGTAATGATGATGATGATGATGATGATCATGATGATAATTAATAATAAATAAATAATAATAATAAATAATAATTAAATAATTTAATATTAATAATAATAGATAGTAGTAGTAGACTAACTTCAAGTAACTAGCAACTATTACCTAGTAGTAGTTATTAGTTACTTATTATTATTAATTAGTAGTTGTTGTTGTTTATAATTAATAAATATATTATGATAATAATAAAAAAATTAAATAAATGATAATAAAAATTAAAAAAAAATAATATTAATTATAGTAATTATAAATAATAATATAATTATTAATAATAATTAAATTTTTATAAATAATATAATAATGTTATTTATTTATGTTAATAATAATTATAATACTTAATTAATAATAATAAGTTACTGTTGTTATTAATTATTATTATTGTTGGATGAAGGGTTTGAAGAGAAGAAACAAAACACGTCTACTCACCATCAACTAACAACTCAAGAAAAACTTCTCCAATTAACCCAAGTTCCCGTAACCGTGTGTGTACCCGTATTCCTTGTTAAGCCAATGCCGATAGAACCTATGTTATAACCTTGAACTTCCTATAACACACAAACTCGTTATCCAACATGCCCCCCTTTGATAAACCCAGTGAGCGATCAAGCTGATATCATACCATGGAACCAATTACCGTTGCGTGCGATCAAGCCTAACTAATCATGGTTAGCTGAAGCACTAGCCTTAAATCATCAGTCAAGCCTAAATACCAGGGGGTGAAATCAAAGCCACACACCTGAAATAATTACCTGTAACATATACATACCTTATTAATACTTTTACCTCAATACCTGTCCCTCGTTACCTCATCAACCCCACAGCTCTCAGCCTACCTTCTCTAAACCATAATTAGCAACTTCCATCAGATAGTCCTCCGGACTCTCTGCACCTCCAACACCCTGTCGAACCACATCCCTCGGCTCCAACTCAACCCCAAGGGGTTCATCGTTAATTCCTCTATCCCTCGGAGCAGTCGATCGCGACTGCTCCTGTACCACACTTCCTGTCGGGTCAACCAGAGCAATTCTCTGCTCAGTATCTTCCCTTTGAAGTGTCGCACTAGGGTCAACCCTCACGGTATCTTCCCTATCCGCCTCCTGCTCAACCTCAACCTTGACACTGGTGTTGCCACCGGTCACCCTTTCTGCCTCCTCTACCTCATGCACCCAACTGGCACTGCTCTGAGAGCCCGAGGGGGTCTTGGACTCCTCCCTCTGGGCGCTAGAGCCTTCCGCACTAGGTGCAGGCACCGCTTTCACAGCGGAACTCGACGGGGTGTTACACACCACCTTCGATGGGGCTTTGCTACCAGCCCCAGACCTCAACTTCCTCATTTTGGCCATAGCCTGCCTGATCACCAAGGTACACTCCTGCTCTTCCTCGAGCTCCCTCACACCCTGCTCATACCTTTGCATCGCCATACGATACACCCTTTCAGCCTCTCTCCTCTCAGCCTCAAGATGCCGACGTCTACTAGCATAATCCTTATCACCCAGAACACCTTCACTCACCAAGAACTCAGACAATCTGCTACCAAACGCCTCGCTCTCACCCTGCACCTGTCTACCTTTCACCACACTGCTGTACCCCCTAGCACCAGCTGTAGGGCACCCTGAAGTGGCTCTAGCTTGCGCAGTTGTACCAGCAGAAGCTTTTTGCGCCATTTGCATTGGGGAGACATTGCCACCACCACTAGATATGGGCGTTCCCATTTGCTCCACTGTGTCCTTTATAACAGCAGTACCTTTGCATTCCCATACACCTTGCATACACTCGCCTTCAACTCGTAACTCATTACTGTTTGTTTACAGTTTGAGTTTTCTGATATCCTCAATACCTAACAGGTTCACATAGGACCCTTTTACCACATAAACTGACGTCACTATAGATCTGGGAAAGTCATTAATGCAAACATTTGACTTCCCGCTAACATTCAGCCTGGAACCATTAACCCCAATGAGATCATTAACAGGGTTACTTAATCTCAAATTCAGAAACCTGCCAGTATCCTCAGTTACCACAGGCACTTCAGCTCCAGTGTCTAATACAAACTCTACCTCTTTACCATTTACTTTGACCAAGCATTCGATGCTACTTTTCCTGTTACCAGTATCACCAAAAACATTGTTCACAAATCTCACTTTACGTGGAGAACCTTCATTACCACTACTATCCCTGTGCTGTGACCTGTTATTGTCACCTTCTCACCTATTATTACAATCCCTAGAGGTATGGCCTCTCAGATTACACTGAAAGCACCTTACATCCGGGCAATGACGAACTTGATGCCCCTTTTACCACACTGGAAACAGTTGTCCCCCCTAGTTGGGGAGCTAAACCTTCCAGGCCTTCTACCTGATGTAGGTGAACCTCGAGGTGATCGAGGAAAGTACCTACTATCTGGGCTACGATGTCCATGGGACGTCGCCTCATACCTAGGAGAATGCCAGCTATCCGGACTACGGCGTCCATAGGACGTCGTCTCGTACCGAGGAGAATACCTGCCCTCTAGGCTGCGGTGTCTATAA
Organism: Cryptosula pallasiana; assembly: GCA_945261195.1. Lineage (NCBI taxonomy): Eukaryota > Metazoa > Bryozoa > Gymnolaemata > Cheilostomatida > Cryptosulidae > Cryptosula > Cryptosula pallasiana. Next base: position 4,899,363 of record OX183139.1, read on the forward strand.
GAGTCCGCACCATACCTACTCTTATAATGCCTATCTCCCTTATAGCCCTCTATAGTCGCTACTCCTCTCCCCTGGGCTGCGGCTTCTATGGCCACGGGAATAGGAGACTTTTTCCACATTACCATCTCCAGACCTACTGCTGTCCCTTGAACGGTATGTAACCTTGTTATCCACCTCCTCCCGTGGACTTCCCTGTCTATACTTAGCTACTTCATATACCTAACGGCCAGTCCTAGAAGCAGTCAATTGGCTTTGCCCGCGCAGGTTCGAATCCTGCCGACTGCGCCATGTTGGATGAAGGGTTTGAAGAGAAGAAACAAAACACGTCTACTCACCATCAACTAACAACTCAAGAAGAACTTCCAATTAACCCAAGTTCCCGTAACCGTGTGTGTGCCCGTATTCCTTGTTAAGTCAATGCCGATAGAACCTATGTTATAACCTTGAACTTCCTATAACACACAAACTCGTTATCCAACAATTATTATAAAAAATATAAATAGTTTAAATAGTAATAATAATAAATGATGATAATAATAATAATGATCATGATGTTAGACAGTTATGACAATGAAACAATAACAGTATTATTATGTTACGATTATTCTTATATATTATTGCTATTAATTAGTAGTAGCAGTAGTAGTTTCGTAGTAGCAATAGTAGTAGCAGGTAGGTAATAATAATAATAAATCGTATACTTAATAGTTGTCTTAGAAGTTTTGAATAGATTAAAAATAGCATAATAAATAATGATAATTATTATATAATAATAACTTTTTATGGTATTATTATTATTTCATTATTATTATTATTCATAAATGAGTTACTACAATTATTTATTTAATTTATTCATCTTGTTGTTTGCCAAGGAAAAATTTTTCTTATATATGCGAAGCTCTTGATAGCATGGCTAAATGGTATATCAATCGTATGATGATAAGACATTCATTGATATTGTTGTGAGCATTATAGTAGTTTGATACACACGAACCCACAATACTTTTGCTTTCTCATTTTTGTCATTATTTTACTTGTTATAGCCACAATGTAGTTAATTATTGCTTTTAGCCTCTCTGAGAAGCTGTAAGGTTCTGTTTTGACATTATAAATTTAATGAGTCATTCATATGATTATGTAGATTCCGTAAAGGCCGAGTCAACACGCGCGTTGTGTAGCAGTGCGTTCATCCTATAGTTAGATGTCTCACCTCTAACTGTGGGTTGTCAGTCATGTGGTGCTCGACGGCGACATGCGTAAACTGCTATCTGTTTTGTTTATTTTATACATAGCGCTTCTAATCCAGCGCAAATAACATTTAACGTTAGTCTTATGTTGTTCCCTATGTCTGTGATTGGACTAAATTGGGTGAATAATTTTGCTACCGGACAGAATACCCTATTTGTTGGAGTATTTTACATGTTTTCTGTGGGCGAGTTATAAACAAAAGTTTGTTTTTCATATTCAGACAAGTCAGAGTTTAAGTGAGCTTTTGATGCATGCATTCCTGGTATTACTTTGGTGACTCTCATCATATACTGCTGCAGCAACTCCTCCTGTACACTAGTTACTGATGATTGTAAAACTGCCAACTTTTCCCAAACTGCATTCTTTCATATTAATACCGTTTGATATAGCATTGATATGAGTTCCCTCTCGTTTATAGGGTGGTTCGTTGTTTGGCGTTTCTTTCTGTGCAAATTCAAGCTTCTGCGAGAAGTTCTTGGTCTCTCAGATCCTAATGAGAAATCCAAGGCAGAGAAAGTAAGAAAGAGTGTAAGGAAACAAACGTAGATCCCGGTAAGTAATCAGTGTACTTTTTTGTTCTCTGCAAGTAGAGTGTTCGGAGAGAGAGAACAGTCTATGAGATATATTTGTGACTAGGTATGGATGTGAAAGGAGAGCCATCCACCAGTCAAAGGGTGAGCAGCCCCACAAGTCCAGGCACACAACCGCACACCTCGCTAAAGAAGAAGGCACCGGCTCCACCAGCACCGGGTCAGGCCAAAGTCGCTGCCGCTGCCAATGCTAAACCTCCAGACAGCATGCAAGTGAAGAGACCCTGTGCAGAGCACAACTTTTTAACGGATGTATGTACCATATGTAGTATATGTATGTGATATATGTAATATATATAGTATACATATGTAATACGTATGGTATATGTATGTAATATATTTATGTAATATAAGTTTATAATATATGTAATATATCTATCTAGTACGGGTATGTGGTACCTTGCAGCAGATGTTTAGGGCAGTCCCATTATGTTGGATTCCCCGTTCGATTTAATCAACGAGACACATAGTGCAAACAAAGGAAAGACAGCGTGTAGGTCTTATTTATTTGAACACTGCTTTTAGGAGTTATCTTCTTAATGCATAAAAGCAGTTCTCATGGATGGCATTATACACTACTGCTGCTACCACAAGTACTGCTACCACTAGTATTGCTACTACCAGTACTACTGTTGCTACTACTACTACCAATACTACTGTTGCTACTACTAATACTGCTACTACCAGTACTACTGTTGCTACTACTACTACCAGTACTACTGTTGGTACTACTGCTACTACCAGTACTACTGTTGCTACTACCACTACTACTGTAGCTACTACTACCGCTACTACCACTACTACTGTCGCTACTGCTACTACCAGTACTACTGTTGCTGCAGGTCGCTGATGTGCGAGATATGGAGAAAGGACTGTTGCTGCTGCTGGAAGACTTCCACGATGGAAAGTTGCAGGTGTTCGGTAAAGGTTGTACATTTGAACAGATGGATCAGGTGAGAGAGCAGCAGGAAAAACTCTCTCGGCTCCACTTTGACTTGGATGCGCAGCAACAAATACAAAGTATTGACTGCGATAATGCCAAAGATCTTACCTTCAGGTTGGTCAGGTGCTCAGTCTATCTGATTTTAATGAGGCCACATTCTCATATCATGTGGCCGCTCAGAGACGTGGTACAGGGGTGAACACCTTCAGGTACCTGAGCTGTTAATCACATGTTTCACTCTGTTTGCAGCTAGACCTAAATATCCTGACATTAGCATGCGCACACATATTGTGTATAAACACATGGCTATCCACAATGCAAATACCCTTTAACAATCTCAATGACGATTGACTTTTTGTGAGCTCAGGCTATCGATCCTCCTTATATTTAAAAAGTTATACACATATAGAGTACTACTGTGTACTATAGAGTACTACTGTGTAATATAGAGTACTACTGTGTACTATAGAGTACTACTGTGTACTATAGGGTACTACTGTGTACTATAGGGTACTGCTGTGTACTATAGGGTACTGCTGTGTACTATAGGGTACTACTGTGTACTATAGGGTACTACTGTGTACTATAGAGTACTACTGTGTACTATAGGGTAATACTGTGTAATATAGAGTACTACTGTGTACTATAGAGTACTACTGTGTACTATAGGGTACTACTGTGTACTATAGGGTACTGCTGTGTACTATAGGGTACTGCTGTGTACTATAGGGTACTACTGTGTACTATAGGGTACTACTGTTTACTATAGGGAACTACTGTTTACTATAGGGAACTATAGGGTTTACTATAGAGTACTACTGATTACTATAGAGTACTACTGTGTACTATAGAGTACTACTGTGTACTATGGAGTACTACTGTGTAATATAGAGTACTACTGTTTACTCTAGAGTACTACAGACTTGTTTAATGCAATTTTAGAAACTTGAACAAGTTGGTAGAGAATTTGGACGAGCTAAACAAAGCTGTGTACGAACTGAAAGTTGAAGCTATTCCCCCTAAGGCTACAAAAGGCTCGCCGAAGATAAAATCTAAGGTTAAACACCATAAGTAGCTTGTGCTGATGTAACCTGACCTAGTTCACTAATATATTGTGTGTATATTATATATTATTAGCCTCCACTCACAAAGTGCTTTGTATGCCCCTGATTGGCCATCTCAATGCCTTTTTTCTATTTCAATGATGGCGTCCATGTGCGTGGGCAAATGAAGAGTTTTGTAACAAAACGAAATATAATATATTGTTACAGTTTTTAATAAGGAACCATTTCTGCTGGCATTGTTAAAAGTGATAGATTAGGATAACTGATATCACAAAACATTAATAACAAGTGAGCCTGACTAACAGCATATGTCTGTCACTAGAATTCGGGTCATCAACAACATAATAAATACTAGTAGAAAATGAAACACGTATAAAGCAAGCTTATTAGTACAGGAATGAAAATCATACAATGTAAAATGACAATTACTCTCGAGTACCTGCGGAATGTGAGAGAAAAATATAATCGCCGGTCACATGTCTATATACTGTCACATGATCACATATAATCACATGACTACATAGAAGCACTCCCATGACATAATTGTCACATGATCACATAAACGCATGACTGCATACTGTAACCTGGCCATATAAAAACACATGACTACATAAAACACTTCAATGACAACACGCTGTCACATGATCACATATAATCACATGACTACATACTGTCACATGCTTCCTTAACATGAGCCCATGTAGCGCGGCTTCTCTTACATCGCTCCAATGTCATCACTATATAAGTAATAAATATGTCGGTGACATCTGTGGTCTTCTGCTTGTGAAACTTCTCCACATTAGATAATGCTTTCTTTTCAAAGCTTGTCAAAGCATCCTTGGCTGCCTTGAAATTTTCTTCCAATTCTACGATCTGCTCATCTAGTACCTTGAGTTTACTTTCCTTTTGTTCTGGAGTGGCCGCACCAAACATCTTAGCTTTTAGCCCTCCTGTCATATGAGATAAAACCTTTGTACTAGCTAGCATACCCCACATTGCCTACTAGTAGTAAATCTTAGGCACTTGAGCTAGGTATGACCTAATTATCCACTACTCTATCACTGGCATTGCTAGTCACCATTCATTGCCAAAAGACCATACATGGAGAGTCCATTATGACGGATTTATACATTATTTTAAACACTAACCAAGAAGACCTGTCTTTCCCTGTGAAAAATTCTCTCGCTCAACTTTTTTAGCCTCCAAGGCATCTTCAATCTGTTCAAGTTCCAATTGGAGCAGTTCTTGTTTCTTGCATAGGTGACGGAGGCTGTCGCAGTAACCATAGTACTCTTTTAGCTGGTCAGCAAAATCTTCTTCACCCTCAATGCAGACATCAATATCCTAAAACAATAATTCTCATAAATAATTCCACAAAAAATTATCATGCTTTAAACATGTTTAATGCTGGTTTACCTATGAATGGATGCAAAACTCCATTACCTGAGCAAAATTATCGAGATAGTGACCCATTTTTTGCAGACCTTCAGCCATATCTTTTCGTTCAATTGAGCTCCATTCACTGAATTCCCTTCCGTAATTGGAATGAATTTTGTGAACTCCGTAAAGATGTTCGGTCGTCTTGGCTCGAACCTTTAAGATATTACCAAGACAAACCTGCAGATCCTGTGCATACTTTTTGATAGATTCAAACTTAGGATCAGGGTGTTTAATGCGATAACTGGCACTAAGGGACTTCAAGCGAGAGTCTTTCTGGCCTTGGTATTTCGAAGAATTGACTACATCTTTCCATTCACCATTGTGGTGTAAAAACGCTAACAACACAACGTCCTGCGAAAGTTCAGCAATATTAATAATGCGTTTTAAGAACTGTTCTAAGTAAATTCTTCGTCGTTCAAGAAATTCGGGGTCTGCTTTGTCGGCAGTGATTGTGGAAGCAGCTTGCCAAGCACCAGTAGCTCGCTTCTCCGGTAATGGAGGAACAACCAGGTATGGAAACGTGACCAATAAATAATCCCTCAACAAATCAAACTCGCTGTATCGTCGCCAGCTACTCAGAGTATCTGGAAATGCCTCGTTGTCCTCTTGAGCACCTTCCTCTGAAGCAACTTTATGTTGCTCAAGCCAGCTAGAACAAATTTTAGTTCTGTCATGGATGGTTGTTTCAATAGAATACTCAACATACGAGTCTACAATAGCCAGAGTAGTCGATGTACGGCGCGTTGGGTCTTTTACCGAAACTCTCAACCATGACGATAGCGGAAGAGCTCCCGCGAAATTGTTTACAAGATCGTTAACATCTAAAGATTCAGCAACATCTCCAGCTTTTTCATTTTCCGCCATATTGCCAAATAAGTAATCATGTGATCGATTCACGTGACAAAAAAGCGCTTTCAGTTTAATTCATTAACTTACTTTGACATAGATATATTCATAGAGGTGGAGTAGAGTAGTAACTGTATTACAAGCATCGATCCTGTATCCGGGGCGCTCATGTGTGACAATAGGCTCCGCCTATTCTGGTGTATTATTGCAACTGCTTGTATTATGTTTGTATTGAAAATAGACTTTGAAAGTCAATTTAACAAGATTTTCTCCAGACTGGCTGAAGTTTCTCAACCAAACCTCTTACTCTGATCGAGATTAGACACTCCTTGTTAACATTTAGTACATTTTGTGAAAATCGAAGCATCTACTTAGTGTATCTATTTGGATCAAACTCCTTGAGTGGATGTGTTGACATTTGCTATTAGGAAATGATGCTGTATGCTGTTATATACTGCTAGCTAGAGAAAAAATAGAGAGATAATTTCTCCAGTTGCTTTGATTGGCCGTAACTGCCTATTACCTGGGTCCAAAATAAGACCAAGAGGTTTAATTGATCAAATCAAACTCCTTGGTCAGACAGTAATTATATTTCAAGTTCAAAAACAAATTGCTGAGATATAATGTGTGGTAGAGCCGAAAAGAGGTAACAATATCTCTCCAGAGAACAAACCAAAACCATGTGTGCAAGGATAGCGCCATAATGATGTACTGGCTGAACCACTTGGTCAAAGAACAATGGTTAGGCTTGCAAGATGTTACGGAAAAAATCAAATTTCCAGGGAGTTCAAGAGATTCTAGGAGGCAGGTAAAATTGTACTAAAATCCCAGGAGGGTCGCTGACAAATCAGAAGACAAGGACGGGTACACTAAAAAGCACCATTTATCACAAGAATTCCATTTTCATTTACAAACGCGGGCATGATAGAAATTAGAACTTGAAGCATACTTCGTCGAAACTGTCATCAACGTAGAGGCGTGCATTCATATACACAAAAGCTATATTTGCTACATTACATGTAACTGCAAGGCAAACATAATGACAATAAAGGGTATATGAAAAAGACTAGAATAAATCTTCAAGATAATTATATATTGAGCTAATGTGTATTACATCATGTAGTGTGTGGTCTGACAACCATTGTAAAACTGTAGAGTAAATTACTTGCAAAAACAATATTTCTAAATATAAAAAATAAAATTATTTGGTCTTTTTCCTTTTGACAGTGGACCAGGAGGAGAGGAGCTGTTGTATGAAGTAGAGCTGAAGGAGATGAACTTGTAGGGTGATGGCCAGCCAACAGCAGGTAGCGAGTCTAAACACAGACTCAGTAGAAGTAGTGAGAGGTTTGACACTGGAGAGCAGCTCACTAATCGCTGGATATTGCTCTGAGATTCCCCAGCCAACAGGTCCAACACCAAGTACCACAGTACCTAGAGTATACACAACAGTACCTACAGTATGTACCACAGTGCCTACAGTATATACCACAGTACCTACAGTATACACAACAGTACCTACAGTATATACCACGGCACCTACAGTATACACAACAGTACCTACAGTATATACCACAGTGCCTACAGTATACACAACAGTACCTACAGTATATACCACAGTGCCTACAGTATATACCACAGTGCATACAGTATATACCACAGCACCTACAGTATATACCACAGTACCTACAGTACATACAACAGTACATACAACAGTACCTACAGTGCATACAACTTTACCTACAGCAAACACTACAGTACCTACAGTATATACCATAGTATATAAAGTAGATAAAACAGTGCCTACAGTATATACAACAGTAACTACAGCAAACAAATACCACATTATATGCAACAGTACACACAGTTTCTACATTACCTACAGTATATACAACATTACATACAGTATATACAACATTACACACAGCACACACTCTACAATAACACAAACTAGCAGTAACTAGGCCAGTTAGCACAGCGTGCAGTGAAAAGGCAAACATCGATAAGTAGGCAATAAAAAGTGCAGACAACTCATTAACAACCGATGTACAACATACTGCAGCTGCCACATCTGCTCAGAAACAATAACAATATTAGTAAATGGCAGATCCTAACTATTTGTTGAGTTAGAAAATTCACGCAAGTGTTTTTGAATATCATCGCTCAAATACGCAATGATTAGGCAATCATTCTGGCGAGAAACAATTTATGTTTGCATTCTAATTAGTGTTTCTTTTCCATTTATTAGCTAACAATACACGTACCTAACAGTGCCTGCCATAGCAGGGATGAATTATTCCTTTTCAGAGAAAGCTGAGCAAACATGCTGCCCATGATAGAAGGGATCCACGCCAACTCCCAGAGTTGTGCAGGAGGCAGTGAGAGCTGCTGTATAGGTGCAGGTACATCCAGTTGGGCTAGCTTGCATATGTCATTGGTCAACCTTAGCAGCATTAGTACAAACAGCAACCAATGAAACCCCACTGTCACCTTTACACGCGATTTGTTTAGTGAACTACAAAAAAATAAGTCGAAAATTGTTGACAAAGCAACAGATAGGCGCTAGAAATAAACAAGACAGGTATACTTACATGCATTCAAAGACGGAGAGCACCAACTTGATATTGGCACTCATGCCGGTGAAACACAAAATACATACGTACTTCTCCGACTACACACTAACGATGAGTGCGGGTAACTCAGCAATACTGAGCATTGCATGAGATGACACGCATTACCCTGTCTGCTATATATACAGTAAAATATCAGCCCGTCCATAATCACTATGTTAACAACAACTAAACACAATATCTTCAGTCAATATCTGTATATCATTGGATAAAAGGTCATCGTATAGCTCATTATAGGGTTTGTGGCTGTTGCAATTATCCGGAGGCAACCAAAAGCACTTCATTGGCTGTCAGCGATCTATATTCTCATCCGCTTGTCGGCTTACGTAAGACAGCATGCATAAAATATATTTCAGTTGGCAAGTGCACATTTCATAGACTACCTGATGGAGTAGTGGTTAGCAATTGTCTCCCTATGCATATAATCTGTACCATCAGTACCGGCCGCTCTTTCCCCACCTCTAGATGCCATGGTCGGAGACCGAATGAGCTGAACCAATTAGTTCACCTGTGACCAAAATAAATAGATGCTTCCTCAGAGAATATGGCCTTGGTTACAATGTACCTGTCAGGTTATTGCAGGTACGTAAGCATAGCTATTCTACAGCAGACCAAACATAAATAAACATAAGAATTTCAACCGTCTACTTTTGGTCTAGTAGTAAAATCTTTTTTTGTTAAAGCAGAAACGCTTGTTTCGCAAGAAGACTTGAACTAAAGAACTTGAAAACGATTTAAATTATGGACTAATTACAGATAGATATCAAGCGAGTGTCAAAATAATCAATAAAATGAATAAAAATGTTTCATGTATGTTTATACAACAAATATGCAGGTATTAGATAACAGAAAAATTCAGCATTACAAATTATAGTGAATTCATCCAAACTGAACTATAAAACGATAATAGTTGTCTTTTAAGATATGGGTATCTCTAGTAGTTTGAGATGCGATTTGATGGGTGAATTGTGTGAAATGACTTTGAATTAACAGGATAATAATCAGAAAGCTTCTTCACTACACGAGGTGAGTGGGTTATGTTTGGCATACTGATACTGCAAAACATCGGCTATATAGTTTTTCCAACCAGATCTGTTAATTATTTGATAAAATTGGATACGTCATGGAATGTGTGGCAGTGTATAATTAGCAATCATCATTTCATCGCTTTTTTTGGCACGAACAAGCTGAACTGACTGTCAAAGAAAAGAAGCATAATATCTATATAGGCAAGACCTAGAAAAAATTTAATGTCTCTTTCTGTTTATGTAATAATTGTTATTTACAAGCTTACTTAAAATTAGTTAGTTAGAAAACTTTGAGAATAACAACAACCACCACCATACCATATCATATAATCAATAGACTGAATAACAACCACCACCATATCATATAATCAATAGACTGAATAACAACCACCACCACACCATATCATATAATCAATAGACTGAATAACAACCACCACCACACCATATCATATAATCAATAGACTGAATAACAACCACCACCATATCATATAATCAATAGACTGAATAACAACCACCACCATATCATATAATCAATAGACTGAATAACAACCACCACCACACCATATCATATAATCAATAGACTGAATAACAACCACCACCATACCATATCATATAATCAATAGACTGAATAACAACCACCACCATACCATATCATATAATCAATAGACTGAATAACAACCACCACCATACCATACCATATAATCAATAGACTGAATAACAACCACCACCATATCATATAATCAATAGACTGAATAACAACCACCACCATATCATATAATCAATAGACTGAATAACAACCACCACCATATCATATAATCAATAGACTGAATAACAACCACCACCATACCATATCATATAATCAATAGACTGAATAACAACCACCACCATATCATATAATCAATAGACTGAATAACAACCACCACCACACCATATCATATAATCAATAGACTGAATAACAACCACCACCATACCATATAATCAATAGACTGAATAACAACCACCACCATATCATATAATCAATAGACTGAATAACAACCACCACCATATCATATAATCAATAGACTGAATAACAACCACCACCATATCATATAATCAATAGACTGAATAACAACAACCACCACCATATCATATAATCAATAGACTGAATAACAACCACCACCATACCATATAATCAATAGACTGAATAACAACCACCACCATATCATATAATCAATAGACTGAATAACAACCACCACTATATCATATAATCAATAGACTGAATAACAACCACCACCATATCATATAATCAATAGACTGAATAACAACCACCACCATATCATATAATCAATAGACTGAATAACAACCACCACCACACCATATCATATAATCAATAGACTGAATAACAACCACCACCATACCATATCATATAATCAATAGACTGAATAACAACCACCACCATATCATATAATCAATAGACTGAATAACAACCACCACCATATCATATAATCAATAGACTGAATAACAACCACCACCATATCATATAATCAATAGACTGAATAACAACCACCACCATATCATATAATCAATAGACTGAATAACAACCACCACCATATCATATAATCAATAGACTGAATAACAACCACCACCATATCATATAATCAATAGACTGAATAACAACCACCACCATATCATATAATCAATAGACTGAATAACAACCACCACCACACCATATCATATAATCAATAGACTGAATAACAACCACCACCATACCATATCATATAATCAATAGACTGAATAACAACCACCACCATATCATATAATCAATAGACTGAATAACAACAACCACCACCATATCATATAATCAATAGACTGAATAACAACCACCACCATATCATATAATCAATAGACTGAATAACAACCACCACCACACCATATCATATAATCAATAGACTGAATAACAACCACCACCATACCATATCATATAATCAATAGACTGAATAACAACCACCACCATATCATATAATCAATAGACTGAATAACAACAACCACCACCATATCATATAATCAATAGACTGAATAACAACAACCACCATACCATATCATATAATCAATAGATTGAATAACAACCACCACCATACCATATCATATAATCAATAGACTGAATAACAACCACCACCATATCATATCATATAATCAATAGACTGAATAACAACCACCACACCATATCATATAATCAATAGACTGAATAACAACCACCACCATACCATACCATATAATCAATAGACTGAATAACAACCACCACACCATATCATATAATCAATAGACTGAATAACAACCACCACCATACCATACCATATAATCAATAGACTGAATAACAACCACCACCATATCATATAATCAATAGACTGAATAACAACCACCACCACACCATATCATATAATCAATCGACTGAATAACAACCACCACACCATATCATATAATCAATAGACTGAATAACAACCACCACCATATCATATAATCAATAGACTGAATAACAACCACCACCACCATATCATATAATCAATAGACTGAATAACAACCACCACCACCATATCATATAATCAATAGACTGAATAACAACCACCACCATATCATATAATCAATAGACTGAATAACAACCACCACCATATCATATAATCAATAGACTGAATAACAACCACCACCACACCATATCATATAATCAATAGACTGAATAACAACCACCACCATATCATATAATCAATAGACTGAATAACAACCACCACCACACCATATCATATAATCAATAGACTGAATAACAACCACCACCATACCATATCATATAATCAATAGACTGAATAACAACCACCACTATATCATATAATCAATAGACTGAATAACAACCACCACCATACCATACCATATAATCAATAGACTGAATAACAACCACCACCATACCATATCATATAATCAATAGACTGAATAACAACCACCACCATACCATATCATATAATCAATAGACTGAATAACAACCACCACCATACCATACCATATAATCAATAGACTGAATAACAACCACCACCATATCATATAATCAATAGACTGAATAACAACCACCACCATACCATATCATATAATCAATAGACTGAATAACAACCACCACCATATCATATAATCAATAGACTGAATAACAACCACCACCACACCATATCATATAATCAATAGACTGAATAACAACCACCACCATATCATATAATCAATAGACTGAATAACAACCACCACCACACCATATCATATAATCAATAGACTGAATAACAACCACCACCACACCATATCATATAATCAATAGACTGAATAACAACCACCACCATACCATATCATATAATCAATAGACTGAATAACAACCACCACCATATCATATAATCAATAGACTGAATAACAACCACCACCATATCATATAATCAATAGACTGAATAACAACCACCACCATACCATATCATATAATCAATAGACTGAATAACAACCACCACCATACCATATCATATAATCAATAGACTGAATAACAACCACCACCATATCATATCATATAATCAATAGACTGAATAACAACCACCACCATATCATATAATCAATAGACTGAATAACAACCACCACCATACCATATCATATAATCAATAGACTGAATAACAACCACCACCATATCATATAATCAATAGACTGAATAACAACCACCACCATACCATATCATATAATCAATAGACTGAATAACAACCACCACTATATCATATAATCAATAGACTGAATAACAACCACCACCATACCATACCATATAATCAATAGACTGAATAACAACCACCACCATACCATTTAATCAATAGACTGAATAACAACCACCACCATACCATATCATATAATCAATAGACTGAATAACAACCACCACCATACCATATCATATAATCAATAGACTGAATAACAACCACCACCATACCATATCATATAATCAATAGACTGAATAACAACCACCACCATCCCATATAATCAATAGACTGAATAACAACCACCACCACCATATCATATAATCAATAGACTGAATAACAACCACCACCATACCATATCATATAATCAATAGACTGAATAACAACCACCACCACACCATATCATATAATCAATAGACTGAATAACAACCACCACCATACCATATCATATAATCAATAGACTGAATAACAACCACCACCATATCATATAATCAATAGACTGAATAACAACCACCACCATACCATATCATATAATCAATAGACTGAATAACAACCACCACCATACCATATAATCAATAGACTGAATAACAACCACCACCATACCATATCATATAATCAATAGACTGAATAACAACCACCACCATACCATATCATATAATCAATAGACTGAATAACAACCACCACCACACCATACCATATAATCAATAGACTGAATAACAACCACCACCATATCATATCATATAATCAATAGACTGAATAACAACCACCACCATACCATATCATATAATCAATAGACTGAATAACAACCACCACCATACCATATCATATAATCAATAGACTGAATAACAACCACCACCATACCATACCATATAATCAATAGACTGAATAACAACCACCACCATATCATATAATCAATAGACTGAATAACAACAACCACCATACCATATCATATAATCAATAGACTGAATAACAACCACCACCATACCATATCATATAATCAATAGACTGAATAACAACCACCACCATACCATACCATATAATCAATAGACTGAATAACAACCACCACCACACCATATCATATAATCAATAGACTGAATAACAACCACCACACCATATCATATAATCAATAGACTGAATAACAACCACCACCACACCATATCATATAATCAATAGACTGAATAACAACCACCACACCATATCATATAATCAATAGACTGAATAACAACCACCACCACACCATATCATATAATCAATAGACTGAATAACAACCACCACCATACCATATCATATAATCAATAGACTGAATAACAACCACCACCATACCATATCATATAATCAATAGACTGAATAACAACCACCACACCATATCATATAATCAATAGACTGAATAACAACCACCACACCATATCATATAATCAATAGACTGAATAACAACCACCACCACACCATATCATATAATCAATAGACTGAATAACAACCACCACCATACCATATCATATAATCAATAGACTGAATAACAACCACCACCATATCATATAATCAATAGACTGAATAACAACCACCACCATACCATATCATATAATCAATAGACTGAATAACAACCACCACCATACCATATAATCAATAGACTGAATAACAACCACCACCATATCATATAATCAATAGACTGAATAACAACCACCACCATACCATATCATATAATCAATAGACTGAATAACAACCACCACCATACCATACCATATAATCAATAGACTGAATAACAACCACCACCATACCATATCATATAATCAATAGACTGAATAACAACCACCACCATACCATATCATATAATCAATAGACTGAATAACAACCACCACCACACCATACCATATAATCAATAGACTGAATAACAACCACCACCACACCATACCATATAATCAATAGACTGAATAACAACCACCACCATACCATATCATATAATCAATAGACTGAATAACAACCACCACCACACCATACCATATAATCAATAGACTGAATAACAACCACCACCATATCATATCATATAATCAATAGACTGAATAACAACCACCACCATACCATATCATATAATCAATAGACTGAATAACAACCACCACACCATATCATATAATCAATAGACTGAATAACAACCACCACCACACCATATCATATAATCAATAGACTGAATAACAACCACCACCATACCATATCATATAATCAATAGACTGAATAACAACCACCACACCATATCATATAATCAATAGACTGAATAACAACCACCACCACACCATATCATATAATCAATAGACTGAATAACAACCACCACCATACCATATCATATAATCAATAGACTGAATAACAACCACCACCATATCATATAATCAATAGACTGAATAACAACCACCACCATACCATATCATATAATCAATAGACTGAATAACAACCACCACCATACCATATAATCAATAGACTGAATAACAACCACCACCATACCATATCATATAATCAATAGACTGAATAACAACCACCACCATACCATATCATATAATCAATAGACTGAATAACAACCACCACCACACCATACCATATAATCAATAGACTGAATAACAACCACCACCACACCATACCATATAATCAATAGACTGAATAACAACCACCACCATACCATATCATATAATCAATAGACTGAATAACAACCACCACCATACCATATCATATAATCAATAGACTGAATAACAACCACCACCACACCATATCATATAATCAATAGACTGAATAACAACCACCACCATACCATATCATATAATCAATAGACTGAATAACAACCACCACCACACCATATCATATAATCAATAGACTGAATAACAACCACCACCATACCATATCATATAATCAATAGACTGAATAACAACCACCACCATACCATATAATCAATAGACTGAATAACAACCACCACCATACCATATCATATAATCAATAGACTGAATAACAACCACCACCATACCATATCATATAATCAATAGACTGAATAACAACCACCACCACACCATACCATATAATCAATAGACTGAATAACAACCACCACCATACCATATCATATAATCAATAGACTGAATAACAACCACCACCATACCATATCATATAATCAATAGACTGAATAACAACCACCACCACACCATATCATATAATCAATAGACTGAATAACAACCACCACCATATCATATAATCAATAGACTGAATAACAACCACCACCATACCATACCATATAATCAATAGACTGAATAACAACCACCACCATACCATATAATCAATAGACTGAATAACAACCACCACCATATCATATAATCAATAGACTGAATAACAACCACCACCATACCATATCATATAATCAATAGACTGAATAACAACCACCACCATACCATATCATATAATCAATAGACTGAATAACAACCACCACCATACCATATCATATAATCAATAGACTGAATAACAACCACCACCATATCATATAATCAATAGACTGAATAACAACCACCACCATACCATACCATATAATCAATAGACTGAATAACAACCACCACCATACCATATCATATAATCAATAGACTGAATAACAACCACCACCATACCATATCATATAATCAATAGACTGAATAACAACCACCACCATACCATATCATATAATCAATAGACTGAATAACAACCACCACCACACCATATCATATAATCAATAGACTGAATAACAACCACCACCACACCATATCATATAATCAATAGACTGAATAACAACCACCACTATATCATATAATCAATAGACTGAATAACAACCACCACCATACCATATAATCAATAGACTGAATAACAACCACCACCATATCATATAATCAATAGACTGAATAACAACCACCACCACCATATCATATAATCAATAGACTGAATAACAACCACCACCATATCATATAATCAATAGACTGAATAACAACCACCACCACACCATATCATATAATCAATAGACTGAATAACAACCACCACCATATCATATAATCAATCGACTGAATAACAACCACCACCACACCATATCATATAATCAATAGACTGAATAACAACCACCACTATATCATATAATCAATAGACTGAATAACAACCACCACCATATCATATAATCAATAGACTGAATAACAACCACCACCACCATATCATATAATCAATAGACTGAATAACAACCACCACCATACCATATCATATAATCAATAGACTGAATAACAACCACCACCATATCATATAATCAATAGACTGAATAACAACCACCACCACACCATATCATATAATCAATAGACTGAATAACAACCACCACCATATCATATAATCAATAGACTGAATAACAACCACCACCATATCATATAATCAATAGACTGAATAACAACCACCACCACACCATATCATATAATCAATAGACTGAATAACAACCACCACCATACCATATCATATAATCAATAGACTGAATAACAACCACCACCATACCATATCATATAATCAATAGACTGAATAACAACCACCACCATATCATATAATCAATCGACTGAATAACAACCACCACCACACCATATCATATAATCAATAGACTGAATAACAACCACCACCACACCATATCATATAATCAATAGACTGAATAACAACCACCACCATATCATATAATCAATAGACTGAATAACAACCACCACCATACCATATCATATAATCAATAGACTGAATAACAACCACCACTATATCATATAATCAATAGACTGAATAACAACCACCACCATATCATATAATCAATAGACTGAATAACAACCACCACCATACCATACCATATAATCAATAGACTGAATAACAACCACCACACCATATCATATAATCAATCGACTGAATAACAACCACCACACCATATCATATAATCAATCGACTGAATAAAAAAATTCTCAACAACAGGCAACAAAAAACTTGAAAAAAAATTGTATGATCTAAAAACGAAAAAGATGATCACCGGAGCAGCAATCCAGCTCTACGGCTAACTGTTGGAAATACCAAAATAATATCAATTAATAATAACTAACATGTTGTTGTTGTTGGTTACTATGCTGCTTGGTGAACAATAATTAATAATAGTTAAACGATCGTAAATAAACCAATAATAACCTATCAATAAATTTATTAGTAATAATTCATAAAAAGAACTATTATTATTATAACTACTACTGCCATGATAATTATTAATAATTATTATTTCTCATTAATATTTATCTGAATGATTATCGACTAACAAATACTAATAATCATATGGCATTTGGCTGTCTTAATGAAGAAGCTGCCCACATGAGATACCATGTTGGTATGTGGTATATGCTACACCATCTGGCGCCTCCTGGTGCAGCCTGGGTAGAAGCCACAGGTGTGAGGTTGTCTGAGATCTTGGTTGCAACCTCACTGAAGTGCATGGCTCTGAAGAGGCCAGGATGCACGTGTCCCTTGCGATCACTCAGCTGGGACCAGTGAATAGTCTCTATGAGAGCACTCACGCTTGTTGTCTATCTGTCCTCTTCGGTTGTTCACACATCTAACGGCTCATCGCTGAATACATTCCAGCTCCTTGCTCTGGGTACTGGTGAGACTATTACCCCACGCAGCAATAGCTTATTCTACAACAAGTCAAACTTGTTTCTTGTAGGCTTTTTCTCTGCGCTGGGTCAAAGATGATGAAATAGTTCTGCTGAAGAAGCCAAGCCCGCTGGATGCTCTTCCACTGATGTATTAACGTTTCATCTTAGTTGGGTTTCAAGTCTGATTCCGAGGTATTTGATGGGCATCAAAAGATTATGAAGGGAGTATGCATTATCAACTGCGCCTTTTTCGTTTCCAGGTAAATTTAATGCGTTCTCCTTTGAGTGGGATGAATATTATGTACCGACTAAGTTCCACTGTTCCAGGGCTTTTAGAGCTTCTTGTTGTTGATTGCCTCTATCTGTGGTGAAGTAGATGATCGTGTCATCCGTAAAGAGGCGGACATGTGATTTTACAATATCAGGTAAATCGTTGATGTAGATCAAGAAGAGTACCGGGCCGATCACAGATCCCTGTGACACTCTAGAAGTAACTTTACAAAAAGACGAGGGGCAGCCATCTACAACTACAACCTATGATCTTCCAGCAAGGAATTCTTTAACCCAGCTGGTTACCTGTGTGCAAACATCAATATTTGACAGCTTGAGGATGATGTTTGAGTAATTGACTTTGTCAAATACGTTAGAGAAGGCAAGCACACAGGCATCCACCTCCTCTCCATTATCCAAGTGTTGGGATATCTCTGTGGTGAGTTCTACAAGTTGAGTCTCGCAACTGGGCTTGCTCCGGATGCAATGTTGTCTGCGGTTTAGTATAGTTTAGTTGTCCATTGTTTAGCTTAATATGTTGCCTGTTATAGTGTTATCTGCTATAATTCATTGGATGTAATCAGATTTACCATGAGCGAGAGAACAAAGACGCTGGTCACGTTGTTTTGTGTAGGAAGAGAACTATCCGTGTATTTGCACCAACACAAATATATCACGATAAATTGGCCCGAAGTCATGAACAATAATATGATGCTACATCTCCCTTATTTATAACGCACCAGAAAAGCTTAGAAAGCACCAGCAAAGCTTGAGCATAAAAACAAAGCATAATGTAAAGTGTAACTAGGAGTCACAGTAATTAATATAATACAAAGTAAATAACAAGCAACCTCATCTAAAGGTCAAGACAGTCGATGGGTTGGAGGACCCTGGTACTACGGAGTTGTTACAACCTGTGGTTTGGGGAGACTCTGTATAGAGGGTCTACCTATCGCTGTGATGATGATGTGATGATGATGACAATGAACTCTTAGTTATTTACACAGCATAACAGAGAAAAATACACGAGCCTCTATATGCAGGCATGATAAAAGGAAGTGTGTAGAAAAATATAACATTTAATGTTGTTTTTGCCACCAGTAGTTATATATGTATGTGTGAGTATTTACAAAATACAAGGAAAATAATATATAATGGAGATTCAATTGAATGATTGATCAGAGTAGTATGAGCGATAAAGTATCGCTGTAGCTGGGAATCGCCAATTCGCCAACTCAGCAGCGCTGGAATCCGTGGCCCTAATCGCCATCTATACCGAACCTCAAGTACCAGTCCTTTCCCGGTGGAAGTATAGTTCGTTTTTAGCCTGACCGGGGCTGTTTTCTTTGGGGTTTATCAGATGACCCGTTACGTGACTCGGATAAATGATAAGATCGAGTGCCAGTCATTTGTGTTTGGATCAATGTTGTCTCTCTCTCTCTGTTGTAGTCAGCAGAGTTGAATAGATAATGGTGTGCTGATTCTTCCTCTTTGAGGCAAGTGCATAAGGGACTGTAAGTGAGTCATGCACGGTATTGAAATAAGTGCAGTCTGCCTTGTCCGCTAAGAAGGTTGCAGAGTGCTGTTAGTATGAAGAGGATGGGATTCTCGAAAAGGTGGTTGGGTGGCAAGTCAAATAGGAGCCGGTAAGGGCATAATCCATCACGGTGTAGTATGCTCCATGTACGTAACCACTCCTGCTGCACACATCCTCTTATTTTGCTTTTTAATAAGTTTGCTGAGCTTTGTTGATCGGTGGATCATCATTCTTATATCATCAGCAGTAAAGGCTTTAGTAATCTGACTTTTTGGTGTGTCAGTTAACATCTGTGCTTTGTTGATCTTCACCAGTCCTTGTACCATCTGCAGCCTCTGCTTTGTGTAGAGAATATGGACGGGTGGCAACTTTGCCGTCGCTGTCTTAGAAATATTATTAGGTGTATGATTCAATCATACACCTCATTATTACAAACAATCAAAATGCTGACAATCAATGATTGACAGCATTTTCAAAATTTTGATTGTCCGGTAATAATGACCATTACAAATGATGATAGAGCCATGTCACGGGCAACTGGGGGATTTCCGGTTTGAAAAATGAGCAGACAATTTCAGTTGACTGACAACTGGCGTTTATTATCAAAGTAATGATATATAAATATTTATATATCATTACTTTGATAATAAACGCCAGTTGTCAGTCAACTGAAATTGTCTGCTCATTTTTCAAACCGGAAATCCCCCAGTTGCCCGTGAGCCATGTAGTATGACTGATCATTATCATTGGTAACAAACCACTCGCTTTGCAATAAAAAAATTATTATCAAAAATCTTTTTGACAATGATGACGATCATCATGATGATGATGATAAAGAAAAATATATATAATAATAATAATATTATTAATAATTAACGTATTTAATTATTAATTAAATTATTATAGTGTTATATATTATTATAACAATTATTATTATTATTTTATTTTTATATATAATAATAATTAATAATAATAAAAAATATATATAATAATATAATTAATTAATATTTATTATATTATTATTATATAATAAATATTATAACAACATCATCATCATTACAACACTCACACACACTACACTCACACTGATCAGTAGTCTAAGTAAGTAGTATTATTATAATTATATGTCATCATCATTGTACATATTTTTTTATTATATGTATGTTTGTTACAACGCCAGTTTGCTACCAATCATACATATCTCACTGTGGATCATTAATTATTGACAATTATTTTCAACAATCAATTATTATCATTATTATAAATAATTATTATTATGCCAACTTGCTTGGTAGTAGAAAGCGGAAACGGAAACTTGGATTTATTACGCATGCGCAAAATTAACAGTCGTAGTATCCAATAGCAACAATGTTGTTCACTAAGCAGCAAGGTTGAAAAGAGCCTAGTGCATACTGGTTATCCATACAATTTCAACCTGGAACCGTGGTAAGTGTGGATATATAGAGCCCTTTATCATGTTAATGTTACTGCATCATTTACACCAGGAAAATCTTTAGAGTTGTTAACTGTACTCTCATCATCATGATACTTTCAACTCAACTTAGTAATAAATAATAATAATATTATAATAATAATAATAATTAATAATAATAATAATAAATATTAATAATAATTTAATAATAAATAATAGTAATAAATAAAGAATTAACAACAATAAATAATAATAAATAATTATGATAATAAAATAATGATGATGAAGAAGATAATAATAATAACAATCCACTGATGATCATTATGTTGGTGATAGAATAATATTAATTATTAAGGTTATTTGCTTGTAACAACAATAATAATATTATTATGAATTATTATTATAATCGATGATTAACTATTAACAACATTCGCTATTATTAACAATTGAAAAAGTGTTATTTAATAACTTTATTATTGTTATTTTTGTTGCTTATCACATATGTTATTTTTTAGTTACTGCTACATTTGATTGACTATGATGACAGTAAATAAACAGCAACAACAATGTATACTAATAATGATAATAATAATAATGTTTGGAATCGTGTCAATTTTTCATTATTAATTAAGAATCTTAAATTTTTATGGATGAATATCCATTCATTTCAACTAACTGCTAGATACAAAGATGCAGAAAAAAAAGGTTTAGCTCATGAGCTTGTTCAGAATTTTTTCTTGTTTTAGAACAACAACTCAATAAGATGTCAATAGCCATAGCTCAAGCACGCCATATCTTTGGTGTAAAGAGTGGAGTATCAGGTAACATCTGTTATCAAGATGAGCAAACTATTGTGTACACATCGGGAGCGAATTGTGTCTTGTATAATATTGACCAGAAACTGCAAAAGTTTATTCCTGTTAGTGAAAAAGGTAACTCTATGACAGCCATTGCTGTAAGTCCTAATCGCCGATATGTAGCTATAGCCGAAAATGGAGAGCGAGCAATCATCACTATATTTGACTTGCATTCTCTGAGACGTAAGAAAGTTCTCAGCTCATCAGAAGTTGAGTCTAGGGAATACGTCAGTTTAGCTTTTTCTCCGGATTCTAAATATCTGATCGCGCAAGGAGGTAAGCCAGACTGGACTCTCCTGTACTGGACATGGGAGAAAGCCAAGATAATGGCTACTACTCGCACAAGCAACCCTCAAGGATTGCCTCCGATATACCAGGTAAAGTAATAACAATGATGTAACACTTTGTCTGGGTTAGTTTGCAATTGCGAGCAAAATGGTTAATGTTTTATGACGCTGTAGGTGACGTTCAACCCCCAAGACAACACACAGATCTGCGTTGTTGGAAATGGAGTTTTCAAACTGTTCAGATACAGTGAAGGCAACTTGAAGCAGTTTGCATTCCAAAAGCTTGAACCACAGAACTACCTCTGCCAGACATGGGTGTCTGATGAGAGGGTGGTGGTTGGTACCGACAATGGTAAACTTCTTCTCTTTGAAGCTGGCGAGTTGAAGAATGAATTCAATCTAACCATGCAGGTTAAAGAGCCAGACAACAAGTAAGTGTGGGCAGATCGCTGGTTTTTGGTCAATTAGCGAATTGAAAATGGTTTTATTGATGTATCTGTTTATAGTAGTCGAGTTATGGCAGGATTGAATGAGAACCAGAATCTAGGCCCACCGCAGATAACTTCCATTGTGTCCTTCTCTAAAGGGTTTGCTTGCTCATGTGGCCCTGGCACTGTTGCCTGGTTTGAGAAAACGGATGACAAGGAATACTTTAAAAAGGTGATGTATAACTTATTACTATCACAATTCTACTGTCTAAATCAGTGTTAAGATCTAAAGTTAATGACTTTTGCCCACAAAAAATTATCTTCGGTCAAACTTGAAAAAGGTCTTGTGTCGGTGAGAATTGAACCTCTGTTAGCAGTGCAACAGTTGAGCACTCTGTCCATTTAGCTAAAGAGACTTCTGTTGATGATTGGAAATATTGAATGTAGGCAAGAGAAATAAAGATAGCTCAAGACAACAACAGTGCGGATCCAAGTAAGGCGGAGCAACAGATAGTCAATGCTATGGCAGTGAGTCCGTCGGAAGAGACGCTAGTTGTAGTTACTGATGCTAATCAACTCTACCAAATCACCATGTCTACTGCTGAACTTGGAAAGGTAACTTTACATTAAAATTGTTTATCTGGATTGCTTATCTCCATCATATTTTTGCATAATAACTCATGCGATTTGTTACTATTTTTAGCAACAAGGTGAACAGACGTATTTTGAGTTCTTGGCACAGTCATTCCACTCGGGACAAGTAACAGGCTTAGACGCGTGTCTACGTAAGCCACTGGTAGCTACCTGTTCCAATGATCGCTCCGTCAGGATATGGAACTATGAATCCTGGTATGTTAGTCTTTGGGTCTATTGTCACATGACCTGGTATCATAATATAGAAGATAAAAATTTTATTTTTTTTTATTTTAGCAACCTGGAGTTGTACAAAGAGTTTGCGGAAGAAGCTTTTAGCATAGCCTTGCATCCATCTGGTCTCTATATCTGTGTTGGCTTCAGTGATAAACTGAGGCTAATGAATCTGCTCATAGATGACATTAGAACATTCAAAGAGTTTCCAATCAGAGGGTGTAAGGAGGTTTGTATTTCTAGCCATTAGTTATGGTGGTACAAACAGTGAGTGAGTCACAGCGCCTTGGTTGCTTCAATTTTTCTTGTCATTTCAGTGCGCGTTCAGTCATGGTGGCCATTTATTCGCTGCGGTAAACAGCACCATCATCTCTATCTACTCTTCCACCACGTTTGAGAATGTGTCCAATCTGAAAGGTCACAACGGTAAGGTGAGGTCTGTGGTTTGGAGCTCAGACGATAGTAAGATTGTGTCTTGTGGTATGGACGGGGCAGTATATGAATGGGACGCCTACTCCGGTAAGCGAATCGGAGAAAGCGTGCTCAAGTCTTGCAGCTACAGCGGTGTGACCATTACTCCTGATGGCAAGAATACCTACGCCGTAGGATCCGACAAAACCATTAAAGAGATTAATGATTCTCAGGTATGTTATTGGCTGTTGTTGACAATAGAAAAATAACATTGTTGTTCCAGAACATTCTGGCACTACTTTGGTCAGTTAAGAAATCCGATACATTTTTTTTTATAGATTCTAAGAGATGTTTCATCGGATGATGTAACATTTACGGCTGTGGCTCTGTCACATTCTGGTAGAATGTTGTTCTGTGGTACGTCGGCTGGTACCCTCAGGTCGTTGAAGTTCCCTTTGACCAGCCCTGGAGAGTGGCAAGAGTATCAAGGCCATTGTAAACAAATAGGTGAGTTTTCATTGGCTGTTTTAAAATCTGCTGCAGACCTTGGAAAGAATGGTGCAAAAAAATTATTTAATGTTGTTGTCTGTGATTTTTTATTATTTGCGAGTTTCGGCTTTGTTTAGTGAAGATGAAGATCACGTATGACGATCTTTACCTGATCACCGTATCCGAGGACTCAACAATCATGATGTGGAAGATACAAGACAGGGAGGGCAGGAGTTTAAAGAGAGAAAAGGATGTAGGATGGGCAGAAGAAATTCTCATTACCAAAAGTGATCTTGAAGAAAAGGTCAGATAGTGCCGTTTCATATTAAATGTAGAGTTGTTCTCCCTTTTTTGTGAAAGACAACTCCAAATTTGTCATTTGTCAATCATTGTTGCTTGCTTTTCAGAACTCCACAATGCGAGAGTTGGACCAGAGGGTGGAGGAGTTAAGGATGGAGAATGACTACCAGCTGAGGCTGAAAGACATGAACTACAACGACAAAATCAAGGAGCTTACAGAGAAGTTCATTCAGGAAATGGAGTCGCTTAAAACTAAAAATCAAGTTCTGAAAACTGATAAAGATAAAGAAGAGGCTAAACATGAGGAGAAAACTGCTGAACTGATGGAGAAGCAAAGCAATGAAGTTAGAGAGCTTGGTACGTCTGCACTATGAGTTGTCTGCTCTGTTTCTCTTGCCTGCACCTCAAGGTAGCCATTTTGTACGTCTGCTGGTATGTTTGCATGGAAGAACTGTTACTTTTTGTAGAATCTGCTAACAACCAGAAGCTGATGCTGGAGTATGAGAAATACCAAGAGTTGCAGACGCGCAGCATGAGGATGCAGGAGGATTATGAGAAACAGCTGGCGGAGCTGGAAGATAAGAGTAATAAGGCTCAACAGGAGCTCGAGGAACACTACAACAGGTACACGGCAGTGATTAGCAATAACCAAATGCTCTGAAAGTTTACACGCTTATTTTTATGTGAGTGCCATAATTTAATGTTAACAGCAAGCTGGAAGAGAAAAATCAGCAGTATGAGCAAGCGATGGATGAGAGCAGACAAAACCAGAAGGAATATGAGGAGACGAGACGACAGATTGAGGAGGACGCGGATAGAGAGATTTTGGATATTAAGAACAAATATGAAAGACGCCTGAGAGATGAGAAAGAGGCCAACAGTCGCCTGAAGGGAGAGACAGGAATTCTCACTAAAAAAGTACGTTGCGTAAAGCCGGAGCTTGTGTGAAAAACGTTGATTTTGTGTTTTTTGGCGTCACAATTGATTATCTTTCTTTGTTAGTTCACTTCACTTGAGAAAGAGATCGAGGGACACAAGGAAGAGATCAAGAAGTCTCAGACGGAGGTAGCCAAGCTGAACGGTGTGATTGCCAACTTACAAAAGGACATCCAAGGTCTGAAGAAGGAAATACAAGAGAGGGATGAAACCATTCAGGTAAAATATATTGGATGGTTCTAGAACCTTCTAAAGTTTGGTAGAAAATTCTGTGTTGGATATAAATATCGATGTGATAGTGATATTCTCTGCGATAGGATAAGGAAAAGAGAATCTATGACCTGAAGAAGAAGAACCAGGAGCTAGAGAAGTTCAAGTTTGTACTAGACTACAAGATTAAGGAGTTGAAGAAGCAAATAGAACCGAGGGAAGCTGACATCAAGGCCATGAAGGAGCAAATTCAAGAGGTGAATATTTCAAAGTCCGTGATTTGCTTACTAGATCATCAATAGCCAATGAAAACTCTTGTTATAAGATAAACTGAGAGTTGATTCGACAATTCTGTGTTGTAGATGGAAAGTGAATTGGAGAGGTTCCACAAACAGAACACCCAGCTGGAGTTGAATATCACAGAGTTGAGACAGAAACTCAAGGCCACTGACAAGGAGATGCATATGGAAAGGCAGAAAGTGAGAGACGTTGAGGCCGTCGTCAAGAGGTTCAAGACTGACCTTCACAATTGTGTGGCCTTCATCCAGGAGCCAAAAACCCTCAAGGACAGTATCAAGGCTCTCTACACTAAATATGTGCAAGAGGACATTGTAAGTGCAGTTTGATCAAAATTTAGGAGTTGTGCTCTTTTTTAAAGTAGACAACTCCATATTTTTTATTATTTATGCGAATGCTAGTGTAAATGCATGCGATTCTAATTGGGTCTTATCTGCACGCAGACTGAAACAGCCACTGGAGATGCTGAGATACAGAATGAATACAGCAGGCAGAGAGAACATCTAGAAAGGTCCGTTGCATCCCTCAGGAAGAAACTTGCTAAAGATTCTGAGATCCACCGAGCTGATAATGTTAGAATAATGCAGGTGAGGTCAAATGTCAAGTATAAATGGCCACAATTTTTCCGTAAAATGCGGCTTTAAAGAAGCAAAAAAATGAAACACTGATGTCTATTATCATTTGCAGGAGAATGTGTCCCTCATCAAAGAGATCAATGACTTGAGAAAGGAGCTGAAGATTGTTAGAGTGAAGAACCACGATCTGGAGGCAGCGCTTGGATTGCACAGAAAGAATAACAAGGATGTCTCCCAGCTGCTGCAGGCTGTCACCTCACAGAATAAGAATGCCATGATGGAAGAAGATGTCAACGAGAAAGGAAAGGTCAGTATGCTAACAGACAAGATGGTGCAGATGTGTGGCGCAGACGTGAGGTGCAGACGCTCTGTGGGGGATTTTACATACTATTGTCTTTTTCTGTTGTAGATTATTGATATCCAACGAATGGAAATCAAGAAGCTGAGGGCTCAGATACATGATCTAGAGATGACCTCTCAACGACCTTCTTCTGGTCAGAGGTTACCTCCTATGCAAGCTGTCTAACACACTATTTATTATGATCGGTTTGTATGTGACTTGGAAGTTACAATGATAGCTTTAGTTTTGTGTAGCCCTTGTTCCCAACAGCAGTTATGGGTGGATCAGAGAGAGCGATGTTTTATTATTTATTTGTTACAAAAATCTGACTATTGTTATAATTACGTGTATATTTAATAATATGTACATGTACTTGAGTGAAATACAGACAATCTTATACAAAATGTATAACTCTATGCACAATAGAAACGACATTGCGTAGTGACACCTTTCTACACTTTCATTTGACTAAAAAATTTCTTCTTTTGTTTGTTGCGTATCTTTTCAAATCGTTCCAAATGGAACTGGTTAAAATTAAGTTCCATTTGTGGACGTTCATTGCTGGAAGCAACGGTTGCATCACTTTTGCTGCTCCTAGTTCTGCTGCTCCTCGATGCTCGACTTTGAGCTTCCTGTTCAAGTTGAGTTATAAAAACCAGCTGTGCGTCTGGAGATGGTGACCTTCGAACTTCTCTCAACATCTGTATTTTGTCTCTCTTCTTCTCTTCAATTCTCTTCTGCTCTTCTTCTTCATTTCTGCTCGCTGGTCTAAAAAATGCACAAAAGATGTGTAGCTTTGGTGATACAGTGAATTGACAAGGTCATCTAGAGGTCACAAACTTACCGGTATACAGAGTAACCTTTGTCCAGCTGATCATTTTCATTTCCTGTCAAAGGTGGCGATTTCAGGATGATACTTCTAAATTTTCTGCTCATGTCTTCCTCAGTGTATTTCGTCTCCCAGAGGTTTTTTGTTTTTCTTTTGAGAATTGTGAATGCATCGATGGTTGGAGGCATTTCTGGTACAGCGATAACTTCAGGCTTTTTTGCCGCTGTAAAACAAAAGAATCAATTGAATGTATCTGTGTATGAACATCAAGGGCTGCGTGCAGTACACACACCTGTACACACCTTGCATATATCCTGGTTTGGGTTCTTCTTGTATTGGTTTACCTGTCGGAGATGGAGGCCTTTCTATCAATATTGTCGGTTCCAGGTTATAAATTAACCTGTAAAATAAAATTCACGACTTAATTGCTACTTACGTTTCCATTAATACTATTCTTTGGTGGTTCAGAACGTTTTGCGTTTTAAAATGTCTGAACAATTTCCAAACCATTTGAACGAATTTGAAATAGTCTGAAGTTTTGTAAATCTTCTAAACGCTTTGTGAAATTGTTCATTCGCTTTAAAAACCCGAGCCATTTTGCTGGTTTGCTCTATTGATCATAGATCTTCAGTCCATTTACGATTGATAATGTTTATTTAAACACCGATAAATAAAAAATTGTTTTTTTTTATTAAATATTGTTTGTTTTATATTATTTAAATAATATATACCACCGAACTGTGTTTGTTAAAAATTAATTTTAAAGATTATAATTAACAATACTTTATACAATTAACTGATTTGCTCCATGTCTATTGACCTACGTCTATGTTAGCAGAGTCACATAGCGGCAATAAAGAAAATAGTGATGATCGCTTTAGTATGAAAGCCATGTGCTTTGCAGCTATTTCAAAATAGTCTAGGTGAGTTTAAAATAGCCCAGATTATTTTAGAACAACTCATATGGTTTGTAAATAGGTCATACTCATACTAAAGCATTCATATACTTTCTAAAGCGTTCATACGGTTTGTAATTTTCTAAACCATCTGAATCATTTTTAAACCATTTGAATTATTTGCAAAACAACTATACGCTTTGCTAAATTTACCGTTGTTAGACAGGAAATACAGTTTTTTGCACAAATCCCGCAACTGCGAAGGCTGACAATTTATTTATCATAATCAACATGCCGATTTGTAGATATAGTTTCTTAGGCTACTTCACTACAATTACCCAATTATTTTCGACGTAAAAGACGCTTTGCAAACTGTCTAGACTATTTAAAAACCGTTCATACGCTTTAAAAGCGAAAACGTCTAATGTTACGAGCCACCATAACTAGTCATTGCTATTACGTAACATATTCTATCACTTACCGCGCTCTTTTGAACATCTTCTTGTCATTATCTATCAAGGAGGAATTCTTTTTAGATTCTACATCTATTCTTTTTACTTTCAACTCCAGCGTTCTGTCTGGGAATTTGTTTTCATCCAGCACAGTCTATACGTAACAAACAGTGGGATGCAATGAACATCATCAGCTTTGTAAAAAAAAATTTTCTTGCATATTTAATTTCTTTTTATAAAAGGTTTGCACAGAAATTTAAATGGACGACTATTATACCACTTTGAAGAATCTTGTGTCTATTAGTTGACTAAATACCATTTCCATCAATTAGGCATTCACTAATGTAACGATTTTGGTAGCAAGTGCAATATAGGACTATTGCAAAAATAAAACAAAAGTATTTACTGGAATCGCTGTGTACTGGTTTCCATACAAGTTAGCCATCTAATAGTTCACAGTATTCAATTGCATTTATTATCACGATCAAAAAGAAAATTCTCAAAGCAGAAATATTGTTGATGATCAACAATTTCATGTACCAACAGCTTTCTGATAAAAAAAAACCATCTAACCGAGGTGAATATGGTGACCCTTGTACGGTGCAAAGCCTTTGTAATAATTTACTTTCCATCAGTGACATTTCCAAACAGTTACACGTCAGCTTACCTTGCCTACTTTGCTGTACAACATATTCTTCGCTGTCTCCAGCGCACGTCGTCTCTCCATGATGCCGATTCGATCTGTGTTTGACATGATGATGTCTTTGAGTTAGTTAAGTGTGGTATTTGTGTCAATGTTTATGCTCTGTTACCCTGACATAGATGTTTTAATGAATAGACGTGTTTTCTTTGCTGATAACATTTGCCTGGCAATAATACAAGCACAATCAATCCATTTCAGAAATCTATTTGATTTAAAATTGCTTAAGAAAAATAATTAAAAACAAAAAGCAATTAGATTAGCATGCACTCGCTGCCAATGTCGGAATATACTAGAAGCATTAGTTGGATATACGTAGTGTACCAGATGTTTAAATTAATAATTATATAGGAAAGTTCAGTCAAATCGCCAATGTAAATGTGCGGTGAACTTTTTATGGCTACGCTCTAGTGAGCAGTGCAATAATAAATATTTAATCAACAAAACAATTGTCAACTTCTAACAGTTTCTGGCAATAGAAATATTAGCAATGACTATTTTACACCACATATTGGCATGATAGTCACACTTTACAAGTTTCTTCTATGGCATATTAATCATAAATATCAAAACTAAACATGTAATGACAACATTCAGCGACTAAAAATGATTCAAAAATACATGCAAATGCTGCTAAGAAAAAGCTAGCGACTGGTTTCAAAACATGAAAAAAACTACAATATTTTAGACAAAACATATGTTGAAAAACGATTTGGTTGTTCTGGAATGACCTATTTTACTAAATCAGAAAACATTTTCATGTTTTGAATCATATTTTTCCCAAGATACACACCCTCTTAAAAGTTTGTTGATTTTGGTGCCAAATATTTTTTCAAAATAACAACAACAATGCCATCCGAAGCAATTTGAATAACCAAAAGTCGTTTTATTCGTAAGTTAAAACATAGCAAGTTATATAAGTAAGCAGATTTCTTCAACGTACCTTCCACTCGCTGTATCAACTCACTCACACAGTGAATGAATCCTGCATGTAGAGGCAGCTGAAAGGTAGCACAGCTGCAGGTCTGTGTATTACATATTCATTGCTGCTTGTCTTCTACTATTATTGATATAGCAACCTTTCAATGCAATTGTTACCGTAATACAACGGCTCTTTTCAACCAAACGTAACTTTATTGAATCATTCAATTCGGTGCGTTTAAACCGTAAAACTGTATGTTGTTTTAATAAATAATGGTCTGACTTGTTGACTTTATAGTTTCTACTGCAATGCTAAAAGCATATAACCATTGTATACCTAGTAGGCACTGTCCAACTAGCGTGTGGTTAATAATAATAGTTACACAGTTGTAGCTATGGGGCAACTCCATTAAATAGGTCTCTTTGATTTTAGGTTTGTGTGAACAGCAACTTATAACCATGAGTGGAGAGGTCAGGGGGTCACGTTGATATAATCACTAAAGAGTAGACAACTCCAATATAAATAGTTGTTTATCATACTGGAGTTATCTACTCTTTTATTAGACAAGTAAATCTGCTTTCGGATTGTTAGTCTCAATTATTACAAACTGTATAGAATTTTCGATTAAATAAGAACACATATCATGTAAATTACTGGCACTAATCATTTGGGTGGAAAAATTATGGTTAGCCAATTATTATGTCATTCTTTTGTGCTGTGAGCTCAACTAGATGACTATTACACCACTAGATCTCCGCTGACAAATATTTTTGAAATTCGTTAACTTTTGCTGTTTTCACACATCAAAAAAAATATTTTGTTCATGTCCATTTTTATTTTTTTGAAACTGAGAATTTTAATATGAGTTAATAATTGTTTGCGCTGCCTAAAATATTTAACTAACTTACCACAATTTAGCTCATCAAAGAATATGCAACTCCAAAATAATGCCTATATTTCCAACAGAACTTTCTTTCAACAAGTCAACATTCAACAGGGCCAGACGATACCCTCTACACATATCCTACCATCAAAACCCTCCACCTCCTGTCGAAACTGCCTACCTCTTGAGGAGTTGTCTTTTCTTTGAGTCAAAGAGTGCTGAATAGTCATAACCAAAATACTAAATATAATCCAAAACTAGAGCATAATTATCTATTTATTTTGTTTTAAAAAAATATTATTTATTTACATACGGCTATTTCCAATACTTTTTAGTCAAAAAGCTTGTCATTCAGATTTAAAAATTATTGTTGTTGCTTATTTGAAATGACGCTGCCAGGAATGCAAAACTGATATTTTTTTCGCCACAAAGAAATTTTAAATTATGATAACTTAAAATCGTTTATATCACTTGATTTGAAAATAATTTTTTTCAACTCCGATATCTCTTTAGTTTACGAGATATTTAAAACTTAAAAATGCACTTTTAGTAGGGGGTTTTAACTAGAGGTAGGGGGTTTCGTCTAGAGGTAGGGGGTTTCGACGGTAGGGTACTGCATAGAGTATGTGTAGGGGGTTTCGTCTGGCCCCTTTCAACAAGCATTCTCAAATCAAATTTTTGGTTTTATTGTTATGCTTTATATATATAAATGATTGTTAGTTATAATGCAGGTACTGTGTACATAATTACAATAGCATGTATGTGTATAGAATATAGTACGAATGTTTGCCTTGGGCAGATAACTCCAAACATAGAAAACCAGGATAAAAAATTGGCCTATATGTCAAAGAGGGAAATCACGTCTCGGCTGATGCTGCGAGTGTTTTGTGTCGAGGAAGGGGCAAAGGATGTCGCGGAGATTTATCGCTAGTATTTTTATGAGCTTGGAAAAGAAACTTAGAGTTTTCGTACATATGTGCTGGCTGCTGATTGGATGTTAACTGCTCAGATGAGACACTTGGTGTGAGGTTTCCAGGAGTGCTTACTGTATCCACTGATACTGCTTTGTCATACTGCGGATCCATTACTTCCTGTTGAAGTGAGTTAGGATTGGACGACGGTAAAGGGAATGGTGGGCGAGGAATAGCTGGCTGTGATGCTGTCTCTGTGCGTAATGAGTAATCATTTCTAACCATTCCATTTTCTTCTTTTTTTCTTTTTCCTTTATTGATTCCTGCCTGCATTTCTTCTGTTACTCCATTGTCTGCAATTCGGAAAGTGGACAAGTTCTTATTACATAACTGTGAATACTAAAACCAAATAAGTTTGTTTACTGATGTGGCCATATAATATGTTTTAATGTCACAAATCTCACCTCGGGGTCGTTGACTCTGTCTGTGATATTTGCGAATTTGATAAATGCAGCAGATGAGTGTGATAATGACTGCCGTAGCACAAATAGGAGCTATTATGTATATCAGTAAGAGATCATTCGGTACACCTCCCTCGCCATCGGCCGCTGTGTCTTCGCATGTTCCATACACGGCTGCAATAGATTAAAGTTATGACAATAGACAAAAATTAAATTGTTTGAAATAACCGACAATTGACAACGATTAACGTGTTTCAAATGACTGATAGATGAAAAAAGTTTGCAATGTATTTTTTGGCTGCAGAAACTTTTAAAATTTTAATGCAATAGCCTGCTTATTTATTACTTGCATTGAAATCAATGGTCATTCTCAAGTTGGTAGTTGTCTTCTTTTACACTTTGCTGAAGTGAGACAACTCTGAAAAGCCTTATTTGATGAGCCATAAACTCATATATGCAAATGATCTAGACGCAGATGTCATGATTAGACAAAGCACAAATGAGTGTGACTATTACTAGTAACTAAACTGATTTTGCTGCTTAGCATACACAGACATAAACAATAATATGTACATACTCAAACAGCCGCACAGAGATGTCAAGTTTGCCAGATAATGAGTGATTTCATCAGTATCCTCCCTAGCACAAGCTGAAGGGCCACCATAATGCATTCTACCATAGTCTGCACATGTTAGTTCTTGGTAGTCGTCTCCTTCTATAGTTTGTCTGTGGCCTAAGCAGCTTTCAGCATGTTTGCTTTGATATGCCTTGACACACGCAGTGGAACAGCTGATATCTGTGGTGCAGGTTTCAAAGTTTTTGTCTGCAAACGTAAGCATGGCTTATTGCAACAAGCACCTTGATAGCAGTTTTCTTGAATAGATACAATGTGATGAAAAAACCCAAAAGGTTTAGGGTGGAGGTGAACCACCTTACTGGCAAGAATTCATTACTGAAAGGCAGCTACTCTCTCATTACAGCCATTTAGACAAACTCAAAAACCAGAAGTTGTTTTTTTCGTTGAATGAAATCGCAGTCAGAACACAAAAACTTAATAGTGCATTGCAATAGTAGAATGAATGGTAAATTCAGGTTTTACCCTGTTCACTATGTATTTTACATAAGTTTCTCTCTTTGTAATTACTAGCGGTTGGATGAATTGATGTTCGGCAAGTTTCGTGTTGCAGTTAGTGTGACTTGTATTTGTTTTGGCTGACATGTGGATAGAACTACCACTGTCGAATAGAGCTACCACTGTCGAATAGAACTACCATTGTCGAATAGAGCTACCACTGTCGAATAGAGCTACCACTGTCGAATAGAGCTACCACTGTCGAATAGAGCTACCACTGTCGAATAGAGCTACCACTGTCGAATAGAACTACCATTGTCGAATAGAGCTACCACTGTCGAATAGAGCTATCACTGTCGAATAGAGCTACCACTGTCGAATAGAACTACCACTGTCGAATAGAGCTACCACTGTCGAATAGAGCTATCACTGTCGAATAGAGCTACCATTGTCGAATAGAACTACCACTGTCGAATAGAACTACCACTGTCGAATAGAACTACCACTGTCGAATAGAACTACCACTGTCGAATAGAGCTACCACTGTCGAATAGAGCTACCACTGTCGAATAGAGCTACCACTGTCGAATAGAACTACCATTGTCGAATAGAGCTACCACTGTCGAATAGAGCTATCACTGTCGAATAGAGCTACCACTGTCGAATAGAACTACCACTGTCGAATAGAGCTACCACTGTCGAATAGAGCTATCACTGTCGAATAGAGCTACCATTGTCGAATAGAACTACCACTGTCGAATAGAACTACCACTGTCGAATAGAACTACCACTGTCGAATAGAACTACCACTGTCGAATAGAGCTACCACTGTCGAATAGAGCTACCACTGTCGAATAGAGCTACCACTGTCGAATAGAGCTACCACTGTCGAATAGAGCTACCACTGTCGAATAGAACTACCACTGTCGAATAGAACTACCACTGTCGAATAGAACTACCATTGTTGGATAGAACTGCCATTGTTGAATAAAACAGTTGCTCTTATTGTTAGAATGAACTATTATTGTTGATGAGAGAAATAGCAATCAATCACAGCAAGTAAATGTTTCGCAAAATATTTCTAAAAGTGAAAGGTATGCATTACATTATGTTGCAATGTAGCCTATGATCTATGCTAACATACAAGTGTCAATTTAAGAACGCGAAATCAAAATCGTTTTTCTTAAAAAAGTGCCGCTTGAAAACAAACAATTTTTGCTTTTATAGTAAACCAAATCGATGATAACTATTTTATAACTCGGTTTTTCACTAATAATTAGATTATCACTTACATTCCTGTAAAAAAATAGAAAAATCATATTTGAAAATTTGATAGTTCATGTGGTATCGCTATAAGCCACATGTACATATAGCAATAAGGTGATTAGCTTAGCGATTGAGAGGTTTTGCAGCTTCTATTTCCGAAAAAATTGCCAAGTAATTGCTACCATGATATTTGAGGTTATAGCCAGGTTTTGATCCAAATCAAAAAGTAGCCAGCCGATTTCTTGATCAACCAATCACAGTGCACAAATACCTTATCCTCGTTTCCATTAGCGTCTTGCCATCTGCAGCGCTCCGATTTACCAACGAACTTATAATAATTTGTAGTCTATTATTTGCAACAGCGAGCTTGACCGGAATCGCTGAAGAATGGATAAATGGAAAAACTTGAGCAATTCTTTTTAGGAGTTTTGGCAATTGCTAATGAAAATTGCCAAGCTATCGCTAATAACTTATCCAGCTGTTAAATAATATTTTAAGTACGGATTGAAATATTGATTATTATTATTTTTTATTGTTTACAAATGTATATTTCATATTTCTATTGTTGATGTTATTTTGCTATTATTTAGTATATATTATATAAAAATGAAGTAATCTTTCCAAGACTAAACGGTTTTAATGATGAACAAAATTGAAAACAACATTTTGAAAAAAAACTTTTGTTTCGCTTAACTAGTTATTGACAAAACGCCCACCCAGTTTTGAACTGTCATTTTCTAGACGTCTAAAGTTGCGTTTACGTTGGGCGTTTTGTCTGCCCTTTTTCCGATGCCGTTTGTTTGAAGTCCTGTGTAAATTGTCAAACGCCGCAAAAATGTCGTTGTTAGTGAATGTCGAAGCACTGTGTCAATGTCACAGAGATCTGCCAAATCGGCCGTTATCTTGTTGCTGGAGCCAATTAAGTTCATCGCAACCGGTAATGCTCAATTCCCATTTGCTGACGCATATGCCAGCAATTACGCTATGGCAGCAAGAGCAAATATGAGTTGAAAAATTTTGTATTGCAGACAGATGGTGTAGGTAAGTTAGCAGACAAATCGCCCAGTGTAAACACACCTAGCTCAACTAACCTGTTACAGATGGGTAAGTCATACACTCTTGGAAATAAAGGTTAGATATTCTATACGGCCCACAGAATACCCTATTAGCGGAATATGTTTCACAGCTATCAACTGGTTTGTGCTAAAACAGAGGAAGCAACATATTTATTATGCGAATAACAGCATATGATTGCTCACCACTTGAATATCATCGATGGCTAGGATTGGCTAACTAGCTCGATATAACCTCTGGATATTTGCCAAGGAAGCAAATAAATCATGAAATTGCTGAGTCATGATCACATGGCGTTGAGACAAAATATAAAACCACCAACTTCCAGTCTCTTCCCTTTGCCAAACCAAAATGCACACCTGTTGGCATTAAAGCTAAATATATTTGTTTACATGTAATAATTATTTCATTTATATATAATTAAACAACTATGCATAATAACTTTGGATAATGTTTTGAAATCCTGGCAAGGGATAAAACGCAGCCATAGAAAACCTACGTACAGTATTGGAACTTGATATTTATCTGATTGTTTATCTCCAGAGATCATTGAATCCAAATAATAAAATCGCAAAAATTTTGAAGTCGCCCGTAAATGCGTAAAAGTCAGGTCCTTTGATGAAAAAGAAAGTATCTGAATGAAGCCAAAAGTACTAATCTATTACCTCGAGTGATTGCATAAACATTATAATGTCAAACATTACTTTAAAAAGGAACAGCGATTTTGTGTCAATTAATTTTTCTGATTGCAAATGAATAATTAATAATGAACAGCTTACTTGACGAAAACAAGCTGAATATTGTGATTCATTACACATGCTGTTGAAAATACCAGCAGTATATGTCATTGAGCACTGGTTACTGGCGCTATACGGGTGTGTGGTTGTTTGTGTCAGTGACACAAACAAACAAGTAGCATTATGACCGAGAATAACTAAATCACAACTGACAGGGTTTTTGAGCGAGTGGGGAACAAAGCAGATCCGACCCTTTTTACAAAACGAATGTCGACACAATTCTTTCGAGTAAAAAATTGGCGATTTTTTGTCTCTCATATCAGTAACCCTAGAAATTTCTTGTTGTAACTCATTGCATCAGCGTGTGTAATTACACGTTGTATATACTAGACTGGTTGGTAACTGCAACCGCTTGCCGAACTTTGAGTCTAAAGTTTGACACCAAATAGTTTTTCAATCACAAAACAAATGGGTATTGCATAGTTCAAACGTCTGCCTCGGCAATGGAAACTGCTGCTGTTTGGAACTTTTTTTGTACTTCAGTGACAAAAGATTCTTGAGAGCAATGCCTTAGTACTAGGTAACGCTTTGACTGTTCTTGGCTCAATTTCACCAAGCAAACAAAAATGGAATGCCAGCGTGATTGATTATAAATTACATGTTACTGCGCCAAAAGCTAACTAGGTTATCTGTAGAATATAGTACATCGGCTGCAGTTTGTCTGCACTCTTACAAAAAACGACAATTTCAAATAGAATTTAATGGGAAAAAAACAACCTGTGATGAGACAGCCTGCTTCTATGCAAAAGCTTGCATGGCATTGCTACTGCTATTCACAATCAACGCCGGCTTTTTTTAAAAAAAAGCTAGTAGCAGACGAACGGATGAAAAAAGCGGTGTGTAAAAGTTGCACGGTGAACAGCAAACAGTACGTACACATATGCCATTGTGAAACCAGTATGAGGCTGCGAAACTGATAGAAATTTCTGTCCAGCATACGAAACACAGAGCAATGCGTCAGCATGACAACTACATAACGAAAACTTATAAATATTGATACAAAGATTGGCCGTTGAAAAACCCTAAAATGATAAGATTACGCGTTTGTTTATAAATAGTAATAACGCATAAGCTAAAGACTGAGGGTCTTGACACATAAGATTAATTGCATTCCGTAAACAGAGGCAAGGGTGAAGGAGTTGATTCTAACACATACTGATAATGTGATTCACCCGCTGGCCTTCAACAACAAGTCTCTAGCTCTCTCTTTCTGCTTGGTTACTATTACAATGAATATTTTTACCACAATATACTCTTGCGATAATTTGCTATAAAAATAATGAATGTTCGTTTCCGTCGGTATTAGAAATTGCGACTTCCGTATCAATAAGCAATGAAAAAGTAGGTTGATAGTTGGTAACTTGAGAATAATAACAACTTCTAAGAAAAACAGGAAGTTGTAAAACTTATGTTGCCATTGTCAACTGTTGATATTGTTACAAAAACGTCAGCTGTCTGTGTTGCCCAATCAGAGTGTTATCTCGGTTCACTAACTTTATAGAGCTAGCGTAACTAGCGCTGTTTAAAGTACAGACACCAGGGGTCGAGTATGTAAATGTTTTACAAAACTTGGCAGCTGTCGGGCTCGTTAAATTATTTCAAATCTAAAACTGCTGCGTTTCCAATAAAAAAGACCACCGACACAAACTACCAGCTGCCGCAGATGAAACTGTGATGACTTCAGTACGTTTGTGAGCTTAAATTAGTTTAATTCTTGGTTTAAGGCTTTTTTTATTCTTCCTTGATAAAGTTAAAAATCGGTTTTTTTTATTTTTATGCCATATCAAGCTGGTAAAATGACAGCTACTGTGATTTTAGATAAAAAAAATCTAATGCGGAGCGTTACAGGTGTTTAACAATGCTGTAACGTGACAAAACACAATTTCTGGTCAAATTTACACATTTCATTTATATACAGACAGTCGATAAAAAAGCATTCAAATTTAATAAAACCGGATTTAAACAACCCAATACAAGGCAAATCATGTTAGCTCAGTTGAGTGGTAAGGAGGCTGTCATGCACTTAAGGTCACAGGTTCAAGTATATCACTTGGCA
The DNA here is from genome assembly GCA_945261195.1 of Cryptosula pallasiana. NCBI lineage: Eukaryota > Metazoa > Bryozoa > Gymnolaemata > Cheilostomatida > Cryptosulidae > Cryptosula > Cryptosula pallasiana. The sequence continues at coordinate 4,940,074 of OX183139.1, forward strand.
AAAAAATATTTTTTTCATCGAATAACAAATGAACATAAAATAGTTTGTATTTTGAAAGACCATTATCAACTCAACATGATTTTATGATGCGAAAATTTTAATACAAAATTTGCTTGTTATATTTTTGTTGGTCGCTATTTTTATATGTGCACACATTGGTAGATGTAGACTGTGGCAATATTGGGATTAGCCCACCACTATTATTACATAATTGTTACGTAATACTCACTCTCATTATACAGCTGAGACAAAGATCAGTTGCCTGCCCATCAATTCCTGCAACAAACAATAAAAAAAAAAATGAAATTTTTGATAACAAAATATGTATACAAAATTATAGGACATCATTTATGAATCACAATAATACTCAATAAAAAGATTAAAATGGACTCACCAATGGTTGATAGGCTTAGAATAAGTAAATAATACATCCTAGTAAGTAACATGACTTCCAGTCAGCTCTATTGTCTCTCTATCACTGGCAGGATATGAAACTGGCAAGGCATATATAATGATTCACAGGGCAGAGGGACCATGCTTTTTCAGATATAGGTCAACCAATAACAATTCAGTTGCCTAGGAAGCAATTATGTTTTCAACAAAAACCAATGCTGGCCATTCAGGTGATAGCCCCTTCGTGGAAACTGCAATGAATATCTATTTTTATCTTTTCTGAGGTTTTGCTTGATAATCAATACGTTTGAAAGCATTAATAGCCTCGCAAATAGCTTTTAGCCTTGTTGGATCTCCCTAGATTATTTATTATTTTGTTGACTATAAAAACCGCTAGCTAGGACTGGTTTGTCTTGTTTGAGCCAATGACACGCAACTTTGGAAATAAAAATTTCTTTCTTTCCTAATTCTTGCTTAATCTTTTTATGACTGAAGTTAGAAGCAACCAAGAGCAGCTAACTCCATACATTGACTAGCTGGTTTGGATTTGTCACCCCATTGGACATTTCACTAGCCAATAGGATTAGATCTTGCGAGACTAGCTTTTAAGTCAAAAATGTAACATAGAATTTATATCACGACTTGAAATTGATATTGTTTTCGCGCAAATATGATACATTTCCACGTTCGGCAGCAATAATTACATAATACTGATGACTCAAGAAATAAAAACAGTTTTTGTACAACTATTTTACAGAATAGTCAATATAAACACAATTTGTCATTGACGTAATTTATTATAAATACATGAACAATATGTAAAACACATTGATCACAAAAAACAACATACATATCCAATAGTTATTTTTACAAGTATAAAATGGCATGTGTTATATAACTAGCGTCCTCTGGTGCTTCATATACATGAATTATTAGATATACAAGTTTATATGCTAAAGAATAAATAGCCAGTACATCAGTAACAGAGATAAATGCACGCCATAATAATAAAATATGTAAAGTAAAAAGTGACGATTAATTATTATGCTAGCGACTGTCGCGAGCTACTAACGTAGCCATTACATCATTTACAGGTATGCATCGCCAGAATACAGGGAATAACAAAAATAATGTACAAAATGATTAATCAAAACGAAAGGGAACCAAGTAAAACACAAAATAGTAAAATTTTAGTAAGTTTTCTAATACAACTGGTAGATTATCTGGGGATTGGTATAGGCGCCCGTACTCTATCGAGGGTAGAAGTAGAACCAGCTAATGATGAAGGAGATTTGATGTGTGAAACACCGGTAGGCATGTTGATATACCCATAATCCTCGGATACTTGTTGCGTGGAGTTATCCTGTACTGGTACTTCTGTAGTATTGTGTACCTGGACAGCCCCGTAGGCAGGGGTAGTAACCAATGAGCTAGACTCACTGGCCGTTGGTGGTTTAAGCAATGGAGAAGGTGGAACAGTTAACTGCATCTCTGATCGGCTACCTGTTGGACTTTTCTGTGATGTGATAGCGGAAGAGTAATTAGATAAAGTCTTTTGAACAGCCTCCGATGTAACCGTGCCAGCTGGTCGGTTGTACAATATGGCCTGTTGCCCGCTACGAAGACTGTCTGTGGACGTTACCGCGACTTTTCCTACAACCACAACATTGATTAGATGAGAGAAAAAGGAACAAAAAATTGTCCTTAAAAAAATATAACTTGTTAATATATTGCATGCATCGCGTGAAAAGTTGGCTGATAGACTGTGTTCCAACTAAGTTTGTAAAGCAGCGGACAACTAAATCAAACTGCGCAATCTCTTTCCATAGATTGTCCGATAATGTTGAATAAGTTTTGAAAATTTTTTCTAAACTAGCATCACAAATCACACGTGGATTAAGCGGCCGAATGCGAAATGGTTATGATGGATTGACCTTGTTTTGGATGAATAACTACTGGAAGGCACGGTGAATAAGCTCTATGACTGACAATGGTACTCACCACCAGAGTTTGGTGTTTGCTTCTTAATGCAGTACAAGCCAATGGCTATAATAGAAATGACCAGAAACACAAATGCCAGGCAACTGACGACAATCAACGGAATGAGAAAAGTTGCTTTGTCACCATGTTTGGCTGCAGACGATTCTAGTTGGCGTAAACATTCCATTCTGTCGCCCGTAACCGCTAAAATATTTAATTATAAATTATTTTTATGAGACCAAATAAAACATTTTGAGAAAAAATTGGAATTACTTGGAAATAAAACTTACTTTCGCATCCACAAAGAAGAGTCATGTTTTGGATGAATTCTGTAATGTCACTGTTTGATTGGCCGCAAGAGCCAGCACCTTTGAGATGAATCTGACCATAGTCAGCACATACGAGAGGTTCGCCAGGTGAATCTTTAGCAGTCGCGCATGTCGAGGCGTAGTGGTTGTGATATGCCATAACACATTGCTGTCCACATTCGTCATCCTTGTAACATTTCTCCCAGCTGTTCCATTCTAAAGCAGACATAAATATGATGAAGCGAAGTTCTTAAACAGCAAAGGATCATCGCCGACGTCCTGTGTAATAGACAGGAAGATGGACTTACTTTCAGGAACTGCTTTCATATAATTTCTACAGTCTATGTAAAAACGTTCAGACATCTTGAAAGATCCACAAAGCTGAACATGAGGCTTGGTTTCATGTGGTACGCATTCCTGGTCAGAGTCTGGTTGCACCTACATAGAATATTGTTTGTGTTAAATTGGACGACTTGTATAAGGCAAATCGCCACAGAGTTAGTAATCTACTAGTAGTCAGGTAGATAAAGTCACGCCCAACCATCCTTCAGCAGTAAATCATGGGATTAACACCATATATATGGTCTCCAGATGCCACAAATCATTCTAGACCATGTAGCCATGGATACCAAAGACGTGAGGAGAAATTTTTACCCCCTACTCTCCTCAATTCATCAACTCCATCAAAATTTTGACATAAAAATGTGAAGAGATGAAGTCAACATGTTGTAAAAAGAGTAAAATGAAACAGAAAATATCCATTGGAGTGCTCGGAAATAAGGAGAGAATAGAAGACAGTGACAGGTATGTTGGTGGGGCAAATCAAGGCTCTGAGAACAGAATACGGAAGAAAAAATAAGTGGTAAACGTCAGCAAAGACAGCAGCAGATATAGTTGGAGTAAGTGATGAGTCAGCAGAAAATAGCCACAGGGTGGTACGGAAATACATCACTAGTTGTCCAGGCATTGGCCTCGTGCCAACACTGTCCCTAGACAAGATGGTTATCTCCGCAGAATGAGATGATCTCGGCAGCAAAGCTTTGAAGATGCCGAAGTTAAAATGGAGGGCTTTCTAATTTGCAAATCTTGCCAGGAAATACTAAAAATGGCTATAAAATTATTCTATGGTGTTTACCTTAGTTCGCTCATAATGATAAAGTAAAAAAGAAAAAACGATTGCATGGGATGTTGGTATACTGCACTAAAAAGGTAGAACAATCTGGCACACCAAAACCTACCCGTCTGAGGCAATCTACACACACATCAGATATTCCATCCACACCGTTGTCAGCACCTGCAATGGAAATACCAGCGTTTTGTAACAATATTAGCCAATGAATACTACCGATACAAAATTCCTCTTAATACTTGCAATAAGTTCAATTATTGCAATATGAGTTTATAACCTTGCACAATACCTTGTGATGTAGAAACTTACCTGCTAAACATTGTAGAGTGAGGCATAAGAAGAGAGTCAGCATTCGTTTTCTGTTCATATTGTACTAACTGCTGCCGTGAACGTGGGTGATGTTTAACTGAGTGTCAGCTAGAACTATCTACCTCAAGTATCAATGCCAAGGCAGTAAACACCATCCATCAACTACTGATGGTAGATCGTCACAGGTCGATGAAATGATATAACTATGCTTACAGCTGATTGGTTAGTGAAAGGAAACTACGCAACCGATTCACATTGAGCCATTTAAAATCGTCACGACGAATACAGGATATGCTACAGTTGAGGCTATACTAAGGATTGGTAAACCTCCAGGTATTACCTGACGCAGCAGGAAACTACATATTTGCATTATTTTTAGTAATTGAGTGCATTTCATACATTTATCTTGTTTTAGCAGTGCAGCCAGGTGATGTGTGCGAATTTGTCACAGAGTGTCCTATTCACTGTCGCATGATGACCGACATTTCCGTATTTTTCTCTTTAAAAATACTACCACGAGTTTGTGCTCTACACTATCCATAGCAGCAAGATCTCTAAGTTACTTTATTTTTTTTTATTCAGCCAAGAACAATCCCAACAGATATTAGAAACTATTAAAAAAGATTATTATTAAGAAAGAAGAAGGTAAAACAATTCCGCTTTGATACCTCAATGTAATTAATATGACAAGCTACAAAAAAATCAATATTAACATGCCAAAAATCTGCTAACGACAATTGAAGAGATCACTAAAGTTTTGGCAATTGAAATGAAGGATGCCAGGAACATAGAATGAGATCCATAGATGTGTCATCTCTGTCTTCGGTCAATACTAGAGAGCTTATGTCCTGATCAATGCCAAGTTTTCAGCGTGTAAAAGTTCACATTCAGTCATTCCGGTCGTTACTTCAACCAACACTTCCAGACAAATGAAGTCTAGAAAGAGTTTCAATCGAATAGAAGGGGTGGTAAAAGTATTCTGTGAATGAGAGTGCTACAGCTGGACATTAGCATACTATCGCAATCATTAAAACTTTGTTGCAATAAAAAAAAATACAAATCATTTAGAGGCCATGCATTGGGTTTGAAACAAAACATGACGGAAGGTGGTGTCAGTGAGTAGCGTGGCACTGCGCTAACCACAGACACGTGCATTTGGTTGTGCTGGTACATCCACAGAAGACTTCAGTAGTGAAACAAATCAATAAGCAGATGGAATTTCTAATCCGTATATAAACCGGTCATGCATGAAGAAGGAATTTAGAACGAATGAAAATTAGGAAAACGGATCCTGCGCGTAATCCGAGATGTATCCAGAAGGTCAAGGACGTATACATGACTATCACATACTGCACCCAGCACACTGTCTGTAGCCTTGGTATCATTTATAACCCCTGGTAAGGGAGGCAACTTCTTACTCTCACAACCTACGGCAAGTCATGTTCAAGGGTGGATATATTCTTGTTTTTAAAGTACTCATTCCATTGAACAACGAGTTTGTGACAAAATTAGGAACAGGCGATCTCACATATATAATGCAGCAAATAAAATTTATGATATTTTTTGGTTTCTAGAAGAAAAATAATTGGTTGAAGAGTATTTCTAATCTGAAGTGTCTGTTAACAAAGACCAAACATGTAAGAGACATCAATGTAATATTGGCAACTAGAGTTGGCACTTAATTACATAAATCAAAATATTTCAAAATTTTTTATGCTAATTGAGACTTAAAATAGTCAACAAGTTTGGTTGAACGGGAAATGGTTCTGGAAAAGTCAAAATTAATTGATGTGTTTCCTTGAAGCATTGTGGGATTGCTGATTTGTTCGACATCAAGCATAACCAACCACTTATAGCAAACACACGGATTCTGGCAAAGGACATAAATACAAAGCTTTCAGATGAGGAAATACATAAAGCTATGGCGATACAGAATTCAAGTCACTTCAATTCACAAATATGTATATGGAACAAAATAAAATAATATTATTTTGCGGGACAATAAATATAATTCAAAAATCATTATTTTGGTCCAAACTTCAGACTCTACAACAAAAACTTACTGAATATAAATAATAACATATTTGCATTGATTATTTATTATTTGTAAGCTTCAAACTGACCTCCACACGCAAATGCACATATTATGAGCAATTCCAGATGTTCAATTTTATCAGGACCGAGTTATGCAATATGAGATGAAATCATCTAATATGGTCACTCAGCTGTGTATAGGTAATATTTTGATGCTATAAAGGACTTCTTTACCATCTAGACTTTTTTAAAACAAATATCATCATTATCTATGAGGAGTTGTCCATTCTATGATTGTTTATCAAGACATTATATTGGTAATAAAGAAGCAGTTGAACTATGGCAGCATTTCAAACCAATATTCTACTTTGTACGCCACTTTTTAAATTGTGGTTGCTAACTGGTTTATTAAAGTTTCAACAAACACGGTCTTTATGATGATTGCTTGAACTGGAAAATTATGTGAGAAAATATTGCTGCTAAAAACACTAAAATGATTACTGTTTCCCGGCAGCAATTGCGAGTTTCAGCATAACTCGGAATCATGTAACCGCATTATCCAATCGAATTAAAGTGCATCAACATAGAAAAATGCATGAGTTCCTTTAATGAATTTATTTATATTGTTTAGTATTAATAACAGTAACAAATAATTACCATTTTTTGAAATAAAACAATATATTGGAACGATGTTTGTACAGGCGAAGCTCTTGTACACATGTAGAGTGAGTTGGCATTGATTTACATAAAACAGACACAACAATAGCCAATGAGGTAGAGGATTATATAGGACAATAGGTCTCTACAGACATACATCGATCTCTACAGACATGCAATGCTCTGTGTTGACGTGGAGCAGACGAGTGTACCTGAGAGAATAAAGAACTTGAAGACTTACAACGATATTTGTCGTGTCCACCAGCCAGATATATAAAGTCAGCAATACAGCAGCTCCTGTGATGTTTTTTCCTTTCTGGGATCTTACCAATGATGTCTAAAGATTGTTTGACAGTGTCTAGTTGATATATGTTGTCGTTCCACTTGCCACGGCCCAGCTCGATCTCACCTCCGGTGATATATATCTTCTCACCTTCAGAGGGACTAGGTAGATATAATGGTTGTTTGGTAGAGTGGACAGAGTAGTGTAGTGGACAGAGTGAAGGACTCGAAGTTATAACTCCTGTGTTCAATCCTTGATCTCGTCAATAATTAAAATCCCTATGCTCGTATTGGATGACTCATAGTGAATTTTCAATTAGTGCAAAGCGGAAACATATATTTATACTATACACCTCTGGTCCAAACCAACCCAAAATTTCAAAATGGTTCAAACCAATTTTTAGCGAACTGAAGATCTTTCTTTATTCATTGCGCATGATCAAATCGCGCCATAATTGAATCATGGGAGCGAAAAGTTGTTCGTCTGCTCAAGAGAGAACCAAGTATAGATTTGTATGAACTTGCCCATTGGAATATAATTTGTGCGCAACAAAATTTTTTTGTATTTCAAATCAAATTTTATCATGCAATATTGGTTTAAATTATCTATCAAATGAGGACTATAAAGCTGTAATGATATAATTTGTTGTTGTTATACTATCAAGTAAGTAATGAGCTAAAAATACTCACTGCTGAGAGATATTTTCTAGAATGTGCCAACGCACGATTGCTAGCTGAAACAACTTGTGCCAACAGGAAATAAATACATGACAACACAGTCAATGCATAATAATGCACCAGGAAGAAGGAAACCATATAGCACCACGCATACCTGGTGAGATCAAAACTTGAGAAATTTTCTTTCAAATTAATTGCCAGCAGTCCAAGAGAAATGAATGATTTAAAGGCTAACAACCAGGCACTGACAATCATCCTAGCTTAGGATTGAATATCTACATCAGCAATTGGCAGGTGGGGGTGGCAGTCAATAGTGGGGGGGGGGGGGGCGTTGATGGGGGTGGGGGAGGGGGTGGAGGTGGCAGTTGATGGGGGTGGGGGCGGAGGTGGCAGTCGATGGGGGTGGGGGAGGGGCGGAGGTGGCAGTCGATGGGGGTGGGGGAGGGGCGGAGGTGGCAGTCGATGGGGGTGGGGAGGGGGTGGACCCCTTTTAACTACTAATAAAAAATCATTTATTATTACTATTAATCCAGGCTTTCGTTCAATAATGTCACATGATATTAGTTTGATACTGTTGCTAAAAGGTATTTACCATTTGAGATATTATCAATGAATATTATCTTAAATCAGTTAATTCAATTAAGAAAACAAAGATAGAATGTATCTACAGAAAGCAATGGAACTCATGGGCCCTCTCAGTTAATTTAACAATGGTCAATGGAGTTGTCTTACCATCAAACTTCAGAATATTTTTTTCAATTATTTTTATCACTTTCACGTGGGTTCAATGATGAATCGGAATCAAGAGAAGAATTATAAAATAAGCTGATTGTGACAGACAAATAAATAAACGCGGTATGTTTCAGCGTTCAGTGATGATAGCAATGACAATGATGACAGTGGATGCAAACACAATACGAAGAACACAGAATGCTGATATCAACGATCTGAACAAGGTGCATGGATCTTGAGCTGCTCATATTATACTACTAATAGCTATAAATAGTTTTAATAGTTATCAACTAGATAGCTACCGTATGTACTACACCAACACTATTTTTATGATACGCGTTGTAGTTACTTTGGCGATGTCTATGTATGCTTTTAGACTGATCTCGTATATAACTAGATGAATGACGAGTTATTAGAGATGACAAGAGCTGACGATCGCTAAAATATTAACATTTAGCGTTGGGCTGTGTCATTTCCATTGTAGTTGAATTTGAATCGATTTATTGTAATAAAACGATTTATCAATATTACCGACCAGATACTGGAATTGTGAAAAGACAACTCCATAACTTTTAACAAATCACAATAAAAGTCAAGCTCTCAATCAATGTTACATCAACTCCACAACTTTCAACAATTCATAAAATGTTTGAAGTTGTGCTCTCATTGTTAACAATTCGAAGAGCTTAAAAGTTATGCCCACGTTGTTAAGACAACTCTGCAACTTTTAAAGTTTCGTTTTTGTTTAGTTTTCACCGTAACAATCAACTTCAAGTTTTTGCATCCTGCGCCATCATTGTTTCGATTTTTGTTAGACTGTATAACACATGGCTTTAGTCTGTGCGTATCAAACTCACATCCAAGTCATTATAGTTGCAAAACTTGTTTTGTGCTACTACTTGGTTGCGCTATAAATTTAGACAACATTTTATTTTAACAAAGTATAAATAGTAAACAGATGAAGAAAACAGTAGCTATGCTACACATAGTGTGAATGCTTACACATGTTTAACAAATAAAATAAATATACATATGTAGTTGACCAACCGAATAAACTTGGTTACTACTGATAACCATTGGAGATGTGCAGGCTAATATTTTCACTACATAATCTTGTATATTGATGGGAGCAGTGGATTTTTAGGTCTACAAGGTCTCCTTCGAGCCAGAAGATACAAGTAGACAATAATCACCAGAAGAGCTGCCAGCCAGGTTATAGACCCTGAATACTGGTCAAACTGACAGACATCATGGTAAAGATGAATGAGTTATGGAGACAGCCAATCTTCAAGCCCCCAGATTTTGGCGGGACAACTGTGTGTAATGTTTCTGGAACCAATTTCAAGATATCTCAGGAGCTAGCAGGGGGGCACAAGCCGCTGCAATCATCCACCTGCCACCTCGCTGAAAGGGAGAGCACAGCAGTACAGAAGGGGGGGGGGGGGCACCCTATAAAAAGATATGAATAGACTAAAATCCAGTTTTGAGCTCATCCATTGAGAAACGAGGACAGAGATGTTGGGCTACCACAAAGAAGCAAAACACTTGTCCAGAGAGCACATGTCAGCCATTGGAGAGCTGGTAGAAGCTGCCTATAAGAACTTCCCAAGAGCCCAACGACCATAGTATGTGCTGGAACATTTTCAGAATTTGCTAGGTAGCACATACCTCCAGAGAAAAATTGGTGCAGATCCAGATGACCTACATGACCAGCATTAAGATCAAGAGTGTGGAGACTGAGGTAGATCAAGAATGCCAACAGTTAGAGGTAAAGGGACCAGCCACTAAGATAGAAGTGCACTTAAAGACCCTGACAAAATCCCTGAGTTAACTAACCCGACTAGTAGCCAGCCCCAAAGGCTACACCCCGGCCCTCCCCCCCTGAGGCTAACCATATATCCCACCCAAGAGCTGGAGGTGCCGGAAAGTCAGCCACACCCAGAGAGAATGAACAGCAGAACCTACTGGCTGAGCAAAAGCTCGTCGAGCCAAATAAGCAATATCTAATGCATATTGAACCATGAAAATGTTATAGAAACACAACGATTACATCAAATACATATGAGCATAAAACTAGCTCTTCTAGTGCTTCATACATATAAAGATTTACATGGCCAACAATAGATAGATTTGTCGGTACATCAGTAACAAAGATAAATGCATGTGATAATAATAAATGTATAATAAAAATTAATAATTAATTATTATGCTTGAACAGCAACTGCAGTTAAATAACAATAGCTATTACATAATCTCTGTATGTATCACCGGAATACTTAAAATAACGAGAAAAAAGTTCAAAATGATAACTCAACCACAATAGTGAATCAACGAAAACACAAAATGGTAGAGCTCCATCAAGTTTTATAGTACAACTGGTATATTATCTGGGGGCTGGTATAGGCGCCCGTACTCTATTAAGCATTGGAGCAGATCCAGCTAATGATGGAGAATTGGTGAGTGAAACATCAATAGGCATGTTGATATACACAAAATCCTCGGATACTTGCTGCATGGATTTATCCTGAACTGGTACTTCTGTAGTAACGTGTACTTGGACAGCCCTGTGAGCAGGATTGATAACCTCAGAGCTCATCTCACTGGCTCTCGTTCGTGCTTTACCAAACAACGGAGGTGGTGGAACCGCCAACCGTTTGTCTGGTCGACTACCTGTTGAACGTGCATAGCAATAAAAGTTGGCAATTACACTGTGTTCCAACAAAGTTCAAGTTTTAACCAATTCAAGTTGTCCAATCTATCTTTTTCTTTAATAGACTGTATGGCAATGTGTGAATTACAAAAAAGTTCACATTTTTATGATCACAAATCTATCTTGGATTTAGCAGCCGAATGTGCCTTATTTGAGATTGACCCAGTTTTGGATGAATAACTACTAAAAGACACGATGAATAAGCTCTATGACTGACAATGGTACTCACCACCAGAGTTTGGTGTTTGCCTCTTAATGCAGTACAAGCCAATGGCTATAATGGAAGTGACCAGAAACGCAAATGCAAGGCAACTGACGACAATCAACATAGCAAGAAGAGTTACTTTGTCACCATGTTTGACTCCACACGATTGTAAGCGTCCTGTTCTGTTGCCATTAACCGCTAGAATATGAAATAAGAAATTATTTTTATTAGACCGAATGATATGTTTTGAGAATTAATTTAAACTCCTCGCAAAGAAAACTTACTTTCACATCCACAAAGTCGAGTCATATTTTGAATAAATTCTCTAATGCCACTGTTTGATTGCCCGCAAGTGCTCGCTCCTCCATAATGAATCTGTCCATAGTCTGCACACACGAGAGGTTCGTCTGGTGAATCTTTAGCAATCGCGCATGTGGAGGAGTAGTGGTTGTGGTAAGCCATAACACATTGCTCTTCACATTCGTCATCCTTGTAACATTTCTCCCAGCTGTTCCATTCTAAAGCAGATATAAATACAGTTATCTTAAAGTTGCACTGTCATGGATTTCATATGCAATTCACTTGTCAGAGTTTTTTTTTGATATATCAAAGAATGCTAAATAGTCTTGTCAAAATTACTAAAAATACTTAAGAACCAGTTGATAAATATTTGTTTTGTCGTAGTCAATTTTGAATATTTATTTACATTTTATGCTGTCTAATTTTTTAGGTCAAACAATGTTTAGTTAAGATTTGAAAGTTATTTTTGTTGTTGGTTGCAACAAGCAATACGTTAAGACCAAACCCTTTGATGACGCCAAAAAAGCAAATCTGGCCTTCTTTTTCTTTACAAGTAAATTCTAAATAATAATAACTTTAATCTTGACACAATTTTTCATTTAAAATAACTTTTTCAAATGTAATACTGTAGACGATTGGAAACCTAATTTTTGATGCTCTGAAAAGTCTCCGTGCAACAGTGGTTTTTCTGATCGATTGAGGGGCTGTATAAAAATCTCGCGCTTCAGCCACTTCAAATCTGAGTGTATGAAAACACTTTAGTTGTTGGAAAACTGAAACATCCTATATAACAATGTTCTTTCTGTAACACACTTTATGAGGTCTATAGAACCCTTTCAAAAAATCAGGGCCCGTTGCAAGGACTCTCAAGAGCCCTCTTCAAAAGTTTGGCATCTCGTATTTTCAGCCTGCCAAGCTGGCAAGTTTCACAAGCAATTCAAACACAACACCCTGATTTTCATTTTTCACATGTACATGCTCAAAATTGAATTATAACACCTGGTGCGCACAAAAAGGTACCTCACAGGTTCGCATGGTAACTGGTGCCAACTAAACAACACTTGGAACCAGGAGAACCTTGTCCTTAGACTCCAAGACAGAGGTCTGCTCCTACATTACTACTCATGCCCGAGGAATTGGGTAGATACAGAAAAATATTTCACTGCAGCACACAATATCATTATACACGTATCAGCTGAAATGAGAAAAGGGCAAATCTCTTCTGTCCTCAAGTCAAAGCGCAAAGGAACCATTATCAACAAGTACCCAATCACTTTCTTTTGGGATCTAGTTGAGCTGAAAGAGAGTGAAACTGCAAAAGCTATCCAGATCGTGGTCAGATTTTTTCTTTTGACCAAGAGTTTCCTGTGACTGGTGGGTTCACCTAGCCCAAGTCTTAGGCCAAGATTTGAGGCATTATGTGTATTTTGCTTGGAATATGCTATGCGCTTTTTATTGGGAGTTGCATGCCCCCTTGTTATCTTGGCAATTTTTTAATAAATTTTATTAAATGATTGGTTTAATGAGCGACAAGCACAAAAACCCCGCCCACTAACCCAATCATCCAATGAAATCCATTTAAAAGTTGTCAAGATAACAAGGGGGCATGCAACTCCCAATAAAAAACACGCAGCATATTCCAAGCGAAATACATATAATGCTTCAAATGTTGGCCTGAGACTTAGGCTAGAGTTCACCATACAGGTCATTTTCCGATGTAATGTTGCAAAACATGTGAATAACAAAAATCAGGGTGATTGAAAGCGTCTTCAACATGGCTTGAATTTTTAATACATCTCTAAAGAGCTCATAAAACCTTGCTACAATAAAAACATCGCACAACGACTCTTACCTGGATGCCTTCCTTAATTGTAACCAAGCCAAATTTTTGCAAGTCTGTTTTACAGCCTGATACAAGTTTTTGCTCACTTTGCACAAGTCAGCGTGTACTGTACTTTTAACTACTAAATTAATGAGAACAAAACTCCGCAAAAATAAATACTGTTAGCCAAATACTGTTAGCCAAGTATCGTCGGTGATGTCTAGATGAACTTACTCTCAGGCACAGCATCCATATAATTACGACAGTCAAAGTAAAAGAATTCGGTCATCTTGAAAGATCCACAAAGCTCAACATTAGGTTTGCTTTTTGATGGGATGCACAGCTGGTCGGGGCTCGGTTGCACCTACATAGATAGAATATTGTTAGGTGTAAAAAGGTATGTTGGTGTGGTATATCGGTGCTTTGAGAAAAAAAAACACGAAAAGCAAAAGTAAGTCGTAATTTTCAGCAAAGACAGCAGCAGATATAGTTGGAGTAAGAGAGGAAAAAGTGAAAAATGGCATAAGACTGACACAGAAATACACGACTGGTTGTCTAGACATTGGCCTCGTGCCAACACTGTCCCTAGACAAGATGATTATCTTCACAGAATGAGATGATCTTGGCAACCAAGCATTGGAAGTACCGGGTTAATGGTGGAGTTTTTGATTTGCAAAACTTGTCAGGAAGTAATGAGAAAAGCTAAGACATTATTCTATGGTTTATATCTTTGTTTTTGAATAATGACAAAAGTAAGATAATAGACGATAGGATGTTGGCATACTTGATTGTTAAAAGTTGAAAAAAACCGTCGTGAGCAGTCCAATACGTACCCGTCTGAGGCAATCTACACACACATCAGATATTCCATCCACACCATTGTCAGCACCTGCAATGGAAATACCAGCGTTTTGTAACAGTATTAGCCAATGAGTACAACCGATACAAAATTCCTATTAATACTCGCGATAAGTTCAATTATTGCAATATATGAGTTTATAACCTTGCACAATACCTTGTGATGTTGAAACTTACCTGCTAAACATTGTAGAGTGAGGCATAAGAAGAGAGTCAGCATTCGTCTTCTGTTCATATTGTATTTCACTGCTGCCGCAAACGTGGGCGATGTTCGACTGAGTGTGCTTTAGCACAATTCTTCCTCAAGTGTCACCATCCATCAATCACTGATGGATGGTCGTCATTTTGGTGATATAACTATGCTTACAGCTGATTGGTTAATGAGAGGATATTACACAACCAATTGACATCGCGCTATTTAAAACCATCATATCTAACATACGATATGTAACAGTTCAGGCTGCACTAACGATTTATGAACTTTCAACTACCATAAAAATAATTATCTGCATTGTTTTCGGAAATTTAATGCAATCCAGGCATACTTCTGCATGATCTCATTGTAGTGCAGCCAGGTGATACGTGAACGCGTCATAGTTTGCTGATGTGGAGTTGTCCTCTCAGGCCAGAGGAGTGTCTCCCAGCAGTACTGCCCAATAGCCATTCACTTCCATCGTGGTTGCTTCATGTAGGTTTTGCTTATACAAGTTGCAATTTAATTAGTCACAATTATAAATAGATATGCTTTGTATTGTCCTAAATGGAGCAACCCTCAGTAATACATACAATTTACCTGTAACCTTCCTTTGCAAGCTAGACACCATCTTAGCAAATCAGATTAACCATACCTGGTATCTAAACTTGTATCATCGAGCCAGCAAGCATTGCCTGTTACTGAGGTTAACACATATTACATTACACATTTATTGATTATGTTTTTTTCATATAATTTTAAAATGGTATTCGGTGTTAGAATTCCTACAATTCATACCGTAACCCTCAGTTTTACGATTTAGCAAACCATTCCACCAACAAGTAACCATACATCTAAGCCTGCGGCTGCTTTAGTGTCTGTTCATTATCTGATCATGGCCAAAAACATTAACAGTTAAATTTTCAAAAAGGTTAGCACTAGTTGGTGCCCTAGCAACGAGACTTTTGGTCTACTGTTAAGAAACAAAATGTAAATTCCAACAGATATTAAAACATAAAAAAGATTAAAAAGACTTCAATTTCATACGAATTCTTAATTTTTATAAACTACAACAAAAATGAGTATTATTGCGCCACAAAAAAGGTATAAAAGCTTGCTACAGGCAGTTAAAGAGATCACTAAAACTTTGGCAATTGAAATGAAGGATGCCAGGGGCATAGAATGAGATCCATAGATGTGTCATCTTTGTCTTTGGTCAACCCTAGAGAGCTGATCTCCTCGTCAGTGCCAAGTTTCCAGCCTACAAAAGTTCACATTCAGTCATTGCAATAGCTACCTTTACCACCAATCACAGACAAATGAGGTCTATAGAGGGCTTTAATCAAGTACAAGGAGTGTTAAAAATACGTCTATGAATGAACAATTCACAGTCTTATAGCTTATTATTGCAGTCGTCAAAACTTTATTATTATATAAAAATACAAATCATTTAGAGGCCATGCATTGGGTTTGAAACAAAACATGATGGAAGGGCGTGTCAGTGAGTAGCGTGGCACTGCGCTAACCACGGACACGTGCATGTGGTGGTGCTGGTACATCCACAGAAGACTTCAGTGGTAAAAAAAAACGATAAGCATATGGAACTTCTAATCTGTATAAAAATAGGTCAAGATTTAAGAAAAAATAAAAAAAAAAAATTGTTTTTACGTACCTAGAGATGTGTCCAGAAGGTCAAGGACGTATACATGACTACCACATACTGCACCCAGCACACTGTCTGTAGCCTTGATATCATTTACAACCCCTGGTAAGGGAGGCAACTTCTTACTCTCACAACCTATAGCAAGTCATGTTCAAAGGTGGATATATTCTTGTTTTCAAAGTACTCAAAGTTTGTGAAAAAATTAGCAACAGGTAATCTCACATATATAACGTAGCAAATAAAATTTATGATATTTTTTAGTTTCAGAAAGGAAGAGCGATGGATTGAAGAGTATTTATAATCTGCTAACAAACATCAAAGAGACATCAATTTAATATTGGCGAACAGAGTTGACACCTACTTACATAAATCAAAATATTATAAGCTATTCGAGACTTGAAATAGTCAACAAGTTCGGTCGAGCAGGAAATAATTCTAAAACAAGTTGCAAGTAATTGAAGTGCTTCTTTGAAGCATGGCAGGATGACATCAGCTATAGCCAGCCACTTACAGCAATAAAGAGACGCTATCGAAAAACATAAACGACAAAAAAAATACAAAAGCTGCAGTGATACACTATTAAGTAAATGCAATCACATGTACTCAAATGTACTCACATGTACTCACGTGTACTCACATGTACTCACATGTACTCAAATGTACTCACATGTACTCATGTGTACTCACATGTACTCACGTGTACTCACATGAAACAAAAGGCAACAATATTGTTTCGTGGGATAATAGATATAATTAAGAATCATAATTTGGGTCCAAACTTCAGAATCTCAACAAAACCTGACTGAGTAGAACAAATACCCTTAGAATAGGGTAGAGGCATACATAGACCTCTACAGGCATACATAGACCTCTACAGACATACATAGATCTCTACAGACATATATAGATCTCTACAGATATACATAGACCTCTACAGACATACATAGACCTCTACAGACATACATAGATCTCTACAGACATACATAGACCTCTACAGACATACATAGACCTCTACAGACATACATAGATCTCTACAGACATACATAGATCTCTACAGACATACATAGATCTCTACAGACATACATAGACCTCTACAGGCATACATAGATCTCTACAGACATACATAGACCTCTACAGGCATACATAGATCTCTACAGACATACATAGATCTATACAGACATACATAGATCTCTACAGACATACATAGATCTCTACAGACATACATAGATCTCTACAGACATACATAGATCTCTACAGATATACATAGTTCTCTACAGACATATATAGATCTCTACAGACATACATAGATCTCTACAGACATACATAGATCTCTACAGACATACATAGATCTCTGCAGACATACATAGATCTCTACAGATATACATAGTTCTCTACAGACATACATAGATCTCTACAGACATATATAGATCTCTACAGATATACATAGATCTCTACAGACATACATAGACCTCTACAGACATACATAGACCTCTACAGACATACATAGACCTCTACAGACATACATAGATCTCTACAGACATACATAGATCTATACAGATATACATAGATCTATACAGATATACATAGACCTCTACAGACATACATAGACATCTACAGACATACATAGATCTCTACAGACATACATAGTTGTATGCAATGCTCTGTTGACGTGGAGCAGACGAGTGTACCTGCATGGATAGACAACCTGAAGACTTCGTCCCTTTTACAACGATATTTGTCGTGTCCACCAGCCAGATATATAAAGTCAGCAGTACAGCAGCTCCTGTGATGTCTTCTCCTTTCTGGGATCTTACCAATGATGTCTAAAGATCGTTTGACAGTGTCTAGTTGATATATGTTGTCGTTCCACTTGCCACGGCCCAGCCCGATCTCACCTCCGGTGATATATATCTTCTCACCTACAGAGAGACTAGGTAGATATATTGGATGTCTGGTAGAGTGGACCAAGTAGTATAGCGGATAGGGTAGAGTACCCGATCTTGGCATTGATGAAAATTACTATATTCGCTTTGGGGGACTCGCAGTACATTT
Organism: Cryptosula pallasiana; assembly: GCA_945261195.1. Taxonomy (NCBI): domain Eukaryota; kingdom Metazoa; phylum Bryozoa; class Gymnolaemata; order Cheilostomatida; family Cryptosulidae; genus Cryptosula; species Cryptosula pallasiana. The sequence continues at coordinate 4,958,379 of OX183139.1, forward strand.
TTAACGAGTCAAATCAAAACTACGCCTAATTACAACAACCCTAACTTTCAACCAAACATCCTTCATTATTGCGTATGATCGTGTGACACTATTGGGAATACACGAATATTGTTCACTTGCCCAAGCGGGAATCACAAACGGATTTTTTGATTCCGCGCCATTTGCGTAATAAAATCTTCAATTACATAGTTCAATATTGGTCACATTATCCAACAAACAAAGACTGTGAAGCGGGTATGATATACGTACACTGTCTGTTGTCATACAATGAAGTTAATGCGGAAATAAAAAAAGCTCAGTTGACAGACATTTTCCAGAATGTGCTGATACACTCTTGTAAGATGACACGCGGTTGCCTGCTAATAAATTGGTTCTACCAGGAAAATATATAAGAAGATAATCTGACAACACAGCCAGGGTGTAATATAATGCATCAGGAAGAACAACCATATAGCACCATGCATACCCCTGAGATCATGCAGAAGATGTAAGAGTTGAATGTTTTTTAAATTGATTATCAGTGATAATATTAGGGTAGTTCTATGAACATGAGTATTCTATGAAGCACTGTACCACTGCATGTATCTATGAGTGCATAGCTCTATGAAGTACTATACCACTGCATGTATCTATGAGTGCAAGGCTCTATGAAGTATTGTACCACTGCATGTATCTATGAGTGCATGGCTCTATGAAGTACTGTACCACTGCATGTATCTATGAGTGCATAACTCTATGAAGTACTGTACCACTGCATGTATCTATGAGTGCATAGCTCTATGAAGTACTATACCACTGCATGTATCTATGAGTGCATAACTCTATGAAGTACTGTACCACTGCATGTATCTATGAGTGCATAGCTCTATGAAGTACTATACCACTGCATGTATCTATGAGTGCATAGCTCTATGAAGTACTATACCACTGCATGTATCTATGAGTGCATAACTCTATGAAGTACTGTACCACTGCATGTATCTATGAGTGCATAGCTCTATGAAGTACTATACCACTGCATGTATCTATGAGTGCATAACTCTATGAAGTACTGTACCACTGCATGTATCTATGAGTGCATAACTCTATGAAGTACTGTACCACTGCATGTATCTATGAGTGCATAGCTCTATGAAGTATTGTACCACTGCATGTATCTATGAGCCTGACTGTAAGCTCAAACAGCAGAAAGGAAGCAACTAGCAACAATTCAATGCATGAGCAAAACCAAACTATCCCCCCTTTCCTGCAAGCCGCCAACTACCACCATATTTGTAAGGAAATGGAGGTTAGCTGAATCCTATTAGAGAAGTGAAAAGCAAAAGCTGTTACTTTGCATTTAACTATAACAAGCAGCTTGACTTCAATGGCTCACTTGGTTATATTCGTTGACACGCCATAGAGTGCACATACCATAGAGTGCACAAATTGATGAGTGGAACAAGAGAAGACAACTCCTTGATGAGCTATCTAAACAGAAAGACCTGCTACTACAAGGTTGACAATTAACCAGCAGGTCATCAATAGAATATTCTCTGAATGAAACTTTCTCTAACCTAATGTTACTAGTTAGGTGACTAAAAATACGGATATCATGAGTGCGATTCTTTCACTTGCGCCTATAAAACCCTGATGATGGAAATTGCTTGGTTGGCTTACAAATGTTTAAACCAATTTTCCTACTTGATTTAATAAACTGCATAACAGGTTGGTTAGGTCATTGATGAAATATATCATCATTGCCAGATAATTGAACCGAACGTGTCCAATTTTAGGCTCATTTAATCGCAAACTCCGCACCGGATATATACTTTAACCACAACTCCTACAAAGAAGTCGCTATAAACGCTATGGTAATCGGCCGCAGTTTATGTATATGGGAAGGTGGGATAGGTGGTCACCACTTTTTTTGGTGTTCGATCTCAGCCCCACAGTTTTTGGTGAATATAGACCAAAGCTGGCTGAGATGTGTTGTTAAATGTTGGGTTGATCATGGCGCAATCAAAACCTCTGTAGGTTAAAAGACATTTGAGACAACTGTCAACGAATGACTTAAAGCCAGATCGCTCAACCTGCCCCACCCATAGAACGTTGTATTTATTAAATTTATTATCAATAATTGTAATATTTATTGCAATGATTTTTATGTCATTATTTATTATTACAATTTATTTTATAACGTATTTAGCATACCATTTTTTTGTCATCATTTATTCATAAGGAACACATTTTATCATAATGCATCCTCCACATCATGGTAGAAAATCTTACCATTGAGCTGTCTGTTACTCCAAATAATTTTGGTTTATACTTGTGCAACATTATTTTTCATGGTCTTAATTTTTGTGCGCAGTTAAATTTTTTGTACCGGCAATTGAGTGTAATCTACTCTCTGCGGACTCTCAATAATCGGCTACATTTTCATCATGATGGAAGTTGTATTACGCGGCCGCAGCAGGAAATCCTGGTGTACGTCATCCATGGTTTAGTTTGGGCCAATATATTCAAAAAAGACAGGTAATATTTTAAATAAAAATTGTTCTAGCTCATTTTAAACGTAAATAAAATATGAAATAAAGTGTTGTTTGCTCATACTAGTTAAACTTCTTGAGTAGTTATTGTATTCATTGACTGTAGAAGCAATCGCAGGGCACAAAAATAACTACACTCACCCTCTGAACAAACGGCGTAGCCGATGAATCTATCTCCTCTTGGACTATCCAAACCAGTCAGCGGTGCTTCATATAACACCTTACCTTCTCCATCCTCCTCATCCACACAGATCTCTCCATCGGTCAGTTGCACTTGTATACACTGATTGTTATTGAGAATCGTCCGCAACGCAAGCTCTTTAAACGGAGCGCTTTGCTGGCACTCGCTCTGTGTATATATGGAGATAGGTCTGCATTACGTAAATGATGATCTGGATCAGTGTATAAAATACACCAGGATTGTCAGCTGCAGCCATTTACTATAACTTTTAGCACAATTCAAATGTAACCATTTTTGGAAGTCGCCATGATTTGCGATATTTCTGGGTCTATGACGTCTGCTAACAACACAGACATGGACATTGAAACCAGCCAAATTTTTTTCTATCATGTTTATAGTCCTAACAAACATAACGAGTTATACATTGATAACCGGCAGTGCTTAAATTTTAGTACCATCTACATGAAAAGGTAAATGTATATCTTTGTTTTAGTTTGTGTAGATGAAAGAAAACAATGGCTAGATTTGGCTACATTTGGCTCGGCCTTCCAGCAATCCTGGAATATTTTATGTCTGAAGCACTCAACATCATACAATTATCTATCATCTAGAATTCTAACCAATAGTAGCGTTCGGTGATCTCATGGCTACGTAAAAATGACGTAATGTTTCAAACCAGGAAAGTTTATTGAAACTGTATTGTTGATGGTATAAGAGAAGTAGGGTGGTATTACAATGCCTTTTTATGGCGGTTATATACCATGCTAATACATGGGATGTAAACAAAACCATCTGTCACCAGCCACTCTGCTCAGACGACATAGAATTAGTGTCTAGAAGGGGCGATAGATCTATGGTAAACCAGCGCAGTTAGATATACCAACATTGATATTAGGGTTTGTGTGACTGCAGGTTCAAGTCTCTCTTATGCACAATCAGAATTTTTCCACTTTAGCAGTGATGACAATAACATTCTAAAGCTGAAAAATCTAAGAATTTTCATAGACAGCACCTAGGGTAAGTACGTTATTGAGGTACAAAAAAATAGTGTAAGCCTGATGAACTATTTCGGCAACATGTATACAGGTCAGTAAGAGTATTCAATGTTGCTACGTACAGAGATAAATTTTGAAGTCTTCATGATCCGCGAAATGTTTCCAAACTTGTCACTGGAAACTTTCCTATTCAGCATTGGATGTTGTAGACAGTAAAGAACAATTTGTGAGTTGACGGAGTTGAGGTGTTTTTCTAGTTTGTTGTTTTGCATGACATTGGTATAGAAGAGGCAGAACCTCAAAGCTTTAGAGAACAGTCTCTGTTCAGAATATTTGAATGCGCACACCATTGCATCTAGACAGTTCTTGGTAGTTATCTGATCAAGCAGTAAATCCATGAATTCTCTTGAAAGGGAGTCGCTTTGTAAGTAGATGGAAGTATCGATTAACTGAAATAGTAGCGCACAATCATTCAGCCGACACAAATCGCACAAATTCTTAGGGCAGCCAATCACATGATAATACATGTGTAGGAAGTCTACAAGCTTCACATCCTGTAGCTGTACTATTTTCTCCAGAGATTCCCGCATGCCTATCTCAAACAACACTTTGAAGTATTTGGAATTTTCCGTGAGTAATTGGCTATCCACCATCAAGGAAATATGTGAGGAGCAGTCAGCTGATAGTTGCAGTTCTTCAGAGAAAGCACTCAATAGTTTGAACTTCACAAATCTCTGGCTATCTACACATTTATGTCCTACACATTCTAGAACAAAATCTGAGGCCAGGCTGGTGTAAAAGTTCTCAATAGAATAATTGTCACCATCATCGCTAGGAGTAATGTTATAATTGACGGGAAACAGTAACTTGGTCAAGGCACAGTCAGCATTCGAAGCCATCTTTGATCAAGCTGCGATGAAAGTCTAAGTTTTCTAAAATAAGAACGCGCTCTGCTGATATTGTCATACATTATAAAAATTACTACTTTACAGCCATAAACATCTTCATAAGAAATATCAGGATTATTTTAACGTGAGCGGGACAAGTTGTATTTTAAAATGACTGGTATTTTGAAATCAAAATAAGTTACAAGTGAAGAATCAATTATACAGCTGTATGCAGTGTCTCCCATTACAATCCTTGTTGTACAACATTTTTACCATGATGAAAACATACAGATTCTAATATCACAATCAGAATGTTTTGCACCATAAAAATACCTTTCAATAAAAAACTATTATTTGGCTAATAACGAATAAGTTTGAAAAGTGTAAAACAATGGAAAACAACAATTATCAAATTAAAACTGCTTTTTGAGAAAAATTAAGGTTATAATTATTGGTTTTTTCTTGCTTTACTAAAGTTACAGTGGCGCAACTCATTTCCAGCAATTTGGACAAACTACGCCACAGTGCAGGATAATCAAAGTGAGTTTTGTATGTCGCTGTTCATTAGCTGTAGCTGACATAGCTGGAATGAATATAGACAGACCTGGAATAAACTTAGACTAAGCTATAAAAAAAGAAAACTTTCACGTTTATTCACAGAAATGTCAAAATTTGTCCCCAGGGACCTATAAACAAATAAATTTAGAATATTTAGTAAAAATATTTTAAAGTAACAATAACATTACTATCAATTATTACAATTTGTCATAATAAGAATTAATAAATAATTTTTCAAAGGCAACAACCATAAGAAAAACGAGTCACTACATATGATATACATATATACCTTCTTATTTATTGATTAATTTATATTATTATTAATGATTACTATTTGATAATATAATATTATCACCATAATCATTATCGGGTTGCAGTTGTTGTTTCCATTTAGATGGATATTGTATAACTTGTCATTGTCGTATAATAATTATAATAATATAGCATGTACAGACAGAACTTATGCGAGAGTAGCGGTTTTTAAGACAAAGTGCCGATATATAAATTTGTCGCACACGATTTATTTTATTGGTCAAATATTCCTCCGCGACCAACTCTTTAATAACTTGGGACCGCAAGCTGCTATAAAAAAAATTTAATACAGCATAAATAGGAAACACTAATATGCTTAGGTTTAGCCAATCAATGCACTGCCTGCATAGCTGTGGACTTGAAAAAAATTGGTTTGACAATGCAATGTAAACCAACGCCGTGGGTCCTTATGGTTTTAGTTTCTCTATACCCTTAACAGCCCATCGATATACTATTTATCATAGAGCATTCACATTTGTAGACAAAAAATAACCTTATTGACAAACCTTTAAAAAAAATGGAAAATTTGATAAGTCTGACTCTTACCACTAGCCAACTAGTACTACCGTCGCATTTTTGCACATGCGTCATTATGCGTCACTGATTTCGCTTCAATATAATAACAACACCGTTGTCAACGATGATTGACAGTGATACACCAAACCAAATGTTTTTTCAAAAAAAATCCCTTTATATTAATTATTTCTTTGCATGAGGCAACTACTAGTGTTACACAAATATTTTTTGCACCAATTGACAGATAACAAAAACCTGGTCTAGAAGCTCAACGGATGCTCTTTTTGAGAAAAAAAAATCGTCAATTTAAAAATTACACTACATTTGTACTAGCTAAATACTAAATAACATACATACAAACAAACAAAACATGATGATGATAAGAAGATGGAAATGATGATAATAATATTAAAAATAATAATGAATCATAATAAGAAAATAATATAATATTTATTATATTATAAATATGTATATATATATATATGTATATAAATAAAGAATAATAATCAATAATAATATTATGATAAAAAATGATAATAATAATAGATTATTATTATTCTTTGTATGTTGTTTGCTAATGTTGCTGTTATTATTATGTATTTTATTTACTAGCTCCATTTCATAATAAAAAAATATATCATTAATTTTATTATCTAATAATAATATTAGTAATATACCAGTTGTTGAACTAGCTACTATTTTTTTAAAATACTTTGTTATTTATTAATTAATTCATAATAGTTATTGGAAGTATTATTATATTATTATTATTATTAATTATTATTATTAATTTAATAAATAACAAATTTATTTAATTAATAATAATAATAATAATAATAATAAGTAGTAGTAAGTAGTAATAATAATAAGTAAGTTGTTTGTTGTTTTGGCTATTTTCCAATTTTCGGAAACGGTATCATCTACAGCTATCAAGCTGCTCAATTCCAGAGTATGCTTTTCATTATTATAAACACATATACAAAAACCTAGGTGGGTGATGATGGGTGAGATTTTATATAACTCCCAGTGTGAGTGAGAAAAGAAGAGAATCAATTCGCACTCTTTTTCATGCGGCGCGTTTTAAACCATGGACGTAGAAATACTACTACGTCCATGTTTTAAACTGTTATATCTGGTTGGAATCGCTCACATGGCAGTTTCATAGTCATTAAAACAAGATGGGAGGACATTGTTTTCCAGCCGTGTTTCTACTGAACAAAATGTAAATATTTTTGCTATTTAAACTTGTCAATTTTTCCTCATTGGGGAAAATTGCTCATGGTTTTGAAGGAAGTTCCCCGTTCATCAAACTCACTCATCAGGTTTGCTGATAATATCCATTCTCATTTATTGTGCATTCGAAAACTACTGAAAAATATTGTGAGGAATAGTTAGAATGATGGTGACACCACCAATTACCACCACCACCATCAATAATAATAATAATAATAATCTGCTGTCGACCCACTATCAATTATACCAGTACTAGTATAATTTATAGCAGGCTGTTAGCAGAACTTGCTTGCGAAGTCTCCAGGGGCCCATGTTTCTCTCACTTAGTTACGAAAGAAGTAGTAGTAATCCATGAACCGAAACTTCTTGTTAATTTTCTTTTCTTAAATTATTCCCAAGCAACCACAAACAACAATAATAACAATCATAATAAAAGAAACAACTTATGAATTTAAATAATTATTATCATTTATTATAATAATTAATAATAATAATTATTAATTAATTATTATTATAATTATTTATTAATAATAATAATAATTTAATACATATTATTATAATATGTATTAAATTATTATTATTATTATAATATGTATTAAATTATTATTATTATTAATAAATAATTATAATAATAATTAATTAATAATTATTATTATTAATTATTATAATAAATGATAATAATTATTTAAATTCATAAGTTGTTTTTTTTATTATGATTGTTATTATTGTTGTTTGTGGTTGCTTGGGAATAATTTAAGAAAAGAAAATTAACAAGAAGTTTCGGTTCATGGATTACTACTACTTCTTTCGTAACTAAGTGAGAGAAACATGGGCCCCTGGAGACTTCGCAAGCAAGTTCTGCTAACAGCCTGCTATAAATTATACTAGTACTGGTATAATTGATAGTGGGTCGACAGCAGAACATGCTTGTGAAACTTCCCAGAGGCCCGTGGATAGCACGCAGTTTGTTGTTACTGTTAATGAAGGCTGGAAATCTTATATTACACCTGTTTCACCTGGTGTACATCAAGGATCAGTTCTGGGACCACTCCTCGGTTTTCTATACATAAATAACGATCTTCCTTATGTAAAGGTTTTACGTGCACCAGTTGTGAACGACCTTCACAGGACCACTGTTTGCAATAGCTGGGGTAACCTACTGAGGGCTTTTGGTAAGTGGTAGCGTACCGGTAGCCTCAGGCACTAATCCGACCCCGTGTTGTGGCATCTACTGAACGCAGTATAACTCTGCCAACAACCGGTACTTAAACAATTACTTAGTCGATCCCTCACAGGACGGGATAATTACACTAACAATACGAGGATCTGTAACACGTTATAATGAGATCCCTTCTCTAATCAATATGGCTGACATGGCACGTGTATAATTTCGGCAACAATTGACAATCTTTCTTACTTAAGCTTAACTTTGGTTATCTTCTTCGGCAATCAAGTTTAGTAGACTTGGACAATATCTAAGCATTCAGTTACTATCAAGAATATTGCGATTCACAAGCTTTATTCTACTTCACAAGTTGTTCAGCAAAGGAGATAGTTTCAGATTATAATAATAAATATATTCTCGAGCAAGAGACAAAACTTATAATGGTGGTGAGAGATATTTCGAAGCGCTAATAACAATCCTGGTACGTTTGACAAACGACTTACAATACACTCCAGTTAATGATTGCGAGGAACACAACGTTACACCACATTACACAGTTCAACTCTTACACGGCTACTCCAGAGCTCTGCAGGCTTTGGGCGATTTGCCCCAGTATTTACAGAAAATTAATGCAAATAAGTGTAGTTGAAATAAAAGCATACAATTGGATAAAATACAGCAATACCATTGCTAATTCAAACATGACAACTGACAAGAATTAAGCGCAAACAATTGTATACTCTGAAGTGTCAGGTCATAGACATATATAATTAATAAGAATAAATGCTCGCATTACGAGCCATGCAATAACGATAGTTAAATGACGTCACCGGAACAATTCCTAGTACGATGTTTTCTTGAGTCATCTGGCTAAGTCGTCTCCATCATCGTGAGTACACAGGCTGTCTCTTGTTGCTAAGCATCCAGTCCAAGGTAGGGCAACTCCTGGCGCATCTGATCACTTGCACTTGCTCACTAAGTTCTATTACACATAGAAAGCTACATCAAAAAATTCAGATTATTAATTTCAGATGGTGCATTATTTCCATTACTAAATCTAGTCAAACAATATTACAAACAATGAAAATTTTTCCCGAAATGGTCTAGAGACAGGCAACTGTCTTTCAGTTCAAATAAATTTTCACTACTGTTCATAAGGAAACGCGATCCTCTAGCTAGTAACTTATTTCGTAAGTAGGTTACCAATCAACAAACCAGTAGCCACCAGAATTTAGGGTGGAGCTCATCCATAACTTTTTATTTAAGCAATATATTGACAATATTTCAAGCAAAGCACTTGGAACATTGGTTATGCTGCGTAGGCTACTAATAGGCGGCACATACAAAAACAAAGATGCACGGCGTGCTATACATTCAGTCGATCTGGTATTGAATATGAATGCCAGATGCGTGACCCTGTCCTAACGTAGGAAGTTAACAGACTTGAAAAAATACAAAAGAAAATATTGAGGTTCACATTTAATGTCAAAGGTAAAGTTAGATTTAAAAAATCTTTGGGGGCATACCAACGTTGCCTCCTTGCAAAATGTAATCGGCATTAACTTTTTATGAAAGTCCAGCAATCAGACTTAATTTCCTTGGGAAAATGAGTGGAGCAAGTTGGTCACTCACATGCTACTAGGCGAGATCCTGCATTAGATGTACCTGCTATAAAGAATTATCTATATGCAGTTCATTTTTTTCCCTGAACAATAAGAGAGCCATGCAAATCTGTAGATTGATTGGCTGAAAGAGTAATGAGGATAGCGATGTTTATGTGAATCTGTCTGGTTCATCATCAAAAGTATCGGTGATTTCAGTTGTTATATTTATTGTTTTGTTGAAATTACAAAATAGTCAGTAATGAAGTGACACTTGCAAAAGTACTTTTGTGTAAATTAATGAAAGAAAAAAAAGTAATGGAAAAATATGAAAATATGAAATATAAAAGAAAAATAACGAAAAGGAATTATAAAAACTAGTGAGATAATGCAAACTAACATTAATTAACTAATGGAAAATGTGAGAGAGAATGTCCAAATTTTTCTATCAACTTTCATATTGAGTTTCCTTGCTTCTTTCCTTATCAGAGGTCTGTTGAAAAGACCGCTGAATTGTAGAAAATTAGATCGTTTTTGTATTCTATGGAAAACATCATCATCATGACAACTGTATTATGTCACTGATCATAATTTAACCACGTCAAATAGAGTTAATGATAATAATAATAATTCAATGATGATAACGCAAATTGTTTAGTGTCAGATGATCAATTGTTAATTATTGAGATTAATATTTATCATTTTGTCTTTTACTTGACTTTAAAACAAAGTGTATTTGGATCCAAACTTTTGCCACCACTATATGTATAATCATTATTGTTACTGATTGTTCTAATTGTGTAAATTTAAGGCACAAGCATTCATTTTTTGATTATAATGACTATTATTATTTATTATTATTACTTTAAATTATCATTTTTTCATTATTTTCATTCACCATTATCATCAATAATTGTTATCATTTGTTATTATTATTATTATTATTATTTCATATGAAGCAGATGAAACAACAATATACTGTTAATGTTAACAAGAGCATAATAGTAATGATAATATATTAGATTATTACAATTGTAGTATTATTATTATGTAGTGGTAAAAATTGTTATCATAATTGTGGTTTATTACCATTATAATTATGGATTAATATTAGCTGCCAATTATAGTACAAACTGTTTCTATATGTAATTGTTATCGATTATCATTGTATACCGCATGTTTGTCTATTATTTGGTTTTTTAATGCATATGTAATACAAAATATGGTGGTAATTATTATCATTATGTTAATTATTATTGTGTATAAACCAAATAACAATAAATGAAAAAAAATTAGTGTGTGTTATTGCTTATAGATAGTGTGTCTATTTTTCATCACTTTAACAACTGATAAGAACATCTTCTACAAACATTTCTCTCTCACTTTTAAACTAAAACAGAATGTAGTGCATCAGCAACTCGTTTGTTTGCTTGTGCAGATGTGTCGCTAATGCAAAGTTATTTCGCGTAATCTATATAAAACTAAATCTCATTGCTATTGTTTTGTTTTTTCATTTGATTCCCAGTGGTAAAATGGTGCCTTACCTAAGCTGAGGTGTGCCGATAGCATCGCTAAAGTCATCATGCTGATGAAGAGAATATGCCTTTTTATTTGTTTCAAAACCATAGAATGACCAGGTGTCATGTACTGCATGAAAATTATCACAGGGACGTCTGCTGATAACCATTGCTGCTGTTATCAATCTGGACATGCTCTCTCATAACTCACTGAATGCTTCTTTTCATCCCTCTACAGCATTGAACCAGCTTTGTCCTGATGCAATTTTCATCATCTATCGTAATTGAATCTTTACCATCTGTTGTCAATGCAGCCAAAACCTGGAAAAAAAAATGCTGTGCTGTCGTTTCCTGTGAGAGAATTTAAACTTTGTTGGTTAATTATTTTAAAAACAGATTTTTCATTAAAACTATCTATTGAGTAATAATACTACAATCATCATAAAAAAACACTTCGGATATATTTGTAAGTGCCACCACAATAATAAAACAAATGACATCGATGCCATCACCTTATACATTAAATTACATTAGTTTGCTTTATGATGGCTGTCAAAGTTGCCCCTTTTTCTTCACTACGTTGATCACATCTTAAAAATTAGTAGATATACCCCAAGTATACCCCGTACTAATGTAACTTTCTGTATGCTTAGTAAGTCCTGCATTGGCTTCACCTGTTTTGTGATAATTTATATATGTAAACAAATAGTGCTAGTAGGTAGCGCTATCTATGTACTTTAGAGGTGGTACATACAATCAGACTAGTATTCAAACTTTATCCATCCCTACTGTATGTTGCCGCATTGCCCTGGCAACGACAATGAACAAATATGAGTGAAAGAATAATTGCGTATCACTCAGTTGGTAATCGCATGAGCGGCTACTAACTTTACAGGCTTCATATAACACTATGTCTGGCGAACGATTGTGAAGTATTGTTGGTTTACATCGAAAAATAAGTTGCATAGCCTCAGAGAAAATGCATTTAATATACAATATATAATAACATATTTTATTTTACATCTTTTAATCAGCGGTCGTGGGGGTAGTCCAGTTGACTTTTAACTGAGACAGACGGGCGCATTCACAGGTGATAGAATTATCACGGCAATATATTCTTTTGATAATATTACTAAATGGTAATCAGAAATTGATTATACTATTGAAAGCTCTTTTATCAACAAGTTAATGTTGTTACCCCTCGCCGTTCCAGTTTTCGCACTGCTCTTTGTAGACACGTCATGGTGCATTCGTATTTTTATTATCATTGTTCTAGATGAAATATTAAGAAAGTAAATAAAACATCGCAAGTAAATTCATATATTTCAAGTCCATATAAGTATTCATGTCTAGGTAGTACGATGGCTATGATAAGGTATCCATTGCAAAACCATAATCTGCATCTTAGCATATTCACTAATGTCTGTTTGATTCATTATCTCTTTGACATAACGGGTGACCACTAAATACAGTTTCATTCCCTACTGAAAAAACTGCTCTTCTTTAACTGGTTACCAAATACCCAAGCATTCTAAGTTAGATGTTAGAATTTTCGACATACTGATAAAAATAATCTCAAGTAAGATGCATGGTAAACTTCCTCTTGTCACGAAGAAAGTTTCACAAATAAATTAGCTCGCTAGCGGCAATTTATATTATAATAGTAAATGATGATAATAACTATGATTTACGATAATAAATCGTTATTTTTAATTTTACACAACGTCATCAAATTTTCATGTCACACAGATGTCATGTTTTCCGTAACAATACATACAATTATCTTATATGGAGCCAAATAAAAATTATACTGTATTACTGCTGCAACTGCTTTGATAACTACATGATACTAGAAATACACAATATTATTATATATAAACTGGTAATAATAAATTTATATGGAGTTGTCTCCTCTCTCTATTTAAAATCTGAATGTACTGCTTGGAAATGAACGTCACCGCATAATATAGACCTGTTTTGTTACGGCCCACATCCATTGCTCTTATATATGCATATAGGGTGTATATGCACACAATAAATTAACGCCAATTGTTCTGTTTTATGTTATAACAATTTTATATGGGTATGTAAGTTAGTGTCACTGTACTTGAATGGCACTGTTGAAGTTTTCTATATGAATGGCTAATCTGGCACTTCACTATTGTAAATTGGCGCTAATTTATGATAGTCAAGTGCTAAATTGGCGTTGATTTATTCTGTGTGTATACACCCTATATGCATAGATAAGAGCAATGGATGTGGGCCGTAACAAAACAGGTCTATATTATACGGTGACGTTCATTTCCAAGCAGTACATTCAGATTTTAAATAGAGAGAGGAGACAACTCCATATAAATTTATTATTACCGGTTTATATACAATAATATTGTGTATTTCTAGTATCAAGTAGTTATAGAAGCAGTTGCAGCAGTATTACAGTATAAATTTTATTTGGCTACACATAATAAAATTGTATGTATTGTTACGGAAAACATGACATCTGTGTGACATGAAAATTTGATGACGTTGCGTAAAATTAAAAATAACGATTTATTATCATGATAATAAATATCTTGATCATGTGCATTATTAGTAATATTATAAACAAATTGACCATTATGACAATATGAAAGCATATTCCTTTTGTTCAATAATAAAAAAACATTGTTACAAATAAATGTTATTATTCAATTTTTATGGAGTCGTCTTTTCTCGTTTTATCCAACTGGACTGCTTGGAAATAAACGTCACCATATTGTACATCGATGCCATTAAACGTGTATACAGATATACAGGATTCCACATTATTACTAGGTTGCTGCTGTAAGCATTGTATCGTTGTGATAAGAAATCATTGTACTTTGTTCTTACTGGGAGGGATGACATTTATTTAGTTGTGTTATCTTATGGTAATGGAAAACTTCCTCGTTACTTCTATTGTCACATGGTAGCCCTCACTGATTCATCGCAGCAAATAATATGATACTGGTACATTGATCTTTGCAGAAAACATTTTAATGCTATGACTTCCTCGGTTTGTTTCAGGTTAAGGAATTGTTCAAGAATAAAAGATGGCTAGATGGACTGTTCAAGATGAGATTCGATTGTTCCAAGCTATGAGGCGCAGCAAGCCCGTAGGAGTGCACAAACATTTTGCTATATTAAATATTGTTGAAGAGCTCAAGGTTTCTCTAAATCGTCATGTTACAGTCGGAGAGGTTTGGGACTATATCGGCAAACTATATGACGTGAGCGCCCTAGACGAGTTCGAGACGGCCCCATTTCCTAATGAGGTCTGTGATTTCTCTCTACCGGAGAGTGACTTTCCAGAGACCATATCTGACACAGGGTCAGAAACTGATCAAAAGCAATCAGTAGCTGACTCATTAGATCTTGACAGCTCAACAGACACTTCTCTGAGACAGGCTAAGAGTAGAGCCTCTGATAAGGCATCTGTAGATGACCATACTCCCAGACGCGCCCCCAAAAGAACTCGGGCAGCTGCTGTCCAGCAATCAGACAATCCATCTAGTGTAAAACGGCGCCGGGTGTAAAAACAATATTGATCAGTCAAACCGTTGCATTAGACTATTGTACTTGTAACACGGTTGTGTCTACCTTACCTCGATCTCCTTGATACATATGTCTGTGCTCTTATAATGTCATTCTCTTTTTTATACATATAATTTTTTTTCGATTTGTTTATGTATTTTAATGAAAATCGTGTACAAAGTGTGATCAAAGAAAAAATATTGTACATTCTGCCTGCAATGGTTTGCACCAATCATATCTCTTCAACCAGATGGAACCCATCAAGGAATCGTGATGATTTTTTTGCCTTTTTTATTGTTCTGTTATTAGCATCGTGATTACAGCACGTACACTGCGCACTGTTTATGTATAGAAAAAGTTTCCCCTGCGTATCAAATAGACTGACTAACTATACGAAAACACTGCAAAAATAATACACCGTGTGTCCAATACATGTGCCATATACATGGATACAGTAGATGCGCTACTTCTAGATATGCAGCCCCCACCCGATATAGCTGATACATAAGTTGGGGCGGTGCAAGCAGTTAATAAATCCATTAAAGCAGAAGCTCCGCCCTAATCTGCTATCACCATTTCAGATATCGCAGGCACATCACAAGTACCAGATAATAAACAACGTTATCTTGCTCTGTTATCTGTTGCTTAACATAACCTGTTGTACAAAGGCCCATCCTATACAGGTATTGCTTCACTTGAGTCACGTTCACTCTGACCTGCAGGCAGCGGCCAGCCCCTCTCTCTCTCGCATCATGCTGTCTTTTATTCTTTTTTCACTTACTTGCTTAGCCTTCTGCGATGCTCACGTCAAAGATGATCCATTTTTGTACAAAAGATTTCCAACCAATTTTATGTGGGGGACTGCCACAGCTTCATACCAAATAGAAGGAGCGTGGAACGTCAGCGGTGAGTATGTATAGCGTGTGAGGTTAAAGATATTAGCTCTAGATGGAAAATGTGTCTTCGAATAAACCTATCTTGTTAAACTTTGAAGGTAAAGGCGAAAACATCTGGGACAGGTTTAGTCATGAAGGAGGGCATGTGTTAAACAATGACACTGGTGACGTGGCTTGTGATAGCTATTATAAATACAAGGAAGACATCGCACTTATGAAGGATATGGGGGTTTGTATATTTTCATTTAAAAAAAAGACGTTGAAATTAAACAAAAAAATAATAATAAATTTGGTATGACACGCTATATAAACAAATGGAAAAAAGTGTATAAACAATTGGTAGAAATTACACACCAGGAGGAGAAAGACATGGAATAAAAAAAGCGCATAAAAAATTAATTATTACCACCTTATTTTACTTATTACCACTTTTATCTTTTTTCCAGGTAAATCACTACAGATTATCCATATCTTGGTCTAGAATATTCCCTGATGGCACTCTCTCATCATACAATGATGCTGGTATGCAGTATTACAGAGATGTATTGTCGGCGCTAAAGAACAACAGTATTACCCCAATGGTCACTCTCTATCACTGGGACTTGCCGCAGCCTTTGCAGGATGTTGGCGGTTGGACTAACGACACCATTATTCCCCATTTTAAGGACTATGCCAACAAAGTGTTTGAGCAGCTTGGAGCAAACGTAAGTACATCAGTTGTACTTCCTACTGCACACATCATAGTTTACTGTATGTACTACTGTAAGTGAACTTGCTGTAGGTTGATCTGTGGATAACGTTTAATGAGCCTTTCGTTACCTGTTGGCTGGGATATGGAACAGGAGGGCATGCCCCCGGTAGAAAAATAAAAAATGCTACAGAGCCGTACCAGTGTGCCCATAACATCATTAGATCACACGCAGAAGCGTATCACGTGTACAACAACACCTACAGATCGTTGCAAAAAGGTAGTTTTGAAACAATATTATTTTTTTGTCATCTATTATGTAGGTTAGGAGAGTGCCACGTCTTCTTTGGTTTTGAAGGTAAAATTTCCATAACTCTGGATGCTGATTGGAAGGAACCAAAAACAAATTCATCTGAAGATATTGCAGCTGCAGAACGAGCTGAACTATTTAAACTCGGATGGTTTGCCAATCCTATATACAAAAATGGTGACTATCCATGGATCATGAAACAGCTCGTTGCTGCCAAGAGTCAAGCAGAGGGGCGCAACTCATCCAGACTTCCACAGTTTACTGAGGAGGAAAAAAAGAAAATCCAAGGTATGAATGACGGCCACAGAAAAATAGAGTTGTTGTGAGTAGGTTATCTAAAGCTTGTCTCTAGAAAAAAGTATCTCGGGAATTCCAAGATGGAATGTAGCAATAAATTTTTATTGCACGATGATTTGGAATTGTCCGTTTTATTCATCTTGGAATTTTCGGTTGCTCAAATTTTTTTGACCAAACACTCAATCTTCACATTTCATTGAACTGATGTTGCAGGCACGTACGACTTCTTTGGCTTAAACCATTACACGACACAATACGTCTCTCATATCGTAAGCGCGCCAAGTACTGCTCCTTCCTATGAGGCCGATCAGGATATTGCTACTAGCTTAGATCCATCATGGCCATCGTAAGAGACACCAAGTGTTATTTCTGTGTAAAAGACTCTTTGCATGGAAGTTGTCTTCTCATTTGTAAATAGCCCACAACTTGCACATTATTTTCAAAAACAAAATTATTATCAGTGACCAAGTGTTGTTTTCCGTCTTCCGTTGTACAATGCCACCACAATTTCACCATTATCGCTGAGGCCATATAAATGAGCTGATTGTTTCTGGTTTTGCACACAGATCAGGCTCGTCATGGCTGTTCGTAGTGCCGTGGGGTCTGAGGAGCCTGTTGAACTGGATTAAAAAAGAGTACAACAACCCACCGCTGTACATCACTGAGAATGGAGTCTCTGACCTTAACGGTACTCTTGACGACGGACATCGAGTCTCTTTCTATGAAGGTTACATCAACAATGTGCTCAAAGGTGACAGATAACACTTCCTCAGCGCCATATTTGCTGTTGAGCCATTGAGAAATTATACTTTTACACTAAAACGTTTCATTAATTTTTTATATATTTTGTTGATTCTCTCCTCATATACAGTTTCTCGCCAAAAATCATGGTCACACTCATTCAGTGCAATTTATTTTAGCCATTGACGATGGTTGTGATGTAAGGGGATACACTGCCTGGTCCTTACTGGACAACTTTGAATGGGCCCAAGGCTACACTGAGAAGTTCGGGTTGCACCAGGTAGACTTCAATCACCCAGATAGACCAAGAAAGGTTAAAAAGTCAGCTACGTGGTACAAGAATCTGATTGCATCCAACGGTTGGGAGCCTTTACCCACAACTACTGGTGCACCAACCGCAGCACCAACCGCAGCACCAACCGCAGCACCAACCGCAGCACCAACCGCAGCACCAACCGCAGCACCAACCGCAGCACCTTGTCCTACCACTACTGATGGGGGCCACACAATCGCCCCTTCCATTCTGCTAGTAGCTAGTTCGCTGGCTATGCTCTTTTACAGCATGGCGTAGGGATATATGTCTAGCAACAATGATGTCTGCATTATAGCTTGTTTTGGAATTAGATTATTTCATTTGCAAAAGATCAACTTTTCTGTCTCAGCTGAGTCAGTGATAATATAAATGACTGATAGAATGTGATTTTAATATTTTTTAGCAAACTTTATTTTAAATAAAACTATGATTTTCTGTTCTGATGACTGTTTAATTTTGAGCAGACGAAATGCTCAGACGATCAGCATGTTATTGCAGTAATAGAGTAATAATTTCTGATTTTTAGTTTGTTTGGTTGTCAAGACAACATCAAATATAAATTTTCAACAGTCAAGTAAAAAATAAAATATACTCAATGTTTTGTTAAAGCCATGATGTCTGAATCAGAGAAAATCCTGATTTTTTTTACAATACTGTGAGTTACAATCACTTCATAAAAACTTTTTGTTTTATTTTTCTACTAGAAACTACCAAACATTTATGGAACTATTTTTCTACACGATCATACTACATCTATCTGTAAGATATGTAAACCCTTTTGCTAACTCTATTACATTCCACAGTTAATTCAAATCAATTGGCACCAAGCTTCCGCAGCATTATTAGTAATTTTAGTTTTAATAAAATTATAATTTTTTGTTTTCTTTCTCCAAGGTTCCACTTGAAGTAACAACTCAGTAGTCCGAGCAACCAATATCGAGGCTGCTTTCGATGATTCCTACATATTTTAGTTTCATTTTGATTATCTTTTTCTGGATGCTTTTAAAAAACTCTTTAACCATCGCTTGCTGAGAATAGGCATGTCCATTTAGTGTTTGTGTAAGGAGTTGTCTTTTCATGTGACTCTTTTTAGAACAGCTGTAGTGATAATATCACGTTACCTATGCTATATATATACACAAATGTTTGCATGGTTATCAAATATGGATTCATTTTGACCTGCATAAAGTCCTGGGAGACTCTTGTTAGCATTTGCCTAGACTCTTTGCCACAATTCCCTGCAGGTTGCAGGCATCAGCTATATTGCCGAGTGTACATTAATGATTGCTTGGAGATTGAGGATTTCCCTGCAATTGTATCACTAGGATAATTGCAAGCATTTTAATTAAGGTTATCGTCGGATTTTGACGGAGTTCAAAAAATCGTCAGGCTCTTCCTTGTTCCGCCAATCACAATCCGCTTAGGAATGTTACGCCACAATATCCAATGAAATCTATTGTATAGAAAAGACCCGATTTATCAGCGAACAGATAACAATTTGTAGGCTATAGTTTATAGGCTTGTAACTGCGAGTTTGACTAGAATTGCTGAAAAAAAGGTTTTTAAAAAGTTGTGCAACTTTCCCCATTCTAAGTCTAAATATTACATGCATGTTAAATTAAAACTAGCATCCATCTTGGATAGATACTAGATACACTCCCATCCCTTCTTCCTGCTGGGGCATTATGGATAATGTGTGTATTGTTCTTTGTAAAACTTTCAAAATCAATTTCAGGCATGTATAACGATATATTCTCGACAGTTTAGCTTTAATTAACAACGTGATTATACAGTTTCATTTGAAAAAAATGATTTGTTTTATAAATGTAAAATACCCACAAAAAAATTATCAGAAAATTTTTTGAGTTCGATTTTTATTTATCGCTTTCATTCATTCTTGTTGAAGCTCAAAAAAATCCGTTTGAGGATAAAAAAAATTTGGTAGAAAGTTCCGTGTGCATATTCAAATTAACATTGTGCGAAAATTTATATTTTGCGTTATTTTGAAAACTGACCAGTAATTTTCAAAGTCAAGTTTTTAAATCAATACATAATCAAGGAGAAACTGCTACGTTGCGTGTACGCTCAAACAAAGCGATAGTAACGCATAGCTGCTTCAATTCCATTCCCAGCCAGTATCTCTTTCATTCACAAAGTTCTCAGCAGTTGAAAGAAATGCAATCTGATCGAAAAACGCTTCTGTCGTGTTGTAAGATTTCAAACGAGTATACTTGTGTATCATATTACTTGTAGCGCATCTATTATTGTGTTAGCTTGAAGAGCACTTCCTGTTGGCAGTGATTGGACATCCCACAACCAAGCCTCACTATGGAGATTCAAAATTTAATTTGAAATTTTTTGGTAATCAGAAAAAAAAACCATAGTGATTGGTGGTAGGAGTGTTTGCTTATTAACTATTGTCTGGTTTGGAATGTTCTAGAAAACGCTGGTAGCTTCTTTTTGGTTAAGTTTTAGGGTATCACTAGTAGTGGAGAATGACAGCTTTTTACATGTTTTTCTGCCTTAAATTTAATATTATTATTATTATATTTTGTAAGCATCGTATTATAGTTTTTTTTAGTTAGTAAATTATAAATTTTTGTAATTTTGTTTTGAACACTCATGTGTAATTGTGAATCATCGTGAAAAAAAACTTTTAATTTCTTTGTTAATTAAAAATAGAATGCTAGACATGAGCTATGGAAAAAGTATAGAATATTGCAAATGAGGGCAATATAATATTGCATTGGCACCTGGATGCCTACCTGCCCATTATATATAGTGGTATAATACCGCGTAATAATAGCTATTACCTCTATATATGGAAGTCACGTGACCTGATGTAACTTGATTCCGTAGCGCGTGCTACTGAAGCATGCATGTTATATATGGTATATAGAGATAGCATTGTATATACATCGTGTACAACAATAGTTCATTATATATAACAGCATACACCAGCTGATCATCATTGCATTAATAATATTCCCTTTGGTGCATGGGAATGCTAATGCTGCCAGTATTAGCTATTGGAGATCGGTGGCGGCAGCAGCGTGTAGCGTAGAGAGCGTGGAGAAAACTGAAGGCATCAGTAAGTTATTTGTTTTATTTATGTTTAGTTGATTGCTGGTGTGAGGCTATGAAATTTTATTTGAGCTGAAACTGATAATAATAATTTGGAGACGTTAAAAAATGTATTAAAATGACTCGATAAAATGTAAAGTTTTTGGATTAGATGATGTTTGATGACCTGCCGAAAATTCTTAGGGCTGCCTGAAGCCTGAAGCAGCCATTCATCTTCTTATGCTAGCAAAAGTTATATGCAAAAATAATCAATATTAAAACCAGTTGAAATATATGACAAAGTAATTTTGAAATAAAAAAATAAAAAAGTGCTATTTCTTTATTTTAAAATGAAAATGCAGTTCATTATCTTTTCTAAACGTATGTTTCAACTTTCTATGTGTTTTATCTTTTTTACTAAAGACTCGGAGTTGCTGCCCATGTATTGCACAATATTGATTGTAATGCATTATACATTAATTGTTTAATATAATCCTGAAAGTTTCTGCAATGCATCTAGAAGAAAGTTATTGCATATAAAGAAACGCCTCTGGCTACTGCTGCCGAGGTGCCACGCCATGCGTAACACAATTATACAGCTGATTATGACTCTTTTCCGCAAATAAATTAGGGTAATCACAGAAATAATTAGTTCAATAAAGCGTTAGACAGAAGAGCATGTTAGAGTATGGCATGATAGCGACTCGCAAGTTAATCAATATTTCATTGGAGATGCATTCTATCCTCTTTCAGCCGCTACTATCCCTGTGCTAGTAAAAGCAACTAAACAAGCGACAAAAAGGTCACAGTTGCTTATGCATATCTTCATGCAAATCGCGAGTTGATGTAAATATACACATCGCAACCAAATGCGAATACGTTAATATTTTTAGTGATCTTCCTGAATATTGTTGCATCATGTTTATCTGCGCTATTCTAGGTTGGTTCAGCTGCCAAAACCGATGAGTCATGCAGGATGAAGAACAAGTGCTTAGCTGGTAGCTATAGTTGTAGATGTTAATGGTACTTGATAGGTTAGTTACAATCCAATGTTATATAATTCTTTTATTTCTGAAGTTTAGTAGCTGGTTTTAGAGATTTCAACTAAAGCAGTAATAGGTTTTAGAGTAGCCTAATACAGGACACAATAGCAGCCTAATGAGCCAAGTCTAGCCTACTAAAAACGGCTGGGGCTAGATCACTTTGTAACAAGATATTCTACCTGTAACGAACACTTATCTATTTCCATTTTCGCTAGACGTTGTTATTTGTTATTTTCAGCGAACATTTTTTACTACTATTATTTTTGTAAGGATATTTTAAATCAGGAAAACCGGCAGTTTTAAAGTGTAGCAGTAGAACTTGTGTTACAAAGGGCATACGGTGTTATTTGCCTCAAATAAATACCACTGTCTATTATTAGAATCTAAGTGAGACAAATTCAACTTCACAAGCGATTTATTTTTGTACTGGGATACAAGACCGCATAGATCTACCTATCGAGTTGAACTTTATTTGTCTACAGTATTGTCAGCGTCCTGAGTGAGCGAGTTGATTTGTGGAACTCTAGCAGATGTTGTGAGCATTCGATATCGAGCTAGTGATGCTTATTAAATATTCAGTCAGCCATATGCTGACTATCGACTGAGGATGTAAGAAATTATACATGCAAAGGCTTTATAATTGAGTAGGGGCGGGTAGCTAACTCCGACTGTATTTATAAACGATAGGATGAGATCCAGAGATAAATTAGTCCTTGAAAATAATAACATGCTATGTGATGCTAATGGATAGAGAAGTCCGACGGAATTAAGTTAGTAAGAGAAGGCACTTATGCACTAATGCAGCCATGGATTAGCCAGCGAATCAAATGAAATTACAGTATTGATTCCACGCAAACTTCACTGCCCGCTGAATGATCTAAAACGCTGACTAACTGTAGAATGTATTGTATTGCAGGACAGATAGCAGCAGAGTCACAGCAGAAATCTGCAATACAGTGGGTGAGTTTTTTTTAATTCGTAATATTTGCAAAAATGTTTTCTGTTCAATTTAAAAGTGGCTTGCCCTCATTTTAGACACGTTATCTAGTTTGAAATGATGACATCTTGCATCATCAAAGGTTTGAAATCTTCTGCCTCTCCGAAAAACAAGCGGTACCAATAATCTCCGAGTTTTCCACAAGAAACCTCAAAAATTGTACAAAGGAAAATCATAATTTGCTGGTACTGGCATGCTGGTATAGCGTCAGCCTTTACTTGTTGTTACAGTCTCATCAGTTGCAGTCAGCTGCATTCCTGTACCATCACAAAAGTGTCAGAGAATGGAATGGTTTATAGAACTGTCTGCTCCATATTTCATTGCAAGCTATGATGTGACATTCGTTGCATGGAATGTAATGAAGTATGTTGTCGATTGTTTTCTCTCTCGTCAATGATATCAGAGCCAAAAGACTGAGATAGAGAATGTAGATCGCTGGAGGGCAGACTTATTGGCTGCTGGCTTGCTTCTATGTGGGCTGTAGCTGGTTGAAAAGGGCCAAATAGAGACCATTAATAATTTGGTCCCCTTTAACCAGCTCTCAGTAAACATACTTATTACATCAGAGCTGTGAGAGAAGAGGAAACACTACTCTACCGCACTCCACTGACACGGTTGCAGTGGAGTGCTGCCAATTTAGTCTAGACTTTCAGCATAGAATGATATTAGTAAGTGACCAGGAAGTACCCCCAACGTAGTGTACTAATGTATAACCTAGACTTCCAATGTAGTGCATTAAGGTATAACCTAGACCCCCATGTAGTGCGCTAATGTATAGCCTAGACCACCAATGTAATGCACTAATGTATAGCCTAGACCACCAATGTAATGCACTAATGTATAGCCTAGACCACCAATGCAGTGCACTAATGTATAGCCTAGACCACCAATGTAGTGCGCTAATGTATAGCCTAGACCACCAATGTAATGCACTAATGTATAGCCTAGACCACCAATGTAATGCACTAATGTATAGCCTAGACCACCAATGCAGTGCACTAATGTATAGCCTAGACCACCAATGTAGTGCGCTAATGTATAGCCTAGACCACCAATGTAATGCACTAATGTATAGCCTAGACTACCAATGCAGTGCACTAATGTATAGCCTGAGTATCACAATACTGATTTTATGAGACCAATTCATTCATTTCTGCATTTTGATGTCAAATACGAGCCTGTAGTAGAAATTGCACATTAATTACTTATGTCATCTCTGTGTACTGTGTAGGAAATACTATACTTCTGCGAAGGCCTCAGCAACTAAATAATCTAACTTTTCCATGTTATATCGATGTCTGGATATTCCGTTGGAATACTCCATCGCTGATGGGTTTTTACGTATTATGTCTGATCTGTCAGCGACAGCAGCTGCTATTCAGTTTAGTTTAAAGATGTTTGTTAGCGAGCCAACAACGTTTAGAAAAATGCCTTTTCTCTGATGTATTGATGGGTTCATTCACCATTAAGAATAGACGAAAGCAGCCAATAAGCGAAACAGCTGTTTCAATTAATAGACTAAATATTGTATTGTGTGGCAATAATTTACTGTATGCTGTGTATTCCTTAGATCTTTACAACACTTCTATGAGCTATAAGATTAATGTATAAATAAATAAATACTTTACAGGGATAGCAGAGTTATCTTTGGTGAAATGTTAGTTGTGAACTGTTAGTTGTGAATTGTTAGTTGTGAATTGTTAGTTGTGAATTGCTGTCACCAACTATGTTTCTTCATTAAAATCATTAATTATAACAAATAATATATATATTTGTTGAATCAAGTATTTTTATTGGCAGCGGGTGAACAAGAAGAGTATGAGATGCTGTGTGCTACAGCAACAGCTCGTATGATTAACTCTCTTCTGCGTACACAATGGACAACTGCTGTGGGATTGTGATTATTCATTTGAGGAGTTATAATTGGTCAGCTTTGTTGCGTCAGCAGGAAACTGCTTCTTCCTCATCACAGCAAATAGGAATTGGCAGAAGAGTGGTAGCAGCATATGATTATACTAGCAGGTAAGTGATACGAAGTAGGTACGTGCATAAGTTAACTGTTGAGATATCTTTCTTACCATTTGTCTCAGAGTCCTCCCAGTTTTTTTAATCGTTTCGATTGTAAAACGTCGGTCTAGGGATGGACATGGAGAGCTGAAGGTAGTGGAGTCATTTGAAACAAGTTATTACTACTTTGTAGTGCTGCCATTTCAACCTTAATGAGCAGCAGAAAATTTTCTTCGAGTACTACCCACTTACATGGATTGTATTTTCTCCTAACATGACCTTTACATGCATTGATCTGAACATTCAAGTACAACGCCTACCACTGATCTCTCCCAATTATGTAGATGCCGCGCAACTCAATGGAAATCTGCATGAGTTAGTAGAGCCAACAGCATTGGAGGGCACCAACAATCGACTTTGCTGAAGAGCCAATGGAGGTGAGAGATACAACAACCAATGACACGCTGTGTACGATGATGTGAATGTCATTTATACGGGGATACGAATTAAAGCTACATAGAATATCGTACAGTCGTGTACATCATAGACAACGAGAGACAAAATATGATGAGCAGCGTAGTAAGCACCAATTAATGCATAGACATCTAAGATATTATGGTAGAACATCGTGTTGTTGAGGAAAATGGCTGGACAGAGTACAATTATGTCTAAAATTCTTGAGTATAAACATAAATAAATGTCAAGGTCAGATATGCATATTTTGATAGTGTAAAAAGATTTGACCTAGAAAGAACTCTGAGGCTTTCATTCATTCTCATTCAGGCTGCAAGGTGCTTTTCTCTCTTGGCCCATGATATGAATCCACTTGTTAGCCACTACAACAATAGGGAGCGGTTTGAAGGAAGCTAGCCACAGCTAGTACTAAATACCGCCATCTACTAGTACAACAATATAATATATCTCACCCCACTTGGAGCCTGACAGCACAGGACAGCCAGCATGTCGGGTCTTCTCGTTACCTTTACCATTCTTGTGCAGGTTCAACCAGAAGGCAGCTGCACCCTACAACCAATCAATAGCTTCAGTGTCTAGTGTAAGAGCAGACAACTACAGTGTCAACACAACTGTAGGAGCAGACAACTACAGTGTCTACACAACTGTAAGAGCAGACAACTACAGTGTCCACATAACTCTAAAGAGCGGACAACTACAGTGTCAACATAACCCTAAAGAGCGGACAACTACAGTGTAAACACAACCATAATAGCAGACGACTAGTGTCTACACAACTGTAAGAGCAGACAACTTCACACACATCAAATAAAGCATACCAACCTTCAATGGTGGAATTCTTACACCAATCTGAGTAAATACTGTGTAGCCACCTGCAGGCACATCAGACATCTGTATGAGACAACAAACAATGCGTGCAGGTTACACCCTTGGACTAGTCAATGGACGAGACAGTTAGCGAGCAATAAAACACTCACAGCCCGAGATAACTCAGTAAAATGTATATTGCTGCTAAAAGATTTGTAAAAACCAATTTTCCGCATCAAGTGAAAAACCTACATCAAGTTAACAAATAAAGTCCATCCAATAATTTTTTGTCAATTTTGTGAAATGAGCAGACAACTCATAATGCAGTTATTGCAGTGATCAGATGCTGGCCAGACAGAAAAGAGATGAGACACATAGAGGTAGGAAGGCAAGTCCTGCGGTAGATAGATGGAATACTATGTACATAGACATATAGAATGTATAGAATATACGTACGTAGAACATCCATGTGGCTATTCTGTTTCCTTGAGTGGGCGTAAATACACTTGGTTGGTTTTCCTAAAACAAATACACCAGGCATCACTGACAGATGAAATACAATACATAACCATGTCTATGGAGAGACACCATAGCACAAGATGGTACACTTGAGCTCACTAAAGGAGACTAACAGAGGCCACACAAGGGGGCACACGGAGGCCAGACAAGGGGGCACACTGAGGCCTCACAAGGGAGCACACGGAGGCCAGACACACTGACCACTAGTTGTATTAGGGAAGCAATAAAACACAAGAGTTGTCTCACCACTGTTGTAAGTCGCATATAGAGGATATCTCATCCTCACACGGAACATGCAGCATAAAGAGGCTGCAAGTGTCCAGTTTAACCACAAAACTGGAGGCTCCATACTAAATGAGAAACAATGCATATTTGTATATGCATTCATAGCACATCGCGCTAGAGCTCATTGTACCGGAGCTCGCTACAGCCTTAGCACCAGAGCTCACTAGAGCATTAGCACCAGAGCTCACTAAAGCCTTAGCACCAGAGCTCACTAGAGCATTAGCACCAGAGCTCACTAAAGCCTTAGCACCAGAGCTCACTAGAGCCTTAGCACCAGAGCTCACTAAAGCCTTAGCACCAGAGCTCACTAAAGCCTTAGCACCAGAGCTCACTAGAGCCTTAGCACCAGAACCCGCTAGAGCCTTAGCACCAGAGCCCACTAGAGCCTTAGCACCATACACATGTAACTCACCCTAGAATGATCGAAGTGGGGCTCGTACTGGCCTCCAATGCCGTAGTTGACCACCTGCAAGGGTTCTGCTGTTTCCATGTCAAGGTGAGTCATGGCTGCGATACGATTGGATAAAATTTTTATTGTGGGGTGGTCGACGTCATAAAGCCACGAGCTACAACAGAAAGCAGAAGCTACGTACAACTCTATTGACATCTCCATTGACAACTCTATTAAAATACTACAGCTGGTGTATTTTTATAGACACAAGTTAACCAAAGATGGACTTTGTGAGAGCTTTCATTATTGATATGAAGGTGATATAAATGCAGCGCTGACATGAGGAGACAACTTCTATAAATCAGGTATCAAGGTCATTTACAAGCCATTGACTGCTTCATGAATGCCCATAATATATGTATATTACCCATAAAGTAAGTACATACACACAAGTACACACACAGTAAGTACACACAGTAAGTACATACATACAGTAAGTACATACATACAGTAAGTACACACAGTAAGTACATACAGTAAGTACATACACACAATAAGTACATACATACAGTAAGTACATACACACAGTAAGTACATACACACAGTAAGTACATACACACAGTAAGTACACACAGTAAGTACACACAGTAAGTACACACAGTAAGTACACACATACAGTAAGTACACACATACAGTAAGTACACACATACAGTGAGTACACACATACAGTAAGTACACACATACAGTAAGTACACACATACAGTAAGTACACACATACAGTAAGTACATACATACAGTAAGTACATACATACAGTAAGTACATACATACAGTAAGTACATACATACAGTAAGTACATACATACAGTAAGTACATACATACAGTAAGTACACACATACAAGTACATACATACAGGAAGTGACTCACCTGCGGCTCACTCTGTATTGCGCTGTGACTAATTTTCCTGTTTTGGGGTCATTGACCACAGCTCTCTTCAGCTACAGAATATACGGCATAGACATGTACAGTACATAGACATGTACAGTACATAGACATGTGCAGTACATAGACATGTACAGTACATAGACATGTACAGTACATAGACATGTGCAGTACATAGACATGTGCAGTACATAGACATGTGTAGTACATAGACATATGCAGTACATAGACATGCGCAGTACATAGACATGCGCAGTACATAGACATGTGCAGTACATAGACATGTGCAGTACATAGACATGTACAGTACATAGACATGTGGAGCACATAGACATGTACAGTACATAGACATGTGGAGCACATAGACATGTGGAGCACATAGACATGTGCAGTACATAGACATGTGGAGCACATAGACATGTACAGTACATAGACATGTGGAGCACATAGACATGTGCAGTACATAGACATATATAATACACCAAAGTACGAGCACATAGATACACACGGTACAGTAGTAACTTGACCAAAGAATCACTATTCAAGTCCAGTCAACTTTAACTGAACTTATACTTTGAGTTGCAAATACATGTTGTATTTGCTTTCCTGTATGAGCAGTCAACTCTGCACATATTCGTAATCATGCATGTCAATGGGTAAAGGGAAGACAACTCATAATAAAATGACTAAATGAAAGCGCTGGGTTAGAGAGAAGGAATGCAGTGAATGTGAGCAGGGAGTACATGTGCACCTACCAGAGGAGTGGCAAACCCTTTCACTAGTGCCATCTCATTATCACTTATTGCATCGTGGTAAATCCTGAGTACTGGGTTCAGGTACAACTCCTCTATCTTTGCCGGAGCCAATAGAAGTAGAGGGTTGTTACCGACAGTGGAATAGTAACACTTCAGTTTGTGCTCGTCTGGGTTGGGCTACGAAAACAATATACAAATTGCCTAAATTGCACATTCCTTGTAAATATGTGTAATAAATAGAACTGATGAGCAAAACAATACACAAAGATATAACGAAGAACATAAATAGATGTCATGTCTTACCATCAAATCCTCCCCTCTACACAGGGCCTCATAGTTAAGGAACTCTTGAGTGGAAGCACGTTTTAGGGTACGCTTATTCTGTATGGGTGGCAGCTGGTCCTACATACATACAATAAATGTCAGATAATGCTGGTGTCTACTGAGGGAGTGCTCAGCTATAAGTTAAAGGGTCAGAGACACGTGTGGTCTAGCGGTTGAAGTGCTTGCACTTCAATCCAGGATCTGGGGTTCAATTCCCAGCACGGTTATCTGTGAGCACTATATTTGGCTTCCTATATGCTCTGCCCGGTCGGATATGGGCATAAAAATAACGTGGTCCCTAGTTTGATTGCACTCTCCATAATAACTATGGAGTCATGCTAGTAAAAGATCCTCCTCTGCTTTTTCGGAAGAGTAGCCGGTGTAACGGCGGGCATGGGTATAGGGTGCTGCTCACACAAGCTCCAAGCTTATGAGACCCGCCTTTAGGGTTGCCCTCGAGGCACAGTTAAAAACAAACGACCAACGAAATGCAATTGCCTAACCATAAATAATATTATACTATTTAGCATAATTGGCGAAACCAGTTAATCGTTACTTTTAAAATAAAGAAATTCAAATCAAAATAAAAATTTTTGTCTCATTTCTTATTTCACTCAAATAGCAAGTGATTATGGATGAACACAAAAAAGAACACCGCAAAAATGAATTTCACATTTCTTCTCATAAGAACGGAAATTTTAATCTAGATGTAAAATTTTAAAAAGTGGAAACTAACTTTTTTATTAAAAAATATTTAAAAAAATAGCCTTTGGTGATAGAACATTATTGCAGGTGTTTATGTATTAGCAGCTTCATCTACAATGAGAATGTTGCCAGTACTGAAAAAAAAAGAAAAGTTGGTGTGTTCTCATTTTTGCAACAACAAAATTTCGTCCACAATTGCAAAAATTGAGAAGTTCTACAAATGAAAAAGCAAAGAAATTTTTTAACTGGTTACGTTTTCCAAAAATTACGCCTGGTTCAAATCACTTATAAAATTATTGCCGAGAGTAAGACCACTTTATTCACAAACTAACAATGGAACAACAAATCAAATATATAAATTTTATTAGAGGTGCTCCAATTCCCAAAATTTTCACCGATTCGATCCAGAGTTTACCAGCCTTGCCATTAAACCGATCCGATTCAAACCAATTGAGTTTATGAAAAGATTTTCAACAATAATATCAGGGTACTTATTCACTTAATACAGCTAAATCATGGATCAATCATTTTATGGTTTTTGAAAAATTACAAACCAATTACATGGCAGATTTTGCTTTTCCTAATCACAAAAGGGGTTGAAAAGCATGCTACCCACATGGGCACTAACTTGACATGGCTATTGTGTGAGACCAATGCATGGGCCACGACACGGCTATCTGCCTGCTATTTATGGTTGGTGAAAAGATCTGAAAACAACAATGCAAGCTCACTGGTTCCAATTTTTTTGCCGGTTCAGTGAACAGTGGGTAAAATCTGATGATCCTGATTCAGTGAAACTGAATCGGAGCATCTCCAAAATTGATTGTCTTGAGCTCTTCGACTAAAAATCACTAAATAGACTATCAAAGAGCTTGTAACAATGTTGTAGTCCAATGCAGATAATGGACACTTGCTATAAGATGACACAAACCTGAGGGGGAATAGGCCGGCCCTGTTCAATCAATGTGATATTTTCTTTAGCGATCTCAGAATGTAGCCAACGGATGACATCTTGTATTCTAGAGCGTGTGCGCTCACTGGGGGGATTCAGCGCCAAGAGATGGTTGGCGTAATTGAGGGCGTGTCTAGGGTTGCCTTGCTACATGAACAACAGAAAGCTCTACCTGTCTGCTAGCGATTCCAGGGAATAAAATAAACAACTTTCTACATACAGGGGTTAGTAGAGCATGAAAAGAATGGCAAATTCTTAAAGGAACGACTCCAGAGCCGATGCATGCATCAATGGGAGACTATCAGCAGCAATACGCAGAGATTGACACTTTCCAGAAATTGATAAACTGAAGCAAAAGCACGAGGAAGCGGGCACCACTAATATACATGTGACAGCACCCTCACCATTTCTTGTCTCTCCTGGACTTCACCATTTTACATCAGAGACAAATACTGCATCCCACAAAGAAGCAAAGTTAGTAGGTAGTACAGTGCCATCACTTGAGCTGGTCTACTAAAACATACCGTCTCTCATTCAAGACTAGTAAGAGCTGTTAGTAGAGCTAGAGAAGGGTTAGTGCTGATGGAAACATGTGATACAACTGTGTGAGAAGGCAGCGAAAGAAGGTAAAACAACCACTCACATCATCGGCAGCGTATATCAAATAGTCGAGCAATAGAATCTTATTCATACTATAGGAGCCGCCCTCTAGCTCGTAGCTAGCCAGAGATTCAAGTAGCCACATGAGGGCGTGGTAGTGGTCTCCCTTGTCATATGCATACCTTCCAATCTCAAAACAGTCACTGGCTGCAAACAGATACCGCTGTACAATAAGTTAGCAATAGAAACTCATACGTATGTATACAACATACCAGTCACATGTATGTATGTATATAACTTACCTGTCATACACATATATATAACACCCTGTCATACATATGTATATAACACACCTGTCATATATATTTATGTAATGTACCTGTCATATGTATGTAACACACCGTCGTACGTATTATGTAACATACCTGTCATATATATGTATGTAACACACCTGTCATGCGTATGTGTATAACACACCTGTCAGACGTATGTGTATAACACACCTGTCATACATATGTATATAACGCAACTGTCATATATATGTATGTAATATACCTGTCGTATGTATGTGTATAACACACCTGTCATGCGTGGAGAGTTTCCAGCGGGAG
The DNA here is from genome assembly GCA_945261195.1 of Cryptosula pallasiana. Classification (NCBI taxonomy): domain Eukaryota; kingdom Metazoa; phylum Bryozoa; class Gymnolaemata; order Cheilostomatida; family Cryptosulidae; genus Cryptosula; species Cryptosula pallasiana. Next base: position 4,991,145 of record OX183139.1, read on the forward strand.
AGAAAGTTCCATCCACGAAGTGTAGAGGAGGAATCTCATACGTGTCCTGCAGCCGTAAGAGAGCGTCGATGACTCCACCAAAGTCTTCGGTGTCCGGCATCTCCCTTCGGTAGATGGCCAGCTGCTCCTCAAAAGCTGTAAAACAGACTCACTCATTCTACTCCGTGATCAACAAAAATTAAATTTGAATACAGGCTGGTTAGGTAATAAAAAATATGAGCATCGGAGGTAGTAAAACTAATATATGGACATCAAGTATGTATAGACTTTATGAGAGGTAGATAATAGACATAAAGGTAAAACATTAATTTCTCACATCAATGGTCACATTGAAGGAAGACAGATTTAAACATCAACATTAGACACGAATGCCTTCACACAAGTTTGATTCAATCACCACTTTGTGAGACATTCACATGCGAGTGAAGGGCAAACAAAGACCTGCTTTGAGGGCGGGTGAAGTCAATAGTTCCTTCACTTCGGTAAGTTCAGTCGTGAACCTTTTACAGAGCATGTAGGCATTTATTGGGTTGGCCAGGTAACCTTCAGGTTCCACCAGAGACTCATCAGCTATCCTATCATATTCCGATGCTAACCTACACACATAACACCTCACAATTACTTCTATACGGATCACTTGAGTATCCTACACCGGTTGCCATGACAACTAAATTTAATCACAATTTCTGAGCTCGATAAAAAGTGCAGACGTGACGAGCTGCACGCTAGTAATACTTCCACTCTCATAGCTCATGTAATTGCTTCAATATTTCATTCACTGTAAAATGGTGCCGGCAGGCATATGCTGTACCAAAGCTAGTTAATAGTAATTAGCAAAAACAACAAGCTACGATGTCTACCAATAAAATGTTACCATGACAATGCGTATCAACTTGATAAACAATGAAGCAAGCATACTTATGAGCGCATCAATTCTTTAGACATCTACCAGAATCAATTCCATATATAATTTTACTGAGACTGAACAGAACAGTTTATGATAGAAACTACCAAAATATCAGCTTGATATTATTTTCATTAAATGGCATTGTTGTTAATGGAAATCAGTGAAGCGAAAGATCAAAGACTAGTGTCCTACAAACTGACTTGTCAACTTTCTCACTCGTTTCCTTGTCCGGAATGAGTGGAGCATACGACCGCAGCTGTTCAGCGAGCCTCTTCTCTATGTATAATGCTCTTTTCATAGTAGCCAGAGCAGTAAATATTTCTCCATTACATAGAACAAATGCAGAGGAGAGCGCGAGAACTATCAACCAAGACTTCATCATTGAAACCAATCCCACCTGCAAATGAATTGAGTACAAATTAGGGCTGAAAACTGCAAAGCCTTTACATTCTTCAATTTGTGTACTTTGAGCTGCAAAACACTGCTAAATTACAGCTCTATGTTATGGCAGTGTAAAATATAAGAGAGACATAGGTTTTTCAGAAGAAAACAACAAACAGCAATATGTAGTCGCAACTGGGTTAAAGCACTCTTATTAAAACAAAAACACTAAATTTCAGCCAACAAAACTGAAGACATTAAATCAGTATTGAAAAGTTCCCTCTTCAAACAGGAAATAAATAAAACCAACTTGATTGCGCATGATTGTCGCAAAAAAGCTTGAATCCCTGAGCAAACATGTTGTGTATTTTTGGATTACATCTGGCAGTTATTTGCAGTTATCACAAAAAGCCAATTGTGATCCTCTCAACATAAAAAAACTCTTTAATTCTGCACATCTTTAATATCTGGTAATATTTATAACTGCCCATTTTAGTGGTCCCGACAAATTGAGTGCAGAAGTTACCAAGCGGTTTGCCACAAAGCATAAACAATTGGTGACCGCAAATAGCAACCCAATGCAATCTCATTGAATATACGTGTATAATTCAAGCAGAAATGTTCAGTATGTACGCATGTTTATAATGATTGCTATTTCCACGTTAAAAATTGAATTTATTGCGAAAAACATTATGATTTGACAACTTCCAATTATTCATATGTTGTCATTGTAACTGCCAAATTTTATTAGAATTTTCAAAATACACGTTACCGAATTATAATTTCAGGTTGCAACCAAAACTAACAGATTATTGATATCAAAATTCACTAATTTAGAAAGCAATGAATAATAGTTAACATACAACCTACGCAGTGCCTGCTAATAGTTGTCATCATTGATGATAACCATAAAGAATAACAGAAGCCACTATAAGGACTGTCTGAACACAATTATCAGTATTTCAAGCGTAATTAATACAACACAACCACAACCAACAACCACAATAATTATAAATTAATTAACAAAGTGTTCAGCCATAAATCTTTTCAACAATTTATTTTATTATTCTCAACTAATAGAGAGCTGTACTACTATATTATATTACTACTACAACCACACAACACCACACACATTATTTATTATTTATTTATTAGTTAGTTACTAGCTATTTAGTTAGTTGTTAGTAGTTACTGTTATTTATTACTATTACTACTACTACTAGCTAGTACTGCTAATAATTACTAGTAGTACTGATTCTTTTTGGCTAGAAGACATCTCACCCATTCATCCTCCTCCTCATCATCATTCTTTTCTTATTCATCATTCATTGATTCAATTATTGTTGTTTTTTTTTGTAAACTTATTGAATTATTATTATTAATCAAAAGAAGAAGAATCGTAAATAATAATTATTATTATAAAATAATAAAAGTCTAAGAGGAGGTAGTATTATTATTCGTTCCATAGTTATAGTAGTAATGATAGTTATTCAGTGAGCCTAATCTGCCAAAAAACATTTGAACTTACCCACTATGACGTAATGTTCAAAGACCAACCACTTTTATCTGTATCGTGCACAAAATCACATCAACACAGTAGCAGATGCCAGACTCAAATGAACTAAGCTGGTTTGCAAAGAGCAAAAGAAAAAATTGTTGACACCATGGATGACATGGTTGACACTTGCAAACGTGTCGCTGTAATGGTGAGCAGACTAGCGCTTTTCCATATATGAACCATTTAGTTTTTTGCCTGCTGTTTTGATAATGAGACTAGGATTGACCTAACCCCAGCGCAGAGATAATATTACAGCTTTGAAGAAAATAATGGGGGTAATCAAAGTTACTCCGACTTGAATATGGATATTAGGGTTAAGACAATGTGCACGTCATGAGAACACAATTCCAGTACAGTACCTCATCAACATGAAGAGGAAATTGACATTGACATGCATGGTGCATAGAAATATGTACGCCATTCTCTCACTCTTTGTACACCGTTGTGAAAAGTATACAAAAGAGCAAGCTTGATAAAAAAGTTGGAAGAAAAAAACACACCATTATCAAAAGCTGTACATTTACTCTAATCTGCACATAACAAGTTAATATTTGCATGCAGTGCATCAGCTCATTGTGATGTATAATGACTCCAATCGCCTGCACATATTTGCATGTAGACATGACTAGACAAGCATTTCTTATCTTTGCTCTCAGCAGGCTGTAGTTCAGTCTGCAGATAATGCAATTGTAGTACACATTGTATTGTTCGGACAGCGCATGGGTAAGGTCTTACAAATGTTGTCTAGATGCTTGCTTTCTCCGTAATACGCAATATTTTTGTTTTTTTTAACTGTTTAAGAAAAGATCAGTTAAAGCACTAAAAACTACTTGTGACGTCGCGTGATCAAGGAAAAAAGCTGAGAGACATGGAAGTCAACTGCACACTTTATGAGGTTGCGGGTATCATCAGCGAAAAGCAGGTTGCAGCTTATATTTTCTCTGGAATATTCTCAATTGTCGCTGTGATGTTTACCATGTTTGGTGAGTAGGTCAATGATTTCTTTTAAATTTATTTGTGTCTGGTAATTCTACGTTGGCTTAAAATATTTCAACGTTAAAAAAGTTTTAGTGGTTGACAGAAATTTCTATATTTATAGGTTATCGTTTCATCAAATGCAGTGGGTACTGTTCCGGCTTTCTAATTGGAGTCATCCTCCCATATATTATTCTAGAACATCTCACAGACTTGACAGTTCCCATATTGCTTTGTGTGTCCGCAAGTTTGGGCTTTGCTTCAGGATTTATCCCCCTTGTGTATAAAGCTATAGCTATCATACTCTTGTCACTTCTATCTGGTGAAAGCTGGGCATGTCTAAACCTGGTTTTGTTGTCATACTTTTGGAGTCTGGATTCTTGGCTAATACTCGGCACCATTCTTATTGGCTGGCCGCTACTTCTTATATTTGTCAGCATAATTCCAGCTCTTCATAAGGCAATGGTGATATTCAACACAAGTTTTGTTGGCGGAGGTCTTGTCTTTTTTTCTCTGGATGTCTGTATCAACAGTTCTCGCGTCGTTCTGCATTTGTATGACGTTCTGAAAGGTTCAGATGACTGGAAAGTTTCTGAGCCTTGCTCTACCACATGGGCCCTCTTCGCAGCTTGGCCTCTGGTTACTGTCTCTGGGATGGCTCTTCAGTCCATGTTTACTGCTCGAACTACGAAACATGAGACTAGTAAGTATATGAACATTTTCCTACCATTTCCATTTATGGTCCAGAATACAGAATACCTGAAAAAAATGTCGACTATGCAAGAACTACAACTATTTTGGAATTTATTCCAGCAAAATTGGCATTTTTATCGGTGGCATATCTTTTTTGTTTTTTTGTTATTTGTCCTGGGGCTTTTCTGCTTTGATTGAAACATTAAAATTTCAGAAACGATTATCGAAGTCGAATGTTTTATATGTCACCAGGAATAAAGGTCGACACTTCTAGAACAAAATTGATATTCTTTCACCCATAGTCAACATTCATTCGAGGCCTGTCGGCGTCTTTTCTAGAAGGTTCCCCTCATTCACTCCTGACTTTGCTCGTTTTAATATCCCAAAAACAGAATCATTAATCGACCGTTTAATTTCTAGCTAGATAGAGTTTTTATTACGTAATCTTTTGGTAACAAATATATTGGATGTCTGCCAAAGTTTAAAACGTTGATGTCTCATGTAGGATTGTGTGCGTGCATTTGTCGAGAAAAACACGAAGAGATAAAGAACATGGCAGAAAGTGTCATAACAGTCTCTTCTGCGGCAGATGATGTAACCAATGTGGATGGTGATGACCTCTTTCGTACTTTGTACAGCCGACGCTTAGCTACTGGTGATGTCCTTGCGCAGGTTTGTTATGGTTAGTAACAACAGCAAAGCTTCATTCCGACGTAATTTGTAGCTTTTATCATTTGATATTTGCTGCAGGCGTGTCTAAGGAATGGTAAAGTGGTGCATCGAGGGATGATCTGATATCTAGCAGAGAATTACTCAGCAGTTTTGACTTTATGACTCACAGGGAAACTAGAAACTTGAAATTGACTCGCTAATTTCTTTTGTTTGTGTTTCAATCAAACCATAGACCTATAACCCCCTGGGGGGTTATAGGTCTGAATACTTCACCTATAGTTTACATAAACTAATATTTCGAGTTGTAATGTTTGTTATTTATTATATCCTTAATCGTATATAATACAACACGCTTTGCTTTCCTATTTCAAAACATATTGTAAAAAATATTTGATTTTAGCTACAGAAACTGGTTTTTCATATAAAAACCTTTCCACTGTTGATCTTTGGTAATGACTACTTTTTTGCAATTATTTATGCTGGCAGAAGTTTACATTTTTATTAATAAATATGATCTCTTCAACCCTCAAGTTTGATCAAGTTTGATCAATCAAACTCATTGGTTTCAATGAATGATTTTAGATATCGTGATATTTCGTATTTTATGAAATACTTGAGTCTTTGTGCAGAACAAGGGATTTATTTAAAAAAATATTGATCTAGCTTACATTCCCTGGAATTAAGCAATGACTAGTACGCCAGCAGTATCGTTAGCTCCATAGCAAAACAGTCAATGATCTACCAATCACTCACAGCCAATAGCCTACGTGTCTATGTAGCAGACGTGCCAACCTAACAGCCAGAATACTAACAGTTTGTAGTTATAGTAGCATTGAAAAAGTCAAATCAATCAAAGTTATTTTCCTCACTGCACATACAAAGTCACTTCATGAATGTTTGTAGTCAGAGCCAAAGTCTATAAACGGCTCAACTTGCATACATAATAATGCACCGTTTACGCTACAACAATCGTACAATATTCATTTCTTGCTGAAATTTCCACCATTCTGTAAACAAAAGTTTTGTTTTGGTTATTTGCTAATTGATGAGATTTTAGCTTCACTTGATAATAAAATACAAAGTTTTTATAAAATTTTTGCCGTGTTGTTGTTGATTGGTTTTATCGCCACCAAATGATATCTCTACAACATTCATTTCATAATAATACAAAGTCTCTCATCAAACATGGCCTCGGTGGAAAGATTTTTATCCACAAAAGGTTACATGCGCTTTGGGTGAAAATGAAAATCGCATTTTTTTAAAAGCCACAATAGTCTTATAGCCCAGTTATCTCAAATAGGAAAGACAACTTCTTCATGCAACAATTTTTTGGTGCTATTTTATTATTATACCTGCTGTTAGAGATAATGGTAAGCAACGCTAGAATTTTATGATTGTCCAAAATTTTAGACTATCACACATACACACCCACGCACACACATGCATCCATACATATACATAGAGTGGTCTCTTCAAGAAGCTGCATAATGTTTTACCACTGTCCATTCCTCAACAGTTCTACTCAAACTCGCTGTTACAGACATACCTTCCACGCAATGGCTGTTGATAGATCAGGGCAAGGCAAATGACATGATGTGGTTGGAACCGGCCGTATGGCATTTGCGCATTGTGATTGGTCGATCTAGGAATCGGCTATCAGTTTTTTTTTATCTCCATCAAAACCAGGCGATAAACTCTAATAAAATGCTAGTGATTTCTACAGAAATGCAATCGTTATATGAACACTCCTTGATGGGAGACCCATCACTTACTCACAAACAACGTAATGTGGTATAATAGATCCAAAGATATCAAATGAGCTTAAAGCGAAAACCAATAAAAAACTTGACCAAAATGGCTCTGGTAAATTCTTTACACGGCTGGCAGGTATAAGTGTGAGCAAAATATGTTAATTAATGTGGCATGTAATTGGTACTGTGAGTTGTGTTCTCACCTGAAACCATCCACAGACTTGGCTATTCGCTGAAATTAAGCATGCCGTACTACTTTGGCCCGGTTACCTGAAAAGCCAACAGCAATCTGAAATGATTCAAATCTCACTGTTGACGCATGAATACTGAAAATAAAGAAGTTGTTGACATCACTCATTGCATTGGTGCTAATTTAACATAGAGTTTTCATTTTTTGTTCAAGCAACATTGTAGTATGCAGCAAGGTGTGCCAAATGTCTCATTTTGCTGCTTTGTACTGTTGCCGACAACTGCCTTGTATTGTAGATAATGTGTCGCTACTACACCCATGGGCGTCACCAGGATTTTTGAAGGGGGGCTCTAAAAATGAGGGTGGGAGGGGAGGGGGTGCGGGGGAGGGGTGGGGTGCGGGCACCCCTTCCCCGCAAAGGCCCCGCGCTAGCGGAAAACTTGAGAAATGTCACTTCTGAGATGTCTAGAAATGCCGTCTAAGATACCAAATGTTTTTGATAACATAGATTACTTCGCAACACAAACATCCAGAGAAACTGATGTAAGAGTTGAGTTTTTTAGATGAAATTTTTTAAGCATGCATAAAGATCAACTTTTGAAGTAAATTTTTTTGTCATTTGCAAACAATCCAGTCAACTTGATTTTTATAGATTTTGCTGACCCTTACAATCAACAGCTATTCAAATTTGAGATGTTGATTGCTCAAATGTCTCTTTGTAATTGTGAACTTCAATATTTAATCAAAATTAGTTGTGGTAAAAAATTAATCCAGCTCTTGAAACTATTATTATCCCCATAAACAGCTCACTACCTTTCTTGAATTTTAATAGCGAACAATCCTGCTGTGATGAAATAAACTCTTTCAATCAAACCAAAAACCTAAAGGTGATAAAGATGGGCTATATAATATAGTTTATCCATCCACATCTATTTAAAAATTAATACACAGTTAAATTGTCAACTCGAACTATAAGAATTAAAAACACCACTATCAAACGCAAATATAAGTTTTAAAATGGTACTAAATATACTAAACATTGGAATACACGTATGTATCTTAGCTTGGTATGAATTTATGACGATTCTCTCATCTAAAAATATGCAATAGTTCAGCTCCATTCGCCTTTGATGAAGGACTGAAAATTTGTCGACAGTTTTTGGAATATCAATTTCTTGGTCACAGTGAATGTGCATTATAACTTATTATATACTAATCATTTATTTATTATTATTGTTCGTATACATTTATTATAATTGTAATAATAATATAATAATTATTATTATTTACACACTTTAAAATCATTAAACCACAATGAACAGATACAAAAACAATCATAATTAATAACAATTATAATAATATAAAAGCCCTAACAACAAGTAAATAAATAATTGTTATTATTATTATTATAAATTATTGTTACTTTTTCAATTGAATTATTAATTTAAACTATTAATATCATAATAATTATCATAGTAATAATAATTATAATTTATTATTATAATTAGTAAATTCAATTAATAATTCATTTAAAAAAGATAATAATAATTAATAATAATAACAACTATAATTTATTTATTTACTTGTTGTTATGAGTTTTATATTATTATATTATTATTTATTATTATTATTATAATTCTTTAGATTGTTATTAATTATTATTATTTATTAACATCAATTATAATTGAAAAGAAACTAGAATTATTATTATAATAATTACTATAATAATTAAATTAATAAGAATAATTTAATCATTATTATAATTATTATTATAATAATAATAATTAATATAATTATTAGACTGACTACTACTACTTAGTCAAGTTTTAATTAATAATACCAAGACAGACTAATACTACTATTGCTATTCTTCTATGTAAGTCCAAGTTCAACATCATCATCATACAAAGCAGGCTCACCTTATCTCTGGCTTTTGTTTTTGGATCAGAAAGACTTTTAAAGTTCTCTGTATGATGATTATAACCACTGAAATATATTTCAGTGATTGTGACTATTGTTGATGGAGTCTCTATCTACCGGAACTTACATTTCGTTGGTGCAGAACATTGTAGATTGAGCTCTAAAGAATGTTTTGTGATTCAGTAACTTATTGAAAATTTGATAGAAACAGCCTAAGAACACAGGCCAACCAGTCTCTTTAGTAGGAGGTTATAAAAGTGTTCACTTCGAAATGTTGCTCAAACTGAACATACAGTAGAACATAACTCCTGCTGAATCACGGTTATACAATGTTAAATGATAATTGCTTAAAATTTTTTTTTTTTCTATCTATTTTAGGGGGGCTCTGCAGAGACCCCCAGAGCCCCCCCTGGTGACGCCCATGACTACACCAAATACTCTGATAAAATGGAAAAAACTTGGAGAGTGATGCTAACTGGCACTCAGAGGCGTATTGAGTACCCCCGACCCCCCGAACATTCGGGGGTCGAACTCACAACCCCCTAACGTTAGGGGGTCAAATTTGTCGGGTATTGTTTTGGTTTGCGGGGATTGATTTTTCTCCTGATGATTGTTTGGAGTTATCTTAGCATATCAACATGAAACATAGACCTAGCCCAACTACATGCTTTACTTCTTTTGTGGATTGACATTGACCCACCCTTGTGATAGAACAATAAATTTATCAGTAAACTAACAAGGCACATCATTGGCCTCATGAACATATGGTTGACCAATCAAATAAATGAATATTCCTGCTTTTGAATAAAAGTGGAAAAGCGGCTCTACTGTAAAGAAATATTTATTTACATTATGATTGTTAAACAACAACATGCAAATGAAGCTGCTATGCAACAACTAACAAGTGTCTGTATGTGGCTTGGTGGTTAAAATTATTATTACTACTACTGTAACTATTATTCTAATAATTAATAATGATGATTGGATTTTCCCCCACTTCACTACTACTATTATTTATAATCATTAGATAGATTATTATTATTATTATTAATTAATTATTATATATATATATGTATAATTATTATTATTATTTATAATAATAATTATAAATAACAGTTAATAATAATTTGATGCAGTCAAATTACATTATTTATTATTATTATAATAAAAAATGATAAATAAATATATATTAATGATAACAATAAACAATCAAAATAATGAAATACGTATAAATAATAATAAAGTAATAATAATAATAATAGTAATTATTTATTATCATTATTAATAATTGATAAATTACAAACGTTGAAAAAATGAATAATGATTAGCTAATAAATGATAATATAGTATAAAAATAATAAAACTCGACCCCCTAACACTCATAGTGAACCCCCTAACAGGCAACCCCCTAACAAATTCCTCCAACCCCCTAACAAAAAATTTTTCGCGCTTCGCGCAATTCTATTTTGTTAGGGGGTTGGATTTTTAACTCAAAACGCCCCTGCCGGTGGCACTCACTGAGATGTGTATTGGGATTTGATTTATAATCTTATTCTACTCCCATATATATAGTAGTGTATATTATACGGACGGAATGACCAATGCCAGTGGTGAAATAGTTTCCTCTGGTTGAACGGGGTAAAAACTTTGTGCGCAAGGTTATACAGTAGTTGTCTACTCCTGAATATTCATTACACGAGTATAAAATGGAAATGAAAAATAGCTTTAGAGAGAAACTTACTTGCGAAGGATAGTAATACACCCACAATATTTATGGTGAGTTGGCAGGATTCTGGGCCACATAACATCAAAGTGAAAGTAGTTTTTTCTGTTGGCACTGTACTGTTGTGTCTTTCATCTGGTTTTGGGTAAGTAGTTTAATTTTTATTCAGAGATAAATGAATGAATATTGGCCTTTAGTAGAAATGAAAAGGAAGAACATGTGTAATGAGCTATGTCATTTAACAACGTAGTGAATCATAAATTAATCAATACATAAAAAATTAAATAGAATAATAATAATAATTATTAATAATAATAATGATGATGGTGATGGTAATAGTAATAATAATGGTAATAGTAATAATAATAATGGTAATAATAATTAATGATGATACAATAGTTATTATTATAACTATTATTAGTGTTTAATTTATGATAACAATAATAATAATAACTAGTAGTCTAGTCACAGTGACAATTATTATTATTATTATTGGGATTAATAATAATTATTATTAATTAATTAATAACAATTAATAATTGATAAACAATCATAATAATAATAATAATAATAATAATAATAATCTAAAAACGCTTTACTGTAACTGCAGCAACAGACTAATTATTATTATACCTATTTTAAACAAACAAACTACCATAATGATCAATAGCAAGCATATGGCTAGTAGCTTGTTGTTATTATTGCCGTTATTTACCTGCACATTTATTTATCTGCGTATACTACACGGGCCCCTGGGGATTTTTGCTAGCATGTTCTTCCAATGGCCCACTATCATTTATACTATAATAATTTTATTATTATTATTATAGTATAAATGATAGTGGGCCGTTGGAAGAATATGCTTGCAAAAATCCCCAGGGGCCCGTGGTATACTACCTCTCAACACCAGCTCTCCAGTTGTGACTTATTTAAGAGACCTTTGCTCATGAATTTTTTTATAATGTTTGTGGATCATAATCAATTGATCGTTATTGTACAGCATAATGCTTGGCACTTTGGAGTATTAGATGGTAGCTGTCTACAGTTAATGAATTCCATTCATTGGCAGTGCGGATGAAGAATGAGTGATGGTGGTGGCCAGCGTTTGAGTGAGGAGCAAGGCACTTAATGCATGGGGTGTCATCGGGTAGATGTGGTGCCATAGTTAATCTACTGAGGACTGTTACATTGGAGTGGTGATACTGGCTGAAGATCTATATTACCCTATCACTTCGAAGCTCTAAGAGAGGTGGTGGGTTCACGTGGTGTAGGAGACCGGTGATGCTGGTCTAGCGATCAGTTCTTCTTATGCCACAGATGACCCTGTAGGTCTTCTCTGAACAGTTTCAAGATGAGATGCGGCAGCAACGACAATGGATTCCTATGCCATCATGGATATTCCATAAATGGTTGCACCAACTGCATATAGGCCTAAGCATTAGTCTTTTCAGTTTGGGGATCTGTCCGCACATTCTGTCTAATGGAGCCTAGCGCTGAGTCTGTAATTGCTGCGGTCTTATTAATATGAGTTAGATGGGCAATTTCGGGATTGAGAGTCACTCCAGAGCACTTGATATGTTCAGCACCGGAAATCTTAGTTTCATAGTTTATCTTTTATGAAAAAAAGTGAAATGCTGGAAGATAAAATTTCATATCCCAAGCTTTCTCCCATGACTCAAGCCCTGGAGACTCGGTAGTGTCTAGTAGAATTGTATATTATTGGGCCATCTACTAAAAGGCAAACATCTGATCTCACTGTGTCTGATAGGTTGTTGATGTAAAACTAAAACATCACTGATCATTAATTGGATTACTACCAACAAACCAGCAAACCAACATACCAGCAAATCAGCAAATCAATAGTTATTATGAAGTTTATCAAGAAGAAGATGAAAAGCATTGTAGGGGTATAATTACATTTCTTGACACGCGAAAAGTCCATGTTTTAGTAGTGGTTACAGATGCTGGAAATCTACTGTGCCTTGAGTAAAACCTAAAGAAAGATTAAAATTTGGTCTGAAAAACAATTCACAGGAGAAAAATAAATGTCTCCATTAGGTGATTGGAAGACTGACCATGCAGCGCTCCTTGTTTCTGTTGCTTCGCTCGATGAGTTACTCAGTTTTGTGGCTCAAATCTGATGCGAAGTGATGAAGATTTCATGGCTGCACTATCAGCAAAAAAGAAGCTGTCAGTTTGTACAATAACTGCTAAGCATGTAACCATGGCAGAATTAGAGAAAAAAAAACAACTTTTGAACATGACTGCTATGTAGAAAATATTTTCAATAACCAAGATATTAAACATTTTCATCACATTTTCAAACTGCCTGCCATTAGAAACCAAACGAAGCATAAATCCTAGCCAAAGTCTATCTGTATTCATAATAAAAACTAAACTTTTAGAGAAAACTAAAAAAATAATGAAACAATTCATTGTACTCAAAAATGTGTTAAAAATTAGTCCTATCTTTAACTGGTTGACTAAAAATTGATAGTTTGGAGACCAATAATCCTAGACTGGGGGTCCTTTATATTTCAATTCCTGACTGACTTATGTAATTCCACATCTTACCGAGCAGAATTTCGATCCAAGCCCTTTAAGAGCTGTCTACAATTTTGCTGCAAAAGCGAGGTTGTTAACACCTGTTCTGTTATCATCTCCTCACAGTTATTTAAAATGCTAATAATCCTTTACATGCTGCATGTACCAGTCAATTTATCAGCCTACTTCATTGTGATGTGGTGTGCCACTTTTGTGTGACTTGCCTTTGTAAATGACTGGCCAATGAATGATGAGGTTAGAATTCAGCTATATCTGAAAAAGAAACAGAAATTCACCAATCCTTTTTAGGTTTAGAGTTGTTAGTTAATTGCTAGTTATATTTTTAAAAAAACCTATCTGCTGGGCAGACAACAAACACGCACGCACCCATACACACGCGAGATGAATTTATTGACATTGTCTCCACTTTCTCCGACTGTGGCTTATTTATTTGAGACATTGCAACTTTACTCACTTTTTACATAATATTTGATTCCTATTGAATTTTATTAGTTGAAAATAATTCATAATAATCATGAAAGTCTGTCATCTATTTTTGTCTTATGATTTGCATCTATGCTGAAGCTATTACGTAATACAGCGGCTGTTTTGTATCTCTGTTAAAATAAGCAATTGCAAGCTCTGTAGAAGTATGTACGGATAGCCCAAGTACTGTTTATTTCGTGATAACTGACTTGGGGAAGAAGTTTTCAATTTTAACTTTTTGTTTTGAATAATAATTTTTAGTATATTGTTGCAGATAGCCTCTGGAGTTTTAAGTTGCACATAAATGAATACAATATGAAAGGGAGGCTACAAGTCAACTTGCTGTTGGGTCTACTACACCTTTCACTGCTACTCTTTTGTGCTAACGGTGAGTGCTTTTGTACAGTAGCACTTAATCCAAATATATAGCTGTGAGATTATTCATGTAAATCTTTACTATAATCTCCGCTAATCCTGATTAATGGTAGATGCTAATGCTACTATAGCCCTTCCATTTATTTCTTTTATCTCTCAGTAACTCTGTACCATCAGCTAACTCAATGTTATGTAAGTTATAAACGATCAAAATTATACCAGCGTATAATTTTGATCGTTTATAACTTACATAACATTGAGTTGTCTCCACGCAGTGGCCTTCCGTTTATATACGCTAGCATTGATCACCGTTATAATATATAACCGTTATCCATCTTGCTTTATACGATCGTCGGTACCGTAGAGGTAGAGTCCTAGGTTTGGCAGAAATTTTTGTGTAACAACTGGTACACCTTGGGTACCCACCTTGACGTTTACCATGATTAACATATAACAAATTATTAGTTTTGAAAAAATTTCAAATTATTTTTGAGGAAAATTTTCTTCAATTTGTTTTTCTCTGAACAATTTTACTGGTTACCTTAAATACGTTAATATGGCAACATTATTATTTCAACAACTACTTTTTGTATTTATATTTCCTCATTTACAATTTAATAATAAATTAATAGTACAGTGATGTAATTTTCATCAATACGAATTTGGTATACTGCAATTTTATTCTTTCAACGAGTTGTTTATTTTTCAAAATTTGTTTTTTTCATTGTTATCATGGGACGCCGGTCAAGTGTAGAAACAACCCTTTAGAAAAAGAGGGGCGGGGCTATATCTCTATAGCAACGACAATAAAATTGAATGTCATCAGACTGCTATTGTGTGTTTTGTATACTCCACCACCACCCTGACTAACAGCAAGTAGCCTGAACCACGTTTTTTTTACCTCAATGCTCTGTACTATTGTAATCCTGTTGCATCGGTCCTCTATTCACTTTTGATTACAAAGTAAATTTATTATCAAAAAGACGTAACAAATAAATAATAATAAATAATAATTATTATTTTTAGGAGACAGTGATAGCTCCATTACACAACTACTGGTAGTTATAAATGCACAAGACAATCCGCACCACCTCAACTACGCCCACATGACCATGGCGTACATCAATGAACAGGCCGATGCTTTGGAGAAAAAGTTGGATGTAGAAGTCATCATTACGACAGAGGACTTACCTGATGTTCGTTCTACCTGGACATTTTATCCTCTACTCGAAGCGTTAGTTGCTTTTATATTTCAACCCTACTGCTCTCTAAATAAGGTGTTGGCTAACTATAGCCTGAGGTTTGATAGCTTTTGTTGGATCTCAACTAATTTCAAACTGTTTTTTACCGCTAAAACATTATATAGAAACCAAATGTGTTCAAACTAAGGCTGTAGTTTAATCGAGTTATTTTTACGATTAATGCGAAAAATTTGCACAAGAGATTAACTCGATTAAAAACCATCTTTGAATTAATCTCCATTAGTACTGACTTTTTTGTTTTATTTTTTTTTCAAACTTGGCAGTTGCAGTTTTGTTTAACTAAGTGCCATTTTATTATTATTATTATATTACCGTTGTTTGTAATGTTTCAAGTTTACCATTTCTACGGCTGAGATTGAATTCCAATCCACAATGATGCAATCCCATGCTTGTAATTTCCATTCAGAGCAGAGAAATCTGAATTATATATAGGAGAGTTGAAGCTAATTATACGTATCAGAGGAGATTAATTTTTCGATTAATCAAGATCGATAAAAAGGAAAATAAGGTCAATTTTGACCAAATTTCTTAACCATGTCACAGCCTTACTTCAAACAAGCACCCAATTCGATGAGAATGATGAATTTCTATTGGTTGTTGGGCTATTTGCTATGTTGTGATTGGTTGTGCTATCCATGCCATTGCTCATTATAGAATAGCTGAGGAGTTTGAATCTGATGATTTAGACTGGGTTCTAATCATACAAGAACACACAGAAGTAAATCTGGCTGTTCTGGAGACTCTACTATCCGGTATTGACTCCACCAAACCACATTTTATAGGCAAAGCATTGCAAGACAAAGACAGGGTTATAATCCATCACTTCGCTGATACGAGCCTCAAATATCCAGACACATCTTGTGGAGTTCTGATGAGTTGGCCTGTTGTTGTAGCCAAACGTAACATTGACCCCATAGACTTCAACATTGACTCTAAGCATGAGGTGTGAATTTAACTGGTCTATGGATTATTCACAACATATGAAGATTAATCTTTAGTGTTGGATTGGTGCAAACATATAAAGATTAATCTTTAGTGTTGAATTGGTGCAAACTTCCAACATATGAAGATTAACCTTAGGTGTTAAGGTGGTGCCAGCATATGAAGGTTAATCTTTAGTGTTGGATTGGTGCCAACATATGAAGATTAATCTTTAGTGTTGGAGTGGTCCCAACATATAAAGATTAATCGTTAATGTTGGAGTGGTGAGAGCATAAGAAGATTAATCTTTAGTGTTGGAGTGGTCCCAACATATAAAGATTAATCGTTAATGTTGGAGTGGTGAGAGCATAAGAAGATTAATCTTTAGTGTTGGAGTGGTGCCAACATATTAAGATTCTTTCTGTTTTGGAGTCGTGCCAAAGTGCGTACATTAATCGCATGTATTGGAGTGCGAACAACATGTAAAGATTAATTGTATTGATTGGATTATCATCATCATGTATGTTGTCTATTTTTTATAAAGAGAAAAAATATTTTTAATACAGCTGGCGAGGTTCTTGTACGATGAAGGTAAAGGAGTCGCACTAACTGATGCTGCCGAGTTCTGCGCTGCCGATGCGAGTGACCCCGACTCATGCGCGACACGCTACAGCATAGACTCAACACTCTGTGTAAGTTATATTATTGTGTATATTCTATTGCAATATGCAGTAAGTTGTCTGTGCTCACTCATCCGTAACGTATGTTGTACTTTAGAGTTTCGAAGAGAAATCTAATAAATGTAGCGGGTAAGATTGCGTCGCTTGCTTTTCCTGCTAGTAAATCTTTCCACCTTCTGTACTTTTTCCGCACCCATTGTCTGTGTGATTTTTTATCGTCTGCCTACCTTTTGCTTATTCTATAGCCTGCTAGCAGCACACACAAACCTGTTAATGAAGAAGACATCTTTGTTATGATTAAAACTGGAGAGGTTTTCCATAAAACTAGAGGTAGATACAAATGCTTTATGCGTTTACAATGGGCTGCAGAAGAATATGACTTTTGTTTATGCGTATAGCCTTTGCTCTAACATAATTATGTCTATGCAGTGCCACTTCAGCTGAGGCTATGGACTGGGCAAGTAATGAACAAAGAGATTTGCAGTGAGAAGTTAGACCAAACGATTCCGACTGTGAAACTTGATGCACCAAACACAGAGCGTGGTAAGTTATATGTTGGATATCTGACAAGACAAATTGGAGTTGTGCTCTTCTTGTTTTAATTGAAAAAGTAGAACACAACTCCTAATATATTGTTTATATTTGTATAAGTTTAGTATAGTTTAGTATAGGGTTGCGCAGCGCAGCCCAACCTGTTTATATTTTGCCCACTCTTTGTGCTGCTTACCTATTTGACACTGTCGCTGTCAAGCCGTGGCTACACACACCTGCCATTTGTCGGTGTGCGGGGAAAACATGTTTTGTTTTTCTTTGCGGGCGACGATTTTTTCCAAAAAAATGCTCAAATTTGTAGTCCAACGTGTTGGTCTACAAAAATGATTTTTGCCCGATCGTTTCAGTGATTGGACAATTACTATCAGATAACCACTTTCGATTGAATAAATTATTAGGGACAAAATTTTACAACTCCAATGAACCTTTTTATATTGTGACCTTGACCTGGTCATTACTGATTGGCCGACGGATCGTTCTGTTACTTCTATCAAAGAGGGTATTTTTTTTTATCTATAAACAACTAATTATTGTTTATTATGGCTGATAAGATTATTTATCTGATATTATAAACAAGTATAATAGTTATTGGCTAATTAATTAATTGATTATCAAACATCTGCGTGTGTAGCCACTAGAATGATACTATGAAAAATATTCCTCATCGCAGTCCTACAAAACGTCGGTGTGTATAGCCGAAGCTTTAGCCTGTTGTCCGTAGATTATGGTTACTGATATGTTGGTTATACCATATGGTGTATATGCTCACCCAGGTCACTGCGCCAAGTTCCTAGCTATATTGCAGAGAGCATCAAAGACAAAACACATTCAAAGCAAGAAATGGCTGGTCGTTGTAGATGATGACACAATTATGAAGTATGTTAGATCATGTGGTTTGGTGGTGTATTGGTTATTTCTCAGGCTATTTTAGCCCTAGCGTACATATTTACTTCCATTGCAGTGTAGCAAGACTTTGTAAGCTGTTGTCCTGTTATTCAACGGACAAGCCTGTTGCCCTGGGAGAGAGATACGGTTACAGAGCACACCATGATGTTGGATATGACTACATTACGGGTGGTGGCGGGTAGGTGCCCTCACTATCTCATTTATCTTAGAATCTAGTCTGTTGCTGTTCTGTTTACTCGGTGTAACAAAATGATTGGCTCTCGTTATAGAACTGTATTAAATATGGCTGCCGTGAACGCTCTGATTAAGGATGGATATTCGTGTCCACAAGAAGACTCTGCGGATGATATGATGCTGGGCATCTGGTTACAGCGTTCTGGGATACCAATACTTAACAGTCCACTGTTTCACCAGGTGAACATTTCTACTACTAGTTACTAGTAAATTGTGGCTACTACCTGGTGACTACTACCTGGTGGCTACTACCTGGTGGCTACTACCTGGTGGCTGCTACCTGGTGGCTACTACCTTGTGACTACTACCTGGTGACTACTACCTGGTGACTACTACCTGGTGACTACTACCTGTTGCTATAAAAAGAGGCGAGAACACTTAAACCTTACAGTACAAGTTTTATACTAAACCTTGACTGACTCTTAAACCACTGTAATCAGCGCTATGAGACGAAGGCAAATGTTATGTATAAATAGAGGGTTAGATAGAGGCCTGGGTGTGGCATAGAGGTTTAGATAGAGGTCTGGATGTGGCATAGAGGTTTAGATAGAGGCCTGGATGTGACATAGAGGGTTAGATAGAGGCCTGGGTGTGACATAGAGGGTTAGATAGAGGCCTGGATGTGACATATAGGGTTAGATAAAGGCCTGGATGTGACATAGAGGTTTAGATAGAGGCCTGGGTGTGACATAGAGGGTTAGATAGAGGCCTGGATGTGGCATAGAGGGTTAGATAGAGACCTGGATGTGACATAGAGGGTTAGATAGAGGCCTGGATGTGACATAGAGGGTTAGATAGAGGCCTGGGTGTGACATAGAGGGTTAGATAGAGGCCTGGATGTGACATAGAGGGTTAGATAGAGGCCTGGGTGTGACATAGAGGGTTAGATAGAGGCCTGGGTGTGACATAGAGGGTTAGATAGAGGCCTGGGTGTGACATAGAGGGTTAGATAGAGGCCTGGATGTGACATAGAGGGTTAGATAGAGGCCTGGATGTGACATAGAGGGTTAGATAGAGGCCTGGGTGTGACATAGAGGGTTAGATAGAGGCCTGGGTGTGACATAGAGGGTTAGATAGAGGCCTGGGTGTGACATAGAGGGTTAGATAGAGGCCTGGATGTGACATAGAGGGTTAGATAGAGGCCTGGATGTGACATAGAGGGTTAGATAGAGGCCTGGGTGTGACATAGAGGGTTAGATAGAGGCCTGGATGTGACATAGAGGGTTAGATAGAGGCCTGGATGTGACATAGAGGGTTAGATAGAGGCCTGGGTGTGACATAGAGGGTTAGATAGAGACCTGGATGTGACATAGAGGGTTAGATAGAGGCCTGGATGTGACATAGAGGTTTAGATAGAGGCCTGGATGTGGCATATTTTTTTATGCCACGACGGTAATATTTCACCTTCTTCACTTTCGCTTTCATAATTTACAATGGTTGCCGAATAAAAACTTAGTTACGGAAAAAAAAATATGAAAACATTTTTGTTCAGAAACCGTCAAACTTTCAATGCTTTTGGTTCGAAATAACATTAATGAAATTTTTTGGTTGGTTTTTAAACCTACAGAGCAAAAATAATTGAATTCTTTTGTAAATATCTTTTGCATTTACACTTTAGTTGATTCATAATATACAAATATTATTTTTATGAACACAGAAATATCATCTTCATTTTCATTGCACCGTAAAGTGATTTGTTGAATGATTTGATCGCTTTCATTGTTATAACAACGATTATATATAATATATATATTATTATATATGTAATAATAATATATATATTATCGTTGGTTATAATTGAACGCGGGTAAAATATATAAGCAGCACTTCAGAAAGAGATAGGCGGGGCTAATTGATATAACATCATTAAACTTCTATCGTGTGTCTTATATACTCCATCACAAACCTGACGAACCAAAAACGCGTTTGTTAGCCGATGCTTTTGTCTTTACCTTTATGCATGGATGCCATTTTACACTGTTGTATTTCGGTTAGTTTACACTCTTTGTCTCCCAATTCTTGCTCAAGTTACCATTTTGTCTCTGCTGGTTTGATGAGTACCACCATTTTTTAGTGACCACGTTAAAGTCTTGGCTACAATTAATTCAAATTTTTGCACGTTATGCACACATACAAGGTTTAATGCAGTGGGAAATTACTTAATTATTTGGAGTTGTCTTTTTAATGAGCAGACAACTCCCACATTTCTTAATTCTACGGCCTCGCTCAGCTGGAGTCTATTTTAATGGATAAGTTGCGTGTTGCCATCCTTCAGCGGTAGACAATCGTTTTTATTATAAAAACTAATGATTGATATATTACTTGTATCATCTGCACACGACACTGCTATCGGACACTGCTATCGGACACTGCTATTGAACACACTGTCACACCCAGTGGTACCTGTTTTGTTTTAGGCACCTCCAAGTTCCTACACTCCTGAGTATGTCAAATATCACAAACCATTCGCTATCTCTTTCCACAAATATGGACAAGATGATCCAGAAATGGTGGCCACAGAGTGGCTTGGCTTAACGCCAGAAGCTGAGGAACATCCACCTCAACACAGCGAGCTCTAGGCAGTACAGAAATCTCTCCACAAGTCTGTGTTATAGATCGTGGCATGAAACACATAGCGTAAGATAGGAACAATATTTCAGACATTTATGTAAACTACATATGCTTAAAGTCAACTCTTACCTTCAGGTGCTGTCTTACCTAGTCATATATTTGTACTACGCACAAGAAATATATGAAACAATTTTGTATAATTTTTTATTATCTATAACCACACATCTAACAGATTTACACAGCAATTTATTCATATTGAATCAAAACAGTCAATTGAAACACCATCTATCAAATCAAACTAACAATTCAAAATTGTAAAATCTTTGGCAAAGCAAGCATTGAAGATCTATAATATAACTCGTTAAAATATTATGGAACAATTGTATAGAGAGGTAAAAGCAGCACTGCTGACTCAATAACATGCATAAAATATATATGCTTCACTATACAATACAATTTGATTCACTCAAGCTGCAGCGTACTGCTAAAGTATGTATGATATAGAAATGTTATAGAAGCCGTGACACACATTTCTACTAACTATATAATGCATTTGTACTGAGCATTTCATTGGCTGATGTTGGGATCACATGTCATACCATGTGACCAATCTTTTGTCCGCCAGATCTCTGTTCACAACCACAGCCTGCAACACAAGTAACTACCAGATAGTACAGTACAACACAAGTAACTACCAGACAGTACAGTACAACACAAGTAACTACCAGATAGTACAGTACAACACAAGTAACTACCAGATAGTACAGTACAACACAAGTAACTACCAGATAGTACAGTACAACACAAGTAACTACCAGACAGTACAGTACAACACAAGTAACTACCAGATAGTACAGTACAACACAAGTAACTACCAGATAGTAC
This sequence comes from Cryptosula pallasiana, assembly GCA_945261195.1. Classification (NCBI taxonomy): domain Eukaryota; kingdom Metazoa; phylum Bryozoa; class Gymnolaemata; order Cheilostomatida; family Cryptosulidae; genus Cryptosula; species Cryptosula pallasiana. The sequence goes on from OX183139.1 coordinate 5,013,331, forward strand.
AGTACAACACAAGTAACTACCAGATAGTACAGTGAGTACAACACAAGTAACTACCACATAGTACAGTAAGTACAAGAAACATAGAAATAAATTTGGTAACTGAAAGGAATGACATCGGTGAGCGAATAGCGATTGTAAGGTTACTACTGCTTCAATCAATAACGCACAAGGCATATCACAAACGGTAGGATAGATGAAGGTGCCGTTTACAATCAATACAAAAACAAGTGTACTATTTGTGTAGCACCAAGGGGGTGGCCTAGTGAAAAGAATGTATAAATTAAATGGGGTTTCGGCAGATTTTCGAGCGAAGCTATTATTAAAGAACTGGTATCCCGTTTTCCACCAACAATACTATTAAAACGAAAGTGTCTTCATTTTAACAATATTATTAAAGAAACATTTTTTATTCACAGCGGCGGATAAGTTTGGGGTATACAATACTGACGATGCGCCATCAACATAAATAATTGTAAAACTGCAACGACACTGTGGAAGCAAACCACAGTAATAGTTAAGGGCGCTTTTTCATTAGTTTATGTTGGCAAGCTCAATTAAACCCGAAATACGAAACTGTGGTTCCACCCATGAACATGATATTTAATACTTTTTTTTCAACTAAATAAATCAATTTTTTTTCAAAAAATAATTTCCAAAAGCTTTATTGATTCTTTGAGTTTTCTCAACAACATCATTTTTGTCATATTATTTGCTCCAATTTCTTCACTTCAGAATAATAGTCAAGCAAGTAGTGATTTCTAATGATAAGTTCAACTATAGACTAAGCTACTTCCGGTTGCATTGCTAAAGGGAAACTACTCTGCCGGGACCCCATTGCAGAGGAGAGCGAGTCAAAAACCATTGGCTGCCAGCCAGAAATCCACGGCAGTGCTATGAACTAATCTTGATCCGGTTTTATTACAATAAATGGCATTATTTGTCTTTCGATCTGATAAGACACCAAAACAAAAGTTGACATTTTCACCTCAATGTTTCAATAAATTGGTGTCCAAGAAATATAAATTTATGCTCATACATCTATAAAATTTTCCACCAAACTTATATTATCAGAAACGGTAAAATAATATCGTCACGGCAGTAAAAACTGTATTTGACAACAACGTATTACTACAGCGGATAACTGTCCTGTTCTGTTTTCTTTAGTCGGTCCCGGAAGGACACACAACTCCTCATGGTTGTATCCTTAACAACAGTAGCACATTCTTGTAGAGCGCCGAGAAGAATTGGCCGATGTGAAAGTAAAGTGCGCTAATTATATTGAAACTTGCAAGTAAGAAAATGATAAAATGAAAGAAAACATGTAAGAGACAAGCTCAGACAACCCAGTCCAATGAGAGGTGTAGAGAGTGCAATGCATGAGTTGTGATTTGAGCAACCTGGAAATGGAGAGTTGTAGCAAGCAACCTTAATACCAACTAGTGCAAAAGTTAAACATAAATTAAAAAGTAGAGGAATGGACAGGAGTAAAGAGGCAGATGATTGAATAATAAAAGTGAGATGAAATGTGATTGGACCAGTGAGATGATAGTTGATTGGACAGGAAAAGTAAGATGACATCTGATTGGACAAGCGGAATGAGATGACAGCTGATTGGACAAGCAGAGTGAGATGACAACTGATTGGACGAGAAGAGTCAGATGACACCTGATTGGACAAGAAGAGTGAGATGACATCTGATTGGACGAGAAGACTCAGATGACACCTGATTGGACAAGAAGAGTGAGATGACAACTGATTGGATAACATATAGTGTTAGGAGGCAACTAACCTGGTGATTGTGATGAGCTATAACATGTATGTAAGGGATATTGCTGTTATCAGAGAGAGCTACTGACTGGCATTGTACAACCTGATTACAAGTCAACAAGCGCACATGTTCAGCTGCCTCTACAGAGTACAGATCTCCATCCACTGTCAAATAACAACAGCGTGAGTCATAACGCGGCATAAAACTGTAAAACTTTACTGCTACCAGTGTTTTGCGAGATACGCCTCAGCTATGAGCAGAGAAACATAACAAAAAATAAAATAAACAAATATTTCTGAGGACTATTTGATTTGATGCTGCCACAGACTGCCTCTGCCCTCATGTCATCATCAGATGAAATCTTTTATGATTTTAGGTTATACACAAGTTGATTTTTACTAGCACTGCTGACCAATGCGACAGATCACAAATAGCGCTTCTTGGTCTAATATCATAGACATAAAATTGTAATGTTGTTTCCAACAAAACTTTGGTAGAAGTCAAGTCCTATCAATGCCAAAGTCTTCGAAGATGTTTAGATCAAACACAGCGATGGAAAATATTCTTTAAATAAAATTGCGATGATATATTGATAGCATTTTTTCAAATGAAGCCTGGTTCACATGCATCGTAGATGCTCGCAAGTGATCGCGGACCCCTCGAGCGATGGATCCGCGATACATGTTCACATAAACTTGACAAACCCACGATCGCAAGAGGTATAATCACTCTCTTGACTGGGAGGTAATAAAATCTCGAAACATGTCTTCACTGACCAACGACTACATACATACTAAATGAATTATCGTTGTTCAATTACACCAAATAATTTATTAGTTTTAACAGTTATAAAATGTTATTACATTTTTGCTCATATTATCATTGAATGTTATTTCATATTTTTTGATCAAATTTTCAACTGTTGTTCAATGGTGCATTATCATTTTTTTACCATCTCTTAATATAAAATTTTGAATCTCAATTTATAGTAATATGCTATTATACAAAAATTTAAAGAAAATATATATATTTATACATTTAAATCAATTATCACAATATTTCACTCGAAAAATTAATAATAAATAAAAATCAATATTTATAATTAAACAATAATAATTTTTTGATGGCAGTCATTTTTACATGAGTAACCTTGACCTGAATGTGGTTTTTGAAAAAGAAAGTAAGAAAATTTACTCTCTATCGTATGACGGTCGCACGAAAGTTTGTTCAGCTGAACTTTTCATGAGCCTCTGCGACGTCGTACGAGCCACAGGAAATCCAGGTTCAGATGCTCGCACGAGGGATCCGCGATCACTTGTGAGCATCTACGACATGTATGTGAACCAGGCTTTACGCTTGCTCTAGCAATGAGTATATCAGCACATTTTTTTCCTTCCTGTGACACCCTCAAAACCAAAGAATTCTCCAAGAAATTGTTACTTGAACAGAGATTTAGTGCTGTATTAGCTTTAATAGTCAATTAAATTACCACAATAGAAATTTCAATCATTGTAAGTAGGTCTATGGATGGAATAGAAAGAATTTAGCACTTACAAGGAGCAACATTGGCCAGGTAACATTCTGAGGCTTGGAAAGGAAGTTGCAGGAAATCAGCTCTAATTTGACGTATCATAGACCTCTCTACACTAGCATAACCTCCTATATCCATTAACCTTACGTCACAGTTCAATCCATCTTCTGCCAAGCCCATTATCTGCGCTCTATGCCAGTGACCATTGATTGAAGCAACGCAGAGTGTACCGTCTGTATATCACAAATACATGATAAGACAAATACATGCACACATATATTTAGGAGATGCAAGCCTAAAGGCCTGGCCACACCATGGATGAAGTATAACAGGATTGCCAGCTAGGGTCGTTCAATACAGCTTTTATTATGATTCAAGTGAGGCCGTTTATGGGAGTCGCCATGACTAGTAACCTTTACGCAGTATCCGGTACGTATATATTGGCTCACGTGAAAGCAGTGCTGAGTTGTCTTCTCATTAAAAAAGACAACTACGCCACTCCACGCAAAAAGTGACGTATTTCCGGTACGATCGTATAATTGAGTGTTTAAAAAATTGCGGTGGCTGCTATAAAAAGATTTTTACATAACCTGCGGCCCCTTACTATAGCATATGTAACGACTCCTTTGTAAAAGTCGCAATTACAGTCTACATCCGGTACGGACTTTGCCATTCAAATTGTCTCACCTGATTGGGCGCAGCTGGCAATCTTGTTATGCCCTGGTCACACGAGACGGATAAACGAAACCATAACGAAAATATTTTAGAAAATTGCCGAGGTGCGACGATAATAGTTTCGTTGTGCTGGTCACACGAGAACTATAATTAGTTCGTTAGGCCTAGCAATCACTAGTTTCATCCAATGACAGAGGATTGCGTTTTGTGCGCGGGCCTACTCATACTTTACTGCGTTATGTAAAAGCATGGAAGAATGAAGCAAGGTTTGGAATAGATTATTTTAATAAATAGCCAAGTTTGACCAGCCAGTACTATTCCAATTGTTTGATTATAATTTATTATTATTATTACCTTTCATTTATTTAAAACACGTTATGAATATAATATAATAAATAATTATTTATTCAAAAAACAAATGTGCTACTACTATGGAAACCATGCGTTCGTTGTGAATGACCCTGACATTGGAGACCAGCCAATAACAGAACATAGAAAATAAACCTATCAATGAGCTTATCTGGTCCAATGGTCCAATCACACGCAAGCATCGCAACCGAAGATTTTCCCAAACCTAGCATTGCTTGATCACGACGAAACTGAAATATTCGCTCGGTTTGCTCAGCAACGAATTCGCTGGGCTTGAAAAAATAGTTTCGTTGACAGTTTCGTCAGAGATTCGGTCTCGTGTGACCAGGGCTTTATACTTCATCTATGGGCCACACACACCGAAAAACTTTTCACTTGACCACAACTACTAGAAGTGTGCATTCACCCGTGGCAATGTCACACACAGCACCATGCAACTAGCACTACTGGTCGACCTTCTAGATACTGTGCGTGTTGAAGCATTGATGCAGACGATGCAGTAATTTCATCCAATAGCATTTGTTAATCTTTTAAGCCACGCCCACGCTGGTGTAGTTCACCAGCGTTTTTAGTAAAAGCAAATGTACACGCCAGCTTCTCACGGAGCTCTGCCAGCATTGGTGGCATGCTCACCCAGGGTTCAGGTGAGAAAAACTCTGGTGTGTGTGTGTGTGGTCAGGCCATTACTTGGCTGATGAGTGTAGACTATATAGCTTGAGAACTGACCTTCTACAGTGGCTGGTAGCGGAGGTGCCCCAGAACCATCTGCATAGGATGCATTCATAGTCAAATCTGATATTTGCCAGGAGCTGAATGTAGGATGGGTGGGTTGTTGTACAAAGACATGGCCAGCTGACTCTATGTGTGAAATGACAGCATCCAACATGACACCAACCGGCAAGTTTAACTACAAACACACACGTGAAGTGCGAGAGACCAGGCAACAGACCATGTGCTACACACTAACGAGAAATAGCTGCAGACGCTCACAAACCTGCATCATATTAGCAGAGAGAGTCACCATCGCTGGCGGCACGGCTCCACTTACATCAACCTCTGGATATTGCTTCTGGATTAGACGCAGTGCTCTTTCCACATTATCCTGGGGACCTATACACGTAGCAGGGCTGGTTTTATCAACTAACACAATGAGACATGCAATACATACTATAAAGTTTGAATTCCTCGGTCAATGTGAGTATTGTTACCTTCCACAGAACAGCATTTGTTGCCAGGCAACACAAGTTCACGACCAACTTTGATGTTTGTGTTAGTCTCGTGTTTGAGGGCTGAAATGTTACGGCCTCCTTTGCCTATAAACCGGCCACACAGAGACTCTGGCATGTAGAACTCTCTTACAATCCTCATGGACGGTGAACTATTATTGGCTGGCTCTCTTGCACTCTAAGCACAAACACAAAAAGTCAAGTGAAATAATATTGGTATTGGAACTACAGGAAACCGGTTGAAAGACCAATCTCAACATAATTTTTTTACACAATTTCCACAGATGTATAGTAACATCAACTAAAAATAAACATCTGCAAAAAATGATGCAGACGAGGGTTAATTCTTACTTTGTGTGTAGGTTTGGAGTCTGAAGAGGGAGTTTGTTGGTGCTTCTTAGGAGCAGACGATACAGCCTCAACTACTGTACCATTTGTGTCGGCCATCTTGGTACTGACACAAACACGGATATCCTTGGATGCAAACTTGAACTGATAAATAAAAAAATTGCAAAGATGTAAATGAATGGGCTAAGACGATTGTGATGAGAATTTACAGCTGGATTTGTATACACAGCATTGATTGTGTAAGTGAAGGTCACTTACGTCAGCTACGGATTCCTTTGCTGACCTTACAGCATCAGTATTATCTGAACTGATAACTGAAGATACAGAATTTGTTTCTAAAATCTTTTCACCATCATTAACCACCGTAGAACCAACACCAGAGTCTGTTACAGAAGAACAACCATTGATACTACTGTCATCACTCACTCGAGAAATGTTCAAATGAGAAGTAAACTCTTCTGTACCATTGGCACTCTCTGCAAATCCCAGCTTAGAAACAGAGTCAAAGTTTTGTTCGAATTTTTCAACCTCGGCAGATATTTCTTCAAGAGGTAGTACCTTGGTAGAAGATGGCGGTAACTCCATTACAGGTGATGCATCACTCTCAGATTTATTAGTTGCACTTGGAGTTGACTCTACACTGTTGGTCATACTAGAGTTGTCAGTACTCGTAACTGTATTAGGATGAGACGGCTCAGAAGTAATAGGCGCAAAAGAACTAAATGTAACATCATCATCAGATTCATTATTCCAAGTGCGTAGAGGAGCTGAAGCACTGGCACTTGCTGTAGATGGAGCAATTACTTCCTCAACTATTTCACATGGTGGTTCTTTTCCATTAGGGTATAAATCTCTTTCTATGCGGTCCAAGAGTTCATCATCTTCAGCCACACTATTGCATGTTTTGAAATCAGCAGGGGGTGAAAACTCTAGAACTTCCTCTGCATCAGACACGTGATCATCCAACTTTGTAAACTCACTCACAGCATCGCTAGTTGTTGGCACTTCGCCATCATTTAAGTTTCTTGGAGCACTAAATTCAACATTGTCGATAGCCGCAGGCACAATATTTTCTTCAACCACCTCAAGCTCTTCATTTGGCTGAACTACAGGAGCCTTTTCAACAACAGTAACAATGTCACCGCCTTGATATCTCAAATCATGATCAGATTTAAAATCGGCAGGTGGTGAGATTTCATGACTTTCATCAGTAACGACTTCATCCTGGCTTGATTCTCCATGCTTTGACCTTTTAATACGCTTTGTTGAAAAAAAGTGCCGATAAATGACAAAGCTAAAAACTGCGGCACCAAGCAATGAAGCACCTAGTACAACCAGTCTACTTCTTTGGCTATCCATTTGCTTTGCAATCTAAAGGTTTGACATCATCTGTAACGATAAAATTGATCAGTCAAAAGGTGAGCAGTGAGCCTATATAAACATGAATGCGCTAGAGTAGAGACAATAATAACCAATAGATAAGATTCATATGGATCATAGATAAAACTGCATCATTAGTCGGAACTGCTGATGAGAATTGAGCAGTTGGAAAACTTCTTTTGTACCTGACGTGAAAATTTTCCAGTTTAACATGTATGAAATGGTGCAATATGTACACAAACTTCTTTTTCAAGGTTATCATTCCAAATTATCTATTGGCCATTGGCTAAATCCTATATTACCATATCTAAGAAAAAAGGTTTAAACTCGAAGGCTATGCATAAATAAATTTCAATATATAACAGCCAAACTTGAGATGAGATGTGTAGATATTTAAAAAACAAGAGTTAATACTGTTGGTGTTGGTAAAGGAGTCTGCAAAAACCCAGGATATTCACAATTAAATTGCCGATAACAAAAACATGATGCTAAGATATAAGCATGAAGACATATTCGAGTTCTAAAATTAAAATCTATTGATATTTTTTGAAATGGATAGACTGTTCAGCTATTGAACATCTTTTGCCAATAAATGGCATATTTCGTTTATCACTAACTAATCTATATATACAGCGCAAGAAAGTTCCTGGAGCACACATATTTCCTCCGATAAATAACTTTGAGTATTTTATGATGTAAGGCATAGTATTTGAGCTCAGAAAGCTTACACCATCCCCTAAAAACAAATCAATACTTTGTCACACTTGCATGTGAGGTGAGTTAGACTCAGAGCTTCATCAGTGAGTGTGGCCCAGGATTCCTCAATTGAGACGGATTTCATCAAATGCATGAGATTTTATGAAAGCAATCATTTACTGAAACTCAGTAACCAATTATAAGTTTTCATACAACAATCCAAAAATCAGGTAACTCTTTCAAAACTTGAATTGAAAAAAGGGCTTTCTGTTTTTTTTTTCGTTTTTGCAAATGTAATTACTTGGATTAACATATTTTTATTCACATCGTGTTTTACCATCGTATTTGCATGGTTAGAAAAAAATTATTTTAGGGTTAAAACTCATTCCCATGCAAAAATCAGGCAAGTTAGGACTTGCCGGGTTGTATAATAAAAACTCTTTGCATCTTTGCATTGCAAAACTCAAGCAATTTGGCATACTTGCTCGATTATCAACATCATCATTTAAAAAATCAAACAACTCAGCCAACTCGCCTGATTGTTGTATTGTGAATGCTGACTTTGACAAGTTGGCTTTAAATTGCCTCTTCACCGCTTTCACACATCAAGTATTCAATGTTGTGCATTCATCTTTCGCGTCTCCTATGGTTTTTCATTGAAATAAACCTTTCCAGGTGCCCAACCACCAAATGAATAAAACGGAGACAATTTTAGTGCCACGCTTGCCAAGAATAAGATCTGTATTCAGGTAAGACAATTCATTTGAATTATCTTGAGTTAATACTGATGAGTTGCGAATTTTACTATGACTTGACCTTAACTGAAATGGCATGTCTGCTAAAAGTTGAAAATAATGACATTGACTTATTCTTCGCTTTTGACACACCTTTGTTAAGGTTAAAGATGACCCGCAAATAATATTTGACCTTGAAATAGGAATGAATAATTGGTTATGTGATGCTGTTCAACTTTTAATTTTTGTTTGTGGTCAAGGTCAAAAGTTATCTATCTAGGCGATGCAGCAGAGTAATCTTCCATTCTTTCGTACAAGTTCGTACTGCTCACATCTAGTTCTTATAGTAGAATTTACTTATCGCTTTTCTATTTAAATAACGATGCCTTTCACAAGAGCCCAGCTTGCTACAGAAAAGGTTGATTTTGAGGCAATGAAAGCTCTCTCGTTACAAGGTATACAATATTAAGCATGGTCTGTTCTTAGCAAACTTATTTTTACTATATTTTATTACTTTATGTTCAAAAGTATGATATTCTCAACAGGCTGTTTCACATTTTTTAGATGTTGAGCCATCTACCTTCGCTTTCGGTGCAGCTGATGACAGCGATCTGGATTCTGATTTCGCAGGACGCCCCTTTCATACGAGGATAGAATAACAGATGAAGATGCAGCTGGTATCAGACCAGATATTGATGCTTTAGCTGAACGTGCAGCTTAACCAGTGATACTGCGTTTAAGAACGCCCAACCTGGAGAACAAAGCAGTGAAAAGAAAAGCGTGCTTGTTGAGGCTTGTGCCCTCTTAATTGCCAGATGGGGTGCCGCACTAAGTTCACATTGGCAATACTCCGTGATCTTTAGGAGCATTTTCATTCTATGAACTTTGATGCTGGGCGGCAATGAATGTACAGCTTTGTGAGCCGCAAGACCAGATCCAACCGAGGGCCTCAATGTACTTATTACCTGCGGGATGAGCAAAACAATCGAGTTGCTGTGTGCAGCAAGCTCTCTAATTGGTATGTTTGTACAAATTATTTACAAAAATTTGTGGAAGTTTAAATGAATGATTTTCCTCAACTGCCACATACTCTTACTAGTTAAAATTCAAGGGTTTTCCAAGGAGTCATTTTTTTTAATACAAATACACATGTTAAAAAACAATGTTTTGAAGTGCAGCTATTTTTATATTCCACAGCACCATTAGTTACAGTGATAAAAGTAATCTTGTCCTCCACATGATGTGTAACACTGGAGAGAAGGGGTGCTGTGTCCAGACACACAAGAGAGGCAAAACCACCAACCCTCGAACAATCAATCGTTTCCTGGTGGAATATCACACTACCGGTGAGAACTAAAATAAAATAATGAATTATATCTATTCCTGTTGTTGTGATAATCTATCAAATGGTTAATCAAAAGTTTTCCAAACAGCCCTCCAAGATATTAATGTTTATTCTCAATTTTAGGCGGTCCCATGCACTCAATGTGAGACATGTAGCACCAGAGCTCTGTTTCGTTGCCATGTATGACCTCTATAAGGCCAAGAGATGAATGCAGCTTGCTGCTAACAGGTCTATTGTCAAATAAGTTCAAAAATTCAATATTATATAGCGCCCTAACCACATTATTCAAACTCCTACTTTCAATTTTGTTACAAAATTCTGTTCTTGTGATAGGTGTGTCATGAGCTTCACATCAGTGCAGCCAAGCTCAATGACGAAGAATGTGAGCAGTGCATGCTTGTTAAAGACCAGCCAGTTGAACTGGCAAGACACAAGAGACGGGCGAGACGCAGCAGGAGACATTATTGTCAGGACGCCAATCAGCAGACAGACCTTGAGCCTGTTTACGCTCTTGATCTCCAGAAAATCCTGATGCTGCCAACGTAAGCAACTGCGATATTATTACATTATGATTACTACATATTTACTTGAGTATTATTACTATTATTAGTTATCATTTGTAGTTTTACAAGTCTAAACCTCACAACCTAAATGGAATTTAATTTGCATTTCGGGTTGGAACATTTCAAACAGGTGATTTTCACTGAGAATTGTTAATTTTTATCACACCCTGGTTCCTGAACGAGGTACCACTGCCAACCGACCGATGCTTTCAGCCGTCTGGCATGAAGGCATTGCTGGGAGGCTTGGAAAGGAGATTGCGAGCATGGTGCTACTGATGCTAAAGGATTCACTTATGAGAGAGGTGACACCAATCATCTGGTTTGATAATTGTGCTCCGCAGAAAAAGAACTAAACGTTATTCACAACTCTGTGGGCACTAGTAATCTCTGAACTGGTTGACACTGAAACACTCACCTTGAAGTACTTGAGTCTGGGCATACATTCATGGCGGCTGACAGTGTCTATGCTGCTGTTAAACGACAATTAAAAAAGGCAAAGAATATCATTGACATCCACCACCTAGTTGATTGCGTTCAGAAGGTGGCCAAGAACACCAAGGTGTTCCAAACCAGCTTCAGTCAGTTTCTCGATCCTTAAGCCCACTCATTGACCCGCCAGCTATCCAAGGAGCGCTGTCAGAATCAGAACTTTCCGTAGATTGAGTTTAGATGCGACTCGGATGTCTTGAGCGTCAAGCGGAATTTCAACGTCGAGTTTATGTATTTTGACTATCTCTAAGCGGACTGGTGTTGACCTGCATGCCAATTCCCCCTTGCATCAAGACCCAATAGACATCCTCAGAAGTAAGAAAGAAGAGATAATCAAAGAAATTGTGCCAATAATCAAGTCGATTGATGACGGCCGTGACGCTAGGCGTGCTCGTTTCTCTGAGAAGCCTAGACCTGCACTAATGTCGCTAACCTGGTGGTTAGTGATGATGACGTCCCAGATGGTTTGGATGATTAACTCTCCAATCTAAAGACTGTCCTGTTGTGAGTTCATTCTGGAAAAACAATCAGGATAAGCGCCTAAAACTTTCAGGAACCCCAGCAGCAAATGCCAACTTTGACGAAGTGTTGGGACTCAGTAACCGGCAATTTTTGCAAATTGCTGGTGAAGCCAATCGGCATTCAAAAATTGGAATTTTAATTGGAATAAGCATTTAAAAATAGTTCATGGAAAGTTGGAATTTCCAGATCGTGCAATAATCAGGTATCTCTTAGAGTTGCTTGATTTTTTGATAGTACAATTGTAATATTTTAACTTGCCTGATTTATGCAAACGTATTTGGTCATGACTTTTTAAAGGTTTGCAAAGCGATCGTGGTTATTAGAAAAGTATTTATAACCAAAAATTAAGTTTTCAATTCTTTTTAAATTTCAAGCTACCTGATTTTTGCATTGTTGGGCAATACAATGTGAAAGAACAGTGAACTTGATCTATTCGAATGGTAATTTTATTTTCAAGTTAATGCCAGGAATCTAAAAAAATACAAGGATGAAAGATATTCACAGCTGCCCATGAATGGTATCAATTTTTTTCTTGGATCTGTGGCATTACCTTTAGAGCAAATGACAAGAAAACTTTATTTTGGCCTTGAGCAGTTGAGCATTTGAGGATGACATTACATCTGGTTGCAGCGATTGAAGTTAACAAAAATTAGACTTGAATTGAAAAGTTTATAAAAGATTACTAACAAAAATCGATCAGAGTGCGAAATCATAAGCACCAATACTGAGCTTAAAGCATCCTCTCTTAAAAAACTAGCCCAAGGTGAGCGATTCATAATATTCATTTAGTTAATTTTGACATTTCTTGAGAAAGCACCAGACTAAAATGCAAAAGCTGTCTACACTTTTGTAATATTATCGGGGTAATATGGGCTCACAGGTAATACGAGACATTTGAATATATAGTATTGCATTTATTTTAAGCCAATAAAAACTTAGCACACAAAAGGGTAAAACATCATCTTTCAGCCATATAGTATTCAGGCATATATGATGAGTTTATTGGCAGAGGCATGTAGATTTCCATTTTTTGTGTTTGCATTGTAAAATAATAAGTCCATATAAAGTATTACGATGGATCTCTAGATTGCATTTCGAGTGTCATTTTTATTGATTTGTTAGCAATAGCATGTTAGAATATGATGCACCTAGATGATATTATGTAATTTATAAGTTTTAGTTAGTCGTCAAATAAATAGTTCTACTTTCAGCCCTTTGGGACACAGTGGGGGACTACGGGCCAGCTCACCTGGGGCAAAATCAGCCATGACCTGTGTTACCCCAAGCCCGACATATACCCCAAAATATGAAATATCTGGTGACTAAATAATAAAATTAATTAGCGATATTGATGAATAATTATGTGTCTGTTAATGCTACGTAGTTCTGGTTATCTCAGTTGGGCCTAGTTGTTTAACTCGAGATCGATCAAATTTATCTGACAGAAGTAAAAAAAAAAGGAAGAAAGACTGCTGTCTAGGTCTAAGATGACTTGGAAAATCAACAGTCCTATGTAATATACTGAAAAATTTTAAGTCATCATGGCCATGATCAAATTACCCCACAAGTTACATTACCCCACTGTTTCAATACCTTGGGACCACAAGCTGCTAGAAACAAAATTTAAAAAGCTTAAATATGAAACACTTCCGCTAAGGTTTAGCCAATCAATGCACTGCCTGCATAGCTGTGGACTTGATTAGAAAAATTGGTTTGAAAATGAGTTGTAAACCGGCAGTTTGCTACTGCGCCCTTAAAGTGAAACAATCACATCAATGTATAATATACCATTAAAAAGGACTTTTAACACTGACTCTAATGATGTCGTTAGTTTGGAGCATTGATGCTACTATAAGGATTTATTTTGCATTTTATATGGGGCTTAGTGGAACTTGGCTGGAGTTGTCCCTCATTACACTTTTTAGCCATCGCTAACACCACAAGGCATAAATAGAAAAAATTACAGTTCATTCCATTAGTGCATTCACCAGCCTACACAATCAACAAAAAACCGAAAGAGCTTCCCTATGACTATACTGCGTTATAAATAGATTAGCTCAGTGTCCCCTTTGAAGGCTATCATAAGAAAGTTTTGCATATAGACAACAACTATTATGACATAACATACTTGGTTTCTACACCAGTGTTAAATTTGATACCAATTTTCATCGAAATGTTTACTGGCAGCACAGACATGTTATAATTTTAGATATTTGTGGAGAATACCAAAAACACATCTCAAGCAATGTACACTAAAGTTTTTTGGTGAGCTCTCATATATGAAGTTTTGAATTAGCAGAAGCACTTTTTTACAAATTACATGCTAGTAATTACAATTACAAGTTTGTTTAATTATGTTTTTGACGGCATTGTTTTTATTAAAAACAGATGGCTGCCCGTTTTAGTTTACATTTTTGCAATTAAATTTTTAATGCTACACCCTAGAACCTAGGGAGGGTTTATAATCAGCTTGCTAGTCAGTATTGAAATGTAAGAGCCTCTGATTAGACGATGTAATTAGCAATAAATGTAGTTTTACCGTAAGATTGTATTGGCAGCGTGTTAGAGAAATTGTGTTTTGACTAACTAAGGCTGCTATATTCACATCTAACAATTACAGCAAACACCTACCACAAATAACTGATGTATAGCTATCGACAGGAGGTGGCCCGACAGTTGGGTGGTGCTTTTGTCGTCTGCAGCAAATGACCACAAAATATGGAAAGGCCTCTTTTTTTTCCTACTCACTGATGATGAAAGTAATGATATTATTAAACACCAATAAAGTATTTTGTACTGTATTACATATTATGCAAAAAACATTTAGACCTCTTCATCAAAAATGCAAGCTTCAGTGTTTCTGTTTTTAATCATGGGAACATGAAAATGTCTAAATAGCTATATAAGCCAATTTATTTTTTTAATCAGATTTTCAAATTATTTTTAAAAATACTATGCCTTCACATTTGTTCACAATGGCATGCTTGCAGTGTTTGTCCAGTTCTGTCGTTGATACTGGAATTTTTGGCCTGCATGAAAGGCTAGCACTCGAGCGCAACATTCCTTGCTGCAATATATCTGGTTGCTTTCCAATTTTAATACAACAAATATGTGAGTAACGAGACACCGTACATTTGTCAAGTTTTCATACATTAATCTTTTCATTGTAATTAAAACATGTCATCAATTCGATCGCATACATTCATTTACTATTACCTCATATGTGTGATTCCAGTTATGATCTGCACTGAATAGAGGCCTAAGTTATTGGTTTGTGTACAACAAGTCATGGGCTGACTTGTTGAAAATCTTATAACCTACACTAACCAAAAAAGCAAGCGCAACGCTTGCTTGGCATTGCTGAGTCACTAACGGCTCCAGTTAGTGTTTGCCAATTACTGTAGCTTTACAATAAAAGCAGACAACTGACACATTGATTCAGCATTTTCAATTAGCTCTTCAAGTCTGTGAGTTGATAGAAAATTTCAACAACACACTTGCACGTCAATTCAGGATTTGGGGTTCGATTCCCAGCACAGTTATCTGTGAGTGAGATATTCGATTTCCTATATGATCTGCCTGGTCAGTAATGGGCATAAAAACAATGTGGTCCTAGTTTGATTGCACTCTCCATACTAACAATAGATTCATGCTGGTAAAAAAATACCACTCTGCTTTTTAGGAAAAGTAGCCTGTTGAACTGCAGGCAAACAAACCCGTCTTTAGGGTTGCCCTCAAAACACAGCTCAGACAAATTTTCTGAGAGGCATTATGATTCACAAATAATTACTGGCTGCATTATTGCGCACACGTTGTTACACATCACTGATTTTGCTTCACTATAACAACACTTGTTGTCAACAAAAATCGTGCAGTGTGACATCATACCATCCGCTATTTTTTAAGCAAAGGTACTTTTTTATAACAATTTTTATGAGGCGACAACTGTTGGGTCCCAAATAATTGTTGCACCCACCAACCAATGGACAGAGAACAAATTGTCTAAAAGCTGATTTTCTTTTTGAGAAAAAAATTATCCGCTCAAAAATTACACTTATACTCGTACACCTACTACTAGCTACCCATGGGTAACTGTCACAATTAGGTGATTAATAATATCATAATAATAATTATTAAAATCAATAACTTGCTAGCATTTTTCATGAACATTTTGTCGCTCTACATTTTTTTGCTTCATTATTTTGTATGTAAGTATATATTATCCCTCAGTGAGCCATATTATATGATTGGTTGGTAACAAACTGGCGTTGCTGTAACGAAAATAATTAGTAAAAGAGAAATTACGATATAATAATTTAGCGTGTACAAATCTCATGCGAGAGTAGCGTGTATTAAGATAAAAGGAATTATATGTAAATTTGTCACGCACGGTTTGTTTAATTTTCAAAATATTCCTGCGTGGCTAATGTTTTAAAAACTTGGGGCCAGAAGATACTAGAAACAAGATTCAAAAATGGGTCAAATGGACACCATTTACCGAGCAGGCTTAGCCAATCATTGCACTGCCTATATAGCTGTGGACTTGAAAAATAACGGGTTGAAAATGCATGGTAAATCTGCAATTTCCTATTGCACCTCGGGCCCTTAAGATTTTAGTATACTCCATTCAAATTCTCTGTTATTTTACCGATCCAGTGGTATATCATAGAGCAATCTTGTTATGTAGACAAAAATAATTTTACTGGAGAGTCGTATTCAAATAAATAAAAAAAACTTCTATACCGCACCATTAGTTACTTTCTGTCACGCATGGTCATGCGTCACTGAGTTCGCATCACTACAACAATACCCATGTCAGAAAAGCTTGATACTCAGACTGTGAGCACAAAACATTGTTTTTTAAGCAAAGGTACTTTTTTCAATTACTTCTGAGACAACCACTGGTGTGACACAAATAATTTTTGCACCATTGGATGAACAACAAATTTTTTTAAAAGCTGACGCTCTATTTGAGAAAAAATTGTCAAAATAAAAATTGCACTTGTGCTAGCTAAATAATTAATACATAAAATTAATACTTAATGTATTAATCATTACATATATTTAGAAAGTTCAAAAAGTATCGTAGTGTACCACGTGACCGGTCAAATTCATTAGTATATGAAAACGTCCAACGCAAGGTTGACCAACATTTTTTTAGGAAAAATTGAATATTTTATGAACTAAGGCTCATATTACAAAATGAGGTCATCACCATGTAGCGAATCATATTTCGGGAACTTTGGCCAATAGCAATACATCAAAGATTCACTGTAAATGTCGCAATTTAAGCTTAAACTTCTAAAACTTTATCAAAAATCTGTCTAAAACTTTATCAAAAATCTGTCAAGTACTGAAATGCCGTCTTGCAATATAAAGGTCATTGAGCTATTCAAAAATATGTTTTCTACGCATTGGTACATCATTTTTGGTAATTGGTTAACCGATGTTTACATTCTGGCAGTTTTTTTTTTAAAAAACATTCAAAAATTTATTTTCAACTGTCAATAGGCTACAGCGTGATATTCTGTATCACAATGTAGTAACATAGTGCGGGCATCGGAACTCCCCCTCTAATGATTCTATAAAACAAGATTCTCTCGCTACGTTATTACGATCGTTGCTGGGGTCAGTGCTGATTGACTGACTGACTCTGAGCATCTACTTTTTATGTGTTTTGTTTTCATTTGTAGTTTGAAATAAAACAAGTTTTGTTAATTACACTTTTTCTAACCATCTTTGAATTTGATTATTATTGTTTATTAATACAGTGATTATTATTAAGTGGCATTTTTATTATAAACAATATCATTGATTTATAGTAGTCACAATTTTTTTTATTTATTTCCTTCTTGTCTTTTCCATGCATAATATAAATCAAAGAAATATGAAACAAAAAACAGTGGCTAATAATGGTAGTTGGCAGTCTGCTTATAGTATTATAACACTTACTTGTGCATCATTATTAGATAGTTGTAATATAAGAATAGGGTGCATCGAAACCAGGTACCCCCTACCCCATACCAAATATGGATAATGTTAAATTTGAGTGCATACATGGCTGGAATTCAATGGTTAGACAATGATATTACAGAGAATGAGACCAAAAGAACTTGAAAACGATGGTCTTTTTTCTATTCAAAACAGAAAGTAAACGGTAATGGTGCGATATTGCTATGGAGCCAAATGTGAATTTAATAATAACAAGCGATTCCACTTTGGACACTTTTTTTATTTTTTAATCAATTCACATGCTTAATAATTTTGTTCAATTCTTCTCCCCTAAGCTTTACGACAGTAGTGAAGTTTGGGAGAAAAGAATTGAACAATAATTATTAAGCATGTGAATTGATTGAAAAATAACAAAAGTGTCCAAAGCGGAACCGCTTGTTATTATTAAATTCACATGTGGCTCCATAGCAATATCGCATCATTACTGTTCACTTTCTGTTTGGAATAGAAGAAAAACATCATTTTCAAGTTCTTTTGGTCACATTCTCTGTAATATCATTGTCTAACCATTGAATTCCAGCCATATATGCACTCAAACTTAACTTTATCCATATTTGGTATGAGGTAGGGGTACCTGGTTTCGACGCACCCTATAATAAAAAGCGTATATATATACATATGATACATAATGATACAATGGACCGTGCTACGCATGAACGAACATTTTTGTGGCTTGCGGTTGAGACAGGAATGCAATATATTTTCAGCTAAGAGTAGGCTACATTTTTTACAAAAAACAAAATTAAAATTCCGAAATACTAGCTATGGGAAAAAAAACTTTGAATCAATAAAATTTTATTATGCATTATTATTATTATTCTCTGTTTCTTCTGGTATTCCTTCAATGGCTATGATAATAATAATAATACACACAAGTGAGCCATGTATGATTGGCAACAAACTAATAATAATAATATATTATTAGCAAGTGCAAAAAATCTTACACTATTGAAAGTAGTATCAAATTAAAGAGGATGTTTTGCTTATTTTAAAAGAAGAATTCATACTAAAAATTATAATAAACAAACTAAATAATTTATTCAAATCTTCTTATATCCACTCAGTTCTACTTACTACTCACTGCTACTACTACTACTAACAACAACAACAGCAAGTTTAACTAAGCAACAACACGACATAAATTCATTCCACACACACTCCACCAGACCAGCAGCCTCAGGTCAGGGTGAGGTCACCCTCAGTCAGTGTGGTTGGCAAGTCTTCTTTTTTGCATAATACAAATTTAATAACATAGTGAAATTGACAAAAAAATAAAATGCTGTGACAAATTTTCACAGAATTTCATACTGACGCTGCCTTGGTACAAAGACATGAGGGTACAAGTGGGGAGTTACTGAACAATCATGAAACGTTTTTGCACAAAATTCTAAAATAAAGATTTAGATTGGAATGGCGTCTTGGCGAAAACACGTGGTTTGCGCAAAGCCACTGGCCTTTCAAACAACGACCCTGACTCCAGATTTTGATTGGGGAGATCATAACCGACCTTTAGGGCGACCCAAAACTACTGGAACCGCAGCTATAATATAGATTATTTTGCTGGAGACACAACTACTCATTATTTATACCATTAGTCATCAACAACAACAAAGGCATACTGCTTCCCTCACTTTCCATAATAATTCCCTATCTAATCATCGATATATATATTGTTACCTGGAGATCAGGAATATAATAGTTTATGCACACCAACTGTTATGAAAACATAATAATAATATTCTTTAAATAACTACTACGGCCACCAAGAGGTAGCAGGTAGTACCGTCGTACGTACGAACGTTGTTTAAAGAAGGTTTATTTATTATTATTAATTATATTTAATTTATCATCAATAGTTTATTTATTTATTATTTGCTGTTATTATATTATTATTATGTCATGGTTGTTGTATTATAATAATAATGATAATATTTATGATAATAATTGTTGCTTGCTATTATTATTATAATTTTAATTATTATTATCGATAAATAATAATAATAATAATGATAATTAATAATAATAATGATTATAATAATACTAAGTAAGTGTTATTTATAATTATTAATAGTTATTATTATTAAAATATAAGGACATAATAATTAATAATAATAAATAGATATAATAATAGTATTAATAGTTATTACTATTAATTATTATTATATTTATAATTTATTATTTTATTAATTATAATAACAACATAATAATAATATACTACTACTACCACCGCCATCACCACTACTACTACTACTACCACAAAATGAAAAAGAAGCAAGTCCAGAAGATTAAAAAGAGATACTCAATATATGCTTAGACGAGAGGGAAACCAGTAATTGGAAAGTATCTTGCAAGAAAACGGAGATGACCCCACAGCAACCAGCAAGAAACTTTGAAGTTATGTGAAACACAAATGATCTGACAATTACGGCATTGGCACATTGAAGATATACCAAGTTCTCATAACTGACCCGAAAGAGAAGACAGAGGCACTC
This sequence comes from Cryptosula pallasiana, assembly GCA_945261195.1. Taxonomy (NCBI): domain Eukaryota; kingdom Metazoa; phylum Bryozoa; class Gymnolaemata; order Cheilostomatida; family Cryptosulidae; genus Cryptosula; species Cryptosula pallasiana. The sequence goes on from OX183139.1 coordinate 5,033,481, forward strand.
AACTGTCAGTTTCAGTTTGTGTTCTCAGTTCCAAGCACAGTGAGCCATGTATGATTGGTAACAAACAGGAATTATATTAAAAATAATTAAAACAAAAATTATAATAATAATATATATAATACTGAAAGTGTGGACACTTTGTTCGCATTTCATTGCGGCGCTCTCTCAATAAATGTCAAAAATGTCTTGAAAAACATAGTGAATTACTTACCTTGTGCCAATTTTCTAAGAGAGGACACTTTCAGCTCACTGTTGGCGCATAATAATTTGCACTCTGGTTTATTTTTGTTATTATTTTGTGATGAAGTTTTGAATTTTATGCACAATTTTTAGCTGGAGGCGAATGGCTTCAACCGGATACAATGGCCCCCTAAAATACTCAGCTGCTATTGGCCTAACGGGAGTTTTCGTGACACTCGTTGGTTAAAGTCAATGCCACAAATCCTAAACGGTATTGGCAGTGTTCGCAATCGCTCGTATAAGTCCATTATAAGAGTTTAGGCACTAACTTTTCATTGGCCACCTTATTACAGCACCACAGCTACTCAAATTTTTCTTGTTTTTATTACAGTGGATTTATCACGGGATAATTCTGTGGGATTTATACGAGCGCCCGCGAACACTGCCAATACGGTTTAAGATTTGTGGCATTGACTTGCAACTAACCAGCATCGCGAAAACTCCCGTTAGGCCAATAGCAGCTGAGTATTTTAGGCGGCCATTGTATCTGGTTGAAGCCATTCGCCTCCAGCTAAAAATTGTGCATAAAATTCAAAACTTCATCACAAAATAATGACAAAAATAAACCAGAGTGCAAATTATTATGCACCAACAGTGAGCTGAAAGTGTCCTCTCTTAGAAAATTGGCACAAGGTAAGTAATTCACTATGTCTTTCAAGACATTTTTGACATTTATTGAGAGAGCGCCGCAATGAAATGTGAACGAAGTGTCCACACTTTCAGTATTATATATATTATTATTATAATTTTTTTTTAATTATTTTTAATACAATTCCTGTTTGTTACCAATCATACATGGCTCACTGTGAGTTCCAAGTGAATCTGAAAACCAGCACCATCGTATAAATCTACAGGCAGAAAAAATGCCCAGGATCGTGGTCTCCGAGAAGGGTGTGATTGCACAACTAAGAAGCCTGAACCCATATAAAGCCATGGGCCCCGATGATCCAAGTCCAAAATCGTTTAAAGAACTAGCCCACATCATTTTGGCGCCACTCACTAAACTATACCAGAAATCATTGGACTTGTGAGCCCTAAAAAAAAAGATAATAAATATCTTGTCAGCAACTACCGACCGATCAGCCTTACATGTGTCTCCAGCAAGATCTTAGAGCTCATTGTCACTGGCCAGCTCACTGCCCTCTTGGAATCGTCCGGAAAACTTACCCCCGGCAACATGGTTTCAAAACTTGTGGAAGCTGCGACACCCAACTTGTCGAGCTGTCCTGCCATATATCTGCACTCATGAACCAAGGAGAGGAAGTAGATGCCTGCTTCCTCAACTTTAGCAAGCCATTCGGCCAAGTAGATCATTGTAAGCTGATTCATAAACCTAAAGCTACTGGTGCAAAAAAGCACACTGTCAACTGGATTGATGATCTACTTAGAATCAGGACACAATGTGTGGTTGTTGATAGCCACCCATCAATGTCTTCTCTTGTCACCTCCGGAGTACCTCAAGGATATGTAGTCGGACCCATCGTGTTCCTGCTATATATCAACGAACTATCAATTGCATTTGGGTCATTCTAGACTCTTTGCGGATGACGTTGTTGTCTACAACACTGTGGAGAATAGAAAGCAAAATGACCTATCTACCCTGGAGGGCTATGAAACATGGAGTTTAGCTCTCCCGAAAACTGCTAAAGGGACTGACAACACCTTCAACTTACATAATGTAAATATTGAAAATACAAACACCGTAAATATCATAGAGTCAAACTAGAAAGCAGCGTACGATAAAATCAAGATACATCCTTCATCCCCTGTAAAGCAGCTTTTAGACTCACGTGCATACGACAAACCATGCCACCAACTTACCCCCACCTGCAAGGCAAAGCATACAGACAGCTATTGACACTTACGATGTGGTACTCATGTACAGTGTGGGATTCTGGCTTGACCTCTACAAAGAAAAAAGCACAGAAGAGCAGCAAGAATGGTAAATAACATCAAGCGCACTCACCATGCCACCAGCGCCACCCAACTCATCAGAGACCTCTAGTGAGACACTCTGGTGGTTGTTTCAATTTTTTAAAGCCGTTTTTTCATTAATTTTGACCTACTGGGTCGCAGGCATTTAGGACAATTTCAATTACAAAGCGTAATGACTAATTGACGATCAACTTAGGTCCGATGCTGTAAGCATACACTCGTGATCACAGGAAGGTCCTTAGCCTTTATTTGCTTGTAATAATGGGCTCATATTGAAAATAAGGTCTGGTAAAGTGATGATTACCTGCGATATAGTTAAAAATAGCAATAGAATACAGTTAACAATTTAAGACCAAATTTATTGCAGCCATTTCTTGTAAGAGGATTATATTGTTCGCTTGCATTAGTATTAGAACTCATAAGAAAAGCAATTGCAAAAAAAGCGATAATGTTCATAGCTGTAGTAAGTATTAGTTAAAAATGAAGAACTTTGATAACATTGATGTACTGATAAATATCTTTACAAACTGCTATTTAAAAGTTATTATTAATCAAATCCAATTTCATAACGGCCGCTCCTATTAAAGTTTTAGCAGTTTCCATGGTGTTGTATTAGTGTAACTGCTGAATCAAATGATAGCAAGTATATTGCGTGCACTCACTGATGCTTCGGTCTAATACACAATGTTAAACTGCGACAAATATTTATTACCTATGAGTAATCTAAATTAGTGGCCACATGATTGAAACAAGATTATTTTTGGGCGTAGACTTGCCATAAAACTGTCAGTTATTGATGATCGGACCAGTTAGGACCACCCCCTGGAATCTAGATGAGGGAGATACAGGCTTAGAATAATCTGAGCTATGCACTTTGACGATGTTGCAACTAATATCAGTGACTACACCTCACTTCATTGACCGAAAATCGGCTACGTCAGGCGGCACCACCAACCACAATACATGATCCCCCGCTGTAAGAGCAAATTTTACCAAAACAACTTGAATAACATTATGATCAGCGCTGCTAAGCTGTGGAACAATCTCCTGGATGCAGACTCTTGGAAGCGCCACCTGTGGAGGGCTGAGATAGAGCTTGGAGCACTCCATCAGGATCCTGTTGATAACCTGGATCGATATGCAGACTAAAGGAAGTGCCATATTGCTATTATCTTCTGGAAAGAAGTTGGCTATTACTTGGCAAGTAATCAATAAGTAGCTTTTTGTTTGCAACAACACTTACTTTACTACTAATAGTTATTATACTAGTACTACTTCTACTGGTAATTATTATTACTATTATTTCCTCTATTATTTTTATTATTGTCACTACTACTATTACTACTACTACCACTATAACTGCTGACTACTACTGCCCCCGCTACTCTGCTACTATTAAGCTGTTACTACTAGTACTATATTACTACTACGACTACTGCTAGTAACAAATTGTATTAAAAATTAAATTAATTCCAGCCTAAATTCGTTATAATAATCATTATTATTAATTATTGATAATAAATAAATTATAATAGCAAATGGTTTGATTATTATTTCGTGTGTTCCTCCACGATAATAACAGCCTCGCCTTATTAAGTTGCCCGTCTCTACTTTCCCAAGTTGGGGTCTAAGGACTTCCAGAACAGAATGCAGTTATTAAGGAATAATAATATATTGTTTGTTTTGATTACAATAATAATAAAAATAAATCTTATGGTAAACAGTATTACTACTCTCAGTTTCATGCAGCCATTGGTGCTCTGCTATCATCAGTCTCCAAGTGTAAAAATTAACGGCTTTGATAGCAATGATTAAACACACGTGGCAGCAACTGCCATCGCCTGCCTTTAAATAACGTTATCTGAATCGTCAATAGTAGATATGGCAATACGTATTAATTATTATCATTGTTACTAGTTATGAGCATAACAACAGTAATGACAACCACTTTTACTGCTTGTATTGCAATTATTTTGACATTATCAAGTTATAAATCGAGTGGAGTTGTAAATTATTTAAAAAATTCATTGAGTGGTAAATATACATTGTTATATTGCGTATAAGTAGTATTTGTAAATACTTACCATAATATTACGACGATAATAATTAATTATTACATTAAATTAATTGTTTCATAGATAAACTCTGTAACTGCACAATGTCTACTATGCTGCCTGTCGGTGAATATGAATACGATCTACGAGAAAGACTAGGCCAAGGAGCATTTGCCATAGTCTATAAAGGAAGACTACGAAAGGTAAGCTTGACCACATTCACAGTCTTACACGATCTTCCATGCTCTTCTATCATACAATGTTGCTGTGGACCGATTAGTCAATAATCTGTCTATCAACTGCAGGATGTCAAACAACTGGTGGCCGTTAAATGCATCGACAAGAAGAGAATTCCCAAGTCACAAGCTCTACTTAGTAAAGAGATTAAGATCCTAAAGGTATGTCCACTCACTTCTAGTTTGTCCGTTCTCTTCCCCCATCCTGTGCGTTAGTCTAAAGTCTATTGTACTTCACTGTGTCGCATTCATAAAGTTGTTACATCATTATTTATATCTGCGCATTTGTTGTAGGATTTATCTAAACTGGAGCACGAGAACGTGGTGAGACTTTATGACTGCAAGGTAAGATGCACAGTCTATCATTTTGACTAAAATTGGTTTAATTAATTGCTATCGTCTCACGTGATAATTTCCCTCAGTCTATGCAATGTTACATCCTATTGTAGGAGTCCGATGAAATGCTTTACTTGATCACTGAGGTAAGTGGGCCTCAGTCTATATGTTTGCATCACTTCAGACTAAACCGGTCAACAGGCCAACTTTTTTTCTCGAAGCAAAATTGATCGCATTAAGCATTTTTGTATGTAAATAATCCAAGTTGTTGAGTCTTACAGACGAATAGCCTGTGATTATTTATTTATTTAAAGTATTGCAATGGGGGTGACCTTTCGGACTACCTCAGACTCAAGCACATTCTCAGTGAAGACATTATTGCGCGATTTGTAGCCCAAATTGGTGAGCTTGATAGCCTCATATCATGTGTATGTTTCATTCTTCTGCGTTCTATCATCTGCGGGATGTTGGTCTAGAACGTTCTATGTTGTGTTACTAGCTGGTGCCATGGAGGCTCTAAACGCCAGAGGTGTTGTACACCGAGATATTAAACCTCACAACCTTCTTCTCTCGTACCCAACGCCAGATGCTAAGCCTATCGATATCAAAATAAAAATCGGTGAGTTAACCTTTTTCATTGGATGGCTGTTGGATTGCCTCAATGCTGTACATGTGCAGGAGATTGCGGGCAATCAGCAATTTTTACAAAGTTTTCCATGTAAATTTGTCCAAGTTGCATACGTATAGAATCATGAAGACTACAGAAAGAGAATATTACGTCAACTAAATGTCAGTGAGTAGCTAATTAATCCATAGACTTGAATAAACCCGTTAAATGCTTAGTGCATCAACTTACATCATGCTATTTAGCAAAAGTGCACTCAACCTTTTGTTACTCTCTCCATTTATTGATTGAGGCAGCTTCTAATGACCTCTATTTGCCCTGCAGCTGACTTTGGCTTTGCGAGAGTGTTAGCGGACGGTATAATGGCTGCTACATTATGTGGCTCCCCCATGTACATGGCCCCGGAGGTACTCATGTCCAAGCCATACGATGCTAAAGCCGATCTGTGGAGTATAGGAACCATCATATACCAGTGCCTCACCGGTAATGCACCGTTTCATGCTGAGACGCCCCCGCAACTGAGGACGTACTATGAGAAGAACTCACAGCTAACTCCTAAAATACCCAGTCGTACATCACCTTTACTTAAGGACCTTATACTCAGGTAAAGACTATTGACTCGTTAGTATATCATACGTCACACGCTCATCTCTGTTGTTCTATTCATGGATATTTTCTTTCACTAGGTTGTTGAGGAGAAATGCTTCTGAAAGGATAGAATTCAAGTCATTCTTTGACCATCCGTTTGTAAGCAAGTACAGCCGACCCAAAATGTCTGCCCCCGTCGGGGTTCCAGCCAGTCGTGACAATAGTTCAACAGACGGGGGTAGCAACGATAGCGCATCTACGCCTAGCCTTCATGCCATCAGCGTGTCACCGCTGTCTACTCCTTCTATAGCCAATGCCAGCCCTTCTTCTCTCAGGAATACAGCTGCTGCCGCACATCAGCAGGATGAGGTGTGTAAGATATATCTATTGGTTGCGTTTATTCTATCCATGCTTTGAAAACATGAGCTTTCCATCCAAATAGCATAGTAACATTGTGATCATCAGTGTGTCATGCGTAGTTTATTTGATTATCCATGCAGTGAACTTTGCTGCTGTAAAACTCAAAGGTCAATCAATCTGGCATGTGCTGTCACATCCCCCCTGACGCTGTGAAATTGAAGTTGTCTGCTTTCCAAACGGCTACCTTGTGGGATCAACTGAATGATTACTTGAAGTGTATGAGAGTTGTCATACCTTGAATTTGATACCCGCCATATACGATGTAGTGTGTCTGTATAAACAAGTATAGAATAAAGCAATATTACCATTTCTATTTAATAGCCATTGTATCACTATTAACGTCTGCGTGACGTCAGCTCTTTGTCAACAGGCAGATTTTATCAATCCGTTTCTTCCATGGTCTAACACTATGTAATATATATAATGTCCTGATTCAGAAATGCGATGTAATGTTTTATTATTCACCTTTTTGGCTGCTGGCAAAATAAAACATGTCAAATTGCAAATATGAATAACGAAATTGGTGTGATAGCAATCATAATGAGTTAGAGAATGCAGAAAAATTAAAATTTGTTTTATTGCTTACTAAAAACTGGTTTGTTGCGCGTTCCAGTAGGAGTCGTTTTCTCTCACAAGGTTGAGAGTTGACAAGCTATTGTAAATCTACTGTAGATTTGTTAAAAACAGTTTTTATGTCTGTCTTGTGAACCATTTTTATTTCGTCCGACGATGAAAATCGAATTATTTGGTTTTATTTATATTTTTTTTTATTGAAATTTCCTAGTCATCTGAGTGACACATATTTGCATAAATCATATCCGTTAGATTTTTAGAAAAAAATCAAACATCAACAAGTCTATTTATTTTAATTAGTAATGGTGGAAGAAGCAGTAATAACTCTAGTAATATGTACTAACTAACATTACATAATGCCAAGTGACTTAGTGATTTCATAGACTGAGGAGTGTATGATGTTGTGAGGAGCTATATCTACCGTACCAATAACTAATATTTGTCTTATAGCAGGGCTATGTTATGGTGTCCAACGATTGCCCAGCTGACCACAAGGCTTATGTAATGGACAGAGCGAGGGCTAGTAATCAGTCCCAGCAACCCCTGCAGTCTAGTCCTACAGACAAACTGCCTGTTACTCCACCTGTGGGGTCTGCACCACGCCCTGTGCCCGTGCAACGCCGAACCAAAGAACAGAACCTGTCCGGTGTCTCTCCCAGAAGTCCTGTGAGAATGCGAAAACTGAGCAAAACGGATTCTCCTAGATCGCGTAGAAGTTCAGAATCGTCTTCAAATGTTGATGTTGGTTCAATGACTCCCCCAAATGTTACATTTGCTGTGGGCACACCGCCGAATACAGTTGCTTTCAAAGGTTAGTCGACTTTTTTATTTTTTTTTTGGATTATTTAGAAAGTGATTGGTTTTTTATAGCAATTATAGATTTTTATATTTTGTGACTTGGTCTGAAGAAGTATAATTTTCGGTTTTGGTTGATAGGTGCATTGTTACATAGCCACACTCAACAAATAATGTTTTTTACCAAATTGATGTTTTAGATTGAGGAAAACAGTTGCAATTTTTTATTTTTTTACGTTTTTCGAATCTGTTTTGGAATAAAGATTGTACATAAATAAAACTGCGCTTTTTAGTTCCCTTTATATCAAGTTTAGTATTCCACATCAGTATTTACACAAACAGTAATCAATTTTAGAATTAATATTAAATTATTTTTTTATTTGACCTCTTCAGATTTGTTAACATGTTTTTTTCTACTTGTTAGTTTATTATGCTGCAATTTCCAATAAAATCCAAAACTTTATATTATTGCTAAAAGAAATTGTGGCTTTGATAGCAAAATTAGTTTGTTTTATGCTTTGCTTGCAGGGCATTTGACCAATAGACAAAGATCCAACACAGAGGGTTCTCTGCGGACAATGCAGCAGAGTCCTCCAGTCAATGCACCGTCTCTACAGAGACCTCACTCTGTGTTTCCCTCTAGTAACAGTTTCACGGAGAGATCTGGATTGTTCACTGGAGTCATTCGTAGGCCAAGTTTTGCCGACTTTAACAAAGAGAATTTTCCGACTGGCGGAGTGTCAAACGCGGATATGAGTTCACCTCTCACTTTACCCTATGCGCAGTCTCCACCCAACATGGAGGGGCCTGTGGTGTTTGCAGTGCCCGACCTCACTGATGAAACGCTACTTAGCGCAGAACACAGAGACACTCTCAGCAAACTACAGTTTGTCTCCACACTCATTGTCAGCCTTCTAGAATTGGCGCAGAGCAGGACCTCGCCCCTTCTCGACTCTCCCAATGTGAACAAGCTCTCAGGCTGCATCGTGTTTGTCAGTGAGAAACAGCGACGAATGGAGCAGCTTGTATTGTATATCAGAGCTTTACACGTTCTCACTTCATCATTGCAACTCGCCAAACAGGAAGTGACCAGTGGCAAACTTCAACCGACCGAGTCAGTCAAAGCCAGTAAGTGTTAGATTTGCATTAGACCTTTTATTGTGTTGGTTGGTAGCCATGTTTTCTTGGCCGTAACATAATTACATACTTGTGCAGGTGTGAAAGAGTTGAATGGATTCTACCACACTTGTCTGGAGAGAAGTAAACTGTTGAAGTCACGAGGAGTGGACACAGGAGGGGGAGGAGTGGATCAACAGTTTTTGAATAACACCGCCGATAAGTTGATATATGAGCACGCCATAGAGCTAGTGAGTCCACTTAACTCTTTTATTTGATATATGAGCACGCCATAGAGCTAGTGAGTACAATTAACTCTTTTATTTGATATATGAGCACGCCATAGAGCTAGTGAGTCCACTTAACTCTTTTATTTATCTCTGTGTGATATTCTTGTACAACACTAAACGAGATATATATTTATTGTTTGTAGTGCCAACTCGCCGCCCTTGATGAGATATATGGCAACTCTATGGAGGTAGGACACTTACTGTATTCAAGTATTATTGTGAGCCCACCCACATTTAGTTATACTCTCATCTAGCCACACCCACACCTAGATGTAACATCATTTAGTCAGATGTACCCTCATCTAGCCACACCCACACCTAGACATACCCTCATCTAGCCACACCCACACCTAGACATACCCTCATCTAGCCACACCCACACCTAGACGTACCCTCATCTAGCCACACCCACACCTAGACGTACCCTCATCTAGCCACACCCACACATACCCTTATCTAGCCACATCCACACAAACATGTAGCCATCTGATTACACCCTGATCTAGCCAAACCCACATTAACCTACCCTCTCCTCTAGGCACAACCTCATTTCGTTGCACCCACATCTATCCGTGCCCTCCTATTCAACCATGCATTGCCATTGTCTAACATACTGTGTACTTCTGCCAACAGTGCGTGAAGAGGTACAGGAATGCACACACACTACTTCACAGTTTGGTACAGATGGCCGACCTGGGCCACGATAAGGGTTTACTGGAGTCCTACAAAAAGGAGGTTGAAAAACGACTGATATACCTGGAGGGTCAAGGACATTGTATAGCCATTAATTGATGTTTTATATGATGCATACTCGCAGCATCGTTGGTAGAATTACTAGTCGAATAAACTTGTTATTTGATTTGGAGACAAATACTCATTTATATTTATTATTATGTCTTTCCTATTATCTCTGTATTATATACACATTTGTGCTTTATGTGATGGTAGTAGTTGTGTGTGTATGCAATCCTACAATGTCCATTGAGTATTATTACTTACATATGTTTGGGCTGATATATTTATTAATGTTGTTATAAGTTTAAAAAGTTTGTTGTGTTGAGATATAAATAATATACGATGATCAAATAATATACATTAACTGCAAATTAATCGAGCTGAGCTTCCAAAAATTCGGTTTTGTCGGCGTAACAGTACCTCTCTAAAGGAGATAGTTCTATGGCAGCAAAAAGTTGTAAGAAAACTGGCATTATGGATTTTTTACAATGTCATAGTATGAAATGTTGAATGAAAATGGTAAAGTTATGCAATAATTGCTTCCCGGATTTTTCCAGAAACATTGCCTTGGATGGAAATATGGGGAGTGATTGGTCGATAGTGAAACCCTGCATTGCTCCAATGATTACATAATTGTTTACTGTTGAGTTAACTAGCCAATCAAAGTTCATTATCAGCGGGTTTGGCCAATAGTTAATGAATAAACTCTAATCCTGATTCATTTATTTTATGGACTCAAATAAAGAGGAGCGGACATGCGTGCCTGTGGAGTACAAGGAAAACGGGTGAAGGTCAAGGACACTAATTAGAAAGCGGCTAATTTTTTTCAGCTTGGATAATAATAGTAATAAATTTATTTATTACTGGTGTGTATTTCTTTTGTGGTCCTTCCGATAATTTATCAACACCATATATTATTGTATTTTTTAGTACAAGCCGTGGATTGAAATGAGTGTTAAACTTAGTTGCTGCTGTTATTATTATTATTGTAATAATTATATTATTTATTTATAATAATAATAATAAATAATAATTTATAATTATTATTATTATAATAATAATTATAAATTATTATTTATAATAATAATAATAATTATTAATATTAAATTATTGTTGTACAGGATGATAATTTCTGAGTAGTGGGTCAAGAGTTGCTGGTAGAATTCACCTGTACCAGACCTCAGGCTTATGTCTTATACGCGACCACTGACCGCTTCTTCTAGCAATGCCTGCCCAGCAGCATAGTCAGACTAGTAGTAGTAGACTACTACTGTCTAGAGTCTCAGTATTGGGCCTGTTAACTCACTAGGTATAATATGGAAGCTCCAGTACAACACAACCACCACGCACTGTGGCTACTCCAAAAGTCCCTTCCTAGCTTTCTAATCCCCTCCAGCTATCCACAATCCTTTAGCTACCCTTAACCTTCACTAATCCAACAACTACATAATAATAATGTACGATTATTATAACATGCCCTTTTTTCAAACTAGCACGATACACAAGACACAAGATAAACAGTTACAGCTAGCTTCAGAGATGAAACATCTTCATAACCATACTTCAAACTATGCACTTTGGTTAGGGGCAGAGACAGTATCCACACCGGCAAGGTGTACAGTTAGGTCGAAGAAATACATACCTCCCCGTGTCATACCTACCACTGGCCGCTCACCACAAAGACTCAATCTCACCAGGATCGCTATCGTCCGTATCGCCACAGCGGTCAAACCACACCACACCACCATCATCATCATTTGGTTTTGGTTCCGGACCAGACAATTGGCCTTCACCTCCAATTGGCTTTGGATCTGAGTCACACAATTGACTCTCACCTCCACCTATCACAGTCTCATCTAGGTGAGTAGCACTATCTCCCTCACCGAAGTGAGTATCGCAATCCAAGGTCTCATCGGAGTGAGGCCTCTGAACAGCCTCGGAGGCGAGCTGTTACCGGGTCACAAGTGACTGCTCAGCAACTACCTCCTGGCTTTCCTCCGCAGGAGCCGGAGCTTCCGCAGGCCTAACAGACGAGTCCCTCTGGGCTGAGACCAGCTTCTCAGAGTGGGTAGGTCTGTTAGGGGCTTCAAGGGTGCCGTGAGCTCCCCTAGCTCTGACACCACTTGCAAGTTGGGCCACAGGAGCAAACCTTACATGGCCTATGTGAACCTCACTCATTTCACTAGCACAACTCCCTTCACTACTGCAGCTACTGCCTCGATGAATATACCTATCTGTATGTTTATACCTTTTATAACGGCAGTCCTGGCAAGTATGACCCATACCATCACAAATCCAGCAGTGTACAGCTGGGCAAAACCCAATTTGGTGATGATCTCTGCCACAGCAAAAACACGCTTTAGCATCATGGAAAGCCGAATGACCTATGCACTTAGTCCCATCATTTCTTCTATCACTTTCAACCCTGCTCTTACTAGAGTCTTTTCTACGCCATTCAGGCATGAACCTTTCATTGTTAGAATGCCTAGTAGACCTGTAATTTCTACCATGAGCAGACCTATAATCATCACAGTTGTGGCCAGCCTCACCTTTCATCTTTCCTGCATATTTCTCAGCATATCTACCATATTTTGTAGCAGATTGACCATTGCAAATGCTACATACATTCATACTACTGTAACACTCATCACCATGCATGTTCTCTTTCATATCAGATACCTGGGTGGAGTTTAGCTGCTTTGCCTTACCTCGCTCCATGGTGTTCTCTGAATCTCGAGCCAATTTTTTTGCCCTTGGACTGTCAGTCAGTCCTTTCCAGTTCAAATTACCTTGTTGCATCAGCTGAATACGCAGTAAAGATTCTCACAAACCATTCGCAGCTATTAGCTAATGCAAACTCCAGCCTAACATTATCATCATTCCCAAAACTTAATGACCTGCTAAGTTTTTCAACATGTAGCGGATAATCAATTTCATTCTCCCCCACAGCCTGATTAGCAGTGACAAACTTGAATGTTTTCACATAAACTGTTTCCTCGAAACCATAAACATTTTTCAAATGAGCCATCGCTTGTTCATAACTACTTGTCTCACTTTTCATATCAAATACAAAAGACTCTAGGGCATCTCTACCTTCTTGACCAATGGCATACAATAAAGCCAACAATTTCATTCTCCCCTTGAAAACATCTTGTTTTCTCCGATTTACTGTTTCCTTCCCTATTTTAAAGGTAAACATTTCCAAACTAAGCTTAAATTTATCTAACCATGCCTTTCATGAACCATAAGTGTCATCAGGATTGATAACTAACTTAGGAAAATCATTAAAATCAAATCCCAAGGCCATGCTTCACTGAGCTGAAGTGTTCGGCAACACTGACCTTAAAAGGTGGTGAAGTAAATGCCAACTTCTTTACAAATGCTGTTCACTGTGTCCTTCAACAACAACAGTTGTAATGCACCACCACAAACAAATAATAAACACTTACCTTCACCACTACCAACTGGCACCAGTCCTATAACAATGGCGTTAATAAATCCACACCGACTTTCACTATCACCACAAACCCTTCAATACTCCTTTCACAAGATGACGAACACAATAGTATACGACAACAATTCTCCTTTCCTTTCGCCTACGACGCCATGTTAAATCACTCACTAGGTATAATATGGAAGCTCCAGTACAACACAACCACCACGCACTGTGGCCGCTCCAAAAGTCCCTTCCTAGCTTTCTAATCCCCTCCAGCTATCCACAATCCTTTAGCTACCCTTAACCTTCACTAATCCAATAACTACATAATGCACGATTATAACAGGGCCTTTATTATTACAGCCCGGCACTTCTTAGCGGGTCCTTAGCTTAGTCGTACTGGGAAATTGCAGAGCAGGTATCATCTTTTGAAGCTTGTAATCAAGAGATAGTGAAGTAGGGTTGAGTATTCGGTATCCTGGATAAAGCCTGGCTGAGCTCTTCTCCTGCTCTGCTTTACAGGGAGCTTCAGCCAGCTTATACTAATACTATATAAAAGGGGTTACATAATTATAATAATAATCCTTTGTGACATAATGATAATCTGTCAGCCTTAGGTGCTGACAGGAAAAAAACAGCTTGGTGGTTACATAATAAGTATATAATAAAAGAGCATAGATGATATGAACAAAGGCTGCCTAGATTATTGCATCTACGTCACATGAGTTTTCCTTTGTGCTCATGTGATGCCATAGAGTTACTGAACATTGATATTTGACTTCCTTTGTTTCAGGAGGCACACAAGTAATTTCTATTACATTATTATTTATTTCCTACTAATAATAATCGTTATTACTATTGTAATAATAATTAATTCTTATCATTAATATTCATTTATTTTATATTATTATTGAAGATGATGACGATCCTCACCATAATAATAATGATAATAATCCCTAAAATAATGATAAATACATGTTATTATACGTATATATAATATTTGATGATAATCAGTAATTCATAATAATGATGAAACAACATATTCATTGAAAAATTACCATAAAAAAATAATTGTAATTAATTGATTATAATCATTATAATAAAAACCATATATTATTATTACCATTATTAATATAATGATAATGACAATAATAATACATGGTTTTTATTATAATAATAATCATATTATTATAGTTGTTTGTTGTTGTTGCTCTTATTATTATTATTTATTGACAACACTCTCCTCCTCTGTACTGCAATTGTAACTATTATTTGTTTTCACTTTTTGTTTTATAAAAATCTCAGCATTTTAACTATCATTTATTTATTATTATTTCTTCAAAGTAATCATTACTTGCTGCTGCAGTTCTTAGATTAACAACAATAGCCGTATATGCTTGTATGTATGTATGTTTGTATGCATGTATATATGCTAGTAGTACATATAAAAATGAAGTGTAATGGCGCTATGTATTAGTAGTAGTAGTGTGGTATCATATTTATCCATTTTTTATTATCCATCTCATTATTATTATTATTATTATAATAGTATTTTTTGTGTTGTTATAGTGATAGTTTATATGCTATTATAACATAGCATTGTATTTTAATAAATTGATACAAATGGTGGTTAGTTGATTGTATGAATATTTGAGAAGGTAATAGCAGCTTATGTAAAAACAACTACGGTGTTTGTAAATATTAATCTAGATGTGACTGTTATCATTGCTTGGAAATACAAGATGAGATCTGCCTTATTTGGATAAAATGTGTCTAAACTACTGAGTCATCAAGATCTGCTAGAGATAAGTCCATCACTGTACCTACTAACTCCTTCGCAAATATGTCCCTGTGGTTGGTTCAGAGATGAAACCAGCACATTGCTATTGCCTCTTTTTGTAGTGCAGTCCCAATTGGAACTTTCCAATGTATAAATATTCAACATGTATGAGCAGAAATCCATGTAGCTGAAAGTCCGACTAGCGCACTGTCGATCAGATAATGCACCGCTCCTATGTTTGACGTTCAGAAGTGCTAGGTATTGTCATAAGTATACCAAGGTACTCATTGTAGGCCTGTCTTTTGTTGGGCAGGTAAATGCCCCTCTACACACAGCAATTTACGGCCATAAATTTTGCGCTATGAAGGAAGTTTTCCTCTCATAATCTGTTGCTGCACTCCACACACAAAGATTATGCACATGATGGTGCTCATCAACAGTTAATAGTGAATGCATGGGCTGTCACGGCTGGGCAAAGCAAAGTAGGAAAAATAGGATACGAGTGATTTGCATCAACGAATCACCATCAGGGAATAATCACTAACCGTGAGACCAGCCTGCAAACATCGATCAAAGAAAAACTGATTCGTTGAGGGTGAAATGCACAGTCTTTGTCGTTTTTCGTGACAAAATCATTCTGTGCGGAAAGGCCTTAACGTAGCTCTTTCTAATTTGGTTTTCTTGCAGTTTGGTCATGGTTGCTGAGATTGAAAACTTTTATGGCTGCTATCTGCTTGTGTCAGCTAATAAAAGATTCAAAGGATGGACTTATATTGGATTCACTGTTGATCCGAATCGGAGAATTACCCAGCACAATATTGGTCGCGAAAAAGGAGGTGCTTGGCGAACATCTGGCAAAGGACCATGGGATATGGTCCTAATAATTCATGGCTTTCCAAACATGGTGCATGCTTTACAAGTGAGAATTTGCATGAAAAATTTGTTTGAAAATGTTTTATTATATTCGAAAATCACAACAATGTTACAGATTTCTGTATCGATTCGGTTCGATCATTGTAGTTCGAGTGGGCGTGGCAAAATCCCAGTAAGTCATTGAAGCTAAGAGATGTTTGCGAACGACACAAAAAGTTAAAAGGATTCAAGCATCGATTTGCAATTGTTCTAGAAATGTTAAGAATAGGACCATGGAACAGACTTCCTCTCACAATTCGGTAGGAAACGCTTTTCATAAAATAATAGTCATTCTTTAGTATAACTACAGTGTAGCATAGCAGGCAGTAGCCTAATCAGTTTGTGTTGGATATTACAGATGGTTAAATCAAGATTTTGTAACAGATTTCCCTGTCGATTTACAACCTCCCACCCACATGCCTATAGCTTATGGTCCAGTAAAAAGTAAATCATTGCGGACTCGAAAAAAGGTTACAGATGATGAATCGCTATCTACCACCCCAAAAGGCAATTGCTCACTTTGTCATCAACCATTTCTGGTGCGTATTCTGATGAGAACAGCATGAGTGGATCTGAATTTCATTGTAGAAACATGGAGGCGTTTCAAGTTAGTTCAGTTACTATATATTACAGGATACAAAAGCACTGCGATGTTTAAATGCTGAATGTACTATGTGCTGCCACGAACTCTGTCTCGCTGACAACTTTTTATCACAAGAGGGCGCTGCACACATGCTACTTCCGGTACAAGGAGATTGTATACGTTGTGGTAAAAGTCTTTTGTGGGGAGACTTGATTAGGCAACAGCTAGGGTGTAATCAGGCAGCTATTCCACTGCAGGTACATATTTCACCTAATGTGATGACTTCCAATGAAATCAATTGATCAACTCATTTTTTTTACTTGATTATTTTAGGACACGGATGATGAGCTAGAGGAAGCACATTGGAGTCAGGCTTTGGCTCAAAGTTGAAATATGTTTTCGTAACTATAACTTTCGCTGCTGATACACTACAGAGCGAAACCTCTACCAACATCCAGTATTTAGGTCATTAGGTGGTGTCTTGTGACATTTCCTCTATAACAGTCGTATGAAGTAGTGTGTAGTTGGCGTAATGCCTACAACATGACAGTATTCGAGTAAGATTTATGATGATCGGACTATTTTCTTAAGAGCAGGACACAAATCTCTATCTCCCTCTAATTCTTTCACAAAATTGAATTTTTGGTAGTTTTCCATTTACAATTATATGCAGATAGACGAAACATTCCTAATGGACTATAAAATTGTTCATTTAGTATAATGCAGTATTTTTGCTCATACACATGAGGATGTTTTCTATGACATACTAACGTTAGACAGGGCTACTAATTTTAGTCGTACCCTCATTCAGGGCATACAGAATTAGTTCATATGTTCAGTGGAATCCATTTAGTCACATTTGGTTGTATAATAAATACAGCTGACATAAATGAGCCAACATAGATAACCAAACGAATTGTGTTTTGTTACATTTATTACAGAAAACATATCTAGTTCACAGAAAAAGCTTGCAGGAAATGACGAAATCTATTTGTTACAAGATGGTTAGGAGAGAGTTGGCAATAAATATGATAAGACAAAATAAAGAGAAAAATATAAAACATAGTTAGAGATGGTTTGCCATGGTTGGTCGCTGTCCGTTAGAAATGTTCTATCAACCAATCATAAACAGTTTATTAAGCTAACAACATCTTGTCATCATCATCCATACGTTTGTTGGGTAGATGCACAGCGGGTGGGGAGTGGTCTAACAGCTTCTTCAGCGCCTTCTTTTCATCGCCGCTCTAACAACACAATACTGTACAATGAGCTCTAACAACACTATACTGTACAATGAGCTCTAACAACACAATACTGTACAATGAGCTCTAACAACACAATACTGTACAACGAGCTCTACCAACACAATACTGTACAATGAGCTCTAACAATACTGTACAATGAGCTCTAGCAATACAATAAGAGTACAATGAGCTCTAACAACACAATACTTTTACAACGAGCTCTACCAACACAATACTGTACAATGAGTTCTACGAACACAATACTGTACAATGAGCTCTAACAACACAATGCTATATAATGACCTCTAGCAACACATTACGTCGATAGCGAAGGTTGATTTATTACACACAGTTTCTTTCATACCTTCTTCTCCTGCAGGGATTGTTTGGGGGCGGTAGTCACTGTACTGCAAGTCAACCACACAAGGAACATGGCAGAGCTGAAGAGCAGCAAGCAAAGAACCAGCCTGGAGTACGTGCTCTTCGTGTAGCAAGGTTCATAGCCATCATCGTCTGAGTCAACATAGGGGTTGAGTGGACCCAACTCTATAACAGTGCAGTGTGCAGTGAGAGCAGCTGGTAAATACACACGACCACAGGAGGTATCTATTTATAGCGCTGGCAGCAGTAGAATGAAATGAAAGGTGACACCATAGCAGTGATAGGAAACCCTTTGAGACCTTGTGGACATGTATTATTCATAGGTCAAACAACAGTCGCATAGAGCTATCTGATATATTGCATTGCATTGATGCTGACACTGAGAAATTAATTGAGTGCGTAACACAAAAGAGCACAATAAAGGCTAGCAGCTATTCAACCATATCTGTCATGTGAGCGAAAAACAGAGATATTTTAGACTAGTTGTTTCAGCTGGTTGCAACTGGGTTTGAGGGTTTAAAACAGGAAGTTGTCGGGATGTTAAGCTAGATAATAATTAAATTTTAAATTCAAAAAACCAGTTGCCAAGGTGAAGGAATGGTATAGATGAGAAAGTCAAGAATCCCAGCGTAGAGAACAAATTAACAACATGCAGTATACAATGATAATGTGAAAACCATGTACTTGCTGAAACAGCATAAAGTCTGCTTCTGCTTCAAGTTTTACTTGCTGGAGATTTTTGGGGAAAGTTAAATTTGCAGGAGTTTTCAGGAGGCGAGACAAATTGCACTAGAACACTAGGTTAAGAAGAGAGTCCCTGGCAAGTCAGGAGACATGACATGATGACAGCTATGATTTCCATAAATCTCAAGAGACCACCAACTCAAGTAGTCAGTTACTATCACAAGAGAGCATAACTCCACAAAAACTAATAGATGCAATGAAGGGAATATAGACTTAGTACCTTCAGATGCAGTGGTTCTGGGACGGTTAGCGATCCTGTAGCTACTGATTCTCAGCTCATTGTCAGACTCCTCTACCATCAGATACGTCGAGTAGTCGGCAGCATTCTCGTCTGCTGTCGAGTCATACCAGTCATTGAACACATCAAATCCAGTTATCATAGCGAACATCCAATGAGAAAGCATCTGCTGGCGCATAGCACGATGTATGAGGGACGACTCCTCAGCTAGCTGCAGAGCATTCTATACAATGCAATAGTAAGAAATGATGACATATTCGCTGAAATGAAGCGAACAGAGCGTGTCTTACTAAGTGAAACAGTGAGAGCCCAGTTATATAACTACAATAATTCACACCTGTTGATCGCGAAGTTTTGTAACATCAA
The DNA here is from genome assembly GCA_945261195.1 of Cryptosula pallasiana. Classification (NCBI taxonomy): domain Eukaryota; kingdom Metazoa; phylum Bryozoa; class Gymnolaemata; order Cheilostomatida; family Cryptosulidae; genus Cryptosula; species Cryptosula pallasiana. Next base: position 5,053,108 of record OX183139.1, read on the forward strand.
CTTGAACAAGGCAGCCATATTTACATGCCTGCTCATCTGCACCAGCAGTGTACGATTCGTTGCATGCTAAAACAAGCAGTCAGTTTTGGTGAAGGATACAAGAAACTTGCTGTCACACACCAATCGACAGCAAAAATAATGTGCATAGATCGACAAACATGTGGAATTTGAGACTCTCTCACCTGCAATGCAGTTTGGCAGGACCTTAGAGTTGTCTACTTCATACGAGAGCAATTGGTACATACGTCCACCCGCTAGGCATACATCATACTTGGCACTCTGTGAAAGAATGGCAATTTTTATTGAATGTTGCACAAAAGGGTAAACAATTGTGATACTTGCAATCGTCTTTTCTAACAAAAGAGCTGCATAACTCTTTGTAGACGTCGATCGGTGAATGATTGAATGATAAATATCGCATGAATGGCACCAGAGGGTACTAGTACTACATACAAGGGACTAATGTCTTTAAAGAAGTGCATTTCAATGTTCTTTCCAGCAAGTGACAACAGTTAATTTTTCGGTGACGAGTAAAATATACCTTGGAAAATTGTTTCACGGAATGATTACTTCCTTGACGACTGTTTATTTTTGTTACTTATGGAAACAAATTTCAATGCCAGCTGCTTCATTTGTCCCAAGAACGGTAACAGTCATTGCAAGTGTGTCTGCATTTATTCCTATTGATATTTTAATAAGTCAATTTTTGGCCACTTCATTCAAGTTTACATTAAAAACAAAAACACAAAAAGCCGAGATTAACTCAACCAAATTACAAATAAAACTGAAAAAAGCGATCAACTTTCAACGAAGTGAGTTTATCATCTGCCATGATTTAATGATGACAAAAACTGCATGTCTCATGGTAAGTGAAAAATCAAGTTTTGAGTTAATTTCTAATCAACTTGGTAGCATTATTTATATAGTAGTTTGTTTGTTATATAAACGCTTTAGTAAGGCTGCATGCAGCGACCTGTTTTTGGATCTTTTTTTTAATACAATTAACAATTATTTCACTTCAAACAAAAGTGGTTTATCGCGGATGAAAAAAACTGTTACTGTAATACTTTGAATTAGCAAGTATGGTAATATTTTCCAACAATTATAGGCAGCTATTTTAGGTTACAAGAATGCTATATAACAAAAAAAACTTTATCTGCGAATATTATGATGAACTATAATTACCCCTTCATTTGATAGTAGAAATACCAAAACATAATATCCAAAATATTGTTATATAAAATAATAATCCGTAATCATCAATAATTATTATTACAAAACAAACACTTTTACAATAATACGTAAATACATAATAATACTAACTACACATTATTACATAATATAAATTTGCAAACTTTAGAGCCACTAGACCATGAAGGAGAGATAGGAATAACTACTAAAACTAGAAGACACACTCTTCCAAGAAAATCTAGTCATGAAGGGTCCTGGCTATAAAACTACTACAGAAATGTAAGCTCAGGATACTTCATCCGTTCATTCTCTTGTTACTACACATCTCTACCAACAAGGTCCACCGAGGTTTTTAAAAGCATGGGCTTTTCTCAACAGACCGCTTTTCCTGTTTTTAATAATACTGCAGATCCTTGTTAAACTTAAAGCAAATCCGATTACTTTATACTGCACATTTCAACTATAGTGTTCTTCCTTCAAAAACAGATAGATGTGTATTTTAAAACAGGTCAGCATAGTGTCTTGAAACCTTGCCACTCAGAATATACCAAATTTCTTTCATTGTAAGATCATTATGAAATTTTAGCAAAGCAGGTTCTTGACCTATCAGACCAATTATGGAAGGGTTGTTAGCGCTCTCTTGAGAAGAGAAACAATAAGGCATCATCAGCAAAAGTCTGCTCTTTGAGTAACTTTTTTGATTTGTCATTAGCACTAAACAGAAATAGAATAGGGCTCAGCACTAACACCTGAAATAGCTTTCACACAAATGGTACGGGTGTTTACCATTAAACACTATCGGCTGATAGCAGTTGATCAAAATAACTTTCACCCATTTTAAAATCTGGGTGAGAACGCCACATAATCTCAACTTTTCTATCAACATGCGGAGCCAGTTTAACCATGTATTCACTTTACTGCTAAGTGGCTCTAAAATTATTCGCACTTCACGTCGTGCCACGTCATTAGCTGCATGGCAAATAAGATCATTTTTCTATACCTACATTTTGTTATTGCAAATAATAATATCAAAATATTTATCAATGTTGTGTAAAATGCTCAGGCATTTTGCACGCAGACAGTTGTTAGTTGTATTATTTCATTTGCACAAATAATAGATTGTTAATAACGTAAAAAAAAGAAAGATACAAAAGCTTTATATAAAAATCTGTAATAAAAAATAGTCCTCTAAACAATCACAAACTGAAGGAGATACTCACTATCATAGATAAAAAAAAGCTCATTTGAACTTGTCGAACCCTATTACTGCTAAAGCGTCATTTGAATGGTCTCAGCACACTGCATGCAGCTCTTGCCAGATAATTTTCCTCAGAGGAACAACATTTACTGAACACCTTTCTCATTTGAACCCTGGATATGAACACCAGTACATTGGGGCATATTATTGCCAAGGGCAAATAACTCCTGTGAGAGCCGAGTATTTGCAACCCATAGATGCCATTATGGTATTCAAATATGAAGAACCTCGCAAGAGTTATTTACCCTTGACAATGATGTGCCCGAATCCAATGCGCTGTTTACATCCAGGGTTCAAACGAGAAGGGTGTTGAGCAAATGTTGTTCTTCTGGAAAATATTACCTGTTTAACATGACTGCACTGAATATGTGCTTATCGATTTTCTAAATATTCAGGTCTAGAGCTGTAGATTGGAGTATTGGACGACACTGTAGGTCCACTCAGTTCTGACTTAGAAGCTTGCCAAAACACTTTAAGCAATGCGTACGGAGTGCTTAGACCTTTTAAATGACTCTGTAGCAGTAATAAGGTTCGCGGAAATCGAATGTGCAATTTTTTATGTATGTAGTGAGGATTGTCTTCAGCTAGTGAGTATTTGGACATTTTTTCTTATTATGGATTGTTAGCAAAAAATTTTCATGTCTTCCTCCCTTTTTACGTTATTAAAAATCTATTATTTGTACAAAAGAAATTATACGACTAATAGCTGTCTGTGGTTTTGCATACGATAGGTGTGAATAACATCTGTTTGACCGACCTCTTTTTGTATGTAAGAACTACAGGGAGACACACTAACCTTCATTCCTTTCATACTAGACCATATTATTATTATGAGATAAAATATTAAAAATCGTGCTGATAAGGTCGGAATTTTGGATACTATCATGAGATCTTGCCTACTACTTAATCTGTCAGGCTCTGCGGCTTTGAACGACTAAAGCACCTTCTAGTTCACTTTTTCATTGTCCACCAATGGGTAGCAGGTTCGTGGGCTCCATCAAGATGGTACAAGGACTGATGAATTTGCTACAGAGCTGAAACCTTCTAAGAAGTAGTAATTACTCTTCAAGTATCATCAAGTAAGTATTAGCTACTACTGCTAATAATAATAATAATTACCGCTATTGTTGTTGTTATTTAATATTAATTAATTATTCAATCGCCGATTATTATTATTAGTATTTATTATTATTTAGAATTATTTTATAACAACATATTCAATAAATAATATATAATTATATATATTATTATTACTACCTACTTACCAAATGAAATTATTACTTATTGTTATTATTATTATTACTACTTTGTCTTTATTATTATTGCTGCTATTATTATTAATAATAATATTTAATAACTAGACCAAATTGTTTTCTCTGTAGAGAAAATTAAAAGCCATACAGATACTCAGCCTGACAAAAAAAATTGTCCATTTTCGACTTACGGTTCGAAAGTTATAAGCAAATTGCGATTTTTGAGGAGTTATGCTCTCGGTATCCAAATGAAAAGGCAAGTATTAGTAAGTCACATGATACAAAGAAACTTGGCAGCTTTCCAAATAAGCAGCTCATAGCTTGAGTACTTATGATTGCATCAAGTTGTCTTTATACGACTAGGGGTGCTTTCGGATACCCTATGCATAGGGCAGTCGTTGAATACTCGTTGAGGGCTCAACGATGACTGTCGTTTAACGGAAGTTGTTTGAGCACAAACCATAGACCTCTTTATTTTCATCAACGTCTGTGAAAACTGTACAGCTGAAGCGAGCCCACTTTAGTTTCTTTACAAACAGAAACTAATTACGATGATTTTATTGTCTCATGTATTTTCTATATATATTATAATGCATTGTCACGACTTGAAACGGGGAGAAACAGTGATTGATAAAAGTTGACTCGTTAAAACTGTCGTTTAGGTGGAGTCAAGGTCAGTCAACGACGCAACCTAACTCGCTTGTCACTTCCATCGTTGAGCCCAAATTGCCCATTGCCGCCATGTTTTTTCTGCCCTCAACGACGGGGTTTCCGAATGGTCTCGTTTAATCCCATCGTTAAGCCCTACGCGTAGAGTATCCGAAAGCACCCTAACTTCCCTTGTCAAGACAGAAACTGGTTTATTTTAGGAGTTACCCTCTCAACAAAACTTTAAAGTTTTTAGGCAATTACTATAGTCACAGAACATAAAATTTAGATGAGACAAGCTGCACAATTTTACATATAACTTAAGAGTTGTCCTCTCTGTAGAATGTTTAACATCAATATACACAAACAACACAGTTCTGCTCTTATATTACTACTGTTCATTACTTTTTGCGGAATGTTAGTCAATGTGACTGAATCAAACTGTCTTCCAAGATCGGTTATGATCAATGTAAGAACAAATAAAAACTGGTATTGGTTTGGGTTTTAATGGAGGAACGTGTTGTGGTGTGACACCATTATATGATGCATTATTTGATTAAAAAAAGTTTTAGTGACTTCCAAACAACGGTTCAAAAGTTAAAGAGCAATATAAGGGTTTAATTCCGGATTTTTCTTCTCAGAGATGGTAGGCAGCTCTCTAAATGGTCTGTAAAAGTACACATGCACTTGGCAACATTCCAAGCAAGTTACTCAATGCTAATGCATCTATTCATTTGAATTGACTATGACGTTGTGTCATGACTCAGCTCAGTGCACGACGTCGTTGATCCAGCTGCAGTTCGCTCAACGACGTCGTGTTATGACTTTATGTCCTAATAGGCTCCTCCTGTGAGAAAACATGCCATATCTACTTGTATTACAACAGTTTAGATTAGAAGTTCTTCCAGTAAAAAAGTTCAAATTTTCTGAAAATCACTAAAAATATCCTCTCCTTCAAAAAATTGTAAACTTGCGATTGAAAAGTTTTGATGCCTGTGTACATCTTCCATAGCCGCACACCCTCATATAAATATCAAGTAGTTATGATGAAAAGTAACCGAGTTAGTTAGCGTCTATTGAACAAAAATGGCTGTTGAAGAGGCCTGCAGAAAGTGGAATAGCTGTGACATGGTGACTTGAACTTGAAAAAAAAATATATCATAAATTATCAGATGTGCCCCTACGTAACCAACTAATTATCATTGTAGAGTTCTGATTAGTGAATCTGGAGTTATAGAAGCTGACAGAAACTGAAATCTAGTGGTTAGAGTACGGCGAAAGAAAAATAATAATAAAACCAGCTAAAACAATAGCCATACAGAATATATCTGTATTATGGCTAATAATAATAATAATAATAAAACCAACTACTAAAACAATAGCCATACAGATAGATTATATCTGTATGGCTAATAATAATTATTATGATAATGGTGGTGGTGGTGGTGGTAAAAAAAGTACAACAATAATAATGATTATAATAATAAATATTATTAATTATTATTACTAATTAATTATTATCGTGACAATAAATAATAATCATTAATTTTATTAACTAATTAATTAACATCGTTAGAGAGAAGGGTATAGTAGAGAAGGAGCCCAACTCTATCTTTCACTTTATTGAAACGGAGGGTGGGCAACCTGGAAATAGGTTATCCTGGATCAGAATTTTGTCACGAACCCAAAAATCACGTTTCTACACCTCTCAGTACAGACCTTGACCTTGTTTTTGGACAAAATGTATCCGTTTTTGACGATTTTGTGATTTTCGCTGTAACACATCTATATTGGCTAAAATTTGATAATAAAGTTGAATAAAATAATGATTCATGTCATAAACTGACCTGGTTGATGAAAAACAAACCCACAAGAACTGTCTTTGAATAACAATCGACAAAAATTAGTAAAAAACGAGGTAGAAAACGAGACTTACATGTATAAATTGTAATTCTTTCAGAGGCATGTCACCCATGTAGAAGGGTTACTTCAGAACACTGTGATGATTACGCAGATGAAAAGGGTGTTTGATAAACTGCATTCTGAATTAAATTTTATACATGATATAAATGATATTATATATTGACGATGTATTAGATAAATGGTATGATTATTATTAGATGAAACCAAATGTTTATATCGCGTTCTGAATCGGTCTACCTGTCTCTTTGCCCACTCGTAGCCTCCTCAATTCTTTTCTTCTGTTCACACGTCTGTGGGAAGAAGCAAATAACAAATGGTTAGATATAACACAACATTAAACATCAACATGAACAGCACACGTAAATGCAGGATAGTCTTGCTGACAGCCATGCAATTTATCTTGTTCAGTCGGTTTAGCATCCACCATCCTCTCTTGGTTAAAAATTTTGCATGTGTGTTCACAAAGAGTATATCTAAGTTTCTATAAGGAAATTAGGTTGCCCACCCTCTGTTTCAATAAAGTGAAAGATAGAGTTGGGCTCCTTCTCTACTAGATAGGGAACAGGTCTTTGCCACTGGCAATCAGGAGATTGAAGATGGTCTCTACGAAGATTTCCAAAGGTTTGTTGATGAGAAGTCTGCAAGCAGTCCGACCTTCAAATTCTGGGTGAGCTATATCGAAATGATGTGTATGCTGTTGAGCTTTATCAGGGGCACCCGAGAGTCTGATTGGGATCTGCATAAAGTATCCCTTCGCCGAATGCTGCCCTGGTTCTTTGTGTATGATCACCAGAATTATGCTTGTTATTTAACACTGTACTTTATGGAAATGTCGGAGCTTGAGAGAACACACCAACCTGTCGCAGAACTGTTCTCCCAACGAGGTGGTTACACCTACCAGACGGGGCATCATCGTCCATTTACCAGCATAGTGTGTGATCAAGCAATAGAACAAACGGTAAATCGTCACACAAAGTCACAAGGTGGAGTAATAGGTTTTACTCTGAAACCCTCGGCAGCATAGCGATGGACCACCACACATCCGGAGCGCACAGCCATCCATGAAGAGCTTCGCAAGCTGACAGACTTGGACGCTGCTCTCTATGACCACCATGGTCTAACAGAGACCTCATGGAAGGCTGATGAAGATATCAGAGTCGCAATGAAAGAAGTCATCCAAACTCGGATCAACCCATTCAGCTATGACGGTATAAACCTTGTGAACATTGTTAGTGGTATGGAGGCTTCGCCAGGTGTGAAAAATGATCTCGAAAAAGCTTATCACGATGGTGAGACCAAACTGCAAGACTTCGTAGAAAGCCGCCTAAAGACGCAAAAGACTAGCTTTCATTCTCCCATCACAGCATCAAAATCTATGACATTCTCTTCCATGAAAGCCAAGACAAAGCCATCTGCAACCAAGAGACTCCAGTGCTCAGGACGGCTGTTTGATAGACTTTTGGTTGTCAGTCAACAACGCAACGTTGACATGAAAGCAGTTCTGAGTTATTCGCTGGATGAAATTAGCTGGCCTCTCACGAAGCCAGATGGAGGGCTCATGAAAACCAAGAAGGCAGACTTAGTCGAAGCTGTGGAAAAAGACCTGAGTGCATCTTGCTATGTGGAGGCAAGGCAGCTGACACATGTTTCATCAGTTATTCTGGATGGCATGGCTGAGATCCAATCTCTGAAACCTCTGGCAACATTCGGTCAACTAGCTGCTGCTCTACTCAAGCGAATAGCAATTGCTAAGAGCCAGCGAGTGGATTTTGTGTGCGACACATATCCAGCTATGAGTATCAAAGGTGGTGAGCGAGAGAGAAGAGGGAGTCAGAATGGAACTCAGAGAGTGACTATTTTTGGCCCATCACAACGTGTGCCAGTAAAATATGATGAGTTTCTGGCAGAGGGATCAAACAAGGAGGCTCTTGCTCAGTTCCTTCATGCAGAATGGACCAAAACTCAGCTGGACCAAGACGTAGATGTCGTCATAGCCTTCTCCACAGTCTGCCACATCATCAAATACAAGAAAAATCTTCTGCCGGAGTGTAACCAGGTGTTCAACCTCTCTAGCAACCATGAGGAGGCGGACACTAGAATGTTTCTGCATGCGAGGCATGTGATGGAGGTTGTAGGGGAGCGAGTTGTGATCAAGTCCCAAGACACTGATGTATTCATGATAGCACTTGCCCTAGTTTCTAAACTTTCCAGCCCAAAGCTGATATACTTCACTGGGAAAGGAGCTAGGATGAGGGACATCATTATGGAGCAAGTACAGACAGAGCTCACATCTCCATTATGTGAAGCACTGTTAGGACTGCATGCATTTAGTGGCTGTGACAGCACAAGCTCCTTCTACGGCAGAGGAAAGAAAACTGTGTACTCAATGTTCAAAGCAGATGAGGAGAGCCACTCTTCTTTCGCTAAACTCAGGAAAGACTTTCTGGTGCCTTCTAGCCTTCATAAACAGATGGAGCAATTTGTCTGCAAGCTTTATAAAATAGACACCAGGGATGTCAATGAGGCCAGATATGCTGTTTACTGCTCCCCTTCCAGGTTCACACAGCAGAATCTACCACCTACTAAAGATGAGCTGAGACAGCATACTTCAAGAGCAGCGTACCAAGCTGCAATCTGGCGTAGATCGTTAGAGAACAAGCCAAACGTTCCCTGTCCCAGTTCTCATGGTTGGAGAGTGGAAGATGACTCGCTCAAGGTGCAGTGGATGCTACAGGATCCAGCACCACCTGATGTTCTGCAGAGCATGTATTGTAAGTGCAGGAGTGGTTGTGCCTCAAATCACTGCAGCTGCAGGAAATCTGGGCTTAAGTGCACTGATCTTTGTCAATGCCAAGGCTGCAAGAATCGGAGGCAAGAGGCTCAACTGCATGGAGATGAGGAAGCTGATGAGGAGTCAGACGATTCATCTGAGGACACAGACTTTGAAGGTGAGCATTTTGCTGGATGAATTTTTTTTGCATTGTTTAACCAAGAGAGGATGGTGGATGCTAAACCGACTGAACAAGATAAATTGCATGGCTGTCAGCAAGACTATCCTGCATTTACGTGTGCTGTTCATGTTGATGTTTAATGTTGTGTTATATCTAACCATTTGTTATTTGCTTCTTCCCACAGACGTGTGAACAGAAGAAAAGAATTGAGGAGGCTACGAGTGGGCAAAGAGACAGGTAGACCGATTCAGAACGCGATATAAACATTTGGTTTCATCTAATAATAATCATACCATTTATCTAATACATCGTCAATATATAATATCATTTATATCATGTATAAAATTTAATTCAGAATGCAGTTTATCAAACACCCTTTTCATCTGCGTAATCATCACAGTGTTCTGAAGTAACCCTTCTACATGGGTGACATGCCTCTGAAAGAATTACAATTTATACATGTAAGTCTCGTTTTCTACCTCGTTTTTTACTAATTTTTGTCGATTGTTATTCAAAGACAGTTCTTGTGGGTTTGTTTTTCATCAACCAGGTCAGTTTATGACATGAATCATTATTTTATTCAACTTTATTATCAAATTTTAGCCAATATAGATGTGTTACAGCGAAAATCACAAAATCGTCAAAAACGGATACATTTTGTCCAAAAACAAGGTCAAGGTCTGTACTGAGAGGTGTAGAAACATGATTTTTGGGTTCGTGACAAAATTCTGATCCAGGATAACCTATTTCCAGGTTGCCCACCCTCCGTTTCAATAAAGTCATTTTTTTGACATGATAGGTTTATGTTCCTTCTCAACTAGTAGTAGTAGTAGTAATAAGTAGTAGTAGTGAGTGAGTGACGTCCAATAAAAAACGAGAGGTAGGCATTATTATTATTGAGAGTAGGTACCTGATCACAAGATTTGGCGCTACTGCTATTATCATTGGCTTTTACAGTACCAAATGACGGAGTTCCATCGTTAGAAGTAGAAGCAAATATTTGATTAGTGAGAAAACATATAGCTGCAGCTACAATCTTCCAAGTTTCCTGCAACTCCATTTTGACGTAAACAATAACTAGGAATGCTAACTAAACTCGCCCTAATGTTATTCAGAGACGTCTTGACTTCGAATGATAAGAAAAGATAACTCCAAGAAATTTGCATGATGTTTATTGAAACTGAAATAAAGCAAGTATATGGTTGGCCTACTCATAGCATAGACCTATAACCTATAGGTTATAGGTCTATGCTATGAGTAGGCCAACCATATACCTATAACCTATAGGTTATAGGTCTATGAGTCATAGTCATAGACGTGGTATTTCCGACGTCCATGGCCATGGGTCCACTACATTTGAATGTATAGGTGCATAAACTAAAAAATTTTGACAGTGCTCGCGTAATTTTTTTGAGCAAAGGACCAAAAGTTAACCTTACACTGCCTGCTTATCCCTTTGCTTACACACCCGCCACCATCTGGTAGTTCCACAGTTTACTTATTCATTCACCAACGCCCTTTCCTGAATGAGTTGAACAGTTAAATGATTGGATAAAGTAAAAAGCAGCAAATCAGTTCAGTAGCACGGCATACAAATTATGCAGTAAAAATAGTCCCAAAAAGATGAGGAGTATTATGGGCATTATGCTTGCAGTTTTATAACGTTTAATTAGATACATACCCATTACAGCAGTATTTCTATAAATTGTATACTGACAAACAAACATGTTAGTTATCGCATACCATCATAACCTAAATTGCCTCCTTTGTTATGGTTGATGAATTTCATGAATGGGGATGCTATATCAGCAAAAAGTTGCATCTTGGTGTCATCAAGATTTCATCTGCTCATAAAGCCGATCGGCAAGAACAGGAAAATGAATTGGGCGAGCCGTAATTTTTTTGCGGGCACGTTTTGTGGTTTGTTGTGCTGCAATTCGTCGTAACAGCGGTTATGGCATTTTATCACCAATTTCCGGTAGGAAGGTTGAACAATATTTCTGCCTCAAATTTATCTTCTTGTTATTATTTTGGTAAATTAGTTTTATTGTATCACATCACATGTCTTTTACCCGTCATCAGTTTCTTGTTGCAGCAGGTTGTGCTCAGCAGGATATATGCGTATTAATATAACTAAATACTGAGTACTAACAGTATTGCTGCATGCAATATTATTATGTTTTTTTTCATCAGAAGAATTTTTTTACTTCTCATCATCATCTATTATCTAATGTAACTGTAACTATCTACTAACTACTCACTGCTACTACTACTAACTAACTGGTAGTAAGTATTGCTACAAACCCCAAACCCTAAATATTATTTATGAATGGTAAAAAAATTGATCATATTTTTATTATTATTATTAATTATTTTACCATTCACAAATAATAATCTACTTATTATCTTTAAGTTTGTTTGGGGTTGGTAATAATAATAATAATAAATATTAATACTTACTAAAATTATAATTATTATTATTAAATTTACTGCTACTACTATCTATTATAATTAATAGCTGTTATTTTTTATTTTACCATTAATAACATTTGTAACTACTAATAACTATTATTGTTGATGACAATAATTATTATTATCATTATTACAATAAATAAATAAAAGTTATTCACTATCTATTAATTAATTATTATTATTGCCAATAAATATTATTTATTTATTAATAATACTTATACATACTAATAGTTCTAACTTCTTATTATCATTATTACTTATTATTACTGGCCAACTACTTATTATTCACCTGCGGAAGGATTGATACCTTCATTTTTTTTAAATCTATTTATTTAGTCATTTCATCGATGTGACCCACAATTGATGTTAAATTTTATATTGCAGGTCATTTAAAGGTTTATTTGTTTTAAAAGATGAATAATTAAGACTATCAGCTAGAGACAAGTTGTTGAACTGCCTTATCGATTTATGCCATGTCTTTCCTTACCAAAGTAGCTGCTCGGCGTTTGGCATCACTGGTGAGTTTATGGAGTTTTCTGCAGCCTTAGTGCGGAACAGTTTGTCATGGCAAACTTTTTATGAGCAAAGAGCATGAAATAAGTCAAAAATCTAGTATTCGCTGTGGGTTTTCATTTTATGTTTTGGCGGTGCATAGCTTTATGTATAACCTACCTTAACCGACAACTTGTATTTTAGTCAGTTGTACTTGAGCGACAAAAGTGGCGGTATCAAACTCTAGCATGCTCTGTTGCCAATCTTCACCGCTCCCACAAGGAAACATTCAGGGTAGGTATTTTATTTAATACTTTCACTGTCTGTCTTGTTTTTTACCCTCAGTCTGTCTTTCTCTTGTCTCATCTTATCAGCTTTCTATATTTTTAGTTTGTTGAGATGCAGCAATTCTTAAACAAAACACCACAAACCATCCCTTCCAATGACAATCTCGTATTCGGGAAAGTGATGACAGAACACATGTTGGAGATACATTGGACTCAAGAGAGAGGTTGGGCCGCACCAATTATAGATGCCTACCACCCTCTCATGTTAGACCCAGCGGCTAAATGTCTTCACTACTCTATTGAGGTACGCTCTCCTACTGGTGTAATAACGTAAAACGTCCTATATTTAAATCGGTCATCTTGCTATATTTTGAAAAGATAGGTAAATACTACAAGTTGAAGCTTCCATATGAATCATTCCTTGGAAACTTCCATGAGGAGGTGCAGTGCATGCAGGCTGATTTAATAATCACGAGTTATTTATTTGTATAGGGAATGAGAGTATTTTAAGTGCAGCCATTGTCTGCTTTTATTCACTATTCCAAATTATTGATTCTAGAATTATCCGTTTAACCTGGCTTTCCACGAGTGTCAAATTTACAGGATCTTTTTTATTTATTTTGTGAATGTTCTCTGGTTTTCTTTGTTAAAATGAAGAGATTTGTGCTTGAACAGTTGTTTGAAGGGATGAAAGCATATTTTGGAGACGATGGAAAGATTAGGTTATTTAGACCATCAGAGAATTTCAATCGAATGAACAATTCAGCAAAAAGAATATGTCTGCCTACGTTTGACTCGGAAGAGATGAGACTTTGTTTGCACAAGTTTGTGGAGATTGAGAAAGACTGGGTACCACAGGCAGAAGGTTGTTCTCTCTATCTAAGACCTACGATGATAGGTACAGAGGTGGGTACATGCTTTGACTTTGTCTTGTCATGTTACCTGTGTCTTATGTAACTGTTTGTGTCAATGGTCACGCATCACTGGTTACTCATTAGTACTGTTGCCAAAAACGTGCGTTGGAATAGAAGCATCGATGGATTGAGTGATTGATAGATATGAGTGGTTAAGTAAGCTTAGAAGCTTATATGTGGATGTATACTTCAGACTGCGATGGCAATTGATTTTAGTATTGTGTTATTTCATGTGTAAACAGGAGCAGTTATGCACGAGTGGTTAGGGTGTTGGTTTTGTGTGCAGGAAGTGCCGGGTTCAAATCTTTCAAAAATATTTTTCAGTCAATGAGACATTTGAATGAAAATATCTTTCATAAATAAAAACCTGATGGAAACTTTGATGTTACATGCGCGAGTTCACATACATAGTTTTGTACTAACTGTTAGCAATAACCAAAAGTCTGCTGTTAGTACTTGTGTACTAGTAGTAGTACTAGTAATCACAGTCATATTGGCCACTTTCTCTATTACAGCCAACTCTTGGAGTTTCCCACTCTTCGCAAGCTTTGCTCTATGTAATTGCCTCCCCTGTTGGGCCTTACTTCCCTACTGGTATGAAGCCTGTGTCACTGCTGGCTGACCCACAGTTTGTACGGGCTTGGCCTGGAGGTGGTGGCAACGCTAAACTGGGATCGTAAGTAATACATATTAGCTAGCAACTAGTTGTGTGGAGTTGTGGGTAGATGATAAATGGGGAATATTGTGTGTTTGGTGTTCACACGGTGACCAGAAACTACACAAAAAATGATTTACCTTAAAAAAACACGTACAGTGATCAGAGGACAAACAGAAATTGTTACGCGTATAGAATAATTTATTTGTGATAATTCTTTAGTTATGTATTTTATACGAGAGTTACAATCGGAATTTTGTTTTCATAATCAGGAACTGAAATTTTGTAACATTGTAGCTTGTAGTGGTAGACGGGCTGGTGGCTAGAGAGCCACTTCTGCCATATTAAATGCAGTCACCATCATTTGTCAAAATAAATTATTTATGACAAATTGGAAGGCTTTGAATTTTAGTTTTGTTTGTAATATCTGCATGTATGTATTTTATACCATATGTTGGCCATCTGGTTGCGAAGGATGACATTATGTTTATTGGGTCTGTCATTGTGTACAGAAACTACGGCCCTACTTTGTTGGTGAATCAACTGGCTCAGCAGAAGGGATGCCAGCAGGTACTGTGGTTGTTTGGTGAAGATCATACCATCACAGAAGCTGGTACCATGAACGTCTTTGTGCACCTCAAAAACTCAGAAGGAGGTCGGTTTGTCCCTTGCATGGAGAGCGATACAATTTATTAGCTGCAATATGTTATTTTTTCACTCGCAACCCTTTTTTATCTACAATGTCATTGTATCTGTTCGTGATTGAAAACTTGCCAAAAAAACAAGTTGTTTGGAGTTGTCTTCTCACAGCTTCATATGCTGACTTCACATCAAGTACGCTTCTCTCTTTGTAGAAAATGAACTGATCACTGCTCCACTCTCCGAGGGAGTTATCCTTCCTGGGGTTGTGCGAAGAAGTGTTCTTGACCTCACCAGGGCCTGGGGAGACATTAAGGTCAGCGAGCGTAGCATCAACATGGAGGAGTTGTTAACAGCGCACAAGGAAGGCAGGGTAAGCTAACGGCTACAGCGCACAGTCTTTTCTACTCCACGGCATTTGAGTTGCAGCACTTGACTCTTTTGTCTAAACAGCTTTTGAAAAACACTTATTCTGTTACTGAGATGAAAGCCTGTGCGGTTTGTCATGTGACCACGTTATGGTTGTACGCAGCTACTCGAGATGTTTGGTGCCGGTACAGCGTGTGTCGTCTGTCCTGTGGAGAGAATACACTACAACAGCGAAGACATCATACTACCAACCATACATACCGCTAATCCTTTATATTCTCGACTGTATAACGAGCTCAATGACATCTTTGTAAGTATATTTGTCTGCCGTGTGATTGGTGGAATGTAACAGTTCTCAATTTGATTTTTCATCCGATACCGTTGTTGCTTTTCAAAATAATCCCTCCATTGTTTCATTTAATATTATATTCCAGTACGGACGGACATCAAGTCCTTGGACAGAGGTGGTATGTGATGCATAGACATAGAGAGTAGGTCTGACTGGCAAGGAATCTCAAAGTATTCATTGACATCTACATAAGTGTGATAATGTCTACTCAAAGTAATATCTAGGTCTATTTTAGACATCGTAATGCCAATATCTACTGCACAAAAAAGCCAAAATCTCTTACTAATAGCTATTTATTTAGATTTTTACTCATAATATTTTATTTGGTCATTTGCTCCCACGTCGTATCAGATTTATTGTGTGCTCTATATGTTTTGTGATGCTTCTGTTGTATTCTATTTGCATTAAATGAATCTCATCTGCTAATATTGCCTCTAGAAACGAAATATCTCTACCTGACATTGTGCATATTATTTTAGCGTATCGACTGGTCTTTGGTCAAGCTATTACTTACATTGTGTAGTTGTCTGTTTTTGGATTGTTTTACTTTATTTTGTTTTATGCAGTGGTTTTACGTTTGATTTCTTGTCCTTTTCTGAATAAAATCCAAGCAAGGCTTATAGAAAAGATTTATTAATTTAATATTTTCAAAATAATTTTCTCGCGATATGCGAAAGGTTGCAGCGATGCATACAGTTCCATCGTTTATATCGCTTTGGTAGTGTCATCACGAGTCAGTATCTTTCTCTATCTTAACAACGCTGACAGCGTCAACATCTTTTTTCGCCAGGCAGCAGGAGAGTATTATACACAGCAGCTGTAACAGATTAGATTTTTCAAGTCAAATAATGTATTATATACTTGCTGAGTGCAGATATTTATTATTGTCAAGAAAGACGTTACATATCATAGTTTATTTAGAGTAGTAAAAGTTATTATCTTTGCTGACACAGACATATTATTATTATTAGTTATAATTACAGAAGTTGCTTTCTCCATGTGGTACAACAACTTTGGTAATATTCACAAGGTATCAAAAGGTGAAGAGCAGCTCTGCTGCAGTGAAGATACTCTTTTATACAAGCTGCATTGACATTGACTGGATGATCTTGTGTTTGGATGGATGATGGAACTGTCTGAAAACTCTTTATGTATTCAACTTATCTTCCTCTTTATGGTGTATGGGCAGGTAAATCTAATAACATTATTATTTATTTATTACTCAGCTAATTATTAACCACTCTTGCTTGTTGCCATAAATATAACTATATTGTGGATTTGATACATAACATAATACAACTGAACTGTTAGATAAAGAAATATTAGTATCAATTCAACTTGTAGGATGATGGCGACAGCTCTGAACCCCATCGCAAGAATGGAGGGTAAGTGATTTACTTTCGACAGCCTCTGGTGGGTGTCTGTGACATTACTGTGTACTGTTATGCTAATACTGTAGTACTAGGTGTAATACTGTAGTACTAGGTGTAATACTGTAGTACTAGGTGTAATACTGTAGTACTAGATGTAATACTGTAGTACTAGGTGTAATACTGTAGTACTAGGTGTAATACTGTAGTACTAGATGTAATACTGTAGTACTAGATGTAATACAGTAGTACTAGGTGTAATACTGTATTACTAGGTGTAATACTGTAGTACTAGATGTAATACAGTAATACTAGGTGTAATACTGTAGTACTAGGTGTAATACTGTAGTACTAGGTGTAATACTGTAGTACTGAATGTAATACTGTAGTACTGAATGTAATACTGTAGCACTAGGTGTAACACTGTAGTACAAGATGTAATTGTGTAGTACTAGGTGTAATACTGTAGTATTGGATGTAATACTGTAGTACTAGACGTAATACTGTAGTACTAGATGTAATACCATAGTACTAGATGTAATACTGTAGTACTAGGTGTAATACTGTAGTACTAGGTGTAATACTGTAATACTAGGTGTAATACTGTAGTACTAGATGTAATACTGTAGTACTAGGTGTAATACTGTAGTACTAGATGTAATACTGTAGTACTGGATGTAATACTGTAGTACTGGATGTAATACTGTAGTACTGGATGTAATACTGTAGTACTAGATGTAATACTGTAGTACTGGATGTAATACTGCAGTACTGGATGTAATACTGTAGTACTGGATGTAATACTGTAGTACTGGATGTAATACTGTAGTACTGGATGTAATACTGTAGTACTGGATGTAATACTGTAGTACTGGATGTAATACTGTAGTACTAGATGTAATACTGTAGTACTTGATGGATGTAATACTGTAGTACTGGATGTAATACTGTAGTACTTGATGGATGTAATACTGTAGTACTGGATGTAATACTGTAGTACTTGATGGATGTAATACTGTAGTACTGGATGTAATACTGTAGTACTGGATGTAATACTGTAGTACTGGATGTAATACTGTAGTACTGGATGTAATACTGTAGTACTGGATGTAATACTGTAGTACTGGATGTAATACTGTAGTACTAGATGTAATACTGTAGTACTTGATGGATGTAATACTGTAGTACTGGATGTAATACTGCAGTACTGGATGTAATACTGTAGTACTGGATGTAATACTGTAGTACTAGATGTAATACTGTAGTACTTGATGGATGTAATACTGTAGTACTGGATGTAATACTGTAGTACTGGATGTAATACTGTAGTACTGGATGTAATACTGTAGTACTAGATGTAATACTGTAGTACTGGATGTAATACTGCAGTACTGGATGTAATACTGTAGTACTGGATGTAATACTGTAGTACTAGATGTAATACTGTAGTACTTGATGGATGTAATACTGTAGTACTGGATGTAATACTGTAGTACTAGATGTAATACTGTAGTACTGGATGTAATACTGTAGTACTAGATGTAATACTGTAGTACTGGATGTAATACTGCAGTACTGGATGTAATACTGTAGTACTGGATGTAATACTGTAGTACTAGATGTAATACTGTAGTACTTGATGGATGTAATACTGTAGTACTGGATGTAATACTGTAGTACTAGATGTAATACTGTAGTACTTGATGGATGTAATACTGTAGTACTGGATGTAATACTGTAGTACTGGATGTAATACTGTAGTACTGGATGTAATACTGTAGTACTGGATGTAATACTGTAGTACTGGATGTAATACTGTAGTACTGGATGTAATACTGTAGTACTAGATGTAATACTGTAGTACTGGATGTAATACTGTAGTACTGGATGTAATACTGTAGTACTGGATGTAATACTGTAGTACTAGATGTAATACTGTAGTACTTGATGGATGTAATACTGTAGTACTGGATGTAATACTGTAGTACTGGATGTAATACTGTAGTACTAGATGTAATACTGTAGTACTAGGTGTAATACTGTAGTACTGGATGTAATACTGTAGTGTTTGCTGTAGAAACAAGGCTTTGATATGCCATTTACCGGACTCACTGATTCTCTCACTGATGGGCCCAGAGAATTGTGTGCACCAAGAGTAAGACAGCTGACTTTGGAGAAGCTGAGGTGAGTGTACTGTGTGCGAAGTACTGTGTGTAATGTACAGTGAGGTGTAATATGTGTGGATTACTGTGTGTAGTGTACTGTGTAGTGTACTGTGTAGTGTACCATACTGTGTAGTGTATAATGTACTGTGTAGTGTATAGTGTAGTGTGTTTAGTGTACTGTGTGTAATGTACTGTGTACAACGTATTGTGTGTAGTATACTGTGTGTAGCGTACTGTATATATAGTGTACTGTATGTAGTGTATTGTGTGTAGTGCATTATGTGTAGTTAATGTACTGTATATAATGTACTGTATGTAGTGTACTCTGTGTAGTGTACTATGTATAGTGCGCTGTGTGCAGTGTACTGTGTTGTGTACCGTGTATTATTGTGCTATGATCCTGTACAATGCTAATGTACATTCCTAGTACATGCGATTAGCATGCTGTAAGTGAAGTTTGCGTGTGGCAGGAACTGAGGCAGAAATTCTTTCCCTCATCCTATTTCATCATCCAGTTTATTAGAAAACTCCAACAAGTTCTGTGAACAAGTTAACTACCAATTGTCTCCTGTCAGGGGTGAGTATTGTTCAGTGTTATATATAGTGTAGTACACAGCAATGTATGTAGTGTAGGAATGTGTGTTATATATAATGTAATGTACAGTATTGTGCGAGATTGTGTGTTATACATATACTGTACTATAGCACTGTATGTGTGTATGTTATATATATTGTACTATAGTACTGTATGTGTGTATGTTATATATATTGTACTATATCACTGTATGTGTGTATGTTATATATATTGTACTATAGTACTGTATGTGTGTGTGTTATATATAATGTAATGTACAGTATTGTGCGAGATTGTGTGTTATACATATACTGTACTACAGTACTGTATGTGTGTATGTTATTTATATTGTACTACAGCACTGTATGTGTGTATGTTATTTATATTGTACTACAGCACTGTATGTGTGTATGTTATATATATTGTACTACAGCACTGTATGTGTGTATGTTATATATATTGTACTACAGCACTGTATGTGTGTATGTTATATATATTGTACTATAGCACTGTATGTGTGTATGTTGTATATATTGTACTATATCACTGTATGTGTGTATGTTATATATATTGTACTATATCACTGTATGTTATATATATTGTGCTATAGCACTGTATGTGTGTATGTTATATATATTGTACTATAGCATTGTATGTGTGTATGTTATATATATTGTACTACAGCACTGTATGTGTGTATGTTATATATATTGTACTACAGTACTGTATGTGTGTATGTTATATATATTGTACTATAGCATTGTATGTGTGTATGTTATATATATTGTACTACAGCACTGTATGTGTGTATGTTATATATATTGTACTACAGCACTGTATGTGTGTATGTTATATATATTGTACTATAGTACTGTATGTGTGTATGTTATATATATTGTACTACAGCACTGTACGTGTGTATGTTATATATATTGTACTACAGTACTGTATGTGTGTATGTTATATATATTGTACTACAGCACTGTATGTGTGTATGTTATATATATTGTACTATAGTACTGTATGTGTGTATGTTATATATATTGTACTACAGCACTGTATGTGTGTATGTCATATATATTGTACTACAGTACTGTATGTGTGTATGTTATATATATTGTACTACAGCACTGTATGTGTGTATGTTATATATATTGTACTGCAGTACTGTATGTGTGTATGTTATATATATTATACTATAGCACTGTATGTGTGTATGTTATATATATTGTACTACAGCACTGTATGTGTGTATATTATATATATTGTACTACAGTACTGTATGTGTGTATGTTATATATATTGTACTATATCACTGTATGTGTGTATGTTATATATATTGTACTATATCACTGTATGTGTGTATGTTATATATATTGTACTATAGCACTGTATGTGTGTATGTTATATATATTGTATTCTAGCACTGTATGTGTGTATGTTATATATATTGTACTACAGCACTGTACGTGTGTATGTTATATATATTGTACTATAGCACTGTATGTGTGTATGTTATATATATTGTACATCATCGTGACACTGACTTATCAGGCTTCATCCTCACGTGAACTTATGAGGTTGTAAAGTGAAGAGGGACCACACCCTGTGTATATCTGCAGTATATATCATGTCTTTATTCTCACAATACTCTGTTTTTTAGGTAGTGCGCTATGTAATCTGGTGGCTGCAAAGGTTGCAATAACAAGTGTAGAAACAGTAAGTAACCCACACCTATGTATGGTTGATCATAGTGTAGATGGCTCTGCTTTAAAAAACTAATTGTGAAAGTATTAAATTTTAATTTAAATAATGAAATGCATCTCACAAAGTATTTATAATAGCTGAGCATCAGCTTTGGCAGCTTTGAATTTTCATACAATAGAATCGTATTTCTTGTTTAACAACTGTAGAAATTTCCGAACCAAATAGTCATTTTGCGAATAATCTGGGCTGTTTTGAAATGGTTCAGACAATTTGGATGTGTACAAACTGTAAGAAAGCTTTAGAACTAGTTGGAATCACTTAGATCCAACTTTAAAATAGTCTGAACTGTTTTAAAATTATCTAGATTATTTTGAAAGGTTTGCAAATAGCATAGCTATTTAACCAAAAACAGCCATTCTGTTTTTCGTTATAGCTGTATAAAATCTCTAACATTGATGTAGTGATCAATGAATGAACGTTAAAAAGGTTATTCGATCATATAAACGGATTGCAAATAATCTAACAAAATTTTTTTAAGAATATGAAGAATTCTTATTGTTTATTTGTTATAAATTGAATATTAAAAAAATTTCTCGTTCATTTCACTAAAAATGTTTTCATCAGTGTTTAGTTAAAAAAATTGCTAATTGATAGTGTACCAGCAAATTAGCTTTGAATTTTAAAGCGTATAAACTGTATCACAAAGTGTTCAGGCGGTTTGCAAAAAATTGAACTATGCTAAAAGCTTATTAAATAACGTTGTCAACTCTCTACAATTCACACAATTTCGATACGCTCCAGTTTCTGATTCTTTCGATTGAAAATCTCTCTAGCAACTTATTTGAGGCTGTTTTAATACTATCCCATTGATTGTTTTTATAACTTGTTGCGCAAAACTCTGCAGTTTTTTCTCCTTGTTTGGAATTCCATTTTTGGCCACAGTTTCGTCAGGAAAGTACGAGTGTTAATTTTTTCAGTTACCTTACATATTTTACATGCAAATAACCACATTACGTTTGTGATAAAAAGCTGACAAAAATGCATGTGACATAGACGCTCTCTCGTTGCCTAGTTTTTGTTTGTCATATTGTAAATGGGAAATAATATAATTCAATTCTTGCTGTATCAAATTGTAATTTGGCAAGATTTTAAAAGTCAATCCGTTTTAAACTCCCGTTTAAGTGTTATTTGTCTTTCCTTGGTAAGACAACTCCAAACTGCTTGCTAATTATTCTGGTTTTCACTTATTTATTTACCTTTTGTGAATTGAAAAACTCCTTTTTACTCCAAGTCAATGCTTTGCTAGTCTTTTTTTATTAAGTTAAAATAAAAAAAAGGTGTTTGCTACTGATAAATCTCTTCATTAATATCCAGCCATGGTATATGGACACCGCCGTATGTAGTTACTTGTTTTTAATTTTGCAGTTCCCTCCAATACTATTGAGATGGCATGCAGTATAAATCACAATCTTCAAGTTTTCATTATCTAACCTACGATGGCGCAGTCAATAACATTCACTAGTGAATTATTTCAGTTTCATTTTAGCCTTTAAACTTCCGCTTGAAATAACATTGTTTGGTAATAATGCTACAATACTGACGAATTTTAAGCGATTTACAAATATTTCTGGCTTGAGGTTATTGTATTCTACTTTTTTTATGTATTGCTGCAACATATATGTTGATATAAAGAATATATTTTTTTAACCAAGTTTGAAACCACTTGTTTTTAGTAGCCTGAATAACTTGTAGAATATTATATGCAAAAAATATGCACATTCTATGTTATATTATTATTTCTAATGCAGTAATTTTTTGAAGCTCATTAGTAAAAAACCATTAATTGTCAAGTGGATTTCATGTTGCTTATTTAATCAGTTGTACAAACTAGTGATACAGTCCAATGTAAGAATAAGTTTTGTTAAGAAAAACTTTAACAGCTGGTCACAGCTAATTGTGCAGATGGAGTGGTTCTTTAGTGTTTTGTTTTACATAGTGATTTATTTGTCAATATGTGATTGATTAGTGAGGGAACTCTATAATACATGACATAATTCCATCAGAAATGCAAGTAAAATACATGAGTTATCTCTTTTAAAAGTAGGACAACTCCAAAACTTAACGCGAAGGTTTTGCCATTGAAGTCTAATGTTGCTCATATGAGTGCGAGTCGAAATCATTCCTCAAGATCGTAAGTTAGGTTGAGACAGGGGTCGAAATGACTGGTGCGGGGTGAGGTGTCCGGTCGAAGTTTAGCTGGGGTCGAGATGACCTAGTACCATTTCCGTCAGGAAGGTGGGAATAATATTTTTGCCTCAAATTTATCTTGTTATTTTGGTAAATTAGTTTTATTGTATCACATGTCTTCTACCCGTCATCAGTTTCTTGTTGCAGCAGGTTGTGCTCAGCAGGGATATATACGTATTAATATAACTAAATACTGAGTACTAACAGTAGTGCTGCATGCAATATGTTTTCCATCATCATCAGGAGAATTTTTTTTCTTCTGATCTAGTATCCACGGGCAACTGGGGGATTTCCGGTTTGAAAAATGAGCAGACAATTTCAGTTGACTGACAACTGGCTTTTATTATCTAAGTAATGATATATAATTATATATCATTACTTTGATAATAAAAGCCAGTTGTCAGTCAACTGAAATTGTCTGCTCATTTTTCAAACCGGAAATCCCCCAGTTGCCCGTGCTAGTATCTACTGTAACTGTAACTATCTACTAACTACTCACTGCTACTACTAACTAACTGGTAGTAAGTATTGCTACAAACCCCAAACCCTAAATATTATTTATGAATGGTAAAAAAATTGACCATATTTTTATTATTATTAATTATTTTACCAAATCGACCATATACATCATATGAACCGCCAAACACTTCATAGCCTTATTGCCAACACTTACCGAACTGTCTATGTATAGAGGAAAGGTACCATAACAAGTCGACCCAACAAGGACGGCCCACCAGGGTCCGAAAGCCACCCGTACGCTTTACGGATTATCAATGTTACCGCACTAAGGATAAGGAGGAGGCTACAGATCAAAGCCTGCAGGTAAACGACAGGCCAACTGAGTCACGTGGAAGGGTGGAGAATATGGTCTATATCCCCTGGACCAATGTAGCAGAAACCCGTCAGAAATTGGGTTTGAACAAACAAGACACAACAACAGAGAAGTGCGATGGAGGTAAACGAAGAGAGATGCTAGCAGGAGGAAACGTGGGACAAGCAACTCCAAAGTACGGTGCAGAGTGGATAACTCCCACCAGCGAAGCTACGACGGAGAGTGATAAGTATGGAGAGACAACTCCCCAGTAGAAAACAGGAGGGGAAAACCGAAATAACGAGGAAGTAATGCCCACGGAAACGGCCATCGAAATAATGCAATTGTCAGCGATCGACAAAAGGAGTGGCCTAAAAACAACACGTGAGACCACGTGTTATCAGCAACAAAGAAAGAGAAAAAACAGCGGCAATACAAAGCAGGCCGTTGTCACTTCTATTTACACAGTCAGCAAACCACTGGAGAAGGAGAACAACGACAATAAACGGACAGCAGCAACTATGGCAGCAGCAAACAACGAGGTGCTTTCAACCGAAGAAGATCCAGCCGTGATATCCGCTATAGTAGGGTCGACAAAGAGCAAACGGAGGCCGAGGATTGTTGCACACAAGGAGATGGATTACTCACCTGTACGAGTCGGTAAAGTGGCAACAAAAACAGGGAGTGCTAGGTGTCGAGCAAGGACACCACAACCTCCCACTCCACCAGCCCCTCTACCCGAATACCAACCCAAAGAGACGTGGCTTTCGACCAACACACTCGATGAGATAAGATCGACAGCACTGCCAACCACCGACAGCAACAAGTGGAAATGTAGGATATGCAGCATACAGTTAAGCAAGAGGCGGATACAGTACCACTCGAGACAACACTTTGTGTTTTTCTTCTGTAAATGCCAATACAAGAGCGCCTCGAGAGATACGCTGTTGAAACATCTCAGACAGAAAAATGGGGCAACAGAACACGGCGGACCAAGTCGACCACTATATGAAGTGGACAGTACCTCGTATGAAGAGTTTTGCAGAGCCATCCACTGGCAAAACCCACCACCATTTGGAGTGCCTGCCCCAATCAAAGAACGATCAGGCAGCCCGGCCGATGCCAAACCCATTCAGAAACGGCTAGGAGAACAACTGGCCCACTCATCGCAGAAAGCGATAAAGCTTGAACTACAACCAATGGAAAGAGAAGGAGAAAGGAGAGAACGAGAGCCGAGTAGGGGGAGAGACAGGAGCATGCCCTATCGACAAGAAAGAAATAGCTGGGAGAGGCAGCTAGAGGAGGAAAGGAGAGAGGACCGCTACAGGAGAGTGAAGAGATACGAAACCGAACTGTATGTCGCTACGAGAGAAGCCTTTAAACAACTACAGCGAGTGGAGGAGCTGAAGGTAGCCATTCAAAGAGAAAGAAACCTATCCTAAGAAGTAGGTTTAGAACATTTCCCCACAAACAATGGATATTGGCCCTACAAGCGCCAATGGGGCGGCGTGTGTGAGGGAAATGTGTCACAACCTCCCAAACAAATCGACCATATACATCATATGAACCGCCAAACACTTCATAGCCTTATTGCCAACACTTACCGAACTGTCTATGTATAGAGGAAAGGTACCACAACAAGTCGACCCTGTCGATATTACAGACATGCCGAACTCTGGACAATACTGTACATTATTTAACCTCTGCCGAACTGTCTATTCACATTCATGTACTATCTTACGCATTTGCATTTATTATTATATATTTTATTATTTTTACACATGTGCTTGTGCAGCCAGCCGTGCTGCCAAGCACCACCCATTGTATGCATACCCAGTTCTATTGGCCTTCTATCAACCAATCTTGTGTACAAGCGGAGCATGCCTTTGTTGTATAGCTGCCAATCATGTTATGTAACCTTTCACTGTATAAATATGCTTGTCTTGCCTAAATAAACTCAGAGTTACTGCCTACACTCTCACTTGCTTGTTTGATCTATTAGCATAAGCGCACTTATGCTAAAGCACAGGTAGCTTGACAGAGACAATACAAGTAAGCACTTGCACTAATTACACTGGCGAAGGAACTTGCTAAGTTCAGCACTCATATAATAAAGTGGACAGAAGGATTGCACTGAAACCAGTCGACTAGCAACTAGGATAACAGTCAGTAGAAAGTGGTCAGTCGATCTCGACTCACACTGCACTTGACCTACGGACAAGTGATACTGGAACGGTTATTCGAACGGCTAGGTCGACCTACTACACCTACTCCTCGGGATAGGTGGAGGGCGAGTTGGAGAGGCGTACACTGCACTGTTGTACTTACTCATTACTGTGGGCCGTTGTACAGGTGGTCGCTACCACTCCAGACAGTAAATTCCTGTACAAATCTATTAATCTTATCTTTGTTTGGGGTTGGTAATAATAATAATTAATAATAAATAATAATACTGTACAGGAAGAACTGCGACCCACCTGCAACATAAACCAAGGACAGTGGCAACTCTGCGTATTACATTTATTTTAGTCTAGCGATTCTATCCAGTACATTTATTTTATCACGTGCATCGCTGTGTATAACCTCGACGCCATTTTATTTTAACACACACTCTTATTTTTATCACGAGGCTGTATTTTGGCACCGCCTCTTGGGTATATAAGTACATTTTTGTCTCCACACAAATCAGTATCCACACGGAGACTCACTGTTTTTGTTCTATTCAAGAATACAAGCAGCATTACTCTTTCAAGCTTTATATTTGATTCACTTTGGACAGACGACTATACTACTGCTCTATAAGATAACCGCTCCGACGGCTTCCAAGCCTGAATAGCAATTGGTGTTATCCGACGACAGTAGCCGACGACAGCTCTGCTAGACAGACAGCAGCTTCTAGTGCTCTTCCCCCAGCTGAGATGCTGACGGGTAGAGGCCAGTAAGCGTATCTGAACAACAGACTGTCGAGACAGACGATTAGCTCGCTTGCCTAGAGGTAGTGCAGGTAGCTACCGATATAACTAGTAAACAGTTATATAAAATTCCTGCACACTGGTGGCAGCAGTGGGATCTGCGAATCCCTCGACGAGAACCTCTAGGACAAGACAGGGCAGGCAGCAGACCATGGCCAGCAGACGCCGAGCCATGAGCGTTGACCGCGATCCTACTGCTAGGATCATGGGTCAACTGACGAATATCTTGGACAAACTAACAGACGCACCCCCACCGACGACCTCCTTCAAGGCTCCTACGTACGATGGCACTGGGGATGTCCAGTATTTCATCCAACGCTTCCAGGAAGTGTCGGAAGCAAATAATTGGGCACCCGCGACGGCCATCATACACCTGAGGCAGTCCCTACAGGGGAAGGCGCAACAGTGCGGAAGGGGAGAGACGATGTGGACTCACTCGCCGAGAGGCTAGGGCCAGACTGTCCGGCTACCGAAAGGAGCCACGACACTCCCTAAGGGAGCACGCCTTGGCCATAGAGACCCTGGTGGAGGCCGCCCATGACGACTCCGCCCGCATGCAACGGAACGAATATGCTCTAGAGCATTTTCAAAACACGCTAGGCAACGCCAACCTACAGAGGCACCTCCTGGCCATACAGCCGACCTCTCTGGAGGCAGCTGTAAAAGCAGGTAATGAGTACCTGCAGATACAGCCGGCCTACACGGGACCAAAGGTACGGACAGTAGAGATGGAGGAGGAGGAGTGCCAACAAGTCAAGACAAAAGAGACAACCCCTGGAATAGAGGCTCACCTAGAGACACTGGCCAAAGCTCTCAGCAACCTCACACAGCAAGTGGCCGATCTCAAAGCAACCCAGCCAGACAGCGCACCCGCTCGACCACCCAAAAGAGTCATTAAATGCTGGAAGTGCCAGAAGCTGGGACACACCCAGAGGGAGTGTCGTCAAGATACATACCAGGGAAACGCAACCGGCCCGCAGCAGTAGGGAGACCTATTGGCTGCAGATGGGCCCCTAGAACCAAGAAGCCAGACAGGTCTGGAAGACAGACCCAAGATGGGTGGCAAGAGGTGAGGCGTCCGGCCTACACCCCATCCCCACCACAGCCGGTATCGGTTCTGACCCAGAACAGGTTTGCCAACCTGTCCACCTTAGAAGAAGACTCATCGGACGATGAGAGACCCCCGCCAGTCCCCACTGGAACGCACACCAAAAGGAAGAGGCCAGCCGAGCAGTGGCGAAGGCAGGTGCAGACCCCTGCCCAGCACAGGAGAGAGCCCCAAGTACCGCCTGGACTGCTAGCAGAGGATACTCCCTTCACGTCGTGCGTGAACCAGATGGAGAGACCACATAAGTCCAGCTATTATCTGCCGGGCAAGGTGGAAGGGAAGACCGTAACCTACCTGATAGACACAGGTTGCAACACCAACCTGCTATCGAAAAGCGTGTACGACAAACTGTCAGACAGCCGGAAAGCCACACTACAAGAGTACGACTCCCATGGTTTAATGGCAGATGGGACTAAACTCCCCTTCTACGGTAACTCAGTGTGTCAGGACGAGTACGGTCTGTAGCATATACAGAAACGTTCGTCGTCACGCAGATTAGTGAGGATGTCATCCTCGGGATGCCATTCTTGGCTAATCAGAAGTGCCGGATTGGCTTTGATCAACCAGTACTGGTCATGCAGGACCGAGAGCTGGTATGCACCGACCGTTATGGGAGGGCGCTGATCTCCAAGGTCCAGGTACTTCGGAAGACAGAGATCCCCCCACAGACAGAGGCTACCATACCGTGTCACCTTGCCGCACGGAGCTACTGTCCACAGGGCGTGATCCAGAGTTTACCAGGGAGCCTGCCTTTGGCTACAAGCGTAAACTCGCCGGATGAACAAGGACGGGTGTTAGTCAGGTGCCTCAACCCTACCCCGAACGTGATAAGCCTGCCAGCCGGCGAGGTTATCGGAACGTTCACAGGGGTAGCGGCCGATGAGGTACAGCAGACTACCCCCGGGGTCCCAACCGGGTCGGATCCGACAGGTTCATCAGTACCTGACCACTTGGTGGAACTGTATGAGCAGGCGAGCAGAGGGTGCAGAGACGAGCAACAGATGGAACAGTTGAGGGGATTGCTTAGGAAGTACGAGGCCGTGTTTAGCAGACATAGCGGAGACATTGGCCGTACTGACCTTGTAGAGCATGCCATTCCAGTTGCCGAGGGCACCAGACCGGTTCGGTTGCCTCCACATAGGCTGGGACCTGAGAAAGAGGCTGAAGCTGAACGGCAAGTGAAAGACCTGCTAGAGAAGGGACTAATTGAACCCGCAGACGGGGCCTGGAGTTCCCCGGTGGTGCTAGTACGCAAGAAAGACAGCACGTGGCGATTCTGCATCGACTACCGGAGGCTAAATGATGTCACAAGGCAGGACGCCCATCCTATACCTAGGATAGACGAGTCCCTTGACGCCCTAGCTGGCAGCAAGTACTTTAGCACGTTGGACCTGACCAGTGGGTACTGGCAGGTGCCGTTGGATGCAGACGCCAGGGAGAAGTCGGCGTTCATCACCAGGAGTGGACTATGGCGTTGGAAGGTGCTGCCCTTCGGGCTGACCTCGGCCCCCGCCACGTTCCAGCGTTTGATGGAACGAGTGCTGCAAGGGCTGCACTGGAAGACGCTGTTGCTCTACCTGGATGATGTGATTGTGATCGCTCCCGACTTCGAGACACACCTGCAGAGGCTGGGAGAGGTGTTGAGTAGGCTGCAACAGGCCAACCTTAAGGTCAAGCCGTCCAAGTGCGAGCTACTACAGCAACGGGTCAAGTACCTGGGGCATGTAGTGAGTGCAGAGGGCGTCGCCACTGACCCGGAGAAGGTACAAGCCGTAGCCGAATGGGCACCTCCCTGAGATATCAAAGGACTGCAAGCCTTCCTCGGTACAGCAGGGTACTACAGGCAGTATCTGCCTGGGTACGCCACCACTGCTAAGCCCTTGACTGTCCTGACCAGCAAGGACACCTTCTGGAAATGGGGAGAGGAAGAGCAAGCGGCCTTTGAGCGCCTGAAGCAGGGACTCGTGCAAGCACCAGTGCTAGGCTACCCCGACCCTGCCAAGACCTATATCCTGGACACGGACGCAAGCGCCGTTGGACTAGGGGCAGTGCTGTCGCAGGTACAGAACGGACAGGAAAGGGTCATTGCTTACTATAGCAAGACCTTAGCACCCGCCGAATGGAACTACTGTGTGACTCGGCGCGAGCTACTGGCTGTCGTAAAAGCAGTCAAACACTTTCGACCGTACCTCTATGGTCGGGAGTTCAAGCTTCGCACCGACCATGCATCCTTAAGGTGGTTGTGCCGGCGGAAGGAGCCGTCCAACCAGATTGCGAGGTGGCTGGAGATTCTCGCCGAGTTTGTATACAAACTCGAGCACAGGGCTGGCAAACAGCATGGGAATGCTGATGGTTTGAGCAGACGCGAACCATGTATGGACTGCCGTCAGTGCAGTACCATAGAGCAGCGTGATGGTGGGCCAACCCACGCTGAACTTGCCAGGGCCCCTGGACCGGAACTCCAGTCAGCGAGGCCTCCTATCTCAGAGGACATGCTACCAAGAAACCGGCAAGACGATCCTGTACCGTTGAGGAGCCTAGAAGCAAAGGCAGACACGCCAGAGCTGTGTGTGGTCACCAGTATGGAACTGGTTGAACAACAGCGTACCGGCCAGAACCCAGTGGCCAGAATGTACCAGGAGATCAGCGGTGACAGGCCAGTGACCAAGAGAGAGTTAGAAGAGGAAAGTAGAGAGCTACGGGCGCTCTACAGTCGCAGAGAGGCCATGGCGGTACAGCCAGACGGCACCCTGACCATGCAAATAGCCCCCAAGGGCCGGACCAGACTATGTATAGTCTGTCCGTCATCCCGACGCTGACAGGTGATATGGGAGACGCATGGGATGTCCCATGCTGGTGTGAACCGCACCAGAAACCGAATCCAACTCAACTGGTACTGGCCAGGGATGTCCGCTGAGGTACGAAGACTGGTCAAATCCTGCGAGGTCTGCCAAGTGGCCAAGAGAGGGGGAATACAGCCAGTCCAAGAGAGACAGAGATTGTTCGCCGGCAGGCCGTTCCAGAAGGTAGCTGTAGACCTGGTGGGACCTCTTCCCGAGACCAGGCGGGGGAATAAGTGGATCCTGGTGTTATCCGATCACTTTACACGATGGCACGATGCCATCGCTACCCCGGACGCCACCGCCCCTACGGTCGCCACGGCCCTGGATGAACGGGTGTTCTGCTACTGGGGATTACCAGAGGAGCTCCACACGGACCAGGGAGCGCAGTTTGAGTCACGACTCATGGCTGAACTCTGCGTCCTGTGGAACGTCGATAAAACACGCACCACACCCTACCACCCACAGGGTAACGGGGTAGTAGAGAGACAGAACCGGACCTTGGGTGACTCTCTACGGACACTCCTGCTCAGACGCGGACAAGAAGAGTGGGACTTACTGCTGCCTCAGATAATGAGAGCGTTTCGCGGCACCCCACACTCCGCGACGGGAGAAACTCCGAACTACCTCATGATAGGCCGGGAAGTCAGATTGCCCGACCAGCTGGATGGTAGGCCCGCAGACACAGATAAACAGCTATTGACCGAATACGCTCTCCAGATGCAAGAGGACCTGAAGGCAGCTCACGACCTGCTCCGAGAGCAACAAATAGAGGTCAGGCAAGACGATACGGAAGAGCCATTGCTCTACGTCCCCGATGACCTGGTAGTACTGGAGAACAAGAGGAGGGTGAAAGGCAGTAACCCCAAGTTGCAACCCAGCTTTGTTGGGCCATATCGAGTGGTGGAGGCCTATCCCAACCATACTTATCGGATAGAGAAGGACGGACAGACGTCCATACAAAACGAGCGGCGCCTGTAGGAATACCGACCCTGCCACGAGCCCGCAGGGAGGGCACCCACCAATAAAGAAGCCGCCCTACGCCCCAACATGAAGGGTGCAGCTAGACGAAGAGGTCGCCCCCCTGCGGCCGGTATAAGACAACCCCCAGACCCTGGTGCCCAGCCACCAGAAATCAGGAAGACGCCAGAGACCAGAGAAACCGCCCAAACAAACCTACCAGCACTAGAGCACCAGCTAAATCAGTTACCGACTCTCATAGAACAGGCGGCTAGACAAACCGGGCCCCAACAACCCACAGACAGAGGTTGGGAGTCAATACCCCCCAACGACACAAGGCCAAGTCGGCGCGAACAATGGGAGAGAGATAGGGAGTGGCCAGAGTTACCAGATAATGGTGCACTTGGTCCACCTCCCCCTCAAACCCCCACTGCAGTAGGAGATGCTGCCGACAGTCCAGGACCAGAGCCAATGGCAGACGATGCCACAGAGAGTCACCAAGCAATAGAAGAAGAGCTAAACATCGGTAAAAACCCAACAGAGACAGGCAGGCCCAAGAGAAACACCAAGCCGCCGTCGAAATTGGCTGACTACCAATGCTATCAGATGGCCAACGAGGAGCCAAACCGACGAGACAACCCATTACTATCACCTACGGTAATGGAACAATGCCTAACACTTTCAGAGCATAATAACATCCCAAAAAATACGTTATTGGAATTGAAATGATGTTCTGAAGGTAAGGCATTGCCAACGTCGCTAGAAAATGCAAAGGAATATTGGAAAAAATTAGCCACACAACAAGGAGATGAATTAAATAATAAACTCACCTCTCACGACGATGCCAAGGCCTACGACGACGAACAGATACCAAGGGGAAACAACACTCAGTATAATTCTATTACTAGAGTGCCGGTGGATGGTTCTATGTACAATAGACCACTTGTAACGCAAAGCCCCGCAGCTAAATATTCAAGCGATGACGTAGAGAGAACAACCACGTGGGCTGATGACGTCGGAGAGAAGAGTGCAAAACCATCCAATCAACGAGGTGCTGGCATCACACAGCGGCAAACTTGTTCTCAACAGAGCAAGGAGCTGTCACTTGGCAGCAAGATCTCAAGCAGCACACACGAACTAACACTACTCTCTACAGAAGAACTGATTATTATCGCAACGACAGCTGTAGAAAAAATGAAGCAACGAAAGCAAGGTAAATTAGACGTATCATTAGAGGAGGATGCCGCCATTGCAGAACAAATAGTCGGCGAGGAATACCTGATGAAAGTGGCAAGCGAATTAGAGAAGAGACAACCTCCATGCACCAACCGTGTTGCTACCAAAGAAGAAATGCACACTAAAAGGCAGACGCAGCTAGGACGAGAAGTAGTGCAGGTAAATAAAATCGCTGTTGCCGAAGAGCCAGAAGAGGTTAAACAACCGAGCGAAAGTACGGCACCCCGTACTACGTGGTTGTCAACCAAGACACTCACAGCTCTCAAGAACATGATGACGAGGGTAGAAGGTGCTGAGGACGAATGGCGGTGTGACATGTGCAACTACACCAACGCCCGCAAGCGGGTAGTGTATCACACGCATCAACATTTCGTGTGTTATTTTTGCACTTGTGGCAAAAAGTCAGCATCTAGGGATGCGTTGCGCAAACAGATAACCAAGCAAAATAAATCAACAGCTCACGGAGGACCTCTAGCACCCCTGTATGAGGTGGATGCTGATTCCTATTTGGAATTTGCCCGTTTTATGACGTGGCCCCAGCCGCCCCCCTTCGGGCGGCCACTACCAGTATCAGAGCAGAAGACGAATCCAACACCCGCACACAAACGAGCCACCTCAATACAAGATAGATTAGGGGCACCGACGCAGGCAAGTAGCCCCATCAAAAAACTACCCAGAGAAGTATCGC
The DNA here is from genome assembly GCA_945261195.1 of Cryptosula pallasiana. Taxonomy (NCBI): domain Eukaryota; kingdom Metazoa; phylum Bryozoa; class Gymnolaemata; order Cheilostomatida; family Cryptosulidae; genus Cryptosula; species Cryptosula pallasiana. The sequence goes on from OX183139.1 coordinate 5,087,187, forward strand.
CCTACTATAAACCAAGGAAAGTGGAGACCACAGCAGAGCAGATACGACGTACCGTAATGCTCAGCAAACAGCTGGACAAACAGACGGATAAACGTCGAGAGACACACAGACGGACCGAATCAACTGCCTCTGCCCACCGACGGCACAGGGACGTGACGCCAGTCACGCTACGCTCCACGGTGGAGTATGCCGCCCCTAGACAGAAAGAGGATCTATACCGGCTGGAACAAAGAGAGAGAGGAAGGCGGTTGGAGAGGAAGAGGGCAGAGCTCAACAAGCTAACCGAGGAAGCATATAGGCTGCTACGCCAGGCTCAGGGAGTAAAAGAAGAGATTAGAGACCTGGAAAGCCACGTTAACAAATAAATAGCGAACCTTGTGACAACCAGTCACTGGACTCATGTACAGTACTTACCTTATTTATCTACTTACCCTTGTATATTATCCTGTGTGCTACCTATCATGTCTAAACGAGATTGCTGCAATCATTACCGTTCTATGTACGTTTGCCAACAAATGTATAGTATATTTTTTATTATTATTATTATATATACACATTTTTTACCCATGTACATCCTTCTGTCTCCCTGTACTGTCACATTGGTCCCCTACGTCGACCAATGGAGGGGGCTGTGTACAGGAAGAACTGCGACCCACCTGCAACATAAACCAAGGACAGTGGCAACTCTGCGTATTACATTTATTTTAGTCTAGCGATTCTATCTAGTACATTTATTTTATCACGTGCATCGCTGTGTATAACCTCGACGCCATTTTATTTTAACACACACTCTTATTTTTATCACGAGGCTGTATTTTGGCACCGCCTCTTGGGTATATAAGTACATTTTTGTCTCCACACAAATCAGTATCCACACGGAGACTCACTGTTTTTGTTCTATTCAAGAATACAAGCAGCATTACTCTTTCAAGCTTTATATTTGATTCACTTTGGAGAGACGACTATACTACTGCTCTATAAGATAACCGCTCCGACGGCTTCCAAGCCTGAATAGCAATTGGTGTTATCCGACGACAGTAGCCGACGACAGCTCTGCTAGACAAACAGCAGCTTCTAGCGCTCTTCCCCCAGCTGAGATGCTGACGGGTAGAGGCCAGTAAGCCTATCTGAACAACAGACTGTCGAGACAGACGATTAGCTCGCTTGCCTAGAGGTAGTGCAGGTAGCTACCGATATAACTAGTAAACAGTTATATAAAATTCCTGCACAATACTTACTAAAATTATAATTATTATTATTAAATTTACTGCTACTACTATCTATTATAATAGCTGTTATTTTTTATTTTACTATTAATAACAATTGTAACTGATAACTATTATTGTTGATGACAATAATTATTATTATCATTATTATTACAATAAATAAATAAAAGTTATACACTATCTATTAATTAATTAATTATTATTATTGCCAATAAATATTATTTATTTATTAATAATACTTATACATACTAATAGTTCTAACTTATTATTAGTACTAAATGAGTTGTTAAAGAACAATGATTATTATTACTTATTATTACTGGCCAACTACTACTTATTATTCACCTGCGGAAGGATTGATAACTTCATTTTTTTTTAAATCTATTTATTTAGTCATTTCATCGATGTGACCCACAATTGATGTTAAATTTTATATTGCAGGTCATTTAAAGGTTTATTTGTTTTAAAAGATGAATAATTAAGACTATCAGCTAGAGACAAGTTGTTGAACTCCCTTACCAATTTATGCCATGTCTTTTCTTACCAAAGTAGCTGCTCGGCGTTTGGCATCACTGGTGAGTTTATGGAGTTTTCTGCAGCCTTAGTGCGGAACAGTTTGTCATGGCAAACTTTTTATGAGCAAAGAGCATGAAATAAGTCAAAAATCTAGTTTTTGCTGTGGGTTCTTCACTTTATGTTTTGGCGGTGCATAGCTTTATGTATAACCTGCCTTAACCGACAACTTGTATTTTAGTCAGTTGTACTTGAGCGACAAAAGTGGCAGTATCAAACTCTAGCATGCTCTGTTGCCAATCTTCACCGCTCCCACAAGGAAACATTCAGAGTAGGTATTTTATTTAATACTTTCACTGTCTGTCTTGTTTTTTACCCTCAGTCTGTCTTTCTCTTGCCTCATCTTATCAGCTTTCTATATTTTTAGTTTGTTGAGATGCAGCAATTCTTAAACAAAACACCACAAACCATCCCTTCCAATGACAATCTCGTATTCGGGAAAGTGATGACAGAACACATGTTGGAGATACATTGGACTCAAGAGAGAGGTTGGGCCGCACCAATTATAGATGCCTACCACCCTCTCATGTTAGACCCAGCGGCTAAATGTCTTCACTACTCTATTGAGGTACGCTCTCCTACTGGTGTAATAACGTAAAACGTCCTATATCTAAATCGGCCATCTTGCTATATTTTGAAAAGATAGGTAAATACTACAAGTTGAAGCTTCCATATGAATCATTCCTTGGAAACTTCCATGAGGAAGTGCAGTGCAGGCTGATTTAATAATCACGGGTTATTTATTTGTATAGGGAATGAGAGTATTTTAAGTGCAGCCATTGTCTGCTTTTATTCACTATTCCAAATTGATTCTAGAATTATCCGTTTAACCTGGCTTTCCACGAGTGTCAAATTTACAGGATTTTTTTTATTTATTTTGTGAATGTTCTCTGGTTTTCTTTGTTAAAATGAAGAGATTTGTGCTTGAACAGTTGTTTGAAGGGATGAAAGCATATTTTGGAGACGATGGAAAGATTAGGTTATTTAGACCATCAGAGAATTTCAATCGAATGAACAATTCAGCAAAAAGAATATGTCTGCCTACGTTTGACTCGGAAGAGATGAGACTTTGTTTGCACAAGTTTGTGGAGATTGAGAAAGACTGGGTACCACAGGCAGAAGGTTGTTCTCTCTATCTAAGACCTACGATGATAGGTACAGAGGTGGGTACATGCTTTGACTTTGTCTTGTCATGTTACCTGTGTCTTTTGTAACTGTTTGTGTCAATGGTCACGCATCACTGGTTACGCATCATTAATGTTGCCAAAAACGTGCGTTGGAATAGAAGCATCGATGGATTGAGTGATTTATAGATATGAGCGGTTAAGTAAGCTTAGAAGCTTGTATGTGGATGTATACTTTAGACTGCGCTGGCAATTGATTCTAGTATTGTGTTACCTCATGTGTAAACAGGAGCAGTTATGCACGAGTGGTTAGGGTGTTAGTTTTGTGTGCAGGAAGTGCCGGGTTCAAATCTTTCAAAAATATTTTTCAGTCAATGAGACATTTGAATGAAAAGATTTTTCATGAATAAAAACCTGATGGAAACTTTGATGTTACATGCGCGAGTTCACATACATAGTTTTGTACCATCTGTTAGCAATAACCAAAAGTCTGCTGTTAGTACTTGTGTACTAGTAGTAGTACTGGTAGTCACGGTCATACTAGCCACTTTCTCTATTACAGCCAACTCTTGGAGTTTCCCACTCTTCGCAAGCCTTGCTCTATGTAATTGCCTCCCCTGTTGGGTCTTTCTTCCCTATTGGTATGAAGCCTGTGTCACTGCTGGCTGACCCACAGTTTGTTCGAGCTTGGCCTGGAGGTGGTGGCAACGCTAAACTGGGATCGTAAGTAATACATATTAGCTAGCAACTAGTTGTGTGGAGTTGTGAGTGAATAATAAATGGGAAATATTGTGTGCTTGGTGTTCACACGGTGACCAGTCACTACCCAAAAAATGAATCACCTTAAAAAAACATGGAAAGCGATCAGCAAAGGAACAGAAGTTGTTACGCATATAGAATAATTTATTTGTGATAATTATTTAGTTATGTATTTATACGAGAGTTATAATCGGAATTTTGTTTTCATAATCAGGAACTGTGAAATTTTGTAACATTGTAGCTTGTAGTGGTAGACAGGCTGGTGGCTAGAGAGCCACTTGTAGTGGTAGACAGGTTGGTGGCTAGAGAGCCACTTCTGCCATATTAAATGCAGTCACCATCATTTGTCAAAATAAATTATTTATGACAAATCGGAAGGCTTTGAATTTTAGTTTTGTTTTTAATATGTGCGTGTATGTATTGTATACCATATGTTGGCCATCTGCTTGCGAAGGATGACATTATGTTTATTGGGACTGTCATTGTATACAGAAACTACGGCCCTACTTTGTTGGTGAATCAACTGGCTCAGCAGAAGGGATGCCAGCAGGTACTGTGGTTGTTTGGTGAAGATCATACCATCACAGAAGCTGGTACCATGAACGTCTTTGTGCACCTCAAAAACTCAGAAGGAGGTTGGTTTGTCCCTTGCATTGAGAGCGATACAATTTTTTAGCTGTATTATATTAGCTTATTTTTTCACTCGCAGCCATTTTTTATTTACAGTGTTATTGTATCTGTTCGTGATTGAAAACTTGCAAAAAACAAGTTGTTTGGAGTTGTCTTCTCACAGCTTCATATGCTGACTTCACACCAAGTATGCTTCTCTCTTTGTAGAAAATGAACTTATCACTGCTCCACTCTCCGAGGGAGTTATCCTTCCTGGGGTTGTGCGAAGAAGTGTTCTTGACCTCACCAGGGCCTGGGGAGACATTAAGGTCAGCGAGCGTAGCATCAACATGGAGGAGTTGTTAACAGCGCACAAGGAAGGCAGGGTAAGCTAACGGCTACAGCGCACAGTCTTTTCTACTCCACGGCATTTGAGTTGCAGCACTTGACTCTTTTGTCTAAACAGCTTTTGAAAAATACTTATTCTGTTACTGAAATGAAAGCCTGTGCGGTTTGTCATGTGACCACGTTATGGTTGTACGCAGCTACTCGAGATGTTCGGTACCGGTACAGCGTGTGTCGTCTGTCCTGTGGAGAGAATACACTACAACAGCGAAGACATCATACTACCAACCATGCATACCGCTAATCCTTTATATTCTCGACTGTATAACGAGCTCAATGACATCTTTGTAAGTATATTTGTCTGCTGTGTGATTGGTGGAATGTAACAGTTCTCAATTTGATTTTTCATCCGATACAAATTGTTGCTTTTCAAAATAATCCCTCCATTGTTCCATTCAATATTATATTCCAGTACGGACGAAAATCAAGTCCTTGGACAGAGGTGGTATGTGATGCATAGACATAGAGAGTAGGTCTGACTGGCAAGGAATCTCAAAGTATTCATTAGCATCTACATAAGTGTGATAATGTCTACTCAAAGTAATATCTAGGTCTATTTTAGACATCGTAATGCCAATATCTACTGCACAAAAAAGCCAAAATCTCTTACTAATAGCTATTTATTTAGATTTTTACTCATAATATTTTATTTGGTCATTTGCTCCACGTCGTATTTATTTATTTCGTGCTCTATATGTTTTGTGATGCTTCTGTTGTATTCTATTTGCATTAAATGAATCTCATCTGCTAATATTGCCTCTAGTAACGAAATATCTCTACCTGACATTGTGCATATTATTTTAGCGTATCGACTGGTCTTTGGTCAAGCTATTACTACATTGTGTAATTGTCTGTTTTTTGGATTGTTTTACTTTATTTTGTTTTATGCAGTGGTTTTACCTTTGATTTCTTGCCCTTTTATGAATAAAATCCAAGCAAGGCTTATAGAAAAGATTTATTAATTTAACATTTTTAAAATAAATTTCTCGCGATATGCGAAAGGTTGCGGCGATGCATGCAGTTCCATCATTTATATCGCTTTGGTCGTGTCATCACGAGTCAGTATCTTTCTCTATGTTAACAACGCTGACAGCGTCAACATCTTTTTTCGCCAGGCAGCAGGAGAGTATTATACACAGCAGCTGTAACAGATTAGATTTTTCAAGCCAAATAATGTATTATATAATTGCTGAGTGCGGATATTTAGGAGTTATCTTACCTCAACTCCAACAGCTGAGCACCCGATAGCAATAAATATTTCGCTGTTATTGATTATAGCATCCTTAACCTCTTCATAACAACCCTAAATAAAATACAAAATTGCTATTAGACATCATTGCATGTGTTTAAAGCTAGTAAGAGAAAATAAAATATATATTCTTGGCATCATGCCAGCAGCAATGTTCTTACAACGATAGTATCATTCGCAGTAGTAAATATGCATTGCGGATTCACGAGAGAGAATTTGGGCTGCGAGAGTTTTTTCATGTCAGCAATGAGAGGCTTGTATCCACCGGTGACCTCACAGCAGGTGGGCGGTACTGTCATGTTCATCTCCACCCCATCTACCTCGATAGATCGGTACGAATCCCAGTACAATGGTTGTGAGATATAATCCGTACCATTGATTCTCCCACAGCATTGGAACTAAAGCAAAGTATCCACATTGATAAACACATCAATGCTATTTGGTAAAAACAACAGCAAACTATGTCTATGCTCAACGCACCTGCAGCTGTACAACATCCCAGGCCAAAGTGATAGGGTCACCACCTGAAGAGTATTGGATCATTTGGCCTCCTATGCTGGTAAAACGGCCATTATATCGGTCTCGCAGTGAAGCGTCCAGATATTCGCTCAATTTCCTCTCGGCTTTATCAAGGAAAAGCCACGCGACAGTCACACCAGCGAGCTCTAATAGTAGTAACATCAACACTACTGTTGAATACTGAAAACACAAATAAAAGCTACTTTATTATCCAGAACTTCCAATTTTTTGATAAACCGTGTAACTGATGCGAAACTAAATTGGCTTACAATTTTTAGAAAAATTTTTCCTAAAGTTGATTTGTTTTTTATTGTTCCGAAACCTCCTAAAAATCCGAGTATGAAAATGAAAGCTCCAGCGATGATGAGGACAGTAACAGCGTTGTCTAACAGAGAAGGAAGGTCGGAGTCATTAAAGTCAGCGCCGCTGACGTCTCTTGTCAAGTCTAGCAAATGATTCTTGTCCACTTTTATCCATATTCCGACGGCGAGAGCAGCGGAGCCAATCACCTACAACGAGATAAATTGTAGCAAATTATAAGGTAGTGAAATATCCGATTGGACAAAATGGTGCAGTTAAATAAACAGACAAATTTGAACTTCGAGCTGTATTCATCGTTGAATCTATACCAGTCCCGATGTTAAAAAACTGTGGTTATGTCGGCTTGGAATAGTTTTAATTAATTTTCACTCACTTCCACTAAATTAAAAACATATAAATGGACGCTCTTAATTAAAACTAGCGGATATTACAAAGAATGTCTACAGGAATGAATGGAAACAGACTTGATGCAAATCTGAACTATTTGTCAATGAAAAATATTTCGACGTTCATGTTAGGAAAACTTGGAAATTCATTCCTTCATTATATAAAATACCATCAAACATTTTCAAAATTTCATCTATACCTGCAATGTTATCTTGAAGAAAAAGGGGGATATATTGAACCTGTTACTTCGGATAATCACCACAGATTTTGAGGGTATCGGAGGGTTTGGTGTAGACTCCAAGTTAGCAATCTCTTCGCTTATTGGTTCAGAAAGCTAACTGCTGAGGTAAATGCAAAACACTCATGGGATGCGGTACAAACATTACCGTCGGATAATCTCAAGCTATATGTAGAAGGATAATGCGAACACATTGTCCGCCCTGAGCCATCTGAAAGTCTAGTTTTACTTAACAGAAAAATAATAGCAAAGTTTGGAGGAACTTTTAGGGAGATTCAAAATTCAGGAGCTTTTAGGGAGTTAGGCAATTTCTCAGGAATAGGAAAAATTAGTACTTAAAAACAGGTGGGTTCCTGACAATTCAGGCGATGTGGCGGGTATGTTTTTATCAAAACCGACAACTCCTAGGAGGAATTTTCAAATTATATTTTATATGCTGCCAGGAACAAAAGTCAACACTTACAGGAACAATGGTCAAATTTGGTTCTATGTAACATAGTCGACATTCATTTCAAATTTATTTGCACTCATTTTTGTCCACCTTCATTCCAATTCCCATATTATTTTACCTAAAAACTACTACTTCGCAGCAAGAAAGATATTTGTGTTTTAAAATAAATAATTTAACAAACATTCATGAAATATACAACAAAGTTCATTTTATTGACAAGTTTTTCTTTTTTTCCAGCAAATTGTTTGAATGATTTCAGCCTCATATCAGATGCTTGAAACTCTACAAAGTTGACCATTCGCTTTTTTTTAAAAAGTTTTTAGGGAAATGTGAACGATTCACTAGAATCTGTAACTATCACTAAGTCAACATTCATCATTCACAAAAATTGCTTCTGTTGATAAATACAAACAATTTACCAAACTTACAAAGAAGATGATGTTGATTATGAAAAGAAAACCTTTCATAAATCCCTCACACGCCATCTTTCCGTAAAATCATGAAAAGCAGCGTCACTGATACATTTTCTACATATATTTGCTGTCAGCCTAATCATAATAGCTTTTCAATGGTGTCCACACGCCAAGTAGGTATTGCTGACAATTCACCTATTGTATAGCTTTGATATTGATTTTGCTTGCTTCATTGTGTTTGAATGATCATACTTGATCACAGTCCTTTGTATTAGGCAATTCTTAGAGGACAAATGTAATGGTCTTTCGTCAGGCCTAAATGCTCAACGCAAGAACTATTTACGTTCAGCGTTTGCGACCTGCTGAGTGGAGTAAATTATTGTTTTGGCAGCATAGATGGGTTTATTCATAGCCCTGTTACGATGTTGCAGCTTGTTTCTCGCTCAGATTTGTTAGAGTTGTGAGTGGATACAGTTAGAATGGTAATAATGTGGGTTTACCCAAACTGCCAAAAGCCAAGTGGAGGTATCAACTCGTAACTTGTGCACTCTGACTTCAAATGGCCGATTCCACCAGAAAATATTTTTTAATTTGACTCAGTTCGAGCTTTGTTGCACGAAATCAAACAAACTTATAGAAAATTTCTTATTTTAGTTAGAAATGCAAAGTTATCGAGAAGACGATTCCAAAAAGTTCTTAAAATTCAATACTTGGAACATGTCCAAAAACTGAGCACCTAATGATTTCTAACAGCTGACATCGTAATTTCAGCCTTTAATTGGTACTACAAACAATTTTTTCCACAGAGTTGATATACACGTACCTAGAGAATATAATATATAAGCACCTGAACCACATTAGCTGACTTCTATGTTTAAGCATTGCTCTGAATGGAAGGGCTAACGAAGTGAAAGGTGTTAAGAATACATTCTCTTTCAGCGCGGATGAAAAAATAACATCAAATACTGAAGAATACTTTCTCAACAAGTTCACAGTTGTAAGTTTATATAACTCTATGGATGAGGGAGGGAAGGCTAGTAAAGCTCTATATATGCTGATGTGGTTTATATGGCCGCTGACACCGTGTTCATCAAACGTCAGCAAAGCAGTGACATTGTTTTTCTTCACGTGCTTAGAAACTACATCCATAACATCAGAAGCATTCCATTCAGTAGCCATATCGTCAGGTAGTCTAACGGGATCGTCGTGTGTGTAGCAGTTGGTCTTATCCACTCCCAAAGTCTCACAGCTTTCATACAACTCATTTACTCGCATCGTTCCCTGGCCGTAAGCATTGCCAATAGAGAGACAGAGAATGTGCACCGTCACACCGGCTTCTATAAGGGCTGTTATCACTGGTCCAAAAAACATGCATTCATCATCCGGATGAGCTGTGACAACAAGTACCGACTTGTGTTCTTGTAACAAAAAGGTATTCCTACTATGTCCTCTCCATAGAGCTGCGACAAGCAATACACCTCCGCATAATAGCCACCAAATTACTTCCATTCCTGTTCACACGCCTACAAAATTGCAGTAATCATAAAAAGTGACAAAAATCTGACACAAACTTGGAGTTGTCTTCTTTTTTAAGAACAGAAAATCAAATAAAAACTTGTAAACAACTGAAAGTAGACAAAGGTTTGAACCAGAAAAAAGCGAATTGACGCCCGAAGCCACCGTCTGTTACTATGAAATTGTGTGAAGCTTGCAAATTGTTTAAAAACTTCATAAATTTTTTGCAATTTGGGATACAAAAGCTTATCCACCCTCAAAACAATCATCTCTAATTTATGTGTAAATTGTTTATTCTTTGAAGATAAAAATCTTATTATGACAAACGGAATACAGTAGAAACAAGAACTGCTCCATTTTAAATTTTTTGTTACATCATATTGTCTGGGGCAGTAAGTAACTGCATAATTTTGGACTTTGCGTTCATAAACACTGACACTTGGAATAGTATCAGTAACAAAATTCCTGATGTAGTTTGGTAGACTAATTAATATGTTTATTGATTATAACAACATTTCATCGTTTTTCTCAGAAGCCATTTCGTACTGGAAAAATCTTGCGAAACTAGACGGCAATATTAAAGATATGTAATTTGGTTTTCTTATATCAAATACAACATTAATTTCTAGACCGAATTGAAATATTTAAATAAAAAATAGCACCAAATCTCTATTAGAGGGAAAACTTGCAATTTAGCAGTTGTAGAAGCACTTTAATTTTTTATTTTTAGCTAGTAACAGTTATATGTTGTACTATGAAGGTAAAAAGTGGTTTTAGGAATTGTCTTTTCTAAAAGAATCGACTCCAATTATAAAATTGGTCGAGTTCTTTCAGAAAAATCATTGTTTTGTTTCATATATTCAGTCTCGGAAGTTTGACCCCTCTTATATCTGTACTCCTACCAGCACAGACCTCTTTGTGCGTTATGGTGAATTATTAGTAGAACCAGAAAGGAAACATCTGGAAGCAATTTTGTGGGTGTAAAACTTAATTCTTTGTGAACTTTACCATCTACTTCCCACTCTCTTTGACTAGAAGGAAGCAAATCAATGAGCTGATTGAGAGGCAAATTTTTTTGCGATTGGCCTTTACCAAAATAAGCATAAAACTGGGGGTTTGTCTGCTAGTTTACCGACAGCGTTTGCTGGCAGCAATACGAATGTCTTCAGCTAAAATTTTACACTGGTTGGCATATTGTAGCCGCTGGCATATGCACTTATGCTTGCGTTAATTTTAATTGGCTCCTGCAACAAGACAACGGGCCAATTTGTCGGAGCTCTTTGACATCGCCACAGAGCTCCAACATTGACCGGCAATGACTTTTTCATGTTTGACCATTTACACTGGGCGTCAAACATGATGATTCGGCAAAACTGCAGACAAAACGTCCAATGTAATCGGACCTCAATAGATATTTTACTTTCCATCTAGAAATGGACGCTTCATTATTTTAATTTATTTCAATATTTTGCACAAAAATTACATTTATTACGCATTTCAAATCAGAAACTATGATTTCAGGAAAATTTATTACAGTCACACTCTTGTTCAAAAATAGAAAATAGCAGTGCAGATGATTGTGCTGGAAAGGGATGTGTAAACTGTACTGTTACAGCACATGGGCATACGAAAAAAATATTTCAAAAGCTCAAAGGAGACTAATTAATAATTGTTTGCATTCGATTCATCATCACGTTTCTAGACTAGCTCCAAGACTAAAAGTTTTTAGTGCCATCTTCTTGATCTTGTAACATTCGAATTGATAAGATAATATTAGTTTAGCTTTCAATTTACATCATTTGCACTCATATGTGTGTGCGCTTATATAGAGGATACATGTAGTATATAAAGTCTTTTGGCTTTAGATCTTCAAAATTCGCTTCCAGTGAGTTTGCGGGCTTAAAACTTGGTGTGAGTGGCAGAATAGGACGGAAGAACGTTAAGAAAAAGTTATTTCTAAAGGACAACAATGGGTATTACTGCAAATAGTAGACTGATTGTCAAAAAGCGAGTTGGCAGCAAAGCTGTGTTGAGTGGCGACAACACAATTTCAGTTGCCAACAACTTTGACCAGATGGTAAATTACCTTACCTCAAGATCGACAAAGTGTTTATAGACAATCGTTGGCCTGTTTGGCGACAAATACTGACTTTAAAACTTTACAATAGAGAACAACTCACACTTTTCAGCCAGTTAAGCTCCTTTGCTTGATAAACCCACTAATGAGTGAATTTTTCCACCCTCCACTGAAAATGCTCATAAATGCTCGATGAGCATACTGCATACATACCAGTATTATTATAAAACGATAATTTATATAAAACAAATAATATAGATGTACATATATAAAAATATTATAATTGGCATTTTTCTTCTTCTAATAGAGCAGAAAACTCCAAGTTTCATGTTCAAAAAATGAATAAATGTTATTCATTGCTTAAAAGAAAGAAATGAAGATATCGTGCGCTAAAAATAACAATAATATTTCAAATGATATATTTCTTTTTATTTCAGATATATTTTATTTGCAGAAAATAAACGAAAATAATTGACAAGTATGCAGTATAATTTATGCTTTGTTGACCTTGAGTCGAGTATAGGCTCGTCGACGATATCGCCAAAACCGTTGACAAGCAATTCAATTTTTACACCTATCAGGCTCTCGCCGTGCTGGCATTAAAAAATCAGTCTGGCTACCATTACCGGTGTTAATATAAATGCATTCAAATCTATAACAACAAAAAAACTACATTGAGAGAGTACGGTGCTATTTGCTGTTTACAGACCATCATCAATGAGTACTACAAGAAAAACAAAAACCGAATGTAAGTAATTCTACTGCAACTACAGATATTACTATCTGTAGTGATTATATAGTAATAATAATAGACTATATAATCACTACTATTACTACAACTTCCATTTTCCTACCATTACCTTTATTTACGTTCAACTAACAAAACTTTTTATCATCAACATTGTCATGGGCAACTGGGCACACACAGTTGTTAATTGTATAATCATTTGCAGATAATCAGTTTTCAATAATGATGTTATTTTTGAAAACTAAATCATGTACAATTGAAATTATACAGCAACTAACAATTGTCTCATGTTGTGCAATTGGTGATATTTGGTGGGTTGGAGCGAAAAATTTCAACTGATATTAATTTAAACAATAAGAGAAAAATTACCTCAGTATTATCTTTCTGGTGATTTGCAAAAATATATAGTTAGGGCAGGTTACAGCATGCCGCTGTTTAAAATTGATCATTATTAGTTTTGTGACAACTGATGTCACGAATTTTTTGTGGCAAGAAGCTCTTGTGAAGTATTCCTTGTATTCCAATGAGTTTCTGCTCTTGTGATCATTGTGGTGTGTTCCCGATCTTTCATGAGATGATCACATACCTCATAAAGAGCGCACGGTTGTTCTTTGCTCGGGAAAATTCTTGTTAGTAGGCACAGGCGATGAGTTCTCCTCCTGCCTTCTAATGAACTCATGTGGAGCTGGTTCCTTACTTGTGTTACAGCATGGCGTTGTTTAGGAATAATTATTCATTTTGTTACTTCTGATGTCGTGAATTGTTCATGGCAAGAAGCTGACGTGAAATATTCCTTTCGTAGTTGCTAATGAGTTTGGCTCTCTCGTGCTTTCTGCTTTTGCGATCATTGTGGTGTGTTCCCTGTCTTTCTTGAGATGATCATATGCCTCAGAAAGTGCACGGTGTTGTTCTTCATCTTGGAGAATTCTTGCAATGATTTCTTTTCCTGTCTTCTAATTAACTCATGTAGAGCTGGTTTCTTACTTTTGTTACACTGTCAGTACGACCTTTCATGTTTCTTATAAAATGATTGACTTTATTTTGGTGTTTGTGTTATTTCCTGCATTGTCTTTCTTGTGGCCAGGACCAAAACTACATATGTATACTCGAAGATGGGCCTGCCTAGACTAGTGTGTGCCAGAAGCTTTGCCTCTTCTGGGACACAGTACATCATGTTTTATCTCTCCAAGTATCTTTTGGCCTTATTGCATTTCTCATTTATGTGCTGGTCAAGCATAAGGTCCGATTGTATGGCTACACCATGATACTTCATGTATCTGTCCAGGCAAGGCATGCATCGTGAAGTTTGAATTTAAAATCGGGAGTTTCATGCACCAACTTAATTGCCAGGCATAGCTTTTCATTGAACCGCAATTTCCATTCACTTGATCAAATCTATGTTGGTTTGAAACATTTTAGCATCTTCCGGGTGATCCACAATTTGGTATAGCAAGGCATCATCACCAAAGGCTTAAATCACAAGATAAACGTTGGGGCATGTCATTGATATAACAAAGATGGACTGAGTGCCAAACTTTGTGGGATACCAGAGGTGACTGGTTTGTCAGAGAATTTTCTCCTGCACCTGCAAGTATAACGAATTGTTGATTGCTGGTGGGAAGTCTCCAGTTTATGGGGTACTTGTGTTCTCCCGGTATTCTCTGCAGTTTTTGCAGCAATAGCAGGTGTGGGACCATGTCAAAAAGGAACTTTCTTGAAATCCATGACTGTAGCATGAGTCATGAGTGGTATATCCGCTGTCAGTAGCTTTTACTAAATCATGAGAAGTAGCACACAGGTGACTTTGGCAAGACAACCCTCTCCCAAATCCATGTTGCCTATGGTGAATAAGTACACCATCGGGTATTATGATCATCTCATAATAATAATTATTAGTAAATTAATTCATCAGTGTTGAGTGTGTGTGTACCAATTTCTATCACCAAGAAGAAGTGGAGAAGAAGAATGCTTTGATTGATAACAAAAGCTGAGCAGTTCAAGCCAGCTAAGAATATTGTTGTGGCTGACTACCTAGTAGTAGGCGTACTACTAGCTATTCTCAACCAACAACTGCCCGTATTTTTTTATTATTTATCATCAATAATTACTCCTGCTATGGATCATTTGAAACATACAGCATAAAACATAACAGCCTATCAACAAAATACTGGGCGTTATTGCGATAAATGGCACAAGCTGCTCAATAAACCTAAAAAAACTTCAAAAATTAAGTAACATAGGAAATAATAAATACCAGGACGGCCAATTGATTTGCGCAAATTCGTCTGTTTGGGTAAATGACTGTAATGGGTATAGCTAAAACATTAAACGTGGTGCCAGCGAATCGTTGCAAATCCATAGACTTAATTGATAATGTGGTATATCATGTTGAGTCTATTGAAATCATTTTTGTTTATGTATTAAGCTACGGTGACGCGCATCTGGTTAAAACAATTTCTACCAAAATAATCATAATAACCTGCTAAAAGAATTATTTATAATATTAAACAAAAAATGCCAGCTCTCATTGAGCGAAGAAAGATGACTAGATCTACATACCAGGCGCTAAAGCGTCATATCCTTCGAGATAGAGAAAAAAGAAAACAGGAGCATGTACGTATTGTGGGTGAAGTATAGTAACAGCAGCTGTTGCAAAAAAATGAGTCTAGCATCATCATCATGATGATGATCGATGATCATCATTATCGATCATCATTCATCAATCAATCAATAACCAATCATTATTATCAATAAATAATAATAGTAGTAGATTTTTTTAATTTAATAATTTTGTTTATTATTATTTTTTTTATATGAAATATAATGTATATATTTATTATTAATTAATTATCATTAATAATATATTATTATTTTTATTGATTACTACTATTATTTATTATTATTTATAATAATTATTTATATATATAATATAATATATCGTCATCATCATGATCATTTATTATGATTATTAATTTAGAAATAATCATTAATTACTAATACATTGAATCAAGAATATTATTATTAATAATAATAATAATGTAGCTTATCATCATTGGTTCAAACAAGTATTATTTATTGTAGAGGAATGCTACTACAAACAATTTGTAAACATGTGCTATGTGGAGAAAATTCCCTTACAATCAACCTACCATGTGTATAGTGTTTGCAATCATTATATATTTATTACTATCATGCATGACTAAATATCTTTTGTCTGTTGTTTTCACACTGGGCGTAACCTTTTCCTTGAGTATAAATACTGGCGCAGTATCTTTAGCAGCCAGAGTTGTTTTGACTGTGTTCAGGAGAATATTAAGTTCTTTGAACAAATACACTATTTAAACACTTCTCAACCTCACTCTCTCTCCCCCTCTCCCTTCCCTCCCTCCCACTTCCCCCCCCCCCCTTCCTTCCCTCCCCATCCCCCCCTACCCCATCCCTCCCTTTCTCCCCCCTCCCTCCCCTCTCCCCCTCCCTCCCCTCTCCCCCCTTGCTATTTCCCTCACTCGTAATGGTAGATAAAATATATTAGATCTTGATTATCATGGGAACTGTGATTAATTCACAAAATATTTGTGATGTAATTTAACGTTCACTTATCACAATACTGATGATATTCAAAATACAATGTCAGTGCAAGTAAATTTTGTAATCCGTAAATATTAGATGTAAAAAAATTACAGAAGCGAACAACTTTGTTTTGAGAAGAAAAGTAAAACCAAACCCCGATGTTAGAACTAAGTGATCCAGTAGATGCTTGTACAGTCGTTTTTAATTCTCTCAATGCAGTGAAAATAGATGTATATAATTTTGGCAAGCAGATTCGTACATGTACAGGCAGATATTTTCCTTGTTATGTCTATAGATCTTTAAATGTTGATGTAATATTTTCTTTTATTGTTATTACTATTATTGTAAGACGTTGAAGTGGTAAATTGTATTTTGGATAAAGGAAAAATACATTTTAAATTATAATCGTTAGTAAATATATAGATAATTTTTCTTGAAGAGTCGTAAAGTTATAATTTGTTTTTAATAACAGTATTGATCAGCTGTTTTAGCAATTGTTGGTTTTTTCTAATCAGGAAGCAGATCTGGCCATGGAAAGGCAGCGGAAAGAAGCTGAGCGAAGAAAGAGATTAGAAAATGAAAATAAAAACTCTTTGCAACAAACAAAAGATGAGCTAATTCGCCTCGACAAACAACTCGAAGAACATAAAAAAGTATTAAATAGTTACACTGTAATCTTGTGATGTCACTGGACCTTTCCTTGTGACTAGATGCGAAAACTTTTGTTTTATTTTCTGTAGGAAAAAAGCAAACTGTTTGCACAGTTGAAACGAATACTAGAGACGGAGAATACGAAGAAAGTGAATGAGAAGAAGCATGAAACGCAACTATATCCATCTGGTAATGCTAGCGGACACCATAACTCAACCATGCAATTTCTAAGTGGAAGTGGACACAGGGGTCGACCAGTTATGTTTAAACCATCACATCATCCCCCTGTACCTCAGGTACTACTAGCTACCCAATCAAAACCACAGAGCTATCAATCAAGGTTACAGAAATAACAAGTTGTGTGTCTGTTCATAGGCTGCCCCAGTGCACAGCTCTGCCTCCAATACCCCAGGAAAGAGACAGCGGAGCATCTCACCCAACCCTCCTATACCCAGTGTTCTCTCCTTCCATCCTGTGAGTATTTCTTACAACAACATCGCACCGTAGCGCGGCTCTAGTAGCCTATGCTAAGGTTACTTTATATCTTTTTTCTCGCATGCAGGGAAACCAGCCATCAGCTCTCTATAACAGTAACAAGTATGGAGGATCGGCGCAGGAAGGATATGTAGGGTACTCTCCACATAACCAGCAGAAGGGGCGGGACAGTCAGTCACACACTTCATTGGCTGACAGTTACTCTAGTTGTAAGTTGTTCTATGTGAAATTTCAGAGACAAATAGTCCATATCTTACTTGGTCTTGTGATGGTTTGGTCATTGTGATGGTTTGGTCCTTGTGATTATAGAATTATCTCCCCTCCCAAAACGCTAACCAGTTGATAGCGGCTGGCGTACCACAATATTTAGCCCCAGAATATTTATCGACTTTACCATAGATTTTTTTTGTCGCAAAACTGTGCACAGGCTATGTCTCCCCAATTCATTATCGTTTTTTATTATAAAATTACTGTTGAAAAGTTGTTCACGAGAGAATATTGTTGAACTGTTGCTAGGCAGTTTTATTATTAATTTAACTAATGATAAAAATTAATTTATTATTAATAACTTATTATTATTACTATAAAAACATTATTAATTATTACGAGAGTTATTAATTGATAATAATAATAATAAAATATTTACTATTATAGTAATAATATTAAATATTGATTTATTACTATTATTTTTGTTCTTCTTCAGCAGATAGCTTTTAAATTAAATCAAATTGTATGGTTCGATTAGAGCATACAGGATACTGATACTGATATTGAAATTTATTTGAATTATATTCCAATGACGATAAATAATACTGAGGATATCCGATTAGTAGGTTATAAAATAAATTATCACAGGCATACTGCTGTGCATTTGAGCCACCTGTTGCGACTAGTACATGACCTACGCAGAGGTTACCAGTCTGCACTAGGGTCATTAGCGCAGACCGGCATTTTTCTTGGATCGTAAAAGCGATTGTTCTACGACGCCATTTTCACTGGTATTGTGTACTATATAAATCATATATACGACAAACTCCGCTCTGCCACCAGCGGCCCATGTTATTTTTCACCTATAGTTAGCATTCTAGGAGGGGAGATAATTCTATAATTCTATGCTTGTGATGGTTTGGTTCTTTTTATGGTTTGGTCCTTGTGATAGTTTGGTCCTTGTGATGGTTTGGTCCTTGTGATTTCGATGACAAGAAATTGAAAATGTAAGTTAAATATTGTGTTTGTTAGCGCATCCCATAAACCAGATGTTACAACAGAATGTACAACACGCTCTTGTTGATGAGCAGACGAGAAGTCCGCAGCAGACGACTCCTCAGCGACTATCTATTAACCCTGCTAAAGGTAATGATGTCATATCCCCTCCCCTGCTTAACCAATTGTATGTCGCTTTTAATAGTACTGCGATAAAATTTATTTGTCTAAATAACTTGATTTTGCATATTTGAACAGCTTCATTGTCGCGATGTCTCGAATGTTTACAGGGAGTATTGTGACTGGCTATGCAATGCATCCAGGCAGCACCTCCCACCCCGGAAGTGGTCTACTCCCCCACCCCTCTGGTCCAGGGTCATCAAAGTTACAAGCTGCTAAACCGGTCTATCCACCTAGAGATGGTAGACAGTATTATCAGTAGTTACCTTCCCTTTCTCTTGTATTAGATATCGCGTTGTGTACATAGTGTATAGCATACACTGTATTGCCTTGTACGTTGTTTGTAGTTGATGAAAACGCCTGTTAGTGGTTATTGGATGCATTGCTATAATGTAATTGCTTTTTATATTGTTTTACATATTTCTATCTACTTATAGGTCTATCACAGACATTCTAGAATATTTTTGTTCAATAATTACATTTCTGTAATAAACATCAGTGTTTGATTCCACAACATAATTTTATTTTACTTTTGTATAGATGTTTATTTATGGTTTCGTAAATAGTAAAAAATCCACTCAAGAGTTCTGGTAGACTTTGAGTTGATGTCCCCCACCGTGGTAGTCTTTTATCTTCATGTACATATACTTGAAGATCAGTAGTAGATTGTCATATTGTCCGTCATACGGCTGAGCTAAGTAGATGCTGTGATATTCCCGCAGGAAGTAGTACAAAGCTTCTATAGTTGCCAGGCAACTGGGATCCCTCTTGGCACCATTTGGTCTCCAGAACTTAGTCTTATAACTGTGCATGGAGATCTTGGGCAACGCTAAAAATCAACAAACGCATTGCAAATGGCTAACAAACCACAGCTGTGTATAGCATTATGTACGGAGGTGGGCAATTACTAACCAGCGAGCTGTGGACAATTCACTATAGGGTGTATTTGATTCCATGTGCAGTCGATAAATATAACAGATCCAACTTTTCTAT
This sequence comes from Cryptosula pallasiana, assembly GCA_945261195.1. NCBI lineage: Eukaryota > Metazoa > Bryozoa > Gymnolaemata > Cheilostomatida > Cryptosulidae > Cryptosula > Cryptosula pallasiana. The sequence goes on from OX183139.1 coordinate 5,106,893, forward strand.
CTGCGATTTCGGCTGGAGAACTCTCCGCCCATTTCTCTACTGATATACTGTCTTTGGATGGAAACACAACAACGTCCTACAAGTATGTATAGGAACTATCAAATATTAGGATGAGATGTCTATGTAACCTGACAGCAGGTATATGTAAAGGTATAGACAAAAGTGTGTAATAAACATTTCAGGGTAAAAAATTATGTAAACAATGTCAATTATTTGAAGTAGTGAACAGACAACTCCAAATAAAATTCTACTAACCGTGTCTGGGTTATAGTTTGGTATATCAGGAAACGTATAAATATGGCAATGTTCTGGGGCTAATAATGCAGCATGTATTGCTGTGCTTTTGCTGTCCAGCTCCTGTTTATGTTTTACTATATCGATTCGTACTGGCAGCTAAAAAATAATCACTCTGATAAGATATTCTATAAAACCAATACCAAATGGCAACAAACTTGGATACACGGAGTTATCTACTCACCTTTACAGTAGGCATGACCTTCTCTAGCCCATTCATGTAGATTCTGCAAGAATAGCAAAAGTATCGTCTCCTGCGTCCGCAGCTTATACAGACCACCTTCTCATCCGCTAAATCCAGAGCTGACGACTCTGAAATCTTCAACTCAGAGAACACATTATCCTCCATCTTTCGTACCTACACAAAAATTACTACAAATGTAAGACAACCCATGCTGATCAATTTAGGAAACATCAGTCAAGTGGACATTGATGCAACAACTCCAAATGTCTAGTGCTTTTCTATTTGTGACTGTTTGTAGCTGACAAAAAACATTCTTGTGCTGGAGAAGGTTAAATCTGCAGAAGTATTTTACCTCACAAGTTCAACAGCTTACTTGAAATGCATTGCATTGATAAATTCAAACAACATAACAAGACCGGTAGTTACAATTGTTTTCTGGAGTTTAATTTCAATTCTAAACGTCAAATATTAAAATAACCAAAATTCTGGCAGTGTAATCTCAAAAAAAATAATAAGAACAATGTAGAATATAGTAATAGAATCACAATAAATTGTCTATTTAAACAGCTAAATGCATATAAAGGAAGACAAACAGCAATGAGTGTCTGTGCTAGGTCTGACCAATAAAATGACACCAGCCCAAATGGGTGAATGAAAGATGCACCTATCAAAAGTTAAACTGGAGAGAAAATATAAAAGCGTTAATCGATTAGTAAGAATGATGTAAAACTGGAATATTCTAGATGAAGCGTAGTTTGAGCGGGCGTGAGGCCAGGGCAAGGATGAGACTGTGTGTAACCACGGCGTTACTTTACGTTACTCTTTGTGCCACTCGCGGACTGCACCTGTAACAGGCAGGTACACATCGCTAGGGCCTTTACAGTAAACAATGTCACCAAACAAACCAAGACATATAGATAACATATTTTACAACTGATATCAATGGAACTAAGAAAGAAAACAAACCACCCGACTCGGCTCAGTATTTTTACCATTGCAGGACTTTTTTTCAGAAAAAATTGAGTACATGTACAATTACAAGGTTGAGAAAGCAAGTATTTGTAATTTTTAGCATTATTTTCATAGAATGTCATGAAGGCAAAAATAATAATTTTCAGGTTAAGACTAGTAACAATTGGAGAAATTTCTCATTAGAGAGACGGCCAATGTACCTTATCTATTATAATAGCTGCACTGATTTCTGACTTGCTGGTAGCAAATATAGTAACATGACAACCACTAAACAGCTCCTGAACCACCCCTTTGTGGGTGGAGAGTTTCGCCTTTGCCATTGGTTTCACGAGCTCACCCACCCTGCAGCATAGACCAATATAACATAAACGTCAGTGCATACACATGTATACAACATATCGTCATATCATAGACATAGAGTGTAGCCTTACCATATTATGTAGACAAACTTGACAGTAACATGGCTATCTATGACATCAGTGGTTCTATACAGGAAGTACAAAGGACTATCATCCTGAAGACAAGACTTCAATTCATCTATGCCACTGCCTTCCCCTTTAGCTACGCACTACAACACAACAGAAATTCATACAAACATGCAATCTGTCCTACACCTTCTAGTACAAGAGAAGTCATCGACAACCCACCGTCAAAGGTTTCTTCACATCGTTAGCTTCATATCCTACACACACCCATGTTACGGGCGATTCATCAGATCGGACTTGTGCAATAGCCTCAGTAACATCCTCTCCATGTTTAACCTCAGCTCCCCCGCTGCTGACGGGTATGATATGAGATTTAGACTTGGGTGGTTGCGTAGTGGGCACAGATGTAAAACCTCTTTTGCTTCTGGTCTCAGCCTCTGAATTCTCAAGCACCTTAGATTTCGTACCGCTAGTCTCCCTAATCTGTGAGTGCAAGAGAAATAAGTGATAAGAACCAGTTTTGGGTGTAATATCTGTTCCGTAGTTCATTCAACCGCTTGCCAAAGTTATCATCTAACAAGCAAAATATGGCTAATTTAAGAAGATAATGAAAAGCACACCCAGATTGGGGAAAAAAAAACACCTACCAACTTATTGATGTTGTCTATAGTAACATCGTCTATAAAACTTGTCTCCAATTGTGCGTGACTAGGAGAAAAAAATTCTCCATTCACCGCGCCAAACACGATCCCGTATCGGCCTTTTTTACTGAATGGAACCTTCTCGCCAATCCTATAACAGGAAGCAAGTACGGACCTAAAGACCTTGTTAGACAGAATAAAACTGGATTGGATCAAGAATTAATCTAGTCTCAACTCACCAGTGTATGAGAACAAACTTATGTGTGGTAGCAATGTCAAATTGCTCCTGCATTTTGACCAGCGCATACTGAACTTTTGCGTCTTCAAGTTGGGCTGCCAAGTTTTCAATTCCATGACCGGCATCTTGCAGTTTAATGACGTTAGGATTAGCTTCATAATGATCTACGAGCACGTAATCTTCAGCGCTGGAACTTTCTGATCGAAGCTTATTCATGGCATCAGTAAGTGAGCTGAGCTCGTGAGCTGTTACCGATGTACCCATTGTTTCAACACTATCTGCATATCAACAACATTGTCTTATGTCTTATGCCACACAAAGCACTGATCGATGAAGAGGACATATGCACCCCTGTTGGTTTTGTTTTGTTATGTCGGTTTTGTTTTTCACAGCCTCTTTGATTCAGGAAAGACAGTTTTTACTGCTAATGTCTAGCAACCGAAGGTTTGATAGCAACATTTTACGGTTGATGTAAAAAATTATCACTAAAATAAATAGAGATTTACGTGAATCTTGCAAGATTCCCAAAAACAAAAAACTTTTTTATTGAAGCAGTTTCACTTAGACTGGATACACAATGTATATAGTGTTATTGGTAGTTTTTTTCCAATCTAATCTGAACCACATTGTTGACTAGAACTTGTGAAAAACTAGAAAGTACAGGCAAATGTTTTGTTTCAAAATGATTCAAGTATGCACTTCATCATAACAATGTTGTGTTTAACTAGTATAATATTTTTTACAGTATAGCTTTTTAGCACGCGTGTTATGACAATATGGTTAGTCGACATTTTACATTGATTGCCAAACTAAATACTACTGACATGCTCACTAACTTCACATCCATGAGTAACTGATTCATAGCCATATGCATACATTAGATGAATCAAGCTGAGAATTGATTAGCCACTATTGATTAGTAATAAAGTATGAATGTTTAGTACAAAAACAAAAGAACAAACCAATAAAAAAACTATTTTCATCAACAAACGATATAATTACTCAGAACAAATTGAACAGTCGAAGTTTGAAAGCTCTTCTCAGATAATATCTATTGGGTTAGAAATACAGGATATTTAGGTTTGTTACTGTATAACTATCAGAAACTTGCGCATCACATAAAGCATGACACTGAGCAAGTTTCAAACTTTCAACTGCACCTGCGAAATATTACAATCTGGGTTACACCTGCTTAACAAGACACCCTAAAAGATGATGACTGTATCTCAGAATGGGTATCAAATAACCTGATTGGGTCGCTAAAAAGTGACAAAGTAGGGTGCTCGCTAAGTAAATATTTACTAACTACGTGTTTTGAGAGTCACAGCAGCAAGACTGGGCTGTATATAAAAACTAGCTGACTCAGACATCCTCAGAGGGGAGAATGCGATACCATTAAGTCAAAACCATGGATAGAGTATAACAGGATTATCAACTGCGAACATGTGTCAAATTTTCAATGCTAAATCTGTACCGGATATATACTGTAATCGCAACATACACGATGGAGTCATGACACGGGGCCGCTGTTCATGCACTAACTGGAAACATGTCGCATTTTCCGAGTGAATTAGCGTAATTGTTTTTTTTAACGATAAGACAACTCAATGCTGTCTTGGCGAGTTGCAACTTGCATACTGGACACTGTGTAAAATTCTACTACCATGGCTAGTGACCTTATAGACGTCACTGGTCATGGCAACTCCCACAAATGGCTACGTTCCAGTTGTGATTAAAGTTACATTACGAGGGCTCAGGTGGCTATCCTGTTATACTTCATCCCGGGTCAGAACATCCACCAAATTCTCTATGATGAGTAATCACACACTTGATTGAATGATAATTGTAATACCACCATCATCCATAGTAGTATTAGGTGCTGCCACAAGAAACACGCCCAACTATATTTATGCATCATTATATAGGTATAAAGATCCAGATATAAGGCAATAAAGAAACCAGCAAAATGTTTGGGACCCATGTTACTGTAAACAAAAACTAGCTTACATAGGCTAATAATAATTGAAAAAAAATCATTCGTTAATAATAAACCAATTTTGTGCAACCACATCAGTCTCAAGGAGGTGTTCACTTCAGAGAAACATACACATTACTTAATTATTTATATATTTAATACATTTTATTGTGAATTAATGATCAGTAACAATTATTAATAATAATTACTATAATTTGATAATAATATTACTTTACTATCAATAATAATTTTTATTATTATAACAATGATTATTATTATTGTAACAAATTATTTAAACAGCTATAATAATAATTATAATATTATCAAAAAATAAGTCAATTCCATCTCGACCAGTCGACACAATAATAAGACATGACGATGATGATGGTGGTGGTTTGGTTACAATTATAACAAACAACAATAATATTATTAATAAATAATTATAATAATAATGATGATGATTGATGATGATATACAAATAATTATAATTATTATAATAATAATAATTATTATAATTTTTTTATTATTTATTGTTACAACAATAATTTAATATTATTATCATTATTACTTATAATTATTATTATTGTTTTATAATTATTAATGAGTTAGTTGTTAGCTACTACTACTACTACTACTACTACTACTACTACTAACTAACCACTAACTTATCAGTTAGGTTAGTAGTAGTTAATTATTAATTATTATTATTAATAATAAGTAGTAGTAAGTAGTAGTGGGAGAAAAACTACTATAATAATAATTATTATTATAATTATTATAATAATAATTATAATAATAGTTATAATAATAATAAATAATAATTATTATAATAATTAATAGTTTATTAATTATAATTATTAATACGATAATAATAATAATAATAATCAATGATGATAATAATAATAACAAGTAAGTAGTAGTAGTAGTAGTTGTAGGATAAGTAGATCAAATAAGGCAATGAATGGACCGAATCCTCAATTGAAAAATACACTACAGATTCAACTTGATATTGGGCATGGCAAAGAAGAAATTTGATGTGGAAGTAACAGCAACCTTTCTTGTGGATCAATCAACTTCTACTGTTGATGATAGAGGAACAAGCGCCCGGAAAACCCACAGATCTACGGTACTTGTGCTAGATTGAGATCATAAAAGTCATAGAAGTAACGGTTGATTTGACGTAACAAAAGCTCTCAACAATCAAAGCGCATGTCTTGTCACATCTGTGAAAAGCGTAATCGCCTCAATAGAAGCAATATTACAAAATAAGTGCGAGTCACACATCCGTCACCACTGCATCCGGTTTTTCCAAAGAAAGCTGTGCATTTTTTCTTATTTATTTACTTGGCTGAGAATAAAAATTCGTTGTGGACATTTAATTTGACCCTCTAATAATTGAAGCACTGCGGATCGTAACTTAACTCTTCAATATTGTTTGAACCACTACTGTTTGTTATTTTCAACAAAACAGATTATTATTATCCCACTGACTGTGACTGGGTGAGTTAGTTGACTGCTAGTACTACTACTTTGTTAGTTAGTACTACTAGGTAGTAGTAGTACTAGCTAGTAGTAGGTAGTAGTAGAGTTACAGTAGTAGGTAGTGTTATTATTACTTACAACTTAATAATAATAATATTATCAATTATTATAAAAGTATTATTAAATTATTAATTATTATAATAATAATAATAATAATAACTTTTATTTAATCAATAATCTATTAATTATTATTATAATTATATATACATAATAATTAATAATAAATACTATTATTATTATTAATTATTACTACTGACAGTTAGTAGTAGTAATAATAATTTAATAATTATTACTACTCCTACTAACTAACTGTAATAATGTACAGGATTTTGGGTGTTTATGGTAGTTATACACCTGTACAACTTCCCACAATTACAATGCAATTCTGAGTGGCTTGTTCGGCCCTTTCTGTGAGTCAGTCGGTGCTATAAGGGTCGACTTGTCTATCCCGATATTTGTATAAGGCGAAATGCTTGACGCCGTACTTCGGCTCGCGAGAATATGCAGCAAAGGGCCGAAACGACCGATCACTTTTTACCAAGGTTTCTCCTACACAGATAGTCGGTTAGTGCAAGTTGTAGTCTGTTATTTGTGCTCCTGCTTGTGCTATCCTCCGTAGTCAGTGTAGTTGTAAGCAACTTCTGAGAGTCAGGGAAACTCTGATTTATTTAATCATGACCATTTAAATATAAGAGGCAAACAAAGAAATCGTAAGTCACGCCTTATTGATACCAAACAATATCGTACTACAATTTCGTGCGAACTGGATTGAATAAATAGTTAATAATTTTAAAACATATAATTGTTTCTCTTAAAAACATCAAGAATATATATATCGATAAAATATACTATGTGAATGTACATGGGGTTGCCTGGGTGACGATTGTCTGTAATGGCATCCCCTACACATTCCCCCCCCCATTGGCAATCCTGGGGCAAATAACACAACTGGGGGCGACATTTACATGCATAGAACAGTTAGTAATAGAACGTCCGATAATTGTCTATGGTAAGCACTTTTCTCGTCTTATTTTTTCTTTTAACTCTTCCGCTCTCTGCAAGCGGCGGTAAGCTTCTCGAGTAACTTGATACAGTTTTTCTTCGTATCTCTTTATCTTTCTATATCTCTCCTCACGTCTCTCTTCATCGACCCTATCTTAGTCTCTTTCTGGTATCTTCTTCGTCTCGTTCTGCCCAGCATCCTCCACAAGCGATTCATACTTGGTTACTCTCTCACTGGGTGCAACTATGTTTTCTTGCTCCAGCCGTCTTTCTTTCCTGTTCGCCTTGGCTGGCTTTAACAGGAAATGCTGTTGAGGGCTCGAGCTTTACCACTTTTTGTGGTGTTTCGTCCGGCCTTGGTCCTAGCCGTCTCTTGATGCCACTGTTACTAGGAGAATTGTCGGATTTGTCTTTGATAGGAATGGGGGTTCCGAATGTTGCAGGTTTGCTCCACTTCATATACTTGCAGAAATCTCCATATGAGGCGGCGTCTACTTCAAACAGGGGGCGAGAGTTTCCTCCGTGTGCGAGGTCTCCATTGTGCTGCCGAATTTGTTTGAGTATGGTGTCACGTGAACTACTTTTCTTGCTACATCTGCAGAAATAGAAAACGTAGTGTTGTCGGGTGTGGTATACGATGCGTTTTCTGGGTAGCCGTAGTCGACAGATGGTACATTCCCAGTCCTCTGTGGCCGCGATCTGTTTTGCTGCCTGTTTGATGGCTTGCCTAGTGGCGTCTGTCAACCATACCTCTGTTGGTTTGGTGGGAAGGGGAGCAACTATCTGTTCCTTCCTCACTCTACATCTTGCGGCTCCTGGCTCTGGTATTTCTATTCTGATAACTCTTGTAGGAGAGGTTGCAGTATTCATCTCGGTATCCTGCTTCGGCTCTGTCTTTCTACCTTTTGCTTTCCTAGTATTTCCTTTGCTATGTCGGCGTCTTCATCTACTGATAGATATCCATTATTCTTGGCAGCCATCTCTCTTTCGAATAATTTAATTGCCTTGATAATGTTCTGAAAGTCTGTTGTTGTGTGGTGTGGCGTTACTGGAGAAAGGGATCGTAAGTTATCCTCCTCGCGGTACTTGTTATTATGGGCGTCGTCATTGGTCAATATTTCTTCCCTTTCTATTGTTCTTGTGGCCCACGTGGTGTGACGTATCGGGTGGGGGGGGGCGTAGTTACGGTTATCTCTATGGCTAGAGTTTGCTTCTATGTTAATTTCGGAGGGAGTTGCCCTCTTGCTTGCGGTAGTAATTTTTATCGTCGGTGGCCCCCCTGTTTTGGTTACCCCACCGATATTATGCTGTTTTTCTGTCTGTGGTTGTATTCCCAGCAGATTTTGTGTTTCCTGTAGGTTTGTCCACGGTATATGTGTAGAAGTTTCTCCTCTTTCAGCTGGGGGTACTTTGGGGTTATTTCCTCTCTCTCTTGTATGATAACAGTGGTAGCCTGTGAACTTCACAGACTGCCTCCTATTTCTCTGTGGCCTTTTTTGGGTTGTACTGGCTTCTGTTCTAGTGGGTAGTGCTGGCCAACTCTCTTCATCTAGTTGACCTCTTTCTTCTGTAGCCTGTCTCTCTGTTACCTCTTCTCTTGGAGGGGTCGCTGGCTCTGGGGTGTCTGTCCTTTCTACAACTTCTTCCCCTATGTCTGGTGCATCTATGGGTTCGGCCTCTGGTAGCATCGCATCTAAGTGGTTGGGGGCTTCTAGTATTAGTACAGGCTCTAACCTGGGGGGTGGTAGGTCCCTTTGGAGTTGTCTCTCCTCCCGACTTTGTGTCCTCCTCCTGTATGCTCCTCGCATGTTCGGCCGGACAGCCTGTTCTCTACTGGTGGGTGCCCGACCAATGGGTCCTTGGCATGTCTTGTACAGTTTCAAACGTTGGCCGTTCAGTACAAATCCCTGGCCATCTTTTTCTAGCCTGTATGTGTGGTTGAGGTATGCGTGTGTGATCGTGTACGGACCCACATAGCTTGGTTGCAGTTTTGGGTTGCTACCTTCTGTTCTCCGTCTGTTCTCCATCACTACCAGATCCCCTTCTTCAAATGGGGTGGGGGAAGTTCCACCGTCTCTTCTTGCCGGATCTGCTGCTGCTGTTGCCGGACATACTCTTTGGTTATCTGCAGGTTCTCCTGGACCTGTACGGTGTGTTCTGTCAGTCCGTGGCTGTCCAGGGTAGGGGGGAGAACCTGTCAGTTGGTCTGGGAGTCGGACCTCTCTCCCCAGCATCATCATGTTTGGTGTCTCCCCTGTTGTGGAGTTGGGGGTACCTCTGCAAGCGCACATAATCTGTGGGAGTAGCTGGTCCCACTTGTCTTGTCCCTTTGTCAGTATGAGGGTTCTTAGAGCGTCACCAAGGGTTCTATTTTGGCGTTCTACCTTGCCATTCCCCTGTGGGTGGTACGGCGTCGTTCTTGTCTTTTGTACTCCCCACAGTGTACACAATTCCTCTAGCAGGGTGGATTCGAATTGTGCACCCTGGCTCGTGTGTATCTGTTCGGGCAGCCCCCAGTAACTAAATACTCGTTCGTCTAAGGTACTGGCTACGGTGGGTGCTGTTGAATCTGGTATTGCGATAGCATCCTGCCACCTTGTAAAGTGGTCTGTCGTTACTAAGATCCACCTGTTCCTTCTCTTGGTGAGTGGGAGGGGGTCCAGTGCTAGTTTCTGGAAGAGTCTTCCGGCGTAGAGTCTCCGTCCTTCTGGGGGGCTGGGTTTCTTGCTTTTCTTCGCCACCTGGCAGATCTCACAACTGTTTACCAGTGGGCGGGTCAGGGCCGACATGCCGGGCCAGTACCAATCTAACATTAGCCGTGCCCGCGTCCAGTGTATCCCGGCATGTGCCATCTGGTGTGTCTCCCACACAGTCTTCTGCCGCCATGATGGTGGGCAAATCGCACAGAACTTGGTTTGGCCATGCTGGTCGAATCTCATGACTAACACTTTGTCCGGCCGGATACTTAACATCTCTCATCTGTCATATAATATCCGGAGTTCGGAGCTGCTCTCCTCCAGTTCTCGACGGGTTAGGGTCCCCTGGTTCTGTATTTCTGCGTACATCCTTGCGACAGGGTTGCCTCCCTCTCTCTGTGCCTGAGCCAACTTTTTAGTATTGGTAGCGGGGCTGGCGATCATGAGATTGACTTGTCTGTTAGGTTGGTCTTGCCGCAGTTCCGTGTGGGTGGGGCCACCATCTCGTTGCTCTATCTAGTTGCATTGCTTGCAATTAGCACACTGGTCTTTCCTGCTAAGCCCATCTGCATTCCCGTGTTGTGGTCCGGCCCGGTCATGCAAACTAAACGTTATTTCTGCAAGATAACAAAAATGCAATTGATATCGATAATTTATGAATTATTGTTGATACGTCTTTTGAATGATTATTACGATCAATTGATAAAACATTACACTAATTGATGGAAAATTTGAAAATTAAACAAAGCAAATTTGATTATTATTGTTTATTATTATGATTAGCATCGAATTATTAATTATTCAAATAATAAATAACAATAACTATTATTATTGATAACGATAATTTAAATTGTCATTATTATTAAAGTTGATTAACAAAGTCAGTCAAGTGAAAAAAAGTTTGGAAGTATCCATATTATTCATAATATTGTACAGAAAAATGGCGCCGCTTCCTGTGGATATCTGTAATCATAGCAACAGTCCAGTAAATTGTGTACATGACCAACGTGTTGTACCACTTTCTTTGTGTAGGCAAATCTTATATCACTAAGGTTATTTTTATACCTGCTTGAGTCACTCTTTGTTAGCTACCCTTTCTTGTACATTTCATTAAGGCTAACTCCTACTCAAAGGATTCTTACATAACGCTTTGTATAAATGCAGCGGGCTGTGCCCTTCACTAATCGATGTTATCTTGGAAGCTCAGCTGGCTTTTTGTTCGTAAGAATAAAACCAGTATACACTCACGGAAGTTCATCTTGAATCTCTCACACACTTATACAGACTAGACAGCTCTACCACTCCAGAAGACGACTGCTTCAACGACCTATTGGTCTAGAAGCCCTGTGTTGTCTGTCGAGGAGTGGCAAACGAACCACAGGCCTGCCTGGCAGACGTTGCCTATCCAAGCCTACCTCAGCAGACAATGCTGAGGGATAGGTAGTGGTACCAACAGTCTGTCAGCAGGCTGGTCACAGCGAGTAGACAACTCTGCCTACCTAGGGGAGTGCAGGTACAGGTGCTACCGGGGTAACTAACAACATTACCATAAAATCCTGCACAGTTTTTTACCTTAATAGGGATCTAATTGTTAAGACTGAAGAAATGTACACTAGTGTTTATTGTTGACGATGAAGATTTAGTTTATAGTTGCATCGAGTAGTGTGTTCATTATTGACCACAATTAGGGGTCAGTGAGTTGAAAGCAGGTGTTAGATTCATCTGTTAAAAATTACTTTCGGCCCTCTAGCATTATTACCCAGTAGCGAGAAAGAGTGTGCAGTTGTTGGATTTGTATCATTGGCTGGTTAATGAAATAAACAATGCTGATTGGCTGATGAGTGCAAGTGTTTCGAACTAGTTAGTAAAACTTAGATTATTTGGGGGTCAAGGCTAGTGGGTGCAGGCAATAGTTACGCTATGAGAGCTGATGCTATGGTGAATTTTATTATTATGGTGATATGATAATGATATCATTTATTAATTGGCCATACAATACAAATCAGAGTTGTTGTTTGTGACATAGATATGAATTTTTCATTTCCTTTGTAGTTAACCAACTGAAAGTTTTTCATCAGTACCCTTCTAATTTGATGAATAATTGATAATTATTATTATTTTATTATTGGTAAATTAATTTTTACTATTATTTTTATATATTATTAATTATATGTATCATTTTGACTGTTACTTATTTTTTTTACAAAAAAATGCGGCTGTTGAATAACAACAAGCAATAAGTTATATGTCGTTAAATATTTTGAAAAATGCCATGTAATTTGTGTATTCTTTTTTTTGTTTTAGTTTTTTTATCCATCAATAACTCTTGCTATAATAATAATTAATAAAAATAATCACAAATTGAAATAAATAATAACTATTTTCGTCTCTTGAGTGTTGGTGATTAGTTCTGCATTGTATGTAATATAGTTGTAGCTTCTACAAGGACTATAGTCCACAAAATAAACCTGTAATGTTGCCTTGTGAAATAATGAAGATATAATATTGGAATTGTTGCCTCAGATATAACCACTGCATTTGAGAGTATAGAAAGATAGGGTGATTGTGTAGACCCAAAGTCAATAATTTAGTTTGTTTATTAATTCAGCAAGCCAACAGTTTGGTAAATGGGGTAATTGCAATTTAAATTGGGTATGCAGGACAAAAACTACTATGTCAAAAAAAACTTATGCTATGTGTAGAAGGATAATGTAAAAACAATCTCTACCCTGAGCCATCCGAAAGTCTACTCTTTGCTCAATAGAGAAATAATCGTTAATTTTTCAGAGTTTTTAGGGAGTTTAACAGTTTTAAGTAGTATAGAGAAAATTAGTTTTTGAAAATCGTGCGACTCCCTGAAAAATCAAGAGACATGATAGGTATGGTCCACAATTAGGAAACATTTCCCACTTTAAACTTAAAACACTCCAAAAACATACTAAGAATATTTTTAAATCCAAAAGTGTTTTTGCAACCTCTGATATGTTCCCACTTTATTCTCCCCTACTAATACAGGAGCTTTTCACTGCAGTGCGCTCAGATTTAGTGGCATTACATTATATAGCTTGGGTAATTTAACGCCACAAAATCTGAACACGTGGCAGTGAAAGGCTTTTGAACTATCCTCTTCCACATTTCCTTATGAACCAACTTGGGGATCAATATCACAATAGCATCAATATCACAATAACACTAGATTTCGCTTCAATATTGCCCAACTTTTACCATTACTTCTCAGTTATCTGTTCAATTTTGGTTTTGAACTGCCATATAACACCAAAATAGACCAATCGTTGGCGTAAGCTTTTTAACTATCAGACTAAAGAATTTTTCATTGCTTAAGATTGAAGATTGCGTTGTTGAGTTCGAAAATTCTAAAGACAGCCTCATGTGTAGGGAGCACCATTACCGTTGACATTTGTATTTATCATTATTATATCCATATTTATAGTGTCTTAAAATACGTTTTGGAGATTCCATACTGTTTATAATTAAATGAATTTTTGTTGGCCCTTGAACATTCGATTACGCAGGTTCCACTGTATTTTTGATAATGTAGTTAGAAAGAATCACAAATAGTTACACTTTGCTAACATGCAGTAGTTAAGTGTAAGTCAAACAATTCTGTGTTGGTTTATGATTCATGTGATTTTCTTCCATTATGCATTGTTCCATAACGTCGTTTTTGCTAGTTGACCGACTCAGTAGAGACTGCAATGTGCCAACACATGGCCTTGATGCTTCAAATTGAGTGGGGTGAGGAAGGGATAGATGCGAAAGGCAGAGCGGGGCTGGGGTGGAACGGGTGGTGGTATAGAGTATAGCTATGTAGAGAGTGAGAAGTAGAGCCTAGTAGCCATAAGGTGGGGGTGGGGGAAAGAGCGAAACGAGAGTAGAGTATTCTGGTAATGTATGCTGTTAGTAATTAATGAATAATAAAAAAAATACTAATATGTACCTCTACTCAACTGCTACTACTGCTTTTGCCTCTACTACTGCTACTACTACTAATACATTAGACACATCAAATGAACGAAACAACAAAGAAAACAAAAAAATTATTGATTAATGTCCTTATTTGGTGGTGAAAACAACAAAAAGAACAACTACCAATAATTTTTTCCTGCTCTTTGTTTAATTTAATTGTTGTGTCAAATATATATACGTGTATAAAATTTTTTTGATTGTAATGCCTGCATGTACAATATGAACCTATTGCATTCATCATCATTTTCATATTGTGCTGATTTAAAAAAGTGAAGCTTTTACGCTTGCTTGTGAGGGAAACGAATCTTGACACAATTAAATCATTACCAAAGAGTTATGTCAAACTTAGAAGCCAGATCTTGTAAATGAATAAGTAATTTTTTGTCGCCCTACAGGCCGCTGGTTGCCGGCCAACACTTGAGGCATTCTATCAACTGCAGGTCTAAGTTTTTCTCAATCAAACCTGTTTTGTCGCCGGTCAACCCAACATTGTCCTTGCGATTTTCCACAATCACTCCAATATTCATAAGGTTAGAGTGGTATCGGGCATCTTTCTCCCCAGAAAGTATGCCGAGAAATTTTTTTTATTATTTAGTGGCACTCAATCTGAAAGTACTAATAATTGATGATGCAAGTGTGATTGATTTTGTTACTGCTATGCTGAACAGTAATAGTAAATTATTACTAACGGTTTTACATTGTAGATTTTGTGTGAGAGCTGCGCCAACAAATACAGAAAATGGATCATGATCTGATTGATCGAGAAAACAGACAGCGTAGTGAAGTCTTAGCCAGCAAGATGGGCCGGTTGAAAGATGTAAGTCTTTTTGTTCTTCTCCCTGATTTAGGTTAATACAATACTAGTAGCTTTTGCGTGCTACTGCTAACATTTGTCTCGTTTTTTTGTAGATAGCTATAGATCTGCAAATGGAAACATTAGACCAAAATAATCACCTGAATGGGATGGTATGTTTTATTTGGTATAGAACACTATTCTATTGATACGCTACTTGCCTTGCTTATTTGCATCAATAACCCTTTTGATAGATGTGATAGCTTTTGACCACTCCTGTAACGCTGGCATGGCATTCTGGTCGCACCCCATCACCCTTCAGTTTGTTTTTACGTAAATGATACCAGTGCTCGTTTCGGTTAACGATAGCATAAGGCATTGATCATATTACTGCATGTGAATCAACTCTAGGGTAGTGGTTGATTGACAATGTTTCCATTCCTTCAATTTTTTTTTCTTAAAAACTTCACCCTTCAGTCATTACTTTTGGTATACTGTAAATCGTGTGCCGTGCCACCATTTCCGTTATTGCCTTCTGTTTGTTCTATCCGATCATATTTATAATTGGTGATTTTCATTACCTGATCGATGTAATCAGCACCACCAAGACCTTTTGACAGGATGTAATGTTATACTTTTAGGGCAATGACTTCGATTCGACAGAAGGTCTACTCTCTGGCAGTGTGAAGAGGATTGGTCACATGGTCTCAACAGGAAAAGGGAACAGAAAACTGATCTGTTACATGGTTTCACTGGCAGTTATCATGTTTTTTATTATATTTTTCATAGCTAAATTTTCCGGTAGTAAAACGTGAAATTTTTGGATTTTTACTGTAAAAAGTTATTTATTGTACATTTTATTTACATTATAATAAATGCTAAAGCTATCAGCTAGTCATAATACATGCGACATTGTGCTAAGGGCAGGCGTTTATGTTAGCTGTAGGCAAGTCTGAAGTTTCTCTCATGTTCTCTCTTTGTGATCTCAGCATATCGGCTCGCTTCTTCAGTCTTCCGTTGTAGCACAGCTAAAATATGTACATGGCGTTATGAAAGAAGGCTAAAATTTCGGCAGGTCTAATTCCAGGAGTATCATGAGACGTAAAATCATCGCTGCACCTTGAATTTTAATTCGTGTTACAATAGTAGGGACCTGGTAGGAGTTATCTCTCAAACAGTGGTGCAACAGGATATTCCAATTTTATTCCAGCCAGCAGTCATTTATTATGTAACTATTACGTGGAATTTACTATTGATTTTAATATAAAATTGAATTATCTTTATTCGTGCACAAGTTAGATATTAACTGTAGTTACTATGAATCGCATATTTTACTCAATGAACATTAAATAATTATAATAATAAAATAAACAATAAATACGACCAAGTGGAAGAGTAGTTACCATAATAATAAAAATAATGATACATTGTTCTGAAAGAGAAAAAATGGGGCAAAGTAAGTTGTAATCTATTAGTTACATACATACTGCATGCTGCATCAGTGGGTGATGGTCATAATTCACAATTAGTTCGGAAATAACAAAATAAGCGAAAAAAAGTCACGAGCATTAAATGGAGACGATGCGCTCTGCATCCAAACTATTTATTATAACCTAATACATAACTACTATGGTAGCGGGGAGCATTCTCATTAAATAATGTTGGCAAACTCAAACCCAAAATATGAAAGAGAAGCGCAGTCACGAGTATTTATGAGTATGCTAATTTTATTTTGATTCAAATTAACAATATTTTTATGACAAAAAACTGCAAGAAGTAATTCATTTTTGTCATAGATGTTTTAAAATAGATGATAATTAATCTAGTTGCGATTTTTAATTATAACCTATATGATTAGCAGACTACTTCCGGTCGCACCAGTTGAGGGGGATAACTGTAACAAGGTCCAAATTTTGAAATTAGTACGACTATTAAACTGGGAAACGGACCGCCAAAGACAACTGGAACAAAATAAACATCTGAAGATACAATATAGAAACAATAAGCATTATGCTAGAGCCAGTGGGAGAGATACTGACTGATCCGACTGCGGGCGTAAAGAATCTATAAGTTAATCGCTCGACCATCGTAATTTTGGTTCCGCTTAAAATATGAAAAATCTAGCTGATGTTTCACGCAACAAGACATGTAAAATAATTCATTAGAGTTGGGTAACTACTCCTAGTTATCTATCTAATGGTGCTGACCATTACAGGATATAATACTAAAGAACTTGCAATACCTCCGGGCTTACAAAAAGCATTCTAACGGCCTAGCACAGATAATGTGATGATATTCAGTCAATGAGCATCTATGTAAGCGATATATACACATATATACATATCTCATAAGATATATATATCTATAGAAAAGAGCAAGCACAAACCTGCATTCTGGTCGACCCATTGCAGCGACTCCATATGCGCATTCAGTATTTTAGAAATCTGCAGCATCTAAATTAGACAAGTAACGTGTTATCAGACTGCCAGCTATAAATCAACAACCATATATTACAAGCAGTTGTTGCCTATGGTAACAATGTCTTACAGGGTCAGTGCCATCCTGCGCTCCAGCACCCGTGTTTAGGTGGTCAATCACCTCCTTCAAATCTTCTGTCATCCGCTTTAACTGAGCATCAATGTTCTCCGCTATCTGATATCTAAAAGAGTAATTTGTGTTTAACGAGGGCAATTGTGACATCGTACCATACTCATTAGATATATAATATGGCACACAGTACTCGCTAGATATATAATATGACATACAGTACTCACTAGATATATAATATGACATACAGTACTCACTAGATATATAATATGACATACAATACACACTAAATATATAATATGACATACAATACTCACTAGATATATAATATGACATACAGTACTCACTAGATATATAATATGACATACAGTACTCACTAGATATAATATGACATACAGTACTCACTAAATATATAATATGACATACAGTACTCACTAGATATATAATATGACATACAGTACTCATTAGATATATAATATGACATACAGTACTCACTAGATATATAATATGACATACAGTACTCACTAGATATATAATACGACATACAATACTCACTAGATATATAATATGACATACAATACTCACTAGATATATAATATGACATACAGTACACACTAGATATATAATATGACATACAGTACACACTAGATATATAATATGACATACAGTACTCATTAGATATATAATATGACATACAGTACTCATTAGATACATAATATGACATACAGTACACACTAGATACACAATATGACATACAGTACACACTAGATATATAATATGACATACAGTACACACTAGATATATAATATGACATACAGTACACACTATATATATAATATGACATACAGTACTCACTAAATATATAATATGACATACAGTACTCACTAGATACACAATATGACATACAGTACTCACTAGATACACAATATGACATACGGTACTCACTAGATACACAATATGACATACAGTACTCACTAGATACACAATATGACATACAGTACTCACTAGATACACAATATGACATACAGTACTCACTAGACATACAGTACTCACTAGACATACAGTACTCACTAGACATACAGTACTCACTAGACATACAGTACTCACTAGACATACAGTACTCACTAGACATACAGTACTCACTAGACATACAGTACTCACTAGACATACAATACACACTAGAGATATAATATCACATACAATACACACTAGATACACAATATGACATACAGTACTCACTAGACATACAGTACTCACTAGACATACAGTACTCACTAGACATACAGTACTCACTAGACATACAGTACTCACTAGACATACAGAACTCACTAGACATACAGTACTCACTAGACATACAGTACTCACTAGACATACAGAACTCACTAGACATACAGTACTCACTAGACATACAGTACTCACTAGACATACAGTACTCACTAGACATACAATACTCACTAGAAGTATGGTAGGCAACAAATAAAATAAAACTAACGTGTGCTCTCGTTCAGAGTCGGTGTGCTGCTGGTAGTTGATTGGTGGAAGTTTAGCCACGCTATCTTCTAGCGGCACCAACATTTCCTCTAATTCTCTCTGTTGAGCTAAGATAAAGTCTAGCTCATTGGTCAGCCTTCCCTGGTCTAGTTTGATCTTCTCTACGTCTGAATTGAGATCTGTAATCTACAAATGGTCCAATTACAGAGTTGCGCTATATAGTACACAAATTGTACACTACTATACAAAATATTTTCACAATAATTGTCTAGGTGACCATCACATGTATAGAATATAAACGCTACCTTTTGTCCATTCTCAATGAGCACTTTATCCCAAGCATTCACTTTAGTAGCTTGCTCCAAAAAGACTCTTTCCTGATGTTCGAGCTCCATCGACCACTTATTCATTTGGTCCTCCAGCTCCTTGTATGTCATGGAAGGCCCAACATTCCTACATAACACAAATACTAGTAGATGAACTAACAACCATAGAATTTAAGTCATCAGTGTACAACTATAAGATTGTAGTTACTGGGTTGTGCTAGAAGATGCAGTAGTACTAGTTGCTGCAGTGGTGGTTGTAGCCACACCAGAAGATAGAGCACTTGTTGTACCAAATGTGAGCTTTGCAGGGGCACTGGTTGTGATCTGACCGAGGGCCGGGGCGCTAGCAGCTCCTACAACAAACAGAACATTTGCTATAACAACTAAACACAAGCTACAATTGAGGCTTTCTCAGGCCAGGTTTGTGACTAGTCTGCACTCAAGGACCTGTTTATATTGCACAACAGTTCCGTATCCGTAGTAAAACACATTGAGACTCGTTTCAGTTTTAAGGTGATCCGAAGCCGATATTGCTAGGAATCTTCGGGAACTACTAGCATATTTACTGCGAATGTCCATGTTCACCGATGTACAGAGTGCACACTTATACTATGATGCGCACCAGTGCAAAATGAGCCTGATATGATTGTTTGTGTTCACTCACCTAATCCGGTAGTTGAGGATGAAACCTGGCCGGTGCTGGTTTTGGGTACAGCGCCTGTACTTTGAGATGCACCCAGTGCCAGACCTTGACCAATAGGTTGAGGCCCGCTTGAAGAGAATCCAGATGTCTGTCCCAATTTTGTAGAAGCTAGGCTCAGCGAAGGGGCTTGGGATGAGCTTAAAATGGACATCAAAAGCATGCAGCTGGTATTATACATACACCACAGAACAACCAAATTCATAAATGTAACGGGTGATGGTGGATCATTACCTGGCAGCAGTAGAAGCAGTCATTGGCCCAAAGCTCGTCACTGCAAAAAAAGGAATCAAAAGATAAGTGCAAACAACATGTCGGGTCAATGTGTTTTTATCAACAATTCAATACTTTTTTTTAATGAGAGCTTACGCTTATTTGCTGAAGATGTGGAACCAAAATTAAATCCACTCGCTGAAGAGAAGGCAGAAACTGTAGTAGTAGGAGTGGCTGTGGTGGAAGTTGTGCCAGCAGAAGGAAAAGGGAAGTTAAAAGAAGGTTTTGACATGTTGAGGCTTCAAAAATTAATTTTACCTGAAAATAGAAAAATAAAATATCTCATTGTCATGACTAGAGCCATTTTTCAGTTATGCTCCTATTTACAAATATATTTTTTAGATTTGACAGTCTCGATTTCTCGTAGTGCAATCACTTTGTCACTAACACCTTTGGGTACACCTTTCATTTACATGTAACAATATGCTGTTCATACGCAAATGGATTATAAAAAAAACAATGGGCAAAAAAGAATAATCCTGAATTGTCTGTAAGGAGGGAATCTCTGAACTTGATTAAATACTGTTTGCTATTGGAGTGTTCACAACTGCTTTTTTATATAATATCCAATATCCAAATGCGCAAGTTCTACTCACTTTTAAATCAAAATAAACAGATAATAAATTAAATAATAATTTATATTACACATGAAAGAATTGCTAGCACATAGATATATGATTACTGTTGAACGATGTATTTTATCTGTATATTATTGATTATTTTCCTTAGTGTTTTTTCAGTCAGCCAAAAAGGGAAAAGCTCTTTTCAACTGTCTATGAATAATAATTAATTGCTAATAAGTGGAAGCAGTACAATAAGAGTGGAATCTAGGACTTGCATGAATAATAATGTATACAAAATAATAAGATTTGAAGCACATATTGAAGCTGTAATCATGTAAACTCAAACTTTCAGTGCAGTATTTACACAATACATGAAATACTAGTGTTATTCAGTCTTAAACATCAAAACTTTCTGCATAACAACCTTGCAAGGGTAAAGCTAACTCATTTAGGTTTTTTCGCATCACCATTAGCTGCCAAAGAAGCTGCTGTAAGGAAAGAGACTTGCAGAATAGAGCTGTTCTCTAACTATACTGATGGACTGAGTAAACTGTTTCCGGTTGGATCAGTTTGGCAATACTTCGAGAAAGTTATCTTCGAAAACTAAGATACTGGCTTTTCATTACTTTACGTACATGTATTTGTCTTCTATGCTAGCACCAAGAGAGGTTTATTATATAAAACGATTATCACTTAATATATAATGTCTTATGTATCACATAAGACTATGGAGCATTGCACATTTGATACTGATTGAATTCAGCCGATCTGTGCGGAGCAGTTGGACACAAAACTAGTCTCACATTTGTAGTATGAAAAAACTCTTTACTCATTGGTGTCAGTGCCAAGTATGAGATTTTGCTTCATAGAGCAATCTATGTGAGCTGACCAATGGAAATTGTGGATTTTGTTCCAGTAACATGTCTGTTTCAATGGATACAGAAAAGAAAAACACAAAGTTGAATAATTTTTCAAATATACTAGTCGACATCAATAGGCAGCATTGCAATTGTTTTACTCAGCCCTGGTCATCAAAAAATGACGATCTACAGGCCCAGCACATAGCATCAGTTGATAGGGGCTTTTTCTCCGGGCATACCACAACTGATACAATTTGAATCCCCAGATCAATTTCCATTATCCACAGTAACATCGTTGGGGCCTGACAGTTTTAGCCTTATGCTTGGTGATTCAATAATTTATGATTCTGCGCTGGTGTATTACTTGAGAGCAAATAGATCATAACATCGACATCACCAGCTTTCAGTTCTATAATACGCAACACAAACAAATACAATTTTAGGTGGTTGGTATTGTTGTACTGTACGGGTCGTCCCTTGACGGTAGGAGTAAGTGACCTTCGATTGAGTGAAGCCTAGTCTGAGAGTAACTGGCAGAACACTGCCTAGTTTACACAACTGGGGATTAGGTGAACACAGCTGAATCCGAGCGCAATACCTAACAATTGGATATCTGCAAGAACTTCCGCAAGATATCACTCAATTGTCTAGCCCGAGAGTAACTGGCAAGACACTGCCTAATTTACACAGCGGGGAGATTAGCTGAACACAGCTGAATCTGCGAACAATATCTAGCAATTAGATATCTGCAAGGACTTCCGCAAGATATCACTTAATTGTCTAGCCTGAGAGTAACTGGCAAAACACTGCCTAATTACACGACTGGGGGGATCAGCTGAACACAGCCAGATCCGAGAGCAACGTTTTGATTAATAATGCGGTAGTTGACTGAGCCCAGCCTTTCTACTATCGTATGGAAGTTATAGGAACCTGACTGAACACAGCCTAAGTTACCTTGGTTGCTTAGGGCAAGTTTTTGCCTACTAGCTAAATATCTGCAGAAGTTTCCGCGAGATATTATCAAGCTATTTGGTGTTTATGATAAATTTTGTACAATATGGCCGTCCAACCCAGACTTGGCTATAAAGTTTTAATCTAGCACATGAATAACCCTGTGAGTCTATCGTGTAATTCTTTCTATCAGAGCACTGATAAGAGAGGTGTGAGCTGGAGTACAATTCCTAACTGACTTTATCGAGTATGTACATGGCCTTATATATGTTATGCAGGCAGCTGATTGGTTGCAAGGGATGACCAATCAGAAAAGAGTATAATAGATGACCAATCAGAAAAGAGTATAATATCTGTGAGGCTATGTATGATGTTTTGAGATTATAAACATGGCAGTGCAAAGTGGGCAGCCATCTTGTTTTTCCAAATAATAATAAAATAATAAAAAATGTTTTTGGCAATGAGGCAATGTATGGAGATATTGTAAGTATTGTAGTGTCGTACTTGCAAAATAGATGTTGTTGTAACTGTTAATACTGTGTAATGGCTTAATTTTGAAGCAGCTATTATATATTTTGATAAAATATGGATAAAATATAAAAAGCACCTTTCTAGCTAATAGTAAATATATGTATAAAATATTTATATTTAAAATACTGTCCACCTCATTGTGTGTGATAGATAAGCTGTCAGTTTGAACAAGTTTTTATGTTATAAGTTGTCAATTCGCTGTGCAACTAACCATGTTTGATCTCTGGGTTTCTCAATAAAATATCTTCATTGTAGTTAGACTTCTAAAACAGGACATGTGAACAGCCGTGTTAGATATATCATGGTGAAACGTTCTTGTACTTTGTTTGCTTTATACATTCACCATGTTTCATGTTACATTTGGTTTCGTGATTTTTTAGATACTTTTGACATTTATTGAAATAACGTCAAACTGATATGCAAACAAAGTGTTCACACCTAAAGCATAATTGTGAAAAAAATGATCATCATCATGATGTGTAAACAAAATAAAGTAATAAATATCTCATACTATATACTCATATATTATTAGAAACCATAACAGTAATAATGTGCCAATTATTATTATTATCATTATTACAGTATCATCGTGATGCGTAAAATAAAACAAAATATCTTAATATTAATAATCATTATAATAACTTTTAATAAATTATTAGAAATCATAACAGTAGTAATAATAATGCACAAACTATTATTATTGTTATAATCGCTGTGACTATACTACGAATATTACTAAATTTATCATCACCTTCATTACCACTTCATTATTATTAATACTATATTATTATGATATATTTATTTATTATTATCATCAATTTCCAGTTGTAAATGGCAAAAGGTTTTTAATTCACCTGGACAACCAATAAGAAACCTTGTGTGTAAGTACATTCTGAATGATTCGCGGCCCCCCCCCCCCCCGGCCTTGGTAACTTGGAGTGCATTATTTTTCAGATTTAGTGGGTTTATATCATAATACTTACTTGCTACAACTAAAATCACAGAAAGAGTATGACCAGAGAAGATCTTAACAGCACCAAGACAACTGATAATAAATAATACTACAGATGTCAAGCGCTTTTCATACAAATCTAAGGAATGCTATGGCACTACCGGACAATCTCAGAAACACAAACAAAAACTTAAGTTTAAATGGATTGAATGTGACAGCTGTCAGCAATGGCACCATGGTACGTATATGCCAAGGACTGCAGTCGGCTGAAGTCACTCTAATCACAAAACAGAACGTACAAGTTGTAAAATGGTTCTGTGATACCTGCATATCTACACTGTCATCAGAAAACAGCACCACCAATTACACTGCGATAAAGAAGCTGAAATGTATCATAAGCAAAATTGATGCTCTTAATAAAAATATCACAAAACTCCAAGAAGAATCCACAGAAAAACTTGATAAGCTGGAAACCTCTTGGCCAGAAATAGCTCGCTCAAGCCAGGGAGAGCTATCTAGATAAATGAAAAGAGCTGTAGCAGTCTCATCCACCACACAAACCCTGATTGCCAAAAATCTGGAAAAATGTAAAAATGAAAGCGGATCACTTAATGCTGTGTTATATGGTTTATACGAATCTGGGTCATCTGCTCTGAACCAAGTGGAAGATCTGATGAAAATTGAACTTTTCAAAAACCACAAGCATGTGCAAGCAACTCGGCTAGGTTAATCGACCCTGAAACTACAACACATTGCCTAGTTCAGGTGTTCCAAGCCTCAATTGACAACAAAAGTTTCAACATCTTTGAAAACAGCCCATCCATGAAAAAGGTGCCTCCAATGAACCCTCCAATTATAGGCCAATTTTCCTCACCAACATTCCTTGGTCTCCATCATCTCCATAATCACTTTTGACAAAGTATTACATAACAGACAACACGGATTTCACTCTGGCCTATCTTGTGAAACTCAACTCTGTTCAATATACCATGACTTGGTGAATTTCACTAACAACTTACACTGCACCCACGCGGTTGCACTTGACTTTGAAAAAAAACATTTGACAAGGTCCTTCACTGGTTACTAATGTAGAGGATCCAAAAAATCAAGGGCATAGATCCACAAATCACAAAGTGGATTCAAGACTTCGTGTTTTGTGGAAATTCAACTTTCTGAAAGAAAAAGCTTAATAATTTTCACATTGAGGTGAGCTTACAATTTTTTTATTGGAATGTGCAGATCTGTGGCCAGTCAACCTATCTACGAGAGATTTATTCTGTATCATGTCTGTAAAGAGAGATATGGAGGTTTGAAATTTGATTTTGGTCAAAAGTTGATATCCCTTAGGTGTGTAGAGGGTGTATGTAAGGTGTTTGATAGTGGACTTAGGCAAAGAGACATGCTTGCAACTACTACTGCAGTGCCCCTGTGAGGTAAACAGTATAATAATACTGTTTACCTCATCAATTTTTACCTCTGAGTATTATTATTATTATAATAAAATAATTATTATTATTGCTATTTTCATTTAGCGTCTACAAATTGGTCACGAAATATGACGTCACACATCAAAAGCATTGATATAAATATTTGTATCACCTGGTTTTTTTCGGTTTCCAAATGCTCGGGAATTGCAAAATTTTCAATAACTTGGGACCATATAATGCTAGAAACAAAATTTTAAAAGGGTTTAATAGGATACACTAGTTCGGAGCAGATTAACCAATCACTGGACTTCTTACCTATCTGTAGCTTTGGGAAAAATTGTTTGGAAACGGGGTTGTAAACCGGAAAATTCCTATTGCGCCGTTGGCCCTCATGATTTTAGTCAATTTTATATCACTAGCCTATTAAATTACCGACATGTTGATATACTACTTGTCGTTGTAGATCATTTATATCTGGAGGTATAAAAATACATTTAATGATTCCCTTGCCAAATAAAAACGTAAGTTTTTTCATGAAGTAATTAGTAACTAGCCGCTAATTAATACCGCATGCTTGGTCACGGATTTCACTCAAATGTATCAATAATGAGGCGTAAAATTCTCCTCTGTGCGTACATGAAACAAAGTAATTTTGGTGCAGAGAGAGTCATTTTTAAAATTCATTTTCTCAGTAACTATCAGTGAGAGACAAAAAAGTTTACCACTACTATTGTGACGGCAAGATATGATTCTATGCCATAGCATGATTTTTAAAGTCTCTAGGCTGATTTGAAAAATCCATTTGCACTGGGCTGGCTATATCATTATTATATATAATATTATATATCAAATTTATTATTTATCACCAATCATATAAATAATTATAATAATAATTATTATTATAAATTATTAATTTTAATTTATTATTATTTATTTATTATTATATCATAATAATGATTATGATAATAATAATACTACTGATTTATGGGAATAAAAATGACTTGCAAACAGTGGCCCATATCATAGATAGTTTTTTTTTATTTACAGTAGTATTATAATAATATTATACCATTAGCTTCGACAATCAATAATTAATACCATTATTATTATTATTATTTATTTGATAATCATTCCCATGATTGATCGATGATCACGATTGATTAAATGAATGATGATGATAATGATGATTAATTATTAAATTAATCAATCATCATCATCATTCATTTATTTAATCATCATCATGATCATCGATCAATCATGGGAATGAGAATCACTCGCGATGATTTTGAGTAAAACCCACCAAACAACAAAATGTCAATGCTAAAACATTTCATCGAATGAATCATCTTCTAGAAAAATAGCCTCAGAACAGTCAGGTGGTTAACTGCTCTGCGACTTTTCCCGGTAGAGTATATGCATTTCATCATCTCAGTCTTTAACTGGTCCGGATTTTACGTTACCAGCGGGAAAAGCGTTAAATTTGGCCGTGTTTGATCGTGTTTGAAAGAAGTACAAATAACTTACTACTTCATCCATGATTTGGCCTAAGAAACGGTGTTTATTATTACTGTATTGTATTTAGTAGATGGTTGACTATCTTCTTGAGATTGTCTGCTTATCATTTTTCATGTCCACATTTTCATTGGTGTTTGATAAAACACAACACCACTGACTCTTCTTTTGATTTGACGATGATGATAGTAGTAGTAGTAGTAGTAGTAGTAGTAGTAGTAGTAGTAGTAGTAGTAGTAGTAGTAGTAGTAGTAGTAGTAGTAGTAGTAGTGGTGGTAGTGGTGGTAGTGGTGGTAGTGGTGGTAGTGGTGGTAGTGGTGGTAGTGGTGGTAGTGGTGGTAGTGGTGGTAGTGGTGGTAGTGGTGGTAGTGGTGGTCGTCGTCGATAAAACTTGTTTTTGGATAGCAGCAGTAGTAGTAGATACATACAAAAATATTATTATAATAATTATTATTATTATTATAATTATTATAATAATAATTATTTTTTATTTATTATTATTTAATGATGATGATGGTTGATTGATGGATTTTGATGGATGATGGATTTTGATGAATAATTATGAAATAATAAGAATAATCATCATAACAATTAATTTAATAATTATAATAAATAATAATAATTATAATAATAATCATCATAATTAATTAATAATGATGACAGATATTTAATTAATAAATATTATTATTATTATGTAGAATTGATTGATGATGATAGATTTTGATAGATGATGATGGATGGATTGATGATCGATGATGTATTGATTGATCGAACATGGATTGATCGATGGGCGATTGATGGATCGATGTTTGTTGGATGGATGATTGATCGATGGATGGTGATATGATTATTGTTGTAAGCAACACTAAATTTTGAATGTTGAAGCTGCTTGACTTTGAGTTTATTGGAAAAATTGCCCTGCAATTTTTTCTTTTTTTTTTTATAACAAGTTGAAATAAATAATAGCTATTCAATATATGGGTGAATGAATAAAGAAGCCGAAGTAAATTATGGCAACAATCACATGCACGGATAACATCTAATAACTGTATGTATAACAATAACAACAGAGTATCTGAAAGTGAAAAACAAGAACAGCAGTACTACACACAACACTACAACTGCTGCTGCTATTGTAACAAACAATAATGCTACTCAAACTGCGGATAGCAGCTGTTTCGACATTTGTCGCCTCATCACCACATTACATAGTTGGAACGACGGTGCCATATATATTTATATATTGGATATGTATATTTTATTACTACTATTGAGAAATAAATATTACTATTAATTATTATTTATATATTTTATTATTGATATAATTGTAATCAATAATTATTATTAGTAACAAATAACGCTAATGCAAGAACTTGAACTTCTCTGATTCTTTCAAGTCATAGGTCAGCAATGCAGCCTACAAAGCCTACTGAGGCTTTAACAACCTAAATAAAATGAAAGAAAATCTGAAATTTGCACATGTTAATAGTAATATTGAGGTAACTTGGACCTGCAATGACTATAATGAACAAGACAAATCAACAGCTACTGCGATGACAACATCAGCTTTCCACTAATAACTCAATTGCGTTATCACAACAGCCTCATACATTGCATCCACAGCAGTTAACATTTAACTCTCTTGGTATATGAACAACAACCATCACTGATATGTTAAAAACATTAACAAATCGTAGGATAAACTCCATGGAAACAGGGAAGCTTGAACAGAGAGAAAGACAGAAAGAAAACATGTGTAGTATTATCACCATGAGCAATACTGATGCCAAATTTTATATCAACAGTAACATTTGTCCTTATATGTCAAATCTCTTCGCTGATATAACCCTTTACTAGAGCATTTAACATCCTCATACACTACCAACCCTGCTCACCGCAATCACCTCACCTACCACATACGATGCTCTTCCAACGCATTATCTCTATCATTCAAAAACTCTCTAGAAACCACATTTTTCAGGTTTAAACGCACTACCATACTCGTCATCGTCACCGTCCTATCATTCTTTCAATTTCAACTATCATTTTTTTTATATTAGCAATTTTAGTAATATTAATGTAATACAATATGAAAAAAAATTACATTCATTCAGTGGCTCAGAAGGTGTTGTATTTGAAAATTCTGATCGCTTTCCAGATCGCCTTAACCCTTTCGAAAATGTCAAAATTTTCGCAAATCTTTCAAATGCTTCGAATTATTCATACGCTTCAAAAATCAGCGTTGATTTGCTGGATTGTTTTAATGGTAACTTATTTTTTAGCCACTTACGACGGATATTTTTTCTACTAGGCAGTGAATAGAGAACTTTTCATGAATTAAATAAAATAATTGTTTTTGTTATTTACTTATCTTGTGACAAAAAGTAAAAGTAAATTCATCATCTTTTTGAAAAATTACTTTTGAAGACCATCCAACAATTGTTTATGGTTGATTGTTACGTCTGTGTTAGAGAATTTACATAAAGAAAATATGATCTAATGCTTCAGTTTGAAAGCCATGTGCTTTGCAAACTTTTCAATATTGTTCATGTGCTATTTCTAAGCATTTATACTGTTTGTGCTTTTTCAAACTATCGGAACCATTTTAAATTCGTCTGAATTATTTGTAAAACAATTATACAGTTTGAGCTTTCTCAGGAGCCTATTTGGCGATGCTGTCAATCAGCCTATTTATTTTCAGTGTTTAGAGATAATTTACAAATCGGATGGACTATTTCAAAACTGCTTATACACGTTTCAGAGTGAAAGTGTTTAAAGTTATGAGCAGCCTTACTTTCAAGTATGATATATAGTTACTTTGAGAAGCCTATGTTACATGATGAAGTCAATTTTTACGATGTTAATAATGTTGTTGTCTGGGTTGTGTTTGGTCGTTTTTTATTCATGTTGTATTAATGAAAGCAGTGGTAATAGCAGCAGCAAGTATAGAAATGGTATACAAATCTCTGAATGACAAATGATGGTATTGATCAACATACTATCACTGTATTACAGACATCTGTCAAACATAGGATAAGTCCCATGTTTGGCAAAAGTGTGTAAACCCAGTAGGCAGCATCATAAAGTTTGCCAATCAGCAAACCTCCAATTTTTAAATCTTGAATATTTTAATTTATTTGGCACTCATTTATTACTACAGTACCTTTTTTCGTCAAAAAGCGTCATAACCTGTTCATCAGAAAACAAAACTTGATAAAGTAAGGTAACTTTTTTTTTGCAAATCTTCAGATTCATACCTTATCATTGTGAAAAAGAAGGGGCAAATCTCAGTACCCTAATATTGGTTCCCAGATGTTAAGGGGAGTTGTTTGGTATTGGAGCTCCACTAAGCCCCACAAACCGGTTAAGCCCCTAGACTAGATGCAGGGTGAAACAAGATGAAGTAGAGCAAGTCAGAGGTTAGAAGTAGAGCATGGTGAAGAGAGTTGGGCTGGTGGAGAGTGATATAGGGTTTGAGTGGATAGTAAGTAGATCTAGGTGGGGGAACAATTGAGTAGCAATAGAGCAGTGAATGTATATGAATACAAGTAGTACAGCCGAGTTTATTATACTGGTAATATTAATTTATTTTTATGGTTATTATCATGTTGTAATGATATCAAAATCTTTTGCATGTGCGATCTCTTTCCTAGCTATTAAATATCATTTGTGCAGCAAATCATTTTTGTTACTAGTGTAATCATTTTAGTTAATCATATGCATTATTTTCTAGACCACATAAGCGATAAAGTGCTGTTCTTCTGCTGTATGTAACTTGGGTTTTTCATATATGATATTGCATTTGTCACAACAGATTAGGAGAGTACCATCATAAGCTAGACTTTGCTCATTTTGCGTAAATAGATACAACCAATTTACTACCAGTGAATGTGCATTTGTAGTACATACAGTGTTGCGATTGAAGCATTGAAAAATGGAAGATGAACTTGTGGAAGACAGCGAAAGCAGTAACAATGAAGAATCTTTCGAGCAAAATATTGATGAACCAGAGATGGATGCTAGTGGGCATGATGAAAAACAAGTTATCGAATGTGATAGTGGTAAACGTGCTACAATAATCACGATCAATTTCTATCATTCACCGCTGACGCTGCTGATGCTAGTCTTAATCATCTCACTGTTTGCAATTAACTGATTTTAGCTGAATGTGAGTCAAATCTGACAGAATTGATTCCTGATCAGAAAGAAGTTGAACAAGCTGCACCAAAAGAACTAGCAGTAATATCAGAACAAGATCAACAGCCTTCAGTGGAAGAAACAGAAAATGACAAACAAGCAAAGTCGAATCGGTTGCCTCTCAGTAAAATAAAACTAATTATGAAAACAGATCCTGATGTTACGATTTGTAGTACAGATGCAGTGCTGGCTGTCGGTAGATTAACGGTAATTTATTATAGCTCTGGTTCTTCTATTGTTTTAAGGTACTCCATTTTCCTACTTTGTTGTACACATATACACCATTGAATTTTGATAGGAGCATTTCATCAAATTTCTCGCAGAACAGTCATACAAAAGTACCAAAGCTTCAGGTAGAAAGACTGTGCAAAAGAAGGATGTTGGTAAGTGCTCTAGTGTATGAATATCATAATGTGTTCTTCTGCAATAGCAATTTCTGCTGACATATTGCAATATTTGCCTAACATGTCATTGCATTTTGTTTTAGACGATGCTGTATTGGCTTTGGACCAGCTGCTGTTTCTCGATGGAGCATTAACAGAGCCATAATAATTTTTTATATTTTATTTTCCATTTACATGATTTGATACAAATAAAAGTTTTATTCGATAAAAAAAAATTGAGTTGTTACTGATTAATTTTCATTTCATTCACTGATTTTATCCTACATTCTGTAGCTCTAGAGACATTGAGGAAAAGCTAACTCTAGATTACGTCCAGTTTTTTCTCCCCAGTCTCTTTCACCAGGGCCAGTTTCTAAACGTCTGCAGATATAAAGTTGCTCACACTCTATCGGCAAGTGCTTATTACCAATACAATTGCCATGAAATGACAATATCGGTTCAAACTCATCAAATGCGACCGCACCCTCAAAACTATCTGCAGTATGAAATAATACAAACCCTAAATAACTGGATTTGCAAGTTTCTCCTTGGCTCACAAGCTTTATTATTTTACGTGACTAAAAGCTTCACTACGCTACAAAAATGCAATATTATAAGCTTCTATTAGCAAGCTTGTACCTGGTGGTTTTCTAGGTACAGCTGTGACGTGAAGCATTTGTCTGCAAGCAACAATAGCCTTAGTTTCATTCCAGCCATGTCTGGTACCTGCATACTCCCACCAAAGATTCAAATAACATAATTCGGCAACCTCATAGTCATGTGACCCAGTGTTGTATCGCAAAGGTAATGAATGGTCCATTCACATAGGAATTAGCTACAATGATATACATTGCAGCTTTTCCTGTTGACTTAGTTAATCAGTACTTGTTATAATTAATGAACTAAATCAAAAGTGGTTCATGTAAGTCCACAAAAGCAAACTTTGGTAATGTATGGAGTATCTAAGGATGTAAAAAGCTGTGTGTGAAACATAAACTCTACCTTGTCAATGTTCCATAACCAGTAGTTCACATTAAAAAAACTGACTATATACTAAAATAACCTAACGTTACATAAAACGATAACTTCAATTTTTATACATATCAGTATCGACTACCCATAGACTTAAAGACTTGCTATTTACATCATACCATCATTGTGCACATCTCTATGCCGTGTCATCATGGATTTAATTTAATTTTAAATTTTACCTAAAGAGTCCAAACATCCATTTATTGCTCTATAATCAAGTAGTCATATTACCAGTGGCTTTGTAGTCAGCGTAGATCCAGATGTAGCCACATTGTACTTGTGTGTGTAATACCACTAACCTACAAGATGAGTTACCAAAAGTTATATTCAATTGACTCACTTGGTTGCATGTGAAGAAATATTTTCTAAGCTTAAGCCTGGTTCACACACATGTCGTAGATGCTCACAAGTGATTGCAAGACATGTTCACACGAACTTGGCACACATCACGGTGGGAAAAAGTATACTCACTCTCCTGACTGGGAGGTAATAAAGCCTTGAAGCCCGTTTTCACTGACCAACGATTATACATACTAAATGAATTATTGTTGTTCAACGACATCGATCTATTTATTAATTTTAATTTTACTATATCGTTACTCATAATATTAAATATTATTTTGTGTTTTTCAATTTAATTTATAGCTATCGCTCAATGCAATGTTGCATTATTTTTTCCCTACCATCTTCATATATCATTTTTGAGTCTCAATTTATAATAATATAATCATTATGCTATTGTATGAACATTTACGGAATATATATATATTTATACATTTAAATCAACTATCATAATATTTCATTCGGAAACAATAATGAATAATAATTTATAATTAAACGATAATAATTTTATTACTTACTGTAATTTTCCAATGGTTTACAGGAATAGCCTTGACCTAACTGTGGTTTTTTGAGAAAGAAGGTGAGGAAAATGTGCCCCGTATCCGTGGCTGAAGTATACCAGGAGTGCCAACTGCTTAATAGGACTTTTGTGACGAGCCAAATGTAGCTGTTTATGGGAGCCGCCATACCGCTCCGAAATTTCAAGACCACTTGGATTTCGTAATCAATATCGTTCTCTTATTGATTTTTACACGCTTATTCCACGCCGTGAGCATACTTCGTTATTTTTGAGGATTCAAATGTTGTTACTTACAATACCATATTCGCTCCAAAAACCAACTTGATTATGCCAATGATAATACATGTATATATGCAATCTTTGGTATGTGGCAAATTCGGTTTCAAAATTTATTGTTTCTACTCAGCTTCCGCTCCAAAATTACAAAAGCTCTTGTTATGTGGCAAAAATCGGAACATTATGTTATTAAAAATAGTTACGATTCTTTTGCGAGCTTTTATATTGGTCTATGTTAACATATGTTTCCGCTCCGAGAAATCAATTCCATATGGGCATATGACAATTTTCATGCTTCCTATTGGCTACACTCGTTCGGATTTTTTGGCAATCCTGGTATACTTCATCCATAGCCCTATCGTATGACATTGCAGGAAGGTTTGTACAGCTGAACTTTTCTACAAACTTCTGTGACAATGTACGAACTGGACGAAGTCTTGGATCACATACATCGCAGATAATCGTACGCTAATCTGCGATCACTTGCGAGCATCAAGGATATGTATGTGTACCAGGCTTTATAGATACTATGACTACCAGTGCACTGAATGAACTCATTATCCAAAGCATTCACATCTTTTTCCTTGTTACATCTGCTCTCCAACGAACCAGATAGAAACTCTTATCTGGCAGCGCATTTAAACTGTGACACTGTACCAACTGCCAGTGATGTGTTTCCACTATAAACTCCTGCATTTATGGCGATGGGGAATGCATAGCAACGGCTTTTACTGTGTCTAAAATGTAACATCACTCACGGCAGCTGTAACCAAAATACGCTGACACACCCCAACTCATTCTTACAATTAACACACAAATTACAGCCCAATAAAAATTTTACATTAAAGATCATAACAGCATTGTTTTTCCCACTGCTGTGTCCAAGTCTTCATGTTACATATCAGCAGGTCATAGCCTGTTCGTTTGTCTCTGAGTCTACATGGGTTGTTAGAGCTTAGTCTAGCCACTGCTATAGTGTTTTCATCGATCGCTACAGTCTCCCTCCACGACGGACGTAAGCTACATGATTGAGCTGAAACAGTTAAACACATAGACTTAGTTTTTCATGTTCAATTAATAGTATCACTCCCACGTACAAAGTCTACTTTTCACCACCCTGCCCTCCCCGCCCCACTTTAATCCAGGTACAACAACTCTAGTTCACCTACTGTCATTGCGTAATGGGCTCCAAATATAGGAAACAGTTACAAATGATTGTATATTGAGATGAGAGGTTTGATATGACATATGGTGTGTTGTATATAACAGCCAGGTGTTCTTTGTATGAATCCACAATATTTCGTATGTTAGAGCGGCTAATAGTAACCTTATAGTGGCAAACCTCAACTACAACGCATTACAGTGTTATGACTTCAACTTCTTTAGACCTCCCAAGTGTACATTGATGACTAACAACAAGTATTGATGATAAATAAATTGAGTTTATCAAATAAAATGAAGCTATTTCTTCCATTATATCTGCATGCACAGGTCTAATACCAAACCCGTTACATATAACTTCTCTGACAATAATAGCTCTGTCCAGTTTGTCTGCTTTCTCTCCTGAGATCCACTCAATTGGATGGTCACATCAAAACTGTTACAAATTGAATTGATGTTTGTTATTAGCTAGTTAATATAGTTAGAGTTGATTTTGCACATTATGTTGAGGGTGTAAATGTTTGTGGTGCATTGGATGCCATTGCGTGAGACTGATTTGATTGGATTGATGCACAACCTTAATTAATAACATCCATTAATTAGTTGAAGGTGAACAGGAAGTAGTTATATTTGTGGGTATGCAAATAAACAGTAGTAAGTAGTAAACATATTTAAGAGTTGTCTACTCTTGAACTATGGGAACAAAATGAACAAAAAGAAGTTATCAGTACAATGCATACATGTAAGTGGAAGATTGTCAGTTCTCAACATTCCCCCTCAAGCTGGAGCTTGCATGTATGTGTGTCGTGAGCAACTTTGTCGAGAGGTTTTGTTAGGATGTCAGCTAGGTTGCTCTTAGACTCAATATACCGATATGAGATGTCAGTTTGTTGGCGAATGAAGTGGTATCGGATATCGATGTGCTTTGTACGGTTGTGCTGACCAGCAGTATTGTTTGCTAAAGCAATAGCACTCGGATTGTCAATGTACATGATAGTAGGGCTAGGTTGTGATATGTTCATCGACTCACATAGTTGGCGCAAGTATAGTGCCTCCTTAGTACCATCACCAATAGCCATGTATTCTGCTTCGCTAGATGACAGTGCTACAGTTGGTTGTTTCCGAGATTTCCAGCTGACAGGCGTACCTCCTAATGTGAACAGATATCCTGTTGTAGAGCGACGGTCGTCCACATCTCCTCCCCAATCTGAGTCGGTGTAGCCACAAAGAGTTCCAGTGGTTGGAGTAAATGTGAGACAATATGATAGGGTACCTTTTATGTAGCGTAGTACTCTCTTGACAGCACAGACGTGTGATTTATTCGGTTTGTCAAGGAATTGGGAAAGCTTTGATACTATCCAACCCAAGTCCGGTCGTGTGCCCGTCATAAGGTAAATTAGGCTCCCAATGGCTTGCCGATATGGAAAGTTTGGTTCCAACTCATCAGTGTCAGTAGTTTTCTTAAGAACTAAAGCTTTCTCAGCAGGCGTTTTGGCAGGTTTACAGTCCATCATGTTGAAGCGTTTGAGTATGGCTTCAGCATAGCGTTCTTGGCTCATTTGATAACTTCCATTAGCTAGTCGTTTAAAGTCAATACCTAAGAACCACTTGAGTTCGCCACGGTCATCCATTTGAAACTTGTCATGAAGTGTTTGTTTCGTGGCGGCTATTAGTTCTTGGCTATCACTAGCGATGATGATGTCGTCAACCCAAAAGAGAATGATAACTTGTTCGTTGTTCGATTGTTTTGTATACAAGCAGGGGTCAATGTCATTGGCTATATATCCCATCGACTTGAGATAATTGGTGAGAGTTGTATGCCAATTCCTGCCACTTTGTTTAAGTCCGTACAAGGATTTGTTTAGGTGGCATGTCATGCGTGTACCATCAGTAGTTGTCTTCTCATATCCAGGGGGTTGTTCTACATATATGTCTTTGTCGATTGGGGCGTTGAGGTATGCCCCCTTAACGTCCATCTGATGTAAGTACAGTTTATTGTTTACACCCTTTTGGAGCAGTGTACGGATAGATGTGAACCTCGTTGTTGGCGAATAAGTTTCTTCATAATCCACGCCAAGAACCTGCGAATAACCTCGGGCAACATATCTAGCTTTGTATTTGATCTCATCAGGTTTACTACCTTGCTTGACAGTATACACCCAACGTCCTTTGGTTTCCTCACGGTTATTAGGCAATGGCACCACATCCCATGTGTTGTTAGCTTGAAGTGTGGTTATCTCTGCGTCCATTGCGGCTTTCCAATTATTGGAGTCCTCAGAGTTTATCGCCTCCTCGTATGTACTAGGTATGAGAGGAATCAGGTTTGTAGTGTAGGCGTAGTCAGTGACATACAGGTAATAGTCAGATAGATGAGCAGGAGTTTTCCTATCTCTTCTAGGTCGGTTGTATTGTTCCGTTGCCGAAGAGGGAGTTATCTGCTCTCTTTGAGACTGGTCACTGTTAGCTTGTGGTACTACAGGAGGATCTGTTGAGGCTGGCTGCTGTTGAGAATGGTTAGTAGTAATAGGCTTTGTTGTGCGTTGATTTGTAACACAATGAGGTGGCACAATAGATTCTGCCTCAACGATGTCGTGTTCTTGTGAACTGTTGGTGTGTATTGTGACATTACGCGTGGTTATAACTTTGTTGTCACTCAGAATGTAATATCCATTGTTTTGAGGATTGACACCGAGATACACACCGAGTTTGCCTCTACTGTCCAGTTTTTGTTTGTGTCCTTCGATGTAGTAAGTACATGTTGCGCTGAATCTATGTACCTTGCTCATGTCCGGTTTATTGCCAGTAAACAGTTCGTATGCAGTCGACTTGGTGCGCCGTTGATAACTTCTGTTTCTGATGTAACGGGCGTACTGAGCAGCATAAGGCCAAAAGTTTTTAGCGAGTTTACTCTCAGATATTAGACATCGTGCCATCTCTAAGAGTGAACGCCATGATCTTTCTGATTTACCATTTTGGTATGGTGTATGTGGAGTGCAAGTAGAGTGTTTAATACTGTTAGATAGGAGTACTTTCTGGAATTGTTCACTCATGTACTCACCTCCGTTGTCTGAATGAAGTTCTAGTACCTTTCCAATAGGAGCCACATCTGCTAGAAACTTTTGCAGTGCAGTGTGAGCTTCGCTCTTTGCTCTGAGTGTGTACACAAACAACATGCTAGAATATTCATCAACAAAGTTCATTATGTATTTATGTCCTTCCCTTGATGAAGGTTCGATAGGGCCGCACAGGTCGGAGTGTACACGTTCAAGAGGCTTAGTGGCATATGTAGGGTTGTCATCAGAGGATTTCGGCAGTCTACTCATTTTGTTGGTTGTACATGTTGTGCAAGTTCGACTTTGTTTGCCGGGTTTGACTGACATACCACGTGTGACATTCTGTAGGCTAAGAATATCCTCATGGTTGACATGACCCAAAATCTCATGCCATTCGTCGATTGACTTGGCGACATTGATTGCATCGTTGCTATTAGGAGTGGTTTCAAGGTAGTACAATTTGCCTTGCTTGGTTATGTTGAAATCAGTACCATTGGCGGTCAACTTTGCGTTATTTCGAGAAAATGTTACTTCGGCACCAGTTTGTACAGCGGCTTGTACAGAGAATAAGCTAACAGGGAAATCAGGTGCTAGCAATGCATCATCAAGCGATACTTTGTGTAGCTTACCGTTGGCATCGAGTATTGTGAAGTGAGCTTTACCTCTGGCTGTAGCGAGCTCATTTGTCTTGTGGCCATCAGCAAGCTGAATGTAATGCCGCTTGGGATCAAAAGTGGTGCCATAAGATGTGAAGAAATCAGCCTTGTTTACTATGTGACATGTCGCTCCACAGTCTACTAGCAGTTTAGTGTCATTGTTCGAAGTAGCGGCGCTTGCATGGTCTTGAGTGGCGGTAATAGTGAATGAGAATTCTGTCGATTCTGTAGCAGCATGAGCAGATGAATTGTTATTATTACCTGCTTTCTTGTCACGCTCTTTCTTGTGGCAGACCTTCTCAATATGTCCATCTCTATGGCAGTACCCACATCTCAACTTAGTTCTTGACCTGCAGTCTGACGTTTTGTGATTTGTCTTCCCACAAGCCATGCATTTCAATTGTGAGTTGCTGTAGTTGATAGGTGCATTGCGTGCTTGTGATCGATAGCTTGATGCACCAGCATTTGTTGTATTGAAGGCTGAGGCCATCTGTGATGAAGCACGCACAGATTCAGTGTTGGCAAAGTTATGTATAGCTGCTTTGAATTCTGTTAATGTTTTAGCTTGGTCAAGTTGAGTATGGATCACCACGAATGGTTTATAAAACTCGGGTAACCCTTTCAGAATCATCGCGATGACTAAATTATCAGTGATAGTTTCTTCAGCAGCTCGTAATCCTGTGGCAGCTCGCTCTGCTCTGATCATATAGTCTGTAATGTCCTCATTGTCAGTCATGCGTAACGTTGTTAGTTCTTCATACAGTGTTAATACTCTGGGTTTTTCTGTCGATGCATAATGTTGTCGTAACACTTTGAGTGCATCTCTCCCATTATCCTTAGTGTCATTCATGATGAGTTGTAATGATCGTTCATCTAGTACTTGTACAAGTTCAGCATAAGCTCTACGATTTTTGGCATTGTAGTCCCCGTCGTCATCATCAACTTTAGGTAATATAGCTTTATGCAGTCCTTCGTCTAATGTGTAAAGATAGTTTATGAATCTCGTCTCCCATATTGAATAAGATGCTTGGTTGCCATCAAAATAAAGTCTACTCCTGGGCCCATAACCTGTTGAGGGTGTAAATGTTTGTGGTGCATTGGATGCCATTGCGTGAGACTGATTTGATTGGATTGATGCACAACCTTAATTAATAACATCCATTAATTAGTTGAAGGTGAACAGGAAGTAGTTATATTTGTGGGTATGCAAATAAACAGTAGTAAGTAGTAAACATATTTAAGAGTTGTCTACTCTTGAACTATGGGAACAAAATGAACAAAAAGAAGTTATCAGTACAATGCATACATGTAAGTGGAAGATTGTCAGTTCTCAACACATTAAAATGCTTTATTACTGATGATACAGTATTGTTGCAGTTCCTTACATGATAGTCACCTTATCTTTAATTAAACAAGTTTTGTTCACTAGATTTGAAAGTTATAGAATTACAGATTTTATCAGAAACGAATTGAATGGTTAAAATTTTACTGATCTCTGAAAAGTACCTGCATATACCCTCAAAATAACTCAACCCAAGTTTAACTGCTTCTCTAAATTTACCTGCGTGGTGGTGAATATAGACTACATGCACATAAAGTAAACAGCCTGTACTCCACAACCTATAACCACATCCACTAGCTTAAGTTTTAGGCCAAGATTCGAGGCATTTTACCTCCAAAGTTTGTGGTTCGTCTCCATCATCCGAGTCAGTCAGTGGTAATACATCCATAGTTTGGCTGAGACTGAACTGCTGTGGACCTAAGTGAAGTAATCTTAACTTAGCTGTGAATGACCACACTTTCACAAGTGGTACATATAATGCAATAGTGATTGATATCTCCCATTCACATACTTTACTATTGATGATTGATGGGTCGCGCAGAATTCTGGGACATCCGAGTCTGTAATAGCTTCCTACCTCCCACCACAAAAGGGATTTTGTTTTCTATTTCTGAAAATATGGCTGATGGTAATTATAAAATGGAAGAGACACAACAAAACAATATTAGCTGATTCTTGAACTAAATAGTGCTGTACCAGCTCCAATTATTCTAAAGGACTCAGTGAATCACTCAAATCATAAAAATACACGTTTTACGTTGATATATTTCAAATTTACTTGCTCAACTCAAAGTATTTCCTTAAGAGGAAAATGCGTTTCATGAAAGGGTCGACCTAACAATCCGCTTCGATTAATCGCACCAATTTCCGGTGTCAGTGTCAAACGGTGTGTGACTGTTCAACATCATTTGCTTGGAACATCATTAACATTGATTGACACCGAAACGCTGTGCAGGACTACCCTTCAGCATCACTATCCATGGTGAATTAGATAGATGTTCATCATCTGCTAATCGTTTGATTTATGATTCAATTGGGAGATGTTTTTTGTCTTTTGTATTTCTTTGACAGCGCTTTCATAAACACTAAACTCGGTAACACCTCCAAAAGTAGAAAATCTTATGCCAAATGCCAATAACATCATACCTATTAACACTCTTCATTTCAGACTCGGCAAAACATCTACAATTTCACTTGTAGCACCCTCAACAGTATCATTTTCATTCATCGCTCTCATCTCCGCATCTTCCTCTGTCGACATCTTGCCTATCAATAGCACTATAATGATACAACACTTCATTTTTATACACTAGTCAACCCCACAATCTAAATCACGATA
Source organism: Cryptosula pallasiana (assembly GCA_945261195.1). Lineage (NCBI taxonomy): Eukaryota > Metazoa > Bryozoa > Gymnolaemata > Cheilostomatida > Cryptosulidae > Cryptosula > Cryptosula pallasiana. Next base: position 5,148,076 of record OX183139.1, read on the forward strand.
CAAACCCCAATATAAACAACCCCTGCGCAATAAATACCTAATTAATCATACAATTACAACGAAATTAAAACACCCGATAACACTTGGTGCAACAAAAAGGTACCTTTCAGGCTCTCATTATACCTGGTGCCAACAGAAAGGCACCTTTGGAACCAGGATAACCTTATTGTCCTTAAACACCATGACCAAGATCTGCTTCTATTATACTATTCACAGGAAACATCTTCGTTGTCTGGACACCAACTGTCTGTCTGTTTTGTAATGAGAGTTCTCTACCTTGCAGGTACCCCAAGGGCAGGCCAATGAGTTCTAAAATAAAATAAAGAATCTTTTATTGGCTTGTATGCTTGAGTGAGTTAAAGTCTTGATTTGATGTCACTTTCAGATATAATAAAGACATGCAGCTTCACAGCTGGTAGCAGAATGGGCAAAGACTGAAGGACAACTTGTGATCAGGTTGGGTCCAATTTCCCTTATCGCTGAGGTTTCTTCAGCTGCAAAGTTCAAATTATTTAAAAAGTGACGGAATACCTGTATACCTATATTCAAGTACACATGTACCTATATTCAAGTAAACATGGATGTACCTACACAGGGCATTCAAATAAGTTACTTTGGGTGACTTTCCTTTCACGAGGTTTCAAAATTGATGGCATCGTAAGCTATTATTGGGCTATTAAACTGTTTTACTGCTTGATTTCACCCGACAAAAGAGCAGACAGCTTCTGATTTTATAAGTTGTTTAGGCAATAAGGAAAAGAGTAATAAACTAATTGCGTAGAGTTAAAAGTAAATGATGGAAGAAAACAAAGTTTTACTAATATGTTGCAGGGAATCTGTAGAAGTTGCTATGCTGACTTACTGCAGGAACAATTACAATGGAATAGTCAGCAGGGTTCAATAGGTCATGATGTGACTTTGTGCAACAAGAATGCATCTACAACAAAGTATGAAATAATTGAGAATGTAAAAGTAATAATAAACACAAAGTAGGGAGCAAAATCTTGTAGCAACTAAGGCTAAAGTATCACACAAGATAAATTGTGATGGCACAGCGTATAATTACGTAAGCTCACTGTTTGTGAATTTCAAACAATCATTATTTGATGAACACAAGGCTTGGCAGCGCTTTTATTATTTCCAATTCAAGTTGAGCTGATCAAAAGTCAAATGCTCCAACTTAAGCAAAAACTAGGAATTGTTGCTCCAAAACAAAAGGAAACAACTCCAAGCAAACGTGGAAGCAATGTCTGTCAACAGTGAGCAATGGTTCAGCCATAGAACTATCTTCCCTACAAGGAGAGATAAATCTATGAGTTCAGCAGCAGATTTGATGCCTCCGTTGACCAATCAAATAAGAGACTGAGTACTGTAAAGCGCATACTTGGTAGAGAGAATGTAGCTGAGATGAGAGGCCGGTATATCCCACTTGATAAACTCTGCCTTCTGTATATACTCAGTGAATACATCATTAGCATGTGTATAAAGTTATACAATAATGAGCTCTTCTTGGGACAATACAACCACCACATCTGTAGGTATAACAACGCTCTGAACCGTAGCATGAGACCTCATTGTCAGTTGTGACAAGACACTAACAATACTGAGAAGAAGCAATGGTGGAAAAATGAGAGCACAACTGTGAGCAGGTATGAGCTGTTCAACAAGATGAATTCTAAAAGAATGCCCGTGCATACCAGCTGGTACATTTTCACTGAGGTTTATTAGATGATCTGTATGTACCTGTGACCTCAAAAAGGTCACCACATTGTAACTGAATTGTAACTGAACTTTCAAACCTGCATGACAGCATTTTGTATTTTATGACCAAGCCAATGGAGATAACTACTAGTGAATAATCAAAATCTACTAGCTGTAGATACACACAAGGAAATGATTACCTGTGGCCAATACAGCGCCACTTTTGTATGTCACGTCTTCATATGTTACACTTATCTCTCTACCTTTAGTTGCCTCAATGAAATATACAATTGAGTTGTGTGTTATTGTCATCCTTATTGTTATGTTATTATTAATATTTTTATTAGGCTTTTATTTTGTCATTGAATTGATTAATAATCTTGTGACAGTTGTTGCTAATGTTGCTCCTGCTGCTGCTTCTGCTGTTGCTTCCATAGCTGTTACTGTTGGTACTGTTACTCTTGATACCGCTAGTACTGCTGGTACTGTTACTCTTGATACCGCTAGTACTGCTGTTACTGTCACTCTTGATACTGCTAGTACTGCTGCTACTGTCACTCTTGATACTGCTAGTACTGCTACTACTGTTACTCTTGAGACCGCTAGTACTGCTGCTACTGTTACTCTTGATACTGCTAGTACTGCTGCTACTGTTACTCTTGATACTGCTAGTACTGCTGCTACTGTTACTCTTGAGACAGCTAGTACTGCTGTTACTGTTACTCTTGATACCGCTTCTTGATACCGTTGGTACTGCTGCTACTGTTAGTGCTACTAATGGAAGTACTATTCAATGATAATTGCAGTGAGAAAATAATACATAATTCTATTATCATTATTGCAGTAGATTGTTACTTCTAGAAGAAACCACTGAAGAAGGATGAAAGAGGGAGGAAATGTAGGGGTGGGGAGAGATGTGGGGGTGGGGAGGAGATGTGAGGATGGAGAGATTTGGCTCCGCCATTGTTATATTTTGTTTCTGCACTCATACGCTAACAATGCACAAGTTTTACCGTCACCGGCGATCAAGGCATTTTAAGATTGCGGGCGTGGCCAATTAAAGTAAACTATCTGCCGACTTGATAAATATAAAATAACATAATCTCTATTAAACATACTCTGATTAGGCATTTCAGTTAGTCTTGGGTCCACTAAGGGCTATTGCTGCAGGAATAAAGCATTCTACCCGCTCCACCAACCTGTTGATTTTACTTTTGTGTTTTTAGGCTACCAACTCACCAAGTTTGTTGTAATGAGCCGGCTGATCGACATCAAATAAATAATATTCTCTACAATTTATCTAAAACAATTACTGCATCCAGAGACTAATGATATTGATCACAGCCACAAAGTCACAAGTAGATAGAGCAAAATAAACTGGGGTCAATCATACAACCCCATAATCTTATTTTGGTGTATTTGTAGATACAGTTGATTTCAAACGCTTTCTCATTGGTCTAATACTTTAATGACATACAACTATAGACATACTTTATATCTATCAATATATCCATCTGTGTACATATGTTTTTAGACCATTAGACTCAAACCATTGCATCTTGTGATAGAGTTTTGTGCATAACATCTGTAAACACCAAGCTTTACAGACATTTGTATGATTAGAAGTGCTTCTGTGGTTCAGAGGGACCCTCTTGCTTAAACATGACCAATGACAGCGCTTGCTATCAATGGTACAACAGTTAGCGCTGCCAGCACACAAGTAATTATTTGGCAGGGTCGGTTATGGACCCCTGCTAATCTGATATAGAGATGTCAGGGCCGGTCATGGACCCTGATAATCCAGGGTAGAATCACTGGACCAAGGTAAGTAACCCTAGGCTGGCCAGAAGAAAACACTTCAGCTCAGGATGCTAATGATAGTTGTGGTACCTCATAAGGACGAATCTGAGACTTAGCCACCTCTAGAACCCAAGAACTGTGGAGGCCAGGTTATGGAAAGCCCATGAACTTAGTTGGAGATGGAATAGTATACCAACAAACAATACACCTACTAGCTCCGCCCCTTTACCTTGGGAGCTCAATACTTTTAACTCTATTCTTATTTGTTTCTAATTATATCCATAAATGTCATTCGCTTATCTGATTTCCTGTCTGTGCTATTAGCAACACAGTTATCACGGCCAATAGCTTCCTATACTCCAGCCAATAAAAGACTGTTGCATATACTCAGTCAATTTGTTCCATTGTGTCTACTCTCACCAATTCACTCTAGAGGACTGCCTCCCTAAATCGGTGTAGAATACAATATATGTATTTGTACTACAGTAACCAGATTAGTCTGTCTGGTCCTCTCCTGGCTCCCCTTGTTAGTTGTCAGAGTCACTTGGACAATTGGCACCAGCCATACCGGCGGTGTCCCCTCTGGAGAGAGGCAGAGTACTCGAGCTTAGCAGCATTTTGTGGCACCGGGCCAAACTCTACTACAATATACCCAACTAATGTGTATCCATCTGTGATATTAATAACCTTTTATTGTAGTTGAAAGTTGTTCTCTCGTGTTTTAGCAAGAGTAGAAACCTCTTTAATGTTTTTCAAACGTCCATCAAGGGTATAAAAATAATTTGTATATACATTGTATATCAATAAACTGTGCTGTCAGATAATACCAGTTCAATGTATTGTTATATACAGTTAGGTAACATAATATACAATAATAATGTTGGAAAATGAATTCTATAAGTTGAAAAAGTTTTGTTGAGAACTCTCATAAGCAACAAATTCTCCATTGAAATACCAAAGACATTGCTTGCTAGTAACATGAAATATCTTTTCAAAATAATTCTGTAGCCAAAGACTCATTATTCAAACTGTCCAGGCTCCCGATGGTAATTGGTCCTGTTTAAAGTATTTAATTTTCTGTATTAGTTACCAAGAGTTATATAATTGGCCACTGAGAGAGTTAAAGTGGCTCTTTAGCACATATATTTGTAAAAGATTGCAAGATATGAGAGGTATTTGTATGGTAAAACATTGTTAGTTACATGATTGGCAATAATTGTTAGGACCTCGTTTCCTTGGTAACCACTTCCGCTCGAGCAACTGTATGTATAGACTGTGATTCTTCAAATACAGACCAACTCTGAGTAGGAGTAACTAAACTCTGTGTCAGAACTCAGTCTAGGCATTCTTTTGATGCAAATGTGACCTTGGAAGGCAACCTGCCAGGTATACAATGATAGATTTAGGAATAATAGATGGTTTACTTTGTATTCTAGATTATATAATAGAGTGCAAACAATATCACAAGTAGTATTCTAGCTTTGACTACTTCTTAGCCATCACTAAACAAGTTCTCTTCTGATTCAAAACTAGCTCTAACAGGCACTGTATATAATGTATACAACTGCTATGTACAGTAACAGATGAGTGAGTGAGCTGTATAAAATATAACATATTATAATCTATGAACTAGTATTGGAGAACTACTACAATCTGAGCTATTAATGCTATTTCCTTAGAGTGGGCGTGTCTGTTCTGTTGGTTTCCCTTGACCGACTTGCTTTCAGACAAAAACAGGAGATGATAACTCTTAATCTGATGTACTCAATCTTGTTTTTAGGTCGTATCAACAATGCTGAAGTGCTGAGAGTTGGTAAAGCTGACTCTGGGACTACGAGTCTGGAGTGTGCATCAGTTGGAGTGTTGAGGTGGGAGCGGGGGAGTGACACGACAATGCGAAGTGTGTGAGTTTTAGCAGTTAATGAAACGTGAAAGTTGGTATGAACTTTCAGCTGCTGTTTGCACCATGTATAGCGTTCTCCTTTTCTAATGACTTAGTGTAATATTCCAAGGCTAATGTATGATCACCTTGGTCATCATGTACACGAGCAATGTTGTCGTAACTGGCAGCTATATTGGGATGGTTAGTGTCTGCACCATATATAGCTTTCATCATCTCTAGTGATTTAATGTAATATTCCAGTGCTAATGTGTGATCACCTTGGTTGTGATGTACACCAGCAATGTTGCCGTAACTGGCAGCTATATTGGGATGGTTAGTGTCTGCACCATATATAGCTTTCATCATCTCTAGTGATTTAATGTAATATTCCAATGCTAATGTGTGATCACCTTGGTTGTGATGTACATAAGCAATGTTGTTGTAACTGGTAGCTATATCAGGGTGGTTAGTGTCTACACCATATATAGTTTTCCTCATCTCTAGTGATTTAATGTAATATTGCAATGCCAATGTGTGATCACCTTGGTCGTCATGTACACTAGCAATGTTGTTGTAACTGGTAGCTATAGAAGGATGGTTTGTGTCTGCACCATATATAGCTTTCTCCATCTCCAATGATTTAAAGTAATATTCCAATGCTAATGTGCGATCATCTTGGTTGTGATGTACAAGAGCAATGTTGTTGTAACTGGTAGCTATAGAAGGGTGGTTAGTGTCTGCACCATATATAGCTTTCATCATCTCTAGTGATTTAATGTGATATTCCAATGCTAATGTGTGATCACCTTGGTCGTTATGTACACTAGCGATGTTGTTGTAACTGGCAGCTATAGAAGGATGGTTAGTGTCTGCACCATAAATAGCTTTCCTCATCTTTAGTGATTTATTGAAATATTTCAATGCTAATATGTGATCACCTTGGTCGTTATGTACACTAGCAATGTTGTTGTAACTGGTAGCTATAGAAGGATGGTTTGTGTCTGCACCATATATAGCTTTCTCCATCTCCAATGATTTAAAGTAATATTCCAATGCTAATGTGCGATCATCTTGGTTGTGATGTACAAGAGCAATGTTGTTGTAACTGGTAGCTATAGAAGGATGGTTTGTGTCTGCACCATATATAGCTTTCCTCATCTCTAGTGATCTGAAGTAATACTCCAATGCTAATGTGAGATCACCTTGGTTGCGATGTACACCAGCAATGTTGTCGTAACTGGCAGCTATATCAGGGTGGTTAGTGTCTGCACCATATATAGCTTTCATCATCTCTAGTGATCTAAAGTAATATTCCAATGCTAATGTGTGATCACCTTGGTCGTTATGTACACAAGCAATGTTGTTGTAACTGGTAGCTATATCAGGGTGGTTAGTGTCTGCACCATATATAGCTTTCCTCATCTCTAGTGATTTTAAGTAATATTCCAATGCTAATGTGTGATCACCTTGGTCGTCATGTACACCAGCAATGTTGTTGTAACTGGTAGCTATATCAGGATAGTTAGTGTCTGCACCATATATAGCTTTCCTCATCTCTAGTGACTTGTTGAGGTTCTTTAATGCAGATGTGTATTCACCAAGTCCAATGTGAGCACAACCAACACCATTGTAGTCAGCAGCTATATCAGGATGTGCCGTGTCACCAAACATTTCTATATCCATCTCTAGTGCCAGTTTGTGATATTTGTAGGCCTCTTTGTATTCACCCATAACATCATATACACTACCAATATTTCTGTAGTTACTAGCAGTATCTCTATGTATGATATCTGTTGTATGCAAGGGTTGCTCTGAAGTGTTATGTAAACCATAAGGTTGTCCTAGGCACTGCTTTGCCTACAATATCAGTTGAAGTTAACAATAGATACATATATTGTGCCCCTAGATAGCAGTCAACAATAGCTAGTATATAATATACTACATTACCTCATCAAGGAGTTGTCTTGTAGCCCTGTAGTCACCCACTTCTTTTCTACAGTGTGCAGACAGAAGCTTCCAGAAGCCTATGTCACCTGGTACATTGTCAATAAGCCAGCTAAAGAAGTCTGCTGCAGCTCTGAAGGACTCTGTATGGTAGAGAATGTAGCAGCAGAGTTGCATGTACTTGTTTATTGCACCGAACTCTACAGTTGATGGAATGTTGCCAAGAAACTCAGCAGGTGTTGTGGTAGTAATGTCAGGATTCACAACTTCACTCAGTTCTTCCTCAGCAAGTCCATACTCTCCAGCAAAGTAACAGATCTCTGCTTTTTCCAGCAAAGATGCTTCATCAAACTCAACGTGCTCCATCACGGTGTCTATCACATCAGCAAGAGCAGACGTGTCAGCGGCCAGGGACAAATTTTCTACTTTAGATTTCACTGAATGCTTGATAGGCACGAGTAGACAACCCAACACCACAAACAGAGAACTTGGTACTTGGTAAAGCTCTTTCACTGATCCAGTCACTTGTGGAATGAGTGAAACGAATTCTGTTTGAGATCTCTGATGGAGATAGGCTCTAGTTCTCAAGTATATTGAGAGAGCGAGTACAATTCTTATGTACGAGTGTACCTCTTCAGAAATACTCCCACTGCGGTATAACTGTGTGTATATCTGCCATGGATAGCGTGTGTCCCACCCCTTAAACATTTTGATATTGTTCGCTAGCAAAGTTGGATATCTGAAGATGTCAGTTTTTACTCGAATGTTCATGTTTTTAGGAGGTTTGAAGTCGATGAACTTTGGAACAAATGTAAAGGTTTTGATATCTTTAAGAAATGACTGCACCCTTTTCTCCCTCACACTAACGCTGTTCTGGGCCATTTTCAGCTCATAAGTCATTCTTTCCTCAATAAATCGATGATGTAGTTGTGATTTGTCTCCTTCATTGGTGTAGACAACTACAGTGGAAGAAAGCATGTCTGATTTGTCTCCAGCCATTCCTGTGAACGGGGACTGCGCAGAGCTTTTGTACAGTTTCATCAGGTTATCTACAGTAAATGTCAGTGGTTGACCTTCCTCAAGGCCATTACCAGTTGGAATGTTGCCAGCACTGTTAGAGATTCCATCTATTCTGAAACCAACAGTTTTAAGATCAGGAATGATTGGTGCAGATCCTTTTTCTAGTTTTAGTTCTTCGATGTTGAAACACTTTAGAGGTGTCTCCCCTATATTGCCTATTCTAAAGTAGGTGTCCATGGCCAACATCTCAAAATAGTCTTTGTCTTCTCGTTCAGTAATAAATGCATACTCTACATCAGAGTATGGAGTTGCCTCCCCTTTAGCAACTGAACCCAATCCAACTATAGCGAAGCCACACGGAGGATGACATTTGATACGCCCGAGTAGTTCAACACTTGATTCTACGATCGTTTTTGTCACATTCACAAACTCGTTGCTGCTCTTTTCGCTCACTTTAAACAGTTCATTGGTAAAAATTTGTGCATTTCTCATGTTCTCATCGCTGTGAACATCTTTTGGGTCCAGCACCAGTCCAAGGTCATCCAGTAATGTGAAGTTCAATTTGATTTCATTTCTGTACTCCTGCAGCAGCTGTTTGTGTTGATTGGTTAATTGCTGGTGTTGCTCAAAGCTGATTGGATGGGTGCCGTTGTACCAGCTGACTTCTATATCATACACAAGTCTACACCTGGTTGGAGTAGAATCTACAGCTACACAATAGTTAGCTAGTCCATGAGCCTGTAACAGATACAATACATCAGATACAAAAGTTGTGTTATATTCTGTCTGTTAATGACAACAAAACAATCTGTACACAGATATACATCTATGACCAGAGATAGCTTGTAATATAAGAACCAACATATACACAATAGTGTACCTTTAAATAATCCTTCCAGTCTCTAGAATGTTCTCCTCTCTTCATGTAAGTTCTAGCTAAACTCTCTGCATAGTCAGCCATTTCTGTTCAACTCCTCACAGATGCTATGTAGATGTACACAAGTATATATATGTATATAAACAATAGAATATCACAACTTATGTATATGATAGTGTGGTAGAGAGATACACACAGATACTATGTAGATGTACCCAAGTATATATATGTATATAAACAATAGAATATCACAACTTATGTATATGATAGTGTAGTAGAAAGATACACACAGATACTATGTAGATGTACACAAGTATATATATGTATATAAACAACAGAATATCACAACTTATGTATATTATAGTGTAGTAGAGAGATACACACAGATACTATGTAGATGTACACAAGTATATATATGTGTATAAACAATAGAATATCACAACTTATGTATATGATAGTGTAGTAGAGAGATACACACATATACTATGTAGATGTACACAAGTATATATATGTATATAAACAATAGAATATCACAATTTATGTATATGATAGTGTAGTAGAGAGATACACACAGATACTATGTAGATGTACACAAGTATATATATATGTATATAAACAACAGAATATCACAACTTATGTATATGATAGTGTAGTAGAGAGATACACACAGATACTATGTAGATGTACACAAGTATATATATGTATATAAACAATAGAATATCACAACTTATGTATATGATAGTGTAGTAGAGAGATACACACAGATACTATGTAGATGTACACAAGTATATATATATGTATATAAACAACAGAATATCACAACTTATGTATATGATAGTGTAGTAGAGAGATACACACAGATACTGTGTAGATGTACACAAGTATATATATGTATATAAACAATAGAATATCACAACTTATGTATATGATAGTGTAGTAGAGAGATACACACAGATACTATGTAGATGTACACAAGTATATATATGTATATAAACAATAGAATATCACAACTTATGTATATGATAGTGTAGTAGAGAGATACACACAGATACTGTGTAGATGTACACAAGTATATATATGTATATAAACAATAGAATATCACAACTTATGTATATGATAGTGTAGTAGAGAGATACACACAGATACTATGTAGATGTACACAAGTATATATATGTATATAAACAATAGAATATCACAACTTATGTATATGATAGTGTAGTAGAGAGATACACACAGATACTATGTAGATGTACACAAGTATATATATGTATATAAACAATAGAATATCACAACTTATGTATATGATAGTGTAGTAGAGAGATACACACAGATACTATGTAGATGTACACAAGTATATATATGTATATAAACAATAGAATATCACAACTTATGTATATGATAGTGTAGTAGAGAGATACACACATATACTATGTAGATGTACACAAGTATATATATGTATATAAACAATAGAATATCACAGCTTATGTATATGATAGTGTAGTAGAGAGATACACACAGATACTATGTAGATGTACACAAGTATATATACATGTATATAAACAACAGAATATCACAACTTATGTATGTGATAGTGTAGTAGAGAGATACACACAGATACTATGTAGATGTACACAAGTATATATACATGTATATAAACAATAGAATATCACAACTTATGTATATGATAGTGTAGTAGAGAGATACACACAGATACTATGTAGATGTACACAAGTATATATATGTATATAAACAATAGAATATCACAACTTATGTATATGATAGTGTAGTAGAGAGATACTCACAGATACAATGTAGATGTACACAAGTATATATATGTATATAAACAATAGAATATCACAACTTATGTATATGATAGTGTAGTAGAGAGACACACAGATACTATGTAGATGTACACAAGTATATATATGTATATAAACAATAGAATATCACAACTTATGTATATGATAGTGTAGTAGAGAGATACACACAGATACTATGTAGATGTACACAAGTATATATATATGTATATAAACAATAGAATATCACAACTTATGTATATGATAGTGTAGTAGAGAACTACTAAAACTTACCTCTTACACCATAAACCAGCAATGATGTAATATATATGATATCAGCAGGTAAAAGTAACCATGTAGGTACTGCAATGTTATGTATAACAGCTAGACATATAGCAAGGCCAGTCAGCTGTCAATGAGGCCACACAATACAACTAACTTATAATGTGAAAGCCAAACAATAGAATGCAAACACCAGCTGGTAATATAGAAATGAATGAATAGAGTTTACTATAGAATCAATACAATGAACACAATAGTTACTTAGGGTGTATAGAATTCTGTAACTAGGTTACACAGTCAATAGTGTTTATGCTTATTGGTAGCCCTAGGGTTCAATACGCGGCGAGTTTTTCACAGTTGGGGGTCCAGGGGGCCAAGGCGTGGGAAAGTTGTCTGATGGTTTGTATAGCTACTTCACAAAACTTTCACTTGTTGGGGATTTAACCATTTCTCCTTACCATACATTTTACATTGTAATTTTTCTGCTGCATTCAACTTGGCAATTGGTTTTCTGCAATCACATTCAATTTATTACCCCTCTTTGTATTTAAACAATCACCTAATCTTTTCCCTCAAATCCAATTACAGCCACAGGAAGCAACAGATCCACAATATCTTCCATTTTCTCTCAAACCGGCATGTCAGGAGTGGAGATGGAGTAATGGTGGGATAGTCACAACTTAACACAGCTATGGAATGTCTAGCAATGTATTATGTAATATAATAACACATAGTATGACCATATGTTCTAGTAATATAATATTATATATAGCATGTCCACTGTTTGATAGTTCCATTAGTCAAATGGGACTTTAGCTATAGTAAACTGAAGTTATCTGCTCACTGCACATGATTGTGGAGTGCAGACAACTCCTTGCATAAGGCATTGGTTCACATATCAACATTGCTGGATGGAGTAAGAGGTATTAAGCAATGCATACAATGGTATATAGAGTTAATACTGTATTGAATCTGTGGGGAGTTGGTTGGTCTAATAAACCAAGTTATAATGCATTGATAAGAATAGCAGTATTTAGGGTAGGGAAATATGTTATGTAATAGACATCCACAATAACACCTGCCAGACACAGAAAGCATCAGATGTGAGTGAAGGTACAAGTAATACACCAGCTCACCTACACATGTTACATAACATACAAGTAGTATTAACATAATATCTGTTAGTAGCAGTAGAAGGAGGACATAAATCCAAACTTGTCTCAGGCAGCATAGCCGGGGCGGCTCTCAAGAGGCGGGATTTATGATGGTGGGCCACCGAGCTTGGAAAAGCACGCAGCAATTTTAGTCAAAAATTTTGTACCGCACACGCAGAAAAGTTTTCCAAGCAAGCGTTTGTAGCTCTACTTAATAGTTCTTGGCCATAGATGATTGTAAGTGCAGACAACTCCTCAAACCTTTTTACGCATCAAATGTTTTGTTTATATGGTAAACAGTTGAATTTGATTTCTAGTCTTTCACTTGCATTCTCGGGTTGATCCAACAATTCCAACTAAATAGTAGCAAACCCAAAACACATGCTCCGTTGGTGTTATGGATTCCATCTATTCTACATGGACGAAACCTTAGAGTCCCAAGACTGGAATGTACCAATAAGCACTAAATACCACGAACAAAATGGTGGTTTGCATTTCCCAGAGAGAGATGACAGCACTAAAACCAGGTGCATGCGGGTAAAGGATTTATTTACTATAACAAAGAAATGTCTTACATACTATAAGTAAAGTGTATAATATTGTTTGTATAAAATTATATCTCTGTTCTGTGTATATATTATATTGGAGAGAATTGTTGTGAGTATTGCACTGGACGTATCGGCGGGTGAGATTATCTACTGAGATTATCTACTGAGATTATCTACTGAGATTAACTACTCAGATTATCTACTGAGATTGTCTACTGAGATTATCTACTGAGATTATCTACTCAGATTATCTACTGAGATTGTCTACTGAGATTATCAAATGACTAGATCGTAGATATTGATTGAGTGAGAGATGTAGTTGACTGATATTAGCCTGTTGTCCTCATAGAGACATATAGAAGAGGGACGTACTATTCCTTTAACTCCACAGTCTAACATTCCTTTGTATACTCTGCGTTGTCCATCAAATACCTACAAAACAAGCAGTGCATGTGGAATATACTTCACACTAGAGTTGTCTCCACAATCCAATAACACTCCCAATAACCCTCTCAAATGGATTGAACCAGTTGCACAAATAACTAGCCTAAGTCTTAAGCCGTGGCTACACAAACCTACGTTTCGTAGGTATGCGTCAAAAATGCGTTTTTTTTTGCAAGCAACGTTTTTTTTTACACAAAGGTGCTCAATTTCGTAGACCAACATGTTGGTCTACGAAAACGTTTTTTGCCTGACGCTTCGGTGATTGGACAATTATTATTAACTAACCACTTTTGATTGGGTAAAATATACGTACAAAATTTGACGACTCAAGTGAACCTTTTTATAGGTCAACCTTGACCTGGTCATTACTGATTGACCAACAGATCATTTGTTACTTCTATCAAAGATGGTAATTTTTATTTATAAACAACTAATTATTATTTATAAACTTTAATTAGTTATCACAGATGATAAATTATATATTTAGTATTATAAAGAAACATCATAATTAATAAATTATTATGATTTATATTTATTATAGTTATTATATTGACATTTTCAATAACTATGTCTTCTTTGCCTCACTGGACACTCCGTAGCGTTGCGGTGTTCAACCATCTGCGTGTGTAAGCCACCAGAGCGGCGCTACGAAACGTATTTTTTACGTCATATTCCTACAAAACGTAGGGGTGTGTAGCCACGGCTTTAAGCCAACATTTGAGGCAATATCTGTTTATTTTGCTGTCAATAAGTTGTGTTATTGGTTGGGAGTTGTATATTCCTGCGTGATGGTGGTGGCCTGTGAATGGATTTCATTGGATGATTGGTTCAGTGGGCGGGGTTTTCTTATGCTGGTTTGGAACATGGATGAAATATACCAGGATTGCCAGCTGCGGCTGCGTAATATAACTTTTGTCAAGAGCCAAATGTTGCCGTTTGTCGGAGCCGCCATATTGCTCCGAAATTTCCAAGACCACTTTGATCTCCTAATCAATATCGTTTTGTTATTGATTTTTATGTGATTCACCCATGCCGTGGGCATAATTCGTCAGTTTTGACGATTCAAATATTGTGACTTACAATACCATATCCGCTCCGAGAACAAAATTGAATATGCCAACGATAATATATCTGTAGTCTTTGGTATGTGGCGAACTCGGTTTTAAACTTTATTGATTTGACACAGCTTCCGCTCCAAAACGAAAAGCGCTCTTGTCGTACCCCAAAAACCAGAACATTGCATTAATAGAAATAGTTACGATTATTTTGCGAGCTGCTATTGTAGTATATGTTTCCGCTCCGAACAACCAATTCAATATGGGCGCCATAGATGACTTCCCATTGGCAAAAATTGGCTACACCCCATTGCCGCAGCTGGCAATCCTGGCATATTTCATCCCTGGTTTGGAAAGAGAAAAGATTAACCCCGCCCACTGAACCAATCATCCAATGAAAGCCATTCACATGCCACCACCATCACGCAGGAACATACAACTCCCAACCAATAACACAACTTATTGACAGCAAAATAAACAGATATTGCCTCAAATGTTGGCCTAAGACTTGGGCTAACAAATAATAACCTTGCGATTAACTAGATCAAATGCAATGATTTAATACAATCTATTGACAACTAGAAAAACTCAAAGGTCATTAGAAGGTCATTTAAACTTGACTTACTACAAACTAGCACATTTGATATAAGCAAACAATAACTACTACTATAATAAGGAAATAGGGAGGTTTTCTCATGTAAGCTCTAGCACTAGCATTGACTTGTAGATAAATATGGTATATACTAACACCACCAAACTTCACACTTTACCATATATATATGAAAAGACACTCGTACCTGGATTCTGTTAGATCGACTGTCTCCAATAAGCATATTGCCAACTGAGTCACACCTTATACCGGAAGGTTCTTTGAATGAAGCGGGTTTCCTCCCGGGACCAGCAATTACTTTTATCAGCTGTCCAGTGTTCACATTAGCCCAGTACACATGACTGGCTCCTATCAGATAAAATACAACTGTACACTAAGTACATCAGCTTGTCACTCAGTGCTCACCAGTGTAGGTTACTTCAGGAGAAGACAACTAACAACTCCTACCCAAGTCTGATATGTAGATGTTGTGTTGAAACATGTCCATAAATCTTAGCTTTGTCTCAGGAACTAGGGGCAATTGGAGAGGGGTGGTGGCAACAAGCTCCCCATCCAGGCTGTACTTAAGCAAACGTGGGTTCTTAAGTAAAACTCGGCCATTGCCACAGTCAGTCATCGTAACCAATAGTTTGTCAGATGTTACCGCAAGCCCTGATAAATACATGTCATAGAGCGATACTATACAAACCATAGAGTGATTCAATACAAACCATAGAATGATACTACACAAACCATAGAATGATACAACACAAACCATAGAATGATACAACACAAACCATAGAATGATACAATACAAACCATAGAGTGATACAATACAAACCATAGAGTGATACAACACAAACCATAGAGCGATACTACACAAACCATAGAGCGATACAATACAAACGATAGAGTGATACTACACAAACCATAGAGTGATACAATACAAACCATAGAGTGTTAGAGTGGAAGGTGGAAATGTTTTGACAAGTTGAAGCTGAGAGCCAAAGCACCTGATGCACCTGTCATCTTTGACATAGACCAGGTTGGTTGTGCGCTCCACAACAACATCTGACGGACGAGAGAAGCTGGCCTGTAACAACACTTTATTCACTCAGTCTTCTACAACTACTTTCAGTTGGGTGCAGGAATATATGAGCCATCTGATAAGAACCCTGGCTATGTCCACACAAAGGGAATTAATAGGATGAGACGGTACACAAGAAGTGGGGCTTGAGCTATCTGATAAGAACCCTGGCTATGTCCACACAAAGGGAATTAATAGGATGAGACGGTACACAAGAAGTGGTACTTGAGCCATCTGATAAGAACCCTGGCTATGTCCACACAAAGAAAATTAATAGGATGAGACGGTACACAAGAAGTGGTACTTGAGCTATCTGATAAGATACCTGGCTATGTCCAAACAAAGGGAATTAATAGGATGAGACGGTACACAAGAAGTGGTACTTGAGCTATCTGATAAGATACCTGGCTATGTCCACACAAAGGGAATTAAGAGGATGAGACGGTACACAATAAGTGGGGCTTGAGCCATCTGATAAGAACCCTGGCTATGTCCACACAAAGGGAATTAATAGGATGAGACGGTACACAAGATGTGGGGCTTGAGCCATCTGATAAGAACCCTGGCTATGTCCACACAAAGGGAATTAATAGGATGAGACGGTACACAAGAAGTGGTACTTGAGCTATCTGATAAGAACCCTGGCTATGTCCACACAAAGGGATTTAATAGGATGAGACACAAGAAGTGGGGCTTGAGCCATCTGATAAGAACCCTGGCTATGTCCACACAAAGGGAATTAATAGGATGAGACGGTATACAAGAAGTGGGGCTTGAGCCATCTGATAAGAACCCTGGCTATGTCCACACAAAGGGAATTAATAGGATGGGACGGTACACAATAAGTGGGGCTTGAGCCATCTGATAAGAACCCTGGCTATGTCCACACAAAGGGAATTAATAAGAAGTGACAGTGAGGTAAGAATGACGAATGGGATTAATGAAAAACTACAAACACACAGCAGATATCTGAGAGAAAATAGCATATTGCAGAGAATGTGAGACAAATATTAAGAGTTATCTTTCCCTCTAAACCACAAATTAAAAAATTTTAGGGGGGCAACTAGTCTAAGTGCTCAGACTCCAAAACGGATGGAGTTAGTGGCACTCACTATCAAACTACTGTCATGCTTGGCATTCTTACAGGTTGTAATAAGAGTAGAAATGAAGTACAATTTCTACACCCAGGAGAGAATCATTATCAAATGCAAATGGTGGATACAAAAACTGACCATCGATGACAAAACACAAACCATCACGCAGGTCTAATATTCATACAGGAAGTAAAAGACTTACTAACCGTAGGAGGGAATGGAAAATGAAGGTAAAACAGACCGTTTACTACTAGAGCTTGTTGTGGGGTACAACAGCTACTGTATTGAAGTGACCATTAGTGAGGGTGAGAAGGAAAGAGAGAGGCTAGACCAAGAGATGATGCAATAGAGTTATTGAGATAGATATTACTACCAGTACATGTACAATACATACATTGAGCTGAGTGATATTGATCACCTGACCAGACGTATTGTACACCACATACAAAACTCTACCATCTCCACTGTTACATATTACCAATCCTCCGGCGTAGCGACACGCCCCTATTGGGAAGCTCAGATCCAGGTAGGGGGCACTGAGTACAGTGGAAAGCCTGGCGTGTAGAGTAGTAGTAATATATGAGCAGATCTCCCTACCAAGTGTTTTTTTGTGGATTAAATCTTGGGGTTTATGCAATGAGTTACGACGTTGGGTGAATTCGCCGAGTTAATATTGTATTTCATTTGAGGGGCATTTGAGTGGCATTTAAGTGGCATTTGAGTTTTGATTATTTTTTACTTAATTTGAACTTATAGATTTTGAATGTATGGCATTCAAGTTTTGATAATTTTTTACATAATTATATACATAACTTTAACTCATAGAACATCTAGATTTTGAATGTATGGCATTTAAGTTTTGATAATTTTTTGTAATTCGACTCATATGATATCTTGAGAGAGGAGAGAGAGGAGATATATCTACATTGAATAAATACAGTGATTAAAAATGAAACAATATGTGAATATATACATTTATTGTGTAATAAGTAGGGAAAATTTCATATAATATAACTAGAGTCAGTAAATATTAAGTAATACCAAACACTACAACTTGTAATGACAATCAATGCATAAGCTTTTACTAAAACTATCTTGAAAACCTTCAAAACATGATCCCAAATGGAAAAAATGGATAAAGTTAGATATTCATCTATTTGGTTACATCTACAAAAAAGAGGTATTTTGGTGAAATATTTTTTATTTTATTCAATTTTCATTAATTTTTTACAAAAACAAATCATCCTATAAATGGTTAAATTTCATCTAATTGTACAAATTTACAAAAAAAACAAGGTATTTGGTAAAATATTTTTTCATTTCATTAAATCTTCATTATTTTTTTTGCAAAAAAGAAATCATTCTTTAAATGGTTAAGCTTTATCTGTTTGTAAATCTTTACAAAAAAACAGGCTATTTGGTAAAATATTTCCTTTATTCTATTCAATTTTCATTAATTTTTTTCAATAATTGCTTAAATATAAGTTATTCATTATTTTCTTATTATTAGGTAAGCAACCTATCATACAAAATTAGTTTCTTGAGTGAGGGTTTTATCCTGCATTTTCCTTTTGAATTTTTTTCAAAAATTTACCATTTTTTTCAAAAACAATCATTTATATATACAATTTCCATTATTTTTTTAAACAGAACAATCTCTATCTCTGAGAGGTTGGAGATATTGGGGTAGAAAACTTAGACATGATGATGAGAAGGCTATGGATTTTCCCATTCAAGAACAAACCATTTTCGATGGCAATTTCAATTCTGAAAACTAAATCAATGTAATTTGTTTTTCAAAATGCAATCATCAGAAAGCTTCTGTCATGATGAGGAGGAGGCTATGGATTTACCCATTCAAGAACAAACCATTTTCGATGGCGACTTCAATTCTAAAAACGAATTAGAACTGAAGTATGTGGTATTACGTAATAATTTTTTTAAAAGAAAAAAAAGTGTTTTTCAAAATGCAATCATCAGAAAACTTCTGTCATGATGATGAGGAGGTTATGGATTTACTCATTCAAGAACAAACCATTTTTGATAGCAACTTTAATTCTAAAAACTAAATCAATGTAACTTTTTTTATTCTTTGTCTCCCATGAAATTGTTCAAAACGAATTAGAACTGAAGTATGTGGTATTACATGATAATTTTTTAAAAGAAAAAAACACATCAAAATCGACAAATTACTCCTCTAGATAGTTCAAGTTTACAATATTTGAGAATTAATCACAATAGAAACATTAAGCCTACTTGATAAAAAAAGAATTTGACTGTTAAATTTAACTAATTGATTCAATGTTATTATATGGATCTTTTGAAAATAAACATTTCAATGAAAACATCATATTTAGTCTTCGACACACTTGAAACCATTTTCCAGTAAAATTCACCAACAATATTTTAGAAATGTTTACTATATATTTACAAGAAAAATGCGGTATTTTGGTAAAATATTCTTTTATTCCATTCAATTTTCAATATATTTACAAGAAAAATGCAGTATTTGGTAAAATATTCTTTAATTCCATTCAATTTTCATTAATTTTTTGAGCGAAGGTTTTATACTACAGCATCCTTTTTAATTTTTTATGTTTTAAAACAGGGTTTTATTACAAAGTTTTTTGTTTTTCAACTTTTTAAAAAAAATAATCATTATAATATATAGTTTTCGATATTTTTTTAAAACAATAAATATATATATATATAGAGTTTTTCACTTTATATTCTTTTATTCCATTCAATTTTCAATAATTTTTTGAGTGAGGATTTTATCCTACACCTTCATTTTAAATTTTTTTATTTTTTAAAAAATAATCATTGAAATATATAGTTTTCGATATTATTTTAAAAAAAATATATATCTATATAGAGATTTTCACTTTATATTTACAAAACTTTAGTATTTGGGAAAATATTCTTTTATTTCATTCAATTTTTCAATAATTTTTTGAGTGAGAATTTTATCCTACACAATCCTTTTAAATTTTTTATGTTTCAAAACAGAGCTTTATTACATTTTTTTTGAAATTTTTACAAAATAATCATTGAAATATATAGTTTTCGATATTTTTTAATTTTTTTGTACTTTTTTAAAAAACTGTCAAAAAATCACCAAATTGCCTCTCTAGATGAATAAAATTTACAAGTAAAAAATAATCATTGAAATATATAGTTTTTCGATATTTTTTTAATTTTTTTGTACTTTTAACTTTTTTAAAAAACTGTCAAAAAATCACCAAATTACCTCTCTAGATGAATAAAATTTACAAGTAAATAATTGTAATAGAAAATACCATATCTAGTTTTTACATTCATAAAACTGTTTTATAGTAAATTTTCTGTAATACAAACTACTATAGCTTACGATATCAATGGTTACAAAGCGCTTTTCTTGAACAATATCTTCTTTGATGTTCTTCTGGCATAATATTAGACCCAGAGAGGAATTCTTGTATTCCGTATTCTTTGTGATCCAATAATTGACTAAAATACAAAAGTTATTCATTATATAAATAAATTTTACCGAATTTAAATTTTACTCTTAGCTACATTAGATAGTTTACATTATATATAACAGGAAAATAACTCACTGAGTTACATCATTCAGCTCATTATTTTTTAGGGAAAGTTCTTTACTCTGTTTTCTTTTTACGATATAATGGACTAAAATAAAAAGTGATGTATTAGTATAGCATGATTAAAATTAATGTAAAGTAATTATAAACTTTTGTTATTTTTTTAACTTCTATGTAAAAGAAATACACCGATTACACACGAAAAAGTCCTTTTTTCATTTGGACCCGGAATGTATAAATATAAATATATATATATAATTTTAAAAATGTTTTCCAACAAACACTCATGATTAAGCCATTTATGTGATAAAACGTTTTTAAACTTTTATGTAAAAAAATACACTGATTACACAAAAAAGTCCTTTTTTTAATCCGAAATATATATAATTTAAAAATGTTTTACAAAAAATGTATATGAATTGATCATTTATGTGAAAAACTAAACATTTTTGTAAAATAATTATAACCTTTTGTTATTTTTTAAACTTTTATGTAAAAAAAATACACTGATTGCGCAAAAAAGTCCTTTTTTAATCCGAAATAGATATAATTTAAAAATGTTTTACAAAAAATGTTTATGAATTGATCATTTATGTGAAAAACTAAACATTTTTGTAAAATAATTATAACCTTTTGTTATTTTTTAAACTTTTATGTAAAAAAAATACACTGATTGCACAAAAAAGTCCTTTTTTTAATCCGAAATAGTTATAATTTAAAAATGTTTTACAAAAAATGTTTATGAATTGATCATTTATGTGAAAAACTAAACATTTTTGTAAAATAATTATAACCTTTTGTTATTTTTTAAACTTTTATGTAAAAAAATACACTGATTACACAAAAAAGTCCTTTTTTTTAATCCGAAATATATATATAATTTAAAAATGTTTTACAAAAAAAAGGTTATGAGTTGATCATTTATGTGAAAAATTGAACATTTTTGTAAAATAATTATCACCTTTTGTTATTTTTCCAACTTTTATGTAAAAAAATACACTGATGACACAACAAAATCCTTTTTTAATTCGAAATATATATATATATAACTTAAAAATGTTTTACAAAAATGTTCACAAATTTATCATTTTAAGGGGTTTTTTCATTGTAAGAATACACAAAATTTTCACAAATCAACTTTTTAAAATTATGGTAAAAATTAATAAAACTTACCTATAGTGATATGAATCCCTTGAATTATAGATTAGCTTCTCGAGAGTTTGTTCTCCACAGTCTTCTTTTTCAGCATCATCGAAGTGGTTGAGAAAATCCTCAGATTTTGGATTATCAGCCAGTTCCGAGGCTTGGACGAAGGCTTGATGAGCTGCGAGTACACTGATGTTGTAGAAAATTGAATTGTCTGCGTTTCGACTCAGACCCTTGAACAAAATCACTCCAAATCTCTCCGATGTCACAGCAGAAGCTATTTGATGAGGAATGCGCATATCTCCGATCAGTAATTCTTCATCTACAACACTTCTGTATTGAACTAGAAGAGTCTCTTCATTTCCATTCCATCGCCTGTCAGACTTTGTTATAACTTCAGGGTTTTGGAAACATATGACACTATCTGTTGGGAAATCCTGAAGATTAGCTACCTCGAAATAAGCATTGATTTGTCGCATACTTTTTTCTGGTAATACATCAAACACATTCTTACACCTCAAAGTAGTTCCTATTTCTGTAGCAGCACGAAAAATTGCTTTTCCAGTCTTTTCAACACCCATGTAGATCAAAACCAGTGGTCTTATTTGCGAAGCTTCATTGACAAGTAATCCTGCTGCTAATGGAATAGTGCTCTTCACTCTAACTACCTTTCCATCCTTTTTATAGTTGTATATGATGGTGCAGTTCGTTTCATCATGGAGCTCAACGGTTAACACCTGCATAACTGTAGGTATTGGTAAATCTTCAACTTTGACTATGTTTTCAATGTTTCTTCTGGAAGCTGGAGATAGAGTACTTAACAGAGAGGCGCTTTTGATGATGAGAGTTGCCAGAGTATTCAGACTGGCGCTTTGAAAGGGAATCATAGTGCGTTGAAGAAGTACATTGTCATCAATCACCTTCTTATCTTGTGAAGGTTTTGGTTCTTTATTCTTCAGTTGTTTTGTATTGACTTGTGTCGACATTCTGAAAGATAAAGTAAAAATCCATGTTATGATTTCTCTTTCAAACCAATTTGAAGATATATATACATATATATATACATATATATATATTTACTCAATATCATACCGCTGTTAGTATCTAAATCGATAAAAATTAAATTTATACTCAATCAAGTTGACTTACCTCCAAACAGAAAAGTCCTTCTAGCAGTTGTAGTAGATGATGTTGTAGTAGATCTTGCTCCTTCAGTTGCTAATGTCGAAGTGACTGCTTTCTGTGTAAAAACAGTGCTTCTTATATAGCTGAAATCATGCCATTTATCATAAGGTTAAATTAATGAAACATTGTTTTTACGGAAGAGCACCAATGCTTTCGCGGGAATAAATAATTTATTTTCACGCGAATACAAACCAATGCTTTCGCGGGAATAAACATTTTATTTTCACGCGAATGGAAACTGTTGCTTTCGCGGGAATGAATACTTTATTTTCACGCGAATACAAACCAATGCTTTCGCGGGAATAAACATTTAATTTTCACGCGAATGGAAACTGTTGCTTTCGCGGGAATGAATACTTTATTTTCACGCGAATACAAACCAATGCTTTCGCGGGAATAAACATTTAATTTTCACGCGAATGGAAACTGTTGCTTTCGCGGGAATGAATACTTTATTTTCACGCGAATACAAACCAACGCTTTCGCGGGAATAAACATTTAATTTTCACGCGAATGGAAACTGTTGCTTTCGCGGGAATGAATACTTTATTTTTACGCGAATACAAACCAATGCTTTCGCGGGAATAAACATTTAATTTTCACGTGAATGGAAACTGTTGCTTTCGCGGGAATGAATACTTTATTTTCACGCGAATACAAACCAATGCTTTCGCGGGAATAAACATTTAATTTTCACGCGAATGGAAACTGTTGCTTTCGCGGGAATGAATACTTTATTTTCACGCGAATACAAACCAATGCTTTCGCGGGAATAAACATTTTATTTTCACGCGAATGGAAACTGTTGCTTTCGCGGGAATGAATACTTTATTTTCACGCGAATACAAACCAATGCTTTCGCGGGAATAAACATTTTATTTTCACGCGAATGGAAACTGTTGCTTTCGCGGGAATGAATACTTTATTTTCACGCGAATACAAACCAATGCTTTCGCGGGAATAAACATTTAATTTTCACGCGAATGGAAACTGTTGCTTTCGCGGGAATGAATACTTTATTTTCACGCGAATACAAACCAATGCTTTCGCGGGAATAAACATTTTATTTTCACGCGAATGGAAACTGTTGCTTTCGCGGGAATGAATACTTTATTTTCACGCGAATACAAACCAATGCTTTCGCGGGAATAAACATTTTATTTTCACGCGAATGGAAACTGTTGCTTTCGCGGGAATGAATACTTTATTTTCACGCGAATACAAACCAATGCTTTCGCGGGAATAAACATTTAATTTTCACGCGAATGGAAACTGTTGCTTTCGCGGGAATGAATACTTTATTTTCACGCGAATACAAACCAATGCTTTCGCGGGAATAAACATTTTATTTTCACGCGAATGGAAACTGTTGCTTTCGCGGGAATGAATACTTTATTTTCACGCGAATACAAACCAATGCTTTCGCGGGAATAAACATTTAATTTTCACGCGAATGGAAACTGTTGCTTTCGCGGGAATGAATAATTTATTTTCACGCGAATACAAACCAATGCTTTCGCGGGAATAAACATTTTATTTTCACGCGAATGGAAACTGTTGCTTTCGCGGGAATGAATACTTTATTTTCACGCGAATACAAACCAATGCTTTCGCGGGAATAAACATTTAATTTTCACGCGAATGGAAACTGTTGCTTTCGCGGGAATAAACATTTTTTTTCAGGCGAATAAAAACCAATGCTTTCGCGGGAATAAATAATTTATTTTCACGCGAATGGAACCCGTTGCTTTCGCGGGAATAAACAATTTATTTTCACGCGAATACAAACCAATGCTTTCGCGGGAATAAAAGATTTATTTTCACACATTCACCTATATAAGAGACAACGGTTTCAGACAGAAAGCATCCAGTTCAACAACAGTGAGCAAAGGAGCAACATCTATCTACTACATCTTCCATTGCAACTACTAAGAGTTCTCTCTTCATAAAGGTAAAACTTAAATTCAAATATTTCCGCTAGCTAACACAACTATCTGAAGGCTTTATGACATATCTATCTTTAAATTGGTTATAAAGAATTGAACCAATTTTTTTGTTTTTTCAGAATGAATACTCAAGTCGTAGAAAGTCAACCATTGTATCTAAAGTCGGAATCTCAGCCTGATGAAAAGGTAAGAATTAATAAAAAATACTATTTAACACCTGTTGAACACCTTTAATTATTTTAGTTATCTAATTATCGCTTGTATTTTAGAACAATGCAACAACAAATCCAATCTACTTAAAGGACTTCCTTCCAGAAATGTATCATAACTATGTGATAAATAATGATGTTGTTGAAGAAAAAGCTGTAGAACGTTTGACATTTCAAGTTATAATATTCTGTATAACTCAACACATGATGAGTATGGGGATGTATTGTAAGAAACGCGATATATCTACAGAACGTTTTGATGACATTATAAAAAACGGTTTCGAAATCGTTTTGTCAATGGTGGAAGTCGTTAATATTAATAATTTTTTAAAAGAAATTGAAAGAAGTGCTTGGAATCAAATAGTTTTCAAAAAATTATACAACATGACGTGGAACAAAAAAACTTTTTATAAATTCAGAAAGCATATTTATAATTATATCCAAATAGATAAAGCTCTATCCTCTTCTGTAGGTATTTTAGAACTAATGTTAGAAGCGTTTCATACATATTTATGAAAAATTTTTAGTTGTTTTTTATTATTTTACAATATTTTGTTCAAACTATTATATTTTATTTCTTACCAATTGAGATGTTAAAAGCGGTATGATATTAAGTAAATACATATATATATATATATATATTTTTGAATGCATTCTTTGTTGTCTGTCTCCACATCCCAATAGTTTAATAAGCACATTCTCAATCTACCATAACTCTATGATCTTAACTGCTTTTGGCATAAATACATATATATATATATATATATAAGACACTCTAAGTAATAAATACACTCTTAGCCACTCATGCAAATATTGCCCTTTTATTTTTAGAATGTTATGGATGCTCTTTCTGAAGAGCTCCTTAGCACAGATCCATATCCAACAGAAAATAAAATGAAAAACGGCAAAACAACTCCTAAGAGAAGGAAAACTGCTCCAAAAAAGGGAATAGTAAGGAAACGAAAACAAATAGTGAGAAAACAAACTACTTCCGTTGATAAGCAAACAATGGAGAGTGCAGCTATAACTCATTTAACAGTTGAATGTCTCAACGAAAGGAGAGCTAGGGAATTAGAAAAGTCTGAAGGTTCTCAAGTGATTGACTCACCAAAAGTTCCGATTTGCAAAACATTTGAAGATCTTCCTATCCCAAGCATTATGCGAGTGACTGGTGTGATACATCCATCAAGTAAGGAGAAGTGTAGATATTCTCAAGTACACTACCATGATCCTTCAGATATAAATGAACTCGAACCCAAAATACTCCTCTGTCCAGTTGAAATAGCTAAAAACTTCAACTGTGATAATTACCCCCCTCCGTTTAACGTTGTATATTTGGGTAGAAAGGGAAAACCAAAAAATAAAAGCGTTCTTTGGTATGATGTCAGACGTGTTACCAGACATCCTCTAAGCAAAAAGAAAGCTGAAGAGGAATCACTATATTTTAGTACATTGACTAAAGGTCAGCTCAAAAGCTTCTTGAACATCAACACCCTCAATAGTTTTCAACCCGGCGCTATTTTTCCTTACCAAGATGTTGTTGATAGATTCGTTCCTCATCGATTTAAAGGAGGGCAGTCGAATGTAATTTGTATCCGTTATAGCATTGAACAATGTGGAGAAACGCTGTTGAAGACGCTTGCCATACCAGACAAATATGCTTCAGAAGCTAACAAATATACTCCAGGTGTGATGATCTACAGAGGAAAAACAACCCACGGAAAATTTAAGACAGAATACGATCTTTCATTTTGCTCTCCATACTGTCTCGGTCGAATGTATTGGAAACAATATTGTGATCAAGCAAAGCACAACAAAACAATATTAGAAATTGATGATGATGATGAACTTGAAGATTTTCTACGTGGAGACTTTGATGATTTTGAGACAGGATATGTTGCTGAAAAAAAATGATGAGTGTTTTAGCGATGGATAGTCTCTAATTCAAAAAACAAGTTGGACAATGTGACTTGGTGAGCTATTTCCCTTTTCTATATAATGTAAACTATCCAATGTAACTAAAGCTATAATTCAATTTCATGTAATTATTTTAAATTTTTGTTTAATCATTCTATACTAATACATAACTTTTTATTTTAGTTCATTACGAATTCAAAAGCACATAAAACAGAAGTCTCCCTTCTTAAGATATAACATCACTACATCAAAGACATCATTGTAAAAAAAGACTATGTATTAATTGTTATTACTTAGTATTTACTGACTCTAGCTATATTATATGGAGAGATTTTCCCTACTTATTACACAATAAATGTATATATTCACATATTGTTTCATTTTTAATCACTGTATTTATTCAATGTAGATATATCTCCTCTCTCTCAAGATATCATATGAGTCGGAATTACAGAAAATTATCAAACCTTAAATGCCTTACATTCAAAATCTAGATACCCTATGAGTTATAATTATGTATACAGTTATGTAATAATTATCATAACCTAAATGCCATACATTCAAAATTTAGATACCATATAAGTTCAAATTAAGTAAAAAAATTATCAAAACTCAAATGCCACTTAAATGCCACTCAAATGCCACTCAAATACCCCTCAAGTAAAATACAATATAAACTCGGCGAATTCATCCAACGCCGTAACCCATTGTCTCAACTCCAAGGTCAAATCCACAAAAAAACACTTGGTAGGGAGATCTGCTCATATATTACTACTCTCATCGCGTCAGCTGAGTTTTTGTTTACTATAACTTCCGTTGAACGGCAATCAAAGCATTTTTGGGATTGTGGGCGTGGCCAATTAAAGTGAACTATATGCCGACCTGATGAATATAAAAAAAAATAATCTCCATTAAAACACATTCATTACCGCATGCTAGTTAGATTAATTAGGCCTGCATACCAGGCGCTTTTGGCAAAAATTGGGCAACTTTGAAAAATCATTAAAAATAAGCATTTATACTTACATCTTATTAATCTCAACCTGTACTAGATAAAGGTCTGCTCTATCCAAATCTAGTCATTATTGTTTTGTTTGTCAGAATGGACACCCTCCATCTTTCGAATCATAGAGGGCACTTTTTCGGTATTCTTTTCATATAAGTTGCAGAGGTTACTGTAAAAGTTACCAGTTGGAACAAAAACTATTGTCCGAAAGCTAGAAAATCAAACACTGCGAGATAGAGGGCGAAATTCTACACATTTAATGACAATATGAAGCACTTACAGTTATAAGACAACGTTGGAAAAAAATAGTCGTAAACTTTATCGCACAGCTTGGTCAACCACAAAGATTTTTGTGGTAGGCCAAGCAACTGAGTTTCCAATAAAAATTATTACGGGGCTTGAATGAGTATAGGAACCACAAAACTTAGTGTCTCTAGAAAAGAAGAACCTAGGCTAATTAGCCTTACAAAAAAAAATAAGAAAATCAAAAACTAATTGCTGCTATGAGCCGCTGAAAGTTTTTTTGGGAACATAACTCCAACCGATAGGATTGAGTTGCAACAAATTGTCTGTTGCAAGGCCAAAAAGAGGTAAACAATATTTTTTGTTGCACATTCATGTAGAAAACATCTCTGGCTATCTGTTCATGTATAATTTGTCTACCCACATTCATATAAAAAGGCAGGTGCATGTTGCAAAGTTTTCGACATTTAGGATACCAACTAAGCCAAAAATTATTTCCAACAATTAGCCGTGAGCAAATCATCCGCGGCTAATGAGTCACAGCTGGGTACAAACCAAAGTTACAGCAAGGATTGTCACTCATGCTTGTAGAGCACATCACAGGCTATCTCTACATGTATAATTTGTCTACCCAACTGGATATAGAAAGGCAGAATCACGCCACAAAGCCAAGGCATGCTTTTGCAACGAATTGTCTCCCCTATAAAACATTTTCAATGTGACAAAATGGGTAGCAGGTAAGAGGCAGTGGTATCTTCAGCATAAAGATACCATAAAAGTGTTTACAGAATGACAAAGACAACATCACAGACTATCTCTAAATCTGGGTTTTTTTCTCTTTAGCTACAATGAAGGCAGTTGCAAGCCACCAAGTGGAAGCACTGCAAACCATGAATGTATGCTAGAGTTGTCTCCTCGGTGTTAAAATTTGGTTGCAAAAAACTAGGGCTGTCAAAGATTAAGAATTTTTAATCTTAATCTTATTCTTAATCTTTTCCATTAATCTTAAATTAATCTTATTTTTTAATCTTATGTACTCATGTGATATACATGGAATGATGGGGCAGTAGAGTCATCATCCATCTACCTGCATACTTGTAGAATGAGATTAGCAAACCTCAATTTGGATTTGTCAGTCCAGAAACAAATAACAGATATAATATCACAATAGTGTAATATCACAATGATAAACAAATATGTATGTATGTAATTATGTATGTAACTGGGAACAAAACTTTTTTTGAATACAGGACTGAAAAGGAAGGAAACAAACTAAAACCAATTGCTATTTAACGTTTTGATATTTACAGTACATGTGCAGGTAGGTACAAAGTGTAGGCACACATGACTGAAAGAAAATAAGATTGTCGGATACACAAGTTAACGGAAACTTGAATATCGAATGTGAACAAAGAATATACTTTTATCTTTGGCATATATTAATATAACATAAAAAACTATTACTTTTTATTTTCTCACAAAACTGCTACTCTCCAAAACCTCTATGGGTGAAAAAGAGAAAACCCTTGGATATACCAGGATTAATAATAAAAAACATCACAATTCAACTTTGTTTAGGTATTTTTGATAACCTGATTAATTGATCGTGATTAATTTTGGCGGCGTGACTCAATAGTTTATAGATAAATAAACAGCTTTGATTAGAATAATAAATAAAGAAAACCGCGGAATCTTGTAACAAATAATTGTTTATTGTTGTTATTCAATATTATTGTTAGATAGATACTACACTAAAAAAAATGATATGCCCGGTAAGTTTCAATTTTTAAATAAAAATTATAACATGTTATCAATTAATTGTATTGTTTGTGCTGAATAATAACAACAATAACAATAAAAACAACAATTAAATAAAAAAAAATATAATTGTTTATTATTAGAACGAATAAAGACAGTAATATGAAAATTGTTTTAAAGTATAAACCATATTACATCGTATTACATGTTATTAGTATATAAGATGTTTTGTTAACTATCATTATTGGTCACTCTTACATATCTATTATAGTTTTTTTATTATTATTACTTATTTATTACATTGCAGGTATTTTATAAGCATTTCTGAGCAGAAAACCTTCTATTGGATGGAGGATAATGAGATTTATCGTAGCAAAATGTGTACCAAAGTAAGGATGACAATGTGGATCCCTAAAATAAAACAGATCCCAAAGCTAATCTCATTTAGAATCATAACAACATTCAAGGTCTCTCCATTGCACTCCAATCGACAGAAAATAAGAGCCTGAGAACTAGTGATAGTTTACTCGTTTTGCAACAACACTCACCTACAAACGTCTTGATTCACATTAAGTTAAATTACTTGTTCAAAGTGACAAGATGGACATTTTCATGATTTTTCTTCAGGATAGCATGATTGAAATTTAGTGACAAAGGTAGGGTTATGTGACGAAACACTCAAAAAGGCTACTCCCTCTTTATGTAGACAAACTAATAGATGTGTTCAGCATAATAAACAGTATTATAGTGACGTAACTGGGGTTTCTTTTTATAAGATTAACTGAGCCCTAAAAGGTTAATCTTTTTGATCTTAAAAATCAATTAATCTGGTTAATCTTTAAAATAACTCGATTAATTGACAGCCTTACAAAAAACGAGTTGCAGCCTAGTCCAAGCAAAACACACAGCAAGGATTGTTATACATGCTTGTAGAGCACATCACCGGCTATCTCTACATGTATAATTTGTCTGCCCAACTGGATATAGAAAGGCAGAATCACGCCACAAAGCCAAGGCATGCTTTTGCAACGAATTGTCTCCCCTATAAAACATTTTTCAATGTGACAAAATGGGTAGCAGGTAAGAGGCAGTGGTATCTTCAGCATAAAGATACCATAAAAGTGTTTACAGAATGACAAAGACAACATCACAGACTATCTATAAACGTGGGTTTTTTTCTCTTTAGCTACAAATAAAGGCAGCTGCAAGCCACTAAGTGGAAGCACTGCAAACCATGAATGTATGCTAGAGTTGTCTCCTCGATGTTACAAATTTGGTTGCAAAAAACGAGTTGCAGCATAGTCCAAACAAAACACACAGCAAGGATTGTTACACGATCTTGTAGAACAAATTTCAGGCTATAACATAATTTAGACCCTACTAGCACCACTTCCATGTCATCTCCCAAGAGGCAGGTGCAATATGACGTCGTTACCATTTTTTATTGTGGCGGTTCACCAGTAGGCCCTGTGACCCCAGTCCTATACCACACTCCCTCAGGGTGAGCTGCCCGCCGGGGTACATCCTTATAACATAAAACAAAACAGACACATCTGTGCTGCTGCCGAAAAGGGTAGGGACCCGTATGATGACAGGCAGATGTAAACTAAATATGGCTGGACACAAATTGCTGTAGCGCAAACTAAACATAACTAGACACAAATTGCAGTAACAAGAACTAAACATAACTAGACACAAGCTGACGAAACAGGAACTAAACATAACTAGACACAAGTTGCAGTAACAAGAACTAAACATAACTAGACACAAGCTGACGAAACAGGAACTAAACATAACTATACACAAGTTGCAGTAACAAGAACTAAACATAACTAGACACAAGTTGCAGTAACAAGAACTAAACATAACTAGACACAAGTTGCAGTAACAAGAACTAAACATAACTAGACACAAGTTGCAGTAACAAGAACTAATCATAAATATACACAAGCTCACGAAACAGGAACTAAACATAACTAGACACAAATTGCAGTAACAAGAACTAAACATAACTAGACACAAGCTGACGAAACAGGAACTAAACATAACTAGACACAAGTTGCAGTAACAAGAACTAAACATAACTAGACACAAGCTGACGAAACAGGAACTAAACATAACTATACACAAGTTGCAGTAACAAGAACTAAACATAACTAGACACAAGTTGCAGTAACAAGAACTAAACATAACTAGACACAAGTTGCAGTAACAAGAACTAAACATAACTAGACACAAGTTGCAGTAACAAGAACTAATCATAAATATACACAAGCTCACGAAACAGGAACTAAACATAACTAGACACAAGTTGCAGTAACAAGAACTAAACATAACTAGACACAAGTTGCAGTAACAAGAACTAAACATAACTAGACACAAGTTGCAGTAACAAGAACTAAACATAACTAGACACAAGTTGCAGTAACAAGAACTAAACATAACTAGACACAAGTTGCAGTAACAAGAACTAAACATAACTAGACACAAGTTGCAGTAACAAGAACTAAACATAACTAGACACAAGTTGCAGTAACAAGAACTAAACATAACTAGACACAAGTAGTAATATATGAGCAGATCTCCCTACCAAGTGTTTTTTTGTGGATCTGACCTTGGAGTTTAGGCAATGGGTTACGACGTTGGATGAATTCGCCGAGTTTATATTGTATTTCATTTGAGGGGTACTTGAGTGGCATTTGAGTGGCATTTAAGTGGCATTTGAGTTTTGATTAGTTTTTTACTTAATTTGAACTTATATGGCATATAGATTTTGAATGTATGGCATTCAAGTTTTGATAACTTTTTTACATAACTCGAACTCATATGGTATCTTGAGAGAGAGGGGAGAGGAGAGAGGAGATAGGAGAGATGGGAGATGAGAGAGGAGAGAGAGAGAGGAGAGAGATTTTTTAGTTTTCTATACATTCATGTATATATGGTTAATTATGTACATATTTATGGCTATATTTATATCTACATAGAGAGAGAGGAGATATATCTACATTGAATAAATATATTGATCAAAAATGAAACATTATATGATTATATACCTGATTACATAATAAGTAGGGAAAATCTTCCTATATAATATAGCTAGAGTCAGTTAATACTAAGTAACACAAAGCACTACAACTTGTAATGACAATCAATGCATTCATACATACATACATATGGTATCTTGAGAGAGAGAAAGAGAGAGAGGAGTGAGAGATCTTTTAGTTTTCTATACATTAATGTATATATGGTCAATTATGTACATATTTATGGGTATATTTATATCTACATAGAGAGAGAGGAGAGAGGAGATATATCTAAATTGAATAAATACATTGATTAAAAATGAATCATTGTATGATTATATACATTTATTACATAATAAGTAAGGAAAATCTCCCCATATAATATAGCTAGAGTCAGTAAATACATACTAAGTAATACAAAGCACTACAACTTGTAATAAAGACAAAGTAATAACAGTTAATGCATAGTTTGTTCCTTTACAATGATGTCTTTGATGTACTGATGTTATATCTTAGGAAGGAAGACTTCTGTTCTATGTGCTTTTAATTTCGTAATGAACTAAAATAAAAAAGTTATGTATTAGTATAGAATGATTAAGCAAAAATGTAAAATAATTACATGAGTTTGAATTATAGTTCTAGTTACATTGGATAGTTTACATTATTAGAAAAGGGAAATAACTCACCAAGTTACATTGTTCAGCTTGTTCTTTCTTGAGCATTATTTTCACCAAGTGCTTTTGATTCTCTTTTATCTATCTAAAAGCAAACAAAAAATACTTGCTTTATAAGTATGCTGTAATAAATACACTAATTACACCAAAAAAGTGCTTTTTTAACATGGAAAAACGTATATATACAACATTTTGTTGTAAAAACTACACTAATTACACCAAAGAGTCCTTTTTTTCACCTTTAAAATGTATATATTCAGCATTTTGTTGTAAAAAATACACTAATTACACCAAAAGAGTCCTTTTTTCACCTGGAAAATGTATATATTCAGCATTTTGTTGTAAAAAAATACATTATTTACACTAAAACAGTCCTTTTTTCACCTGGAAAATGTATATATTCAGCATTTTGTTGTAAAAAAATACATTATTTACACCAAAACAGTCCTTTTTTCGCCTGGAAAATGTAGATATTCAGCATTTTGTTGTAAAAAATACACTAATTTAAAAAAAGTCTTTTTTTCACTTGGAAAATGTATATATTCAGCATTTTGTTTAATTTATGGTAAAAATTAGTAAAACTCACCTATGTAAAAAATACACTAACTACACCAAAAGTATATATTCAGCATTTTGTTTAATTTATGGTAAAAATTAGTAAAACTCACCTATAGTGATATGATTGCCTTGAGTTATAGATCAGCTTCTTGAGCTCTTGTTCTGGACAGTTTTTTCAGCATCATCGAAGTATAATCCATGTAGTTTGAGTCTTCATTGGTTTGGTATCATCTAAGCAGGAGAGATGGTTTGGTATCATGTAAGTAGGTGGTAGATCTTGAAAGGAATTCTTACTGTGTTGGAGAAGTGTGCTGTCTTCAAAATCCATGTAGCTTGAGTCTTCATTGATTTGGTATCATCTAAGTAGGTGGTAGATCTTAAAAGGAATTCTTGCTGTGTTGGAGAAGTATGCTGTCTTCAAAATCCATGTAGTTTGAGTCTTCATTGGTTTCGTATCATTTAAGTAGGTGGTAGATCTTGAAATGAATTCTTGCTGTGTTGGAGAAGTATGCTGTCTTCAAAATCCATGTAGTTTGAGTCTTCATTGGTTTGGTATCGTCTAAGTAGGTGGTAGATCTTGAAAGGAATTCTTGCTGTGTTGGAGAAGTGTGCTGTCTTCAAAATCCATGTAGTTTGAGTTTTCATTGGTTTGGTATCATCAAAGTAGGTGGTAGATGTTGAAAGGAATTTTTGCTGTGTTGGAGAAGTGTGCTGTCTTCAAAATTCCATGTAGTTTGTGTCTTCATTGATTTGGTATCATCTAAGTAGGCGGTAGATCTTGAAATGAATTCTTGCTGTGTTGGAGAAGTATGCTGTCTTCAAAATCCATGTAGTTTGAGTCTTCATTGGTTTGGTTTCATCTAAGTAGGTGGTAGATCTTGAAAGGAATTCTTGCTGTGTTGGAGAAGTATGTTGTCTTCAAAATCCATGTAGTTTGAGTCTTCATTGATTTGGTATCATCTAAGTAGGTGGTAGATCTTGAAAAGAATTCTTGCTATGTTGGAGAAAGTAGGTGGTAGATCTTGAAAGGAATTCTTGCTGTGTTGGAGAAGTATGCTGTCTTCAAATTCCATGTAGTTTGAGTCTTCATTGATTTGGTATCATCTAAGTAGGTGGTAGATCTTGAAAGGAATTCTTGCTGTGTTGGAGAAGTATGCTGTCTTCAAAATCCATGTAGTTTGAGTCTTCATTGGTTTGGTATCATCTAAGTAGGTGGTGTTTGCCATCTTTAATATCCAATCTAAAAAGACAAAAAATAAAAAATATTTTAAAAAATGTGAGCTATTTATTATTTAATCATAATACAAAAAAGATAACATTTTTATCAATATCCAAAGACAGGGTTTGTAACACAAACGGATTTGGTTGTAGGAGGCTATTCTCTCCATAGTGCAAGTAGGTGAGTTTTTCAACTAGTGGTAAATAAATATTTATTATTATTTTATTATTTAGATCACAAGACGAACAAAATTCAATAAAGTAACAATGAAAACCAAATGAAATCACAATAATATTAACAATAATAAGAAGAATAATAATAATAATCATCATCAGTAAAAATTATTTTTCATATTAAATACAATGAATAATAACTGTTTTATGCTGATAATGAAGTAAAACAATACAATAATGAAAGTTGAAATCGTTTTTTGGCTGTAAAGTTCAAAATCAACCTGTCGTTCAAGATGTCATTTGAGGCTAACCTATTTTTTTCTCTCGGACCTACGACAATTCTGTCAATCAATGCCAAAAGACTGCGATCTTGAGCGGAAACAGGATAGGTTCTATGAGCATGAAATTATTTAGGAGAGATACTTCTATGGTCAGACCATGTCGTAATAGGAGGATAACTCCAGAGTGCAACTAGTTGAGTTTTTCAACCAGTGTTGAATAATTATTTATTATTTCTCACCTTAATACAGAAAATCTCCTAGTAGTTGTAGTAGATGTTGAACCTTCAGTCACTGTTGTTGAAGCGGATGCTTTCTGTGGAAAAGCGGTGCTTCTTATATAGCTAGGTTGTACTAGGTTGTACTAGGTACTAGGTACCGATTGACACGAGTTGATTCCAATGAAAAGCCTTTATGATATATAAGCAGGTCTTTACGCAGAAAACTCACGCGAAAACTAAAAAAAATAAAAAGCATTCTTCGCGGGAGTTTTCCGTCTTATATGTTATAAAGGCTTTACGCAAAAACTCACGCGAAAACCGAAACTAAAAACAAAATTCTTCGCGGGAGTTTTCCTTCTTATAAGTCATAAAGGTTTTACACGGAAAACTCACGCGAAAAGTGAAACAGTCAAAAAATTCTCTTCGCGGGAGTTTTCCTTCTATATACTATAAAAGCTTTACACGGAAAACTCACGCGAAAACGGAAAATAGAAAACAATTCTTTCGCGGGAGTTTTCCTTCTTTTATGTTATGAAGGCTTTATGCAGAAAGTTCACGCAATTTTTTTTACCGTAAGTTTTCCGCGTAAGGCCTTTATAGTACATAGAAGGAAAACTCCCGCGAAGAAGTTTTTTTTATTCTTTTTGTTTTCGCGTGAGTTTTTGCATCAAGCTGTTATAACACATAAGAAGGAAAACTCCCGCGAAGAAGTTTTTATTGAGTTTCGGTTTTCGCGTGAGTCTTTTGCGTACAGCCTTTATAACATATAAGACGGAAAACTCCCGCGAAGAATGTTTTTAATTTTTTTAGTTTTCACGTGAATTTTCCTGCTTATATATTATAAAGGCTTTTCATTGAAATCAACTCGTGTCAATCGGTACCTAGTACCTAGTACAACCTAGCTATATAAGAAGCACCGCTTTTCCACAGAAAGCATCCACTTCAACAACAGTGACTGAAGGATCAACATCTACTACAACTACTAGGAGACTTTCTGTATTAAGGTAAGAAATAATAAATAATTATTTAACACTAGTTGAAGAACTCAACTAGTTGCACTATGGAGTTATCCTCCTATTACGATATGGAGTCGTTCTCTTGACCATAGAAGTATCTCTCCTAGATAATTTTATGCTCATAGAACCTACCCTGTTTCCTCTCAAGATCGCAGTATTTTAACATTGATAGACAGAATTGCCGTATGTCCGAGAGAAAAAATAGGTTAGCTTATTAAATGATGCCTTGAACTACAGGTCGATTTTGAACTTTACAACCAAAAAATGATTAAAACTTTCAATACTGTATTATTTTACTTCATTATCAACATAAAACAGTTATCATTCATTGTAAAAATAAATAATTATAGCCTTTTACTAGTGTTAAATAATTATTTATTATTTTTTACCTTAACTCTACTTCGAGTCCTCTTAGTGGTTGTAGTGATCTAAATAATAAAATAATAATAAAAAGCTAGTTC
Organism: Cryptosula pallasiana; assembly: GCA_945261195.1. NCBI lineage: Eukaryota > Metazoa > Bryozoa > Gymnolaemata > Cheilostomatida > Cryptosulidae > Cryptosula > Cryptosula pallasiana. Next base: position 5,185,963 of record OX183139.1, read on the forward strand.
CAAAGAACTAGATGATTTAATTGACTATAGACAAATAATTATTTTAGCACTTCTTACCTCGATGCTGGTTGCTTACATGGTGTTTCATTGCTATAGCAGCAGGAGTGTTGATGTTTGAGCAGGAAGATGTATCATTAAAGGTGTTAGGATTGGGTCTTCTATCATCAATGTGAATGCCGTTGGTGGTGGAATTGGTGGTTGTAGTGGAGATAGTGTCGATGTTGTTGGTAGTTGGTTCAATATGGAGCTTAAGAAGTGCTTTGGAGTGTGACGTCATCATACCTGCAAAAAAGTAAAAGAACTTAGTTTTTTAATGATGTGAATATACTGAAATTATTATAGTGTTAAATAATTATTTACTATTTATTTTAAAAATAAATAATTAGAGCTTCCTACTAGTGTTAAATAATTATTGATTATTTTTTACCTTATCACCACTTAGAGCCAGATGATTTAATTAACTAAAGACAAATAATTATTTTAGCATTTTTTACCTTGATGCTGGATGGTCTCCTAGTAGCTGTAGTAGATGATGCTTCTCCGCTTGCTGTTGAAGAACTGGATGCTTTCTGTGTGAAAACAGTTGCTCTTAAATAGCTAAAGTTGCACTGATTAAACCCTATGAATCAGCATTTTTTCCAATGCTTTCGCGGGAATAAAAACTGTTTATTCCCGCGAAAGCAACGGTTTCCATTCGCGGGAATAAATACTTTATTTTCACGCGAATGGAAACCGTTGCTTTCGCGGGAATAAAAATTTTATTTTCACGCGAATGGAAACTGTTGCTTTCGCGGGAAAAAATAAATTATTTTCACGCGAATGGAAACCGTTGCTTTCGCGGGAATAAATAATTTATTTTCACGCGAATAGAAACTGTTGCTTTCGCGGGAGTAAATAGTTTATTTTCACGCGAATAGAAACTGTTGCTTTCGCGGGAGTAAATAGTTTATTTTCACGCGAATAGAAACTGTTGCTTTCGCGGGAATAAATAATTTATTTTCACGCGAATAGAAACTGTTGCTTTCGCGGGAATAAATAGTTTATTTTCACGCGAATAGAAAGCACTGCTTTCGCGGGAATAAATAATTTATTCTCACGCGAATAGAAACTGTTGCTTTCGCGGGAATGAATAGTTTATTTTCACGCGAATAGAAACCGTTGCTTTCGCGGGAATAAATAATTTATTTTCACGCGAATGGAAACTGTTGCTTTCGCGGGAATAAATAGTTTATTTTCACGCGAATAGAAACTGTTGCTTTCACGGGAAAAAATAAATTATTTTCACGCGAATGGAAACTGTTGCTTTCGCGGGAATAAATAGTTTATTTTCACGCGAATAGAAACTGTTGCTTTCGCGGGAAAAAATAAATTATTTTCACGCGAATAGAAACCGTTGCTTTCGCGGGAATAAATAATTTATTTTCACGCGAATGGAAACTGTTGCTTTCGCGGGAATAAATAGTTTATTTTCACGCGAATAGAAACTGTTGCTTTCACGGGAAAAAATAAATTATTTTCACGCGAATGGAAACTGTTGCTTTCGCGGGAATAAATAATTTATTTTCACGCGAATGGAAACTGTTGCTTTCGCGGGAATAAATAGTTTATTTTCACGCGAATAGAAACTGTTGCTTTTGCGGGAATAAATAGTTTATTTTCACGCGAATAGAAACCGTTGCTTTCGCGGGAATAAATTATTTATTTTCACGCGAATGGAAACCCTTGCTTTCGCGGGAATAAACAGTTTTTATTCCCGCGAAAGCATTGGAAAAAATGCTGATTCATAAGCTTTAATCAGTGCGACTTTAGCTATTTAAGAGCCACTGTTTTCACACAGAAAGCATCCAGTTCTTCAATAGCAAGCGGAGAAGCATCATCTACTACACAAGATCTACCACCTACTTAGATGATACCAAACCAATGAAGACTCAAACTACATGAATTTTGAAGACAGCATACTTCTCCAACACAGCAAAAATTCATTTCAAGATCTACCACCTACTTAAATGATACCAAACCAATGAAGACTCAAACTACATGAATTTTGAAAACAGCATACTTCTCCAACACAGCAAGAACTCCTTTCAAGATCTACGACTTAATTAGATGATACCAAATCAATGAAGACTCAAACTACATCGATTTTGAAGACAGCGCACTTCTCCAACACAGCAAGAATTCATTTCAAGATTTACCACCTACTTAGATGATACCAAACCAATGAAGACTCAAACTACATGGAATTTTGAAGACAGCATACTTCTCCAAGACAGAAAGAATTCCTTTCAAGATCTACCACCTACTTAGATGAAACCAAACCAATGAAGACTCAAACTACATGGATTTTGAAGACAACACACTTCTCCAACACAGCAAGAATTTCTTTCAAGATCTACCACCTACTTAGATGATACCAAACCAATGAAGACTCAAACTACATGGATTTTGAAGACAGCATACTTCTCCAACACAGCAAGAATTCATTTCAAGATCTACCACCTAGATGATACCAAACCAATGAAAACTCAAACTACATGGATTTTGAAGACAACACATTTCTCCAACACAGCAAGAATTCCTTTCAAGATCTACCACCTACTTAGATGATACCAAACCAATGGAGACTCAAACTACATGGATTTTGAAGACAGCATACTTCTCCAACACAGCAAGAATTCCTTTTAAGATCTACCACCTACTTAGATGATACCAAATCAATGAAGACTCAAACTACATGGATTTTGAAGACAGCACACTTCTCCAACACAGCAAGAATTCCTTTCAAGATCTACCACCTACTTACATGATACCAAACCATCTCTCCTGCTTAGATGATACCAAACCAATGAAGACTCAAACTACATGGATTATACTTCGATGATGCTGAAAAAACTGTCCAGAACAAGAGCTCAAGAAGCTAATCTATAACTCAAGGCAATCATATCACTATAGGTGAGTTTTACTAATTTTTACCATAAATTAAACAAAATGCTGAATATATACTTTTGGTGTAATTAGTGTATTTTTTACATAGGTGAGTTTTACTAATTTTTACCATAAATTAAACAAAATGCTGAATATATACATTTTCCAAGTGAAAAAAAGACTTTTTTTTTAAATTAGTGTATTTTTTACAACAAAATGCTGAATATCTACATTTTCCAGGCGAAAAAAGGACTGTTTTGGTGTAAATAATGTATTTTTTTACAACAAAATGCTGAATATATACATTTTCCAGGTGAAAAAAGGACTGTTTTAGTGTAAATAATGTATTTTTGTACAACAAAATGCTGAATATATACATTTTCCAGGTGAAAAAAGGACTCTTTTGGTGTAATTAGTGTATTTTTTACAACAAAATGCTGAGTATATACATTTTAAAGGTGAAAAAAAGGACTTTTTGGTGTAATTAGTGTAGTTTTTACAACAAAATGTTGTATATATACGTTTTTCCATGTTAAAAAAGCACTTTTTTGGTGTAATTAGTGTATTTATTACAGCATACTTATAAAGCAAGTATTTTTTGTTTGCTTTTAGATAGATAAAAGAGAATCAAAAGCACTTGGTGAAAATAATGCTCAAGAAAGAACAAGCTGAACAATGTAACTTGGTGAGTTATTTCCCTTTTCTAATAATGTAAACTATCCAATGTAACTAGAACTATAATTCAAACTCATGTAATTATTTTACATTTTTGCTTAATCATTCTATACTAATACATAACTTTTTTATTTTAGTTCATTACGAAATTAAAAGCACATAGAACAGAAGTCTTCCTTCCTAAGATATAACATCAGTACATCAAAGACATCATTGTAAAGGAACAAACTATGCATTAACTGTTATTACTTTGTCTTTTTTACAAGTTGTAGTGCTTTGTATTACTTAGTATGTATTTACTGACTCTAGCTATATTATATGGGGAGATTTTCCTTACTTATTATGTAATAAATGTATATAATCATACAATGATTCATTTTTAATCAATGTATTTATTCAATTTAGATATATCTCCTCTCTCCTCTCTCTCTATGTAGATATAAATATACCCATAAATATGTACATAATTGACCATATATACATTAATTTATAGAAAACTAAAAGATCTCTCACTCCTCTCTCTCTTTCTCTCTCTCAAGATACCATATGTATGTATGTATGAATGCATTGATTGTCATTACAAGTTGTAGTGCTTTGTGTTACTTAGTATTAACTGACTCTAGCTATATTATATAGGAAGATTTTCCCTACTTATTATGTAATCAGGTATATAATCATATAATGTTTCATTTTTGATCAATATATTTATTCAATGTAGATATATCTCCTCTCTCTCTATGTAGATATAAATATAGCCATAAATATGTACATAATTAACCATATATACATGAATGTATAGAAAACTAAAAAATCTCTCTCCTCTCTCTCTCTCCTCTCTCATCTCCCATCTCTCCTATCTCCTCTCTCCTCTCCCCTCTCTCTCAAGATACCATATGAGTTCGAGTTATGTAAAAAAGTTATCAAAACTTGAATGCCATACATTCAAAATCTATATGCCATATAAGTTCAAATTAAGTAAAAAACTAATCAAAACTCAAATGCCACTTAAATGCCACTCAAATGCCACTCAAGTACCCCTCAAATGAAATACAATATAAACTCGGCGAATTCATCCAACGTCGTAACCCATTGCCTAAACTCCAAGGTCAGATCCACAAAAAAACACTTGGTAGGGAGATCTGCTCATATATTACTACTGACACAAGTTGCAGTAACAAGAACCAATCATAAATATACACAAGCTCACGAAACAGGAACTAAACATAACTAGACACAAGCTGACGAAACAGTAGCTAAATCAAAAAAGAGCAACACACAGCCAACATTCACAACCAGTAGAGAGACATACACAGACGCCACATAGACATACTTGGGTGGATAAGAAAAACGAGAAAATAACATTTTCACTGAATAATAATTAAAATTAATCCCTAGACGGAAAGGCAATAAAAAACCAGATATTTACTAATTACTAATTCAAGCATAATCACTAGGAAGTAATTAGGAAGAGTATATACTAGAAGGATGCGTATGAGAGAGTCCGAAGACTGTCGGCGTGCAGAACACTGCAGCCCAAGAGGGATCGCACAACCGCATGACCGTGCACAAGACCATGTGCGCTGTGAACAGCAGAGAGGTACATACGGGTGTACGACCGGGGACACAAACTACGTGTATTTAGCAAAACCAGCAGCTACATTATCACCAAATAATAATAATCATACAAGTCCATAAAATAAATATAAATAATAATTAATAATAATTATTGTGTTGTTTTTACTGAAAAAGACGTGTAGAGGTTCAGTTGCGAGCATGAGGTCGATGGTATGGATAAAAGCATACAACACACAGAGCCACCTTACACTCGATACACTGCCAACTGGACTCTTTTCTAGGAGTCTTCAAGCCACTAGGCAAAGGCTTCAAAGCACAATGCCTGCAGAGCCGAGTTGGCTTCTGCTTCTTCTCAGTTGCAGGTATCTTCTCCGGGAAATGGTCACCACGACCAAGGTTCAGGGTGCGCCGGATTTCCTGTGTAGCTGGAGCGCGCTGAAGCTCTTCAACTGGACACAAATGCTCTGTAACTAATTCCTTACCAATCTCTTTCATAAAGGGATACAAAGCCATTTTTTTTTCAGGATTACAGATGTTATAATATTTCTGAACATGAATCAATCCCATTTGGAAAAGTTGAAAGAACAATTTTTTCCACCACTTTACTGTTTTACGTCCAAATGGGTAATAAGAAGCTACCTGATCCTGCTTATCAACTCCACACTTGTGTTTATTATAATCCACCACGGTGCAAGGTTTCATAGTCTGATGAGAAGTTAGGTGGTGATTTTTACCATCATCAGTATCGATCATCTTATTGCCATGTACGGTAGAAAGTGTAAAAACATCCATTTTATCTCTCCATCTAGTTGCCAATATACCGTTACATGTTTTGGTGATAGTTTCACCTCTCTTCAAAGTTCGTTGGGAAAAACCAGGTGGCAAATTCCTACGATTTTTCATAACAGTACCAACACAAAATATTTTCAAACTGAGCATTTTCTTGAACAAATCTGGTGAGCAGTACCTACGGTCCATGTAAATTTTATGATTTCTATCAATGAGCTCCCTGGTGAGCCGTTCTATAAGAGCATTTACGGAATTATCATTGTTACCACGTCCAGAATAAACTTCCATATGCACAACTGCCCCAGTAATCGCATCACAAACCATCTCAATTCTAAAGCCATACTTATGAGATTTTCCTTTCATGTAAACTCTGAAATAAATTCTCCCCCTAAATGGACAGAGAGCTTCATCAATGGTCAATTTACAGCCAGGTTTGAAAATTTTAAATTTTTTCAACAAATGTCTAATCATCCAGGAAACTTTGAAGAGAGGATCATAGCCGGGTTCACCAACAGGAATTTGGAGGTCGTTATCTACTAAATGTAACTACTTCAGAATGTAACGAAACCTAGATCTGCTCAAGCCAATGTTTTGTGCAAAAGTGGCATGAAGTAAAGGGTGAGTCGTAAAATAATCAGCGATAATTGGAATGTTCATAACACACATGTGAATAATCATAGCAAAGAACTTGTAGAAGCAGGAAACAGTTACAGGTTTAGATTTACATTTACGATCATAGTCAGACATCGTGGCTTGGGCATACCTATTGGTTTCATCAACTAAATTTTTATGAAAAGCGTCATCAAAAAAGTATTTGAAACATTGCATCGGTGTGGACTTTTTGGGTAATACAGAATGATCTAAAGACGGTCGTACCTCACCAACAAAATCAGGAATCACAGGATCATCTTCACACTCAGCGTTCACCCAGTTCCATCTCTCATCTCTCATGCCACGACCAACGCACTCCCCATCATCTCTCTGATCATTCACCACTTCAGCGTCATCGCCAACTCTATCTGCACACTCGCCAATCTCATTCATCACATCCAAAAAGTCATCCACCGGCTCCACATGATCACCAATTTCATGCTGAGCACCACTGCCGCTACATGCTGCGCTTTTCTCACCTACTGTCACCCGACTTTCGCTTTCACTTTTAGCACCATTCTGCTCAAAATAGCTGACTGCCACAGCTCTGAAACAGTCATCATCATCACTCGACTCAACACAGTACACTGCTTCCACTTTTCTCTTTCGCAGACTTCTCGTACTACTAGCTAAACTCCCACTCGCTGCCCCTTTCCCCTTCACACCACCACTGACTGCACCCTCATCGCTCACTGCACTCTTCCCCTTCCCCCTCACTGCCCTCTTCCCCTTCCCACCACCGCTCACCGCCCCCTTCCCACCACCACTCACTGCCCCCTTCCCACCACCGCTCACTGCACCCTCACCGCTCACTGCCCCCTTCCCACCACCACTCACTGCCCCCTTCCCACCACCGCTCACTGCACCCTCACCGCTCACTGCCCCCTTCCCACCACAGCTCACTGCACCCTCACCGCTCACTGCCCCCTTCCCACCACCGCTGACTGCACCCTCACCGCTCACTGCACCCTTCCCACCACCGCTGACTGCACCCTCACCGCTCACTGCACCCTTCCCACCACAGCTCACTGCACCCTCACCGCTCACTGCCCCCTTCCCACCACCACTCACTGCACCCTCACCGCTCACTGCCCCCTTCCCACCACCGCTGACTGCACCCTCACCGCTCACTGCCCCCTTCCCACCACCACTCACTGCACCCTCACCACTCACTGCCCCCTTCCCACCACCACTCACTGCACCCTCACCACTCACTGCCCCCTTCACACCACCACTGACTGCACCCTCATCGCTCACTGCACTCTTCCCCTTCCCCCTCACTGCCCTCTTCCCCTTCCCACCACCGCTCACCGCCCCCTTCCCACCACCACTCACTGCCCCCTTCCCACCACCGCTCACTGCACCCTCACCGCTCACTGCCCCCTTCCCACCACAGCTCACTGCACCCTCACCGCTCACTGCCCCCTTCCCACCACCGCTGACTGCACCCTCACCGCTCACTGCACCCTTCCCACCACCGCTGACTGCACCCTCACCACTCACTGCCCCCTTCCCACCACCACTGACTGCACCCTCACCGCTCACTGCCCCCTTCCCACCACCACTCACTGCACCCTCACCACTCACTGCCCCCTTCCCACCACCACTCACTGCACCCTCACCACTCACTGCCCCCTTCCCACCACCACTGACTGCACCCTCACCACTCACTGCCCCCTTCCCACCACCACTCACTGCCCCCTTCCCACCACCACTCACTGCACCCTCACCGCTCACTGCCACCTTCCCCTCACTGCCCTCTTCCCCTTCCCACCACTGCTCACTGCGCCCTCACTGCTCCCTTCCCACCACCGCTCACTGCACTCTTCCCCTTCCCCCTCACCGCCCCCTTCCCACCACCACTCACTGCCCCCTTCCCACCACCGCTCACTGCCCCCTTCCCACCACCGCTCACTGCCCCCCTTCCCACCACCACTCACTGCACCCTCACCACTCACTGCCCCCCTTCCCACCACCACTCACTACACCCTCACCGCACCCTCACCACTCACTGCACTCGCACTCACCCCAGTCTCTCCATTCGTACGCCTGACCTTCGTAGCTGGCTCGCTCCTTGTCGAATCCCCATCAGCTCTTCCTCTCACACCATAACAGTTGTCTGCAAATGATTTGTTTTACATATGTCAGCTCATCGCAAGTATACATACATGTTACATGATAATGCTCAAAAACCCACTGATGAAATTAGCATGAACATGTGTAGTAGCAATGACTATGCTGTGGTCAGACAACACAGATATATGTATATCAATAACGACAGCAAAGTAAATTTTTGTGCAAAAATGTCAACAAATATAAAGCATGAGTATGTTACAGATAAATGACTGACCAGCTCTCATTTCCACAGCAGGAGTTTGCAACTCCCTCTCACCACTCTTTCCACCACCACCACACAAGTCTTCTGCAAGCATACAACAACAATTATGAAGAGCGAGTTATCAGGAAGCAATAGCATTATGCATAGCAACCACCTGGGAACGTAACAACAAGGCTCGGAAATTCCACAATAAATGCAAGTCGAGCATTTCAAAGAAATCAATCAGTGATCAGTTACAGATGCTTAGTTACAAGTGATCAATAATATGCTGAAATTCACAAACAACAATCATTACTCAGAGTAGAAAAAATCTTATTTCACTGATGCTTCTATTTTGGCTATGTATCACCTGCCATGTATGTAACTGGGCAACTATAATATGGATGAAATACAGTTTTTTTTGGTTTCTAACAATCAAAAAAAATATTTTTTAGAAACACTGTTATAATTGTAGACAACTAGCAAAACCATAGCAGAACCAATAACCATGTTAGTAGTGGGGAAATAAAAACACCTGTCACTACAACAATAATAATTATTATCTAGATAGTCTAAACAGTTTTGTCAAATTTTTCTGAAAATTTTTTAAATAGTTTCAGTGGGTAGCAAAATATGTTGTGGATACAATGAGACCAAATATGCTATTGTCACATCAATAGTTAACTGTAAAAACAAGTTTTACCAAATGTACTTTTAGGTAAAAAAATGCATGGTAAATGTCTTTGTTTTTTGCCAGGCAATTAGTGGTGACGCACGCATGAAGCGACGCATGTTATATATCATGCGTACGCCTCAATAATTATACCATGTATATGTACCAATTATTATTATAAATGCTTTGCATTGGCTGTATAACATTATTTTGTAGAAGTAGCTGGACTGCACAAAAAAACAACAAGTTCTGTATCTCAGTTGATATAGACAGGTGCCATCATCAGAAATCTTGTAATTAATTTAATAATCATAAATAAATAATAATAAATGAATTTAATATAAAATTTCAATAATTAATTAATAAATAATAATTAAAACTAATGGTTATTATTGATGACCTTACATTTTTGCTATATCATATTTATTACCACTAGCTGTTATCATTCAATGATGTTTTTTTTCTGGATTAACAGATATAATATTAGATTAATTATGAACCAGAGTAAATTAAAACGCTAATGATAACAAATAAATAGCCGCGACCACTAACCGTAGCGTTTGCTGTAAACCCATTATTTACTTAAAACACGCGGCGCACATGATAAGCCCGCGATGTGTTTGCAATGGTTGTGGTTAGGCTAATTTATATTTGGCTAGGATGAAAAATAATGTTAGTTGGGGCGTCTTTTTGAAAAACCTTCATATTATCAAAATGCATTGAACACACTCCAATAATAATACACCATTCAAATCCTAACTCCTCAGTCTATTTTATAGTCCTATAACAATATGTCGATGCCCTTCAGGGACGTGGTAGATTTTGGATAAAAAGTTGAAAATTTAAAGGCATTTTCCCAAGTCTATGACTGGAATGAGGAAAATGTTCATAGTCACATCTGTGCGCGGTAGACTACTCTAGCTATAGCAATTGGATTTGTGTCTCTGTGAGCTTTAGTTTGAAAGATATAGAAAAAAACATGATTTTTTAGACTTGAAAAAAATCGCGAATTCTCCGGGACAAATTTTTATAACAATGCTTTTGTTCATATTACACGGCGACCGCAATGGTTTTAGACTATCTATATTATCATGACAACAGTAGTAGTCGTAGCAGTAACAACCATCAATACTACTACAGTAAACAACAAGCACATAAACATCAAAAACCTGATGAAAACCTTATTATTGCTAAGAAGAATGGCAATAATAAATAAATAGCAAATGTACAGGTATAATAATAACTGAATAAAGCCAACCAAAAAACAATAAAATAAAGACGACTCCAGTGAGTGAAGATAGAAAAAAAATCAAAATAATTATTATTATTATAATTATCACTCGCTATCTATCTAGTAAAACTTAGTATCAACTAGCAGCATGCAGTTATTATAAATGTAAATAATGACAGTGAGGTTAGCAGCACACAGAGTAACAACAACAATAAATAGTAGAAGGACCAGCCAGGCAGGAGATAAAATAATTATTATTAAATTATTTATTATTATTTATATAAATAACGAATCAATCATCAATGTCACAATCATGATCATCGATCATCATCGATCATAGTAGTCACTAGCACTACTACTACTATAAATAATAATAACAATCTAACAACTAGCATGAAAAAACGTCGGTTTTAATTAGAATAAATATTTATAATAACACTTATTTATAATCATTTATAACCAATAATAATTATTTGAAAAAGAAAGAATAATAATAAATAATTATTATTATTATAATAAGAATTAATATTATTTATTATTATTATTATTATTAAATTATAGTAATGAAAAGGTCATAATAACAATAATTATTTAGTATTCACTCACCAACAGTTACCAAATCCTCATCATCACTATCTCCATCAGTCTCTAAACCACTCTCATCACTATTACAGAGATCGTTAAAAACATCGAGATCATCAATGCAAAATCTTTGAGAATTATTCATATTGCCGTGATAGCGTTCCTCTGGCTCAAACTAGAATGAATTTTTAGCGCCAAAATTAGAAGGCATAGACTGTCAGAAAAGCTCTGAGAAAAAAACCATCCTATCGAAAAAAAGATTGGCAAATACGATAGTATAAAATCTTTTTTGTCAGTCTTAAAAACAACAGAGAAATAAACTTAGAAAGCAGTAGAGTGCGAATTCCGAGCACAGTCGCAAGCAGTATCGCTAGCCGGAAGTGTAGCTACGAGTGCAATCGTGTGACGTAATTAATGTGTTAAATATATTCTGATAAGGCATTTCAGCTAGTCTTGGGTCCACTAAGGGCTACTGCTGCAGGAATAAAGCATTCTACCCGCTCCACCAACCTGTTGATTTTACTTTTGTGTTTTTAGGCTACCAACTCACCAAGTTTGTTGTAATGAGCCGGCTGACCAACATCAAATAAATAATATTTTCTACAATTTATCTAAAACAATTACTGCATTCAGTGACTAATGATATTGATCACAGCCACGAAGTCACGAGTAGATAGAGCAAAACAAACTGGGGTCAATCGTAAAACCCAATAATCATATTTTAGTGTAATTGTATATACAGTTGATTTCAAACGCTTTCTCATTGGTCTAATACTTTAATGACATACAACTATAGGCATACTTTATATCTATCAATATATCCATCTATGTACATCTGTCTTTAGACCATTAGACTCAGACCATTGCATCTTGTGATAGAGTTTTGTGCATAACATATGTAAACACCAAGCTTTACAGACATATGTAGGATTAGAAGTGCCTCTGTGGTTCAGAGAAACCCTCTTGCTTAAGCGTGACCAATGACAGCGCTTGCTATCAATGGTACAACAGTTAGCGCTGCCAACAGACTATTAGCTACTTGGCAGGGCAGGTCATGGACCCCTGCTAATCTGGTATAGAGATGTCAGGGCCAGTCATGGACCCCTACTAATCTGGTATAGAGGTGTCAGGGCTGGTCATGGACCCCTGCTAACCTGGTATAGAGATGCCAGGGCCAGTCATGGACCCCTGCTAATCTGGTATAGAGATGTCAGGGCCAGTCATGGACCCCTGCTAATCTGGTATAGAGATGTCAGGGCCGGTCATGGAACCCTGCTAATCTGGTATAGAGATGTCAGGGCCGGTCTTGGACCCCTGCTAATCTGGTATAGAGATGTCAGGGTCGGTCATGGACCCCTACTAATCTGGTATAGAGATGTCAGGGTCGGTCATGGACCCCTACTAATCTGGTATAGAGGTGTCAGGGCTGGTAATGGACCCCTGCTAATCTGGTATAGAGATGCCAGGGCCAGTCATGGACCCCTGTTAATCTGGTATAAAGATGTCATAGCTGGTCATGGACCCCTGCTAATCTTGTATAGAGATGTCAGGGCCGGTCATGGACCCCTGCTAATCCGATATAGAGATGTCAGGGCCGGTCATGGACCCCTGTTAATCTGGTATAAATATGTCATAGCTGGTCATGGACCCCTGCTAATCTGGTATAGAGATGTCAGGGCCGGTCATGGACCCCTGCTAATCTGATATAGAAATGTCAGGGCTGGTCATGGACCCCTGTTAATCTGGTATAAAGATGTCATAGCTGGTCATGGACCCCTGATAATCTGGTACAGAGATGTCATGGACCCCGGATAATCCAGGGTAGAATCACTGGACCAGGGTAAGTGACTCTGGGCCGGCAAGAAAATAACATGTTAGCTCAGGATCCTAAAGTTAGTTGTGGTACCTAGAAGGATGAATCTAAGACTTAGCTACCTCCAGAACCCAAGAAATGTGAAGGCCAGGCTATGGAAAGCCCAGGAACTGAGTGGGAGAAGGACAGTATACCAACAAACATTGCACCTACTAGCTCCACCCCTTTACCTTGGACGCTCAATACCTTTCACTCTATTCTTACTTGCTACTTACTATATTCACGTATATATATAACTTCTCTTATACTACTTCCTGTCCGTGCTATTGGCCACACAATTATCTCGGCCAATAGCTTCCTGTACTCCAGCCAATAAAAGACTGTTGCTTATACTCAGTCAATTTGTACCATTGTGTCTACTCTCACCAATTCACTCTAGAGGACTGCCTCCCTAAAACAGTGTAGAATACAATAAATGTATTTGTACTACAGTAACCAGATTAGTCTGTCTGGTCCTCTCCTGGTTCTCCTTGTTAGATGTTAGAGTCACTTGTACAAATGGCTCCAGCCATACCGGCGGTGTCCCCTCTGGAGAGAGGTAGAGTACTCGAGCTTAGCAGCATTTTGTGGCACTGGGCCAAAATCTACTATAATATACGCAACTAATGTGTATCCATCTGCGATGTTAATAAATTTTATTGTAGTTAAAAGTTGTCCTCTCAGGCTTTAACAAGAGTAGACAACTCTTTAACATTTGTCAAAACTGTAAAAAATCAGTCGTATATACATTGTATAGCAATAAACTGTGCTGGCAGATAATACCAGGTTAATATATTGTTATATACAGTTATGTAACATTATGTACAATAGTTATATTGTAAAATGTACTCTATAAGTTGAAGTACGTAATTTTGTTGAAAACTCATAAGCAACAAATTCTCCATTGAAATACCAAAGACTTTGCTTGCTAGTAGCATGAAATAATCTTTCAAAACAATTCCACGGCCAAACACCTATTATTCATATTGTTCTTGCTCACAATGGCGATTGGTCCTGTTTAAAATAGCTAATTTTCTGTATTTGTTCCCAAAAGTTATATAATTGGTTATTGAGTGTGTTAAAGTGGCTCTTTAGCACATATATTGGTAAAAGACTGCAAGATATGTCAGGCATTTGTATGGTACAACAATGTTCTATTCATAACATGTCAACCATTTTCAATGGCAAGTTAATTATATAATTGGCAGTAATTGTTAGGATCTCGTTTCCTTGGTAACCATTTCCGCTCAAGCAACTGTATGTATAAACTGTGATTCTTGAAATACAGACCAACTCCGATTAGGAGTAACTAAACTCTGTGTAAGAACTCAGTCTAGACATTCTTTTGATGCAAACATGACCTTGGAAGGCAACCTGCCAGGCATACAATGAGAAGTTTAGGAATAATAGATGGTTGACTTTGTATTCCAGATTATATAATAGAGTGCAAACAATATCACAAGTAGTATTCTAGCTTTGACTACCTCTTAGCTATCACTAAACAAGTTCTCTTCTGATTCAAAACTAACTCTAACAGGCACTGTATATAATGTATACAACTGCTATGTACAGTAACAGATGAGTGAGTGAGCAGTATAAAATATAACATATTATAATCTATGAACTAGTATTGGAGAAACTACAACAATCTGAGCTATTATTGCTATTGCCTCAGAGTGGGCGTGTCAGTTATGTTGGATTCCAATTTCGCTTGACCGACTTGCTTTCAGACAAAAGCAGGAGATGATAACTCTTAATCTGATGTACTCCATCTTGTTTGTAGGTTGTATCAACAATACTGAAGTGCTGGGAGTTGGTAAAACTGACTCTAGGGCTATGAGTCTGGAGTGTGCATCAATTGGAGTGTTGAGGTGTGGGGGGGTGTTGGGGTTGTGTAGGGGTGGGGGGTGACACGACAATGTGAAGTGTGTACGTTTTCCAAAATTTAACGGCGTGTAGTATTTGTTAATTACAAAATTTTTTGTAGACTTGCTAATTGTCACAGTCTGGTTTTGTCAGCAGTACATGAGACGTGAGACCTCTTGGTGAACCTTCAGCTGCTGTATGCACCATACATAGCTTTCTTCATCTCTAGTGATTTGATGTAATACTCCAGTGCCAATGTGTGATCACCTTGGCGACCATGTACACTAGCAATGTTGTTGTAGCTGGTAGCTATAGAAGGGTGGTTATTGTTTGTACCATATATAACTTTGTTCATCTCTAGTGATTTAATGTAATATTCCAATGCTAATGTGTGATCACCTTGGTTGTCATGTACACCAGCAATGTTGTTGTAACTGGTAGCTATATCAGGGTGGTTAGTGTCTGCACCATATATAGCTTTGTTCATTTCCAGTGATTTAACGTAATAATCCAAGGCTAATATGTGATCTCCTTGGTTGTCATGTACACCAGCAATGTTGTTGTAACTGGTAGCTATATCAGGGTGGTTAGTGTCTGCACCATATATAGCTTTCCTCATCTCTAGTGATTTAAAGTAATATTCCAATGCTAACGCGTGCTCACCTTGGTAGTCATGTACACTAGCAATGTTGTTGTAACTGGTAGCTATATCAGGATGGTTAGTGTCTGCACCATATACAGCTTTCATCATCTCTAGTGATTTAATGTAATATTCCAATGCTAATGCGTGCTCACCTTGGTAGTCATGTACACTAGCAATGTTGTTGTAACTGGTAGCTATAGAAGGATGGTTAGTGTCCGCACCATATATAGCTTTCCTCATCTCTAGTGATTTAAAGTAATATTCCAATGCTAATGCGTGCTCACCTTGGTAGTCATGTACACTAGCAATGCTGTTGTAACTGGTAGCTATAGAAGGATGGTTAGTGTCCGCACCATGTATGGCTTTCCACAACTCCAGTGACTTCTCGAGGTTCTTTAATGCAGATGTGTATTCGCCAGACCGAAAGCAAGCACAACCAACACTATTGTAGTCAGCAGCTATATCAGGATGTGCCGTGTCACCAAAAGTTTCTATATCCATCTCTAGAGCCCGTTTGTGATATTTGTAGACCTCTTTGTATCCACTCATATGATTGTACGCACTACCAATATTTCTGTAGTTACTAGCAATATATCCATGTTTGATAGTTGTTACAAGCAAAGATTGCTCTGAAGTGTTTTGTAGCCCATATCCACATATTTGTCGTAGAAACTGTTTTACCTACAATGTCCATTGATATAAAACATGCATACATAGTAACACCAGATAGCAGTCAATAATAGCTAGTACATAATATACTACATTACCTCGTCAAAGAGTTGTCTCGTAGCCTTGTATTCACCCATTTCTTCTCTACAGTCTGCAGAGAGAAGCTTCCAGAAGGAAGTGGCACCTGGTACATTGTCAATAAGCCAGCTAAAGAAGTCTGCTGCAGCTCTGTAGGGTCTTGTACGGTAGAGAATGTAGCAGCAGATTTGCATGTACTTGTTTGTTGCACCGGACTCTACAGCTGATGGAATGTTGCCAAATAACTTATCAGGTGTTGCGGTAGTAATTTCGGCATTCACAGCTATGCTAAGTTCGTTCTCAACAAGTTCATATTCTCCAACAAGGCAGCAAATCTCTGCTTTCTCCAACGGCGTTATTTTGTCAAACTCAACTTGCTCCATCACAGAATCTATTACATCAGCAAGAGCAGTCGTGTCAGCGGCCATGGACAAGTTTTCTACTTTAGATTTCACTGAGAGCTTGATAGGCACAAGTAGACAGCCCCACACCACAAACAGAGAACTTGGTATTTGGTAAAGCTCTTTCACTGATCCAGTCGTTTGTGGAATGAGTGAAACGAACTCTGTTTGAGATCTCTGATGGAGATAGGCTCTAGTTCTCAGGTATATCGAGAGAGCGAGTACAATTCTTATGTGCTTGTGTACCTCTTCAGAAATACTCCCACTGCGGTACAACTGTGTGTATATCTGCCATGGATAGCGTGTGTCCCACCCCTTAAACATTTTGATATTGTGGGCTAGCAAAGTTGGATATTGGAAGATGTCAGTTTTTACTCGAATGTTCATGTTTGCATGAACCTGGAAGAAAAATAAGTCTGGAACAAATGTAAAGGTTTTGATATCTTTAAGAAATGACTGCACCCTTTTCTCTCTCACACCCATACTGTTCTGGGCCACATTCAGCTCATAAGCCATTCTTTCCTCAATAAATCGATGATGTAGTTGTGATTCATCTCCTTCATTGGTGTAGATAACTACAGTAGAAGAAAGCATGTCTGATTTGTCTCCAGCCATTCCTGTGAACTGGGACTGCGCAGACATTTTGTACAGTTGCATCAGGTTATCTACAGTAAATGTCAGTGGTTGACCTTCCACAAGGCCATTGCCAGTTGGAATGTTGCCAGCACTTTTAGAGATTCCATCTATTCTGAAACCAACGGTTTTAAGATCAGGAATGATTGGGGGAGATCCTTTTTCAGCTTTCAGTTCATCGATGTTGAAACACCTTAGAGGTGTCTCTTCTAGATTGCCTATTCTAAAGTAGGTGTCCATGGCCAACATCTCAAAATAGTCTTTGTCTTCTCGCTCAGTAATAAATGCATATTCTACATCAGAGTATGGAGTTGCCTCCCCTTTAGCAACTGAACCCAATCCAATTACAGCAAAGTCACACGGTGGGTGGCGTTTGATACGCCCGAGTAGTTCAACACTTGATTCTACGATCTTTTTGGTCACATTCACAAACTCATTGCTGCTCTTTTCGCTCAGTTTAAACAATTCATCGGAAAACTGGTCGGCATTTCTCATGTTCTCATCGCTGTAAACGTCTTTTGCATCCAGCAACAGTCCAAGGTCATCCAGTGATGTGAAGTTTGATTTGATTTCATCTCTGTACTCCTGCAGCAGCTGTTTGTGTTGATTGGTTAATTGCTGGTGTTGCTCAAAGCTGATTGGATGGCTACCGTTGTACCAGCTGACTTCTGTATCATACACAAGTCTACACCTGGTTGGAGTAGAATCTACAGCTACACAATAGTTAGCTAGTCCATGAGCCTGTAACAGATACAATACATCAGATACAAAAGTTGTGTTATATTCTGTCTGTTAATGACAACAAAACAATCTGTACACAGATATACATCTATGACCAGAGATAGCTTGTAGTATAAGAACCAACATATACACAATATTGTACCTTTAAATAATCCTTCCAGTCTCTAGAATGTTCTCCTCTCTTCATGTAAGTTCTAGCTAAACTCTCTGCATAGTCAGCCATTTCTGTTCAACTCCACACAGATACTATGTAGATGTACACAAGTATATATGTGTATATAAACAACAGAATATCACAACTTATGTATATGATAGCGTAGTAGAGAGATACATACAGATACTATGTAGATGTACACAAGTATATATATGTATATAAACAATAGAATATCACAACTTATGTATATGATAGTGTAGTAGAGAGATACACACAGATACTATGTAGATGTACACAAGTATATATATATGTATATAAACAACAGAATATCACAACTTATGTATATGATAGTGTAGTAGAGAGATACACACAGATACTATGTAGATGTACACAAGTATATATATGTATATAAACAACAGAATATCACAACTTATGTATATGATAGTGTAGTAGAGAGATACACACAGATACTATGTAGATGTACACAAGTATATATATGTATATAAACAACAGAATATCACAACTTATGTATATGATAGTGTAGTAGAGAGATACACATAGATACTCTGTAGATGTACACAAGTATATATATGTATATAAACAACAGAATATCACAACTTATGTATATGATAGTGTAGTAGAGAGATACACATAGATACTATGTAGATGTACACAAGTATATATATGTATATAAACAACAGAATATCACAACTTATGTATATGATAGTGTAGTAGAGAGATACACACAGATACTATGTAGATGTACACAAGTATATATATGTATATAAACAATAGAATATCACAACTTATGTATATGATAGTGTAGTAGAGAGATACACACAGATACTATGTAGATGTACACAAGTATATATATGTATATAAACAACAGAATATCACAACTTATGTATATGATAGTGTAGTAGAGAGATACACACAGATACTATGTAGGTGTACACAAGTATATATATGTATATAAACAATAGAATATCACAACTTATGTATATGATAGTGTAGTAGAGAGATACACACAGATACTCTGTAGATGTACACAAGTATATATATGTATATAAACAATAGAATATCACAACTTATGTATATGATAGTGTAGTAGAGAGATACACACAGATAATATGTAGATGTACACAAGTATATATATATGTTTATAAACAATAGAATATCACAACTTATGTGTATGATAGTGTAATAGAGAGATACACACAGATACTATGTAGATATACACAAGTATATATATGTATATAAACAATAGAATATCACAACTTATGTATATGATAGTGTAGTAGAGAGACTACTAAAACTTAATTGTTATACAACAAACCAGCAATGATGTAATATATATGATATCAGCAGGTAAAAGTAACCATGTAGGTACTGCAGTGTTATGTATAACAACTATACATATAGCAAGGCCAGTCAGCTGTCAATGAGGGCACACAATACAACTAACTTATAATGCGAAAGCCAATCAATAGAATGCAAACACCAGCTGGTAATATAGAAATGAATGAATAGAGTTTACAATAGAATCAATACAATGAACACAATAGCTACTTAGGGTGTATAGAATTCTGTAACTAGGTTACACAGTCAATAGTGTTTATGCTTATTGGTAGCCATAGGGTTCAATACGCGGCGAGTTTTTCACAGTTGGGGATCCAGAAGGCTGAGGCGTGGGAAAGTTGTCTAATGGTTTGTATAGCTACTTCACAAAACTTTCACTTGTTGGGGATTTAATCATTTCTCCTTACCATACATTTTACATTGTTATGTTTTTGCGTGGAGATAGAGTAATGGTGGAATAGTAACAACTTAACACAGCTATGGAATGTCTAGCAATGCATTATGTAATCTATTAACACATAGTATGACCATATGATCTAGTAATATAATATTATATATAGCATGTCCACTGTTTGATAGTTCAATTAGTCAAATGGGACTTTTAGCTATAATAAACTGAAGTTATCTGCTCACTGCACATGATTGTGGAGTGCAGACAACTCCTTGCATAAGGCATTGGTTTACATATCAACATTGGTGGGTGGAGTAAGAGGTATGAAGCAATGCATACAATGGTATATAGAGTTACTACTGTATGGAATCTGTAGAGAGTTGGTTGGTCTAATAAGCCAAGTTATAACAATGCATTGATAACAATGGCAGTATTTAGGGTAGGGAAATATGTTATGTAATAGACATCCACAATAACACCTGCCAGACACAGAAAGCATTAGATGTGAGTGAAGGTACAAGTAATACACCAGTTCACCTACACATGTTACATAACATACAAGTAATATTAACATAATATCTGTTAGTAGCAGTAGAAGGAGGACATAAATCCAAACTTGTTGGCTGAGGCAGCAGCAAGAAACTGAAAATATTTGACTGACACGACGACATCATGCTACAGGTGATTGTTATCTATGTAACATGATGCTACAGGTGATTGTTTTCTATGTAACATCATGTTACAGGTGATTGATGTCTATTTAACATCATGTGATCACTGCTATGATGGTAACAACAAGTACCATTGGCTTCGTTTGTTGCATGAACCAGATAAAGGAAACAAAATTATACGAATATAAAATTGTAGACCGAGGCCAAACAAGCCAAATAGGGGAAACAAGCTATCATAGCAAAGAGTCATTCATACAAAGTAAAGTTGGAAGTTCAACATAGAAGAAAAGTTAGTCCAAGAACAAACAAGCTTGGAAAAGCACGCAGCAATTTTAGTCAAAAATTTTGTACCGCACACGCAGAAAAGTCTTGCACGATTTTCCAAGCAAGCGTTTGTAGCTCTACTTAGTAGTTCTTAGTAGTTCTTATTGTAAGTGCAGACAACTCCTCAAACCTTTTTACGCATCAAATGTTTTGTTTATATGGTAAACAGTTGAATTTGATTTCTAGTCTTTCGCTTGCATTCTTGGGTTGATGCAACAATTCCAACTAAATAGTAGCAAACCCAAAACACATGCTCCATTGTTGTTATGTGTACCACCTATTCTACATGGACTAAACCTTAGAGTCCCAAGACTGGAATGTACCAATAAGTATTATATACCACAAACCGCGCTCTATGACCATCAGTATCGACTGCTAAATCTTATGCTAACAAAATGATAGTTTGCATTTCCCAGATAGAGATGACAGCACTAAAACCAGGTGCATGCTGGTAAAGGATTTATTTACTATAACAAAGAAATGTCTTACATACTATAAGTAAAGTGTATAATATTGTTTGTATAAAATTATATCTCTCTTCTGTGTATATATTATATTGGAGAGAATTGTTGTGAGTATTGCACTGGACGTATCGGCGGGTGAGATTATCTACTGAGATTATCTACTGAGATTATCTACTGAGATTATCTACTGAGATTATCAAATGACTAGATCGTAAATATTGATTGAGTGAGAGATGTAGTTGACTGATATTAGCCTGTTGTCCTCATAGAGACATATAGAAGAGGGACGTACTATTCCTTTAACTCCACAGTCTAACATTCCTTTGTATACTCTACGTTTTCCATCAAATACCTTCAAAACAAGCAGTGTATGTGGAATATACTTCACACTAGAGTTGTCTCCACAATCTAATAACAACTCCCAATAACCCTCTCAAATGGATTGAATCAGTTGCACAAATAACTAGCCTAAGTCTTAAGCTGTGTCTACACACACCTACGTTTCGTAGGTATGCGTCAAAAACGCGTTTTTTTTTCTTTGCAAGCAACTCTTTTTTTTCAAAAATATGCTCATTTTCGTAGACCAACATGTTGGTCTACGAAAACGTTTTTTGCCTGATGCTTCGGTGAATGGACAATTATTATTAAATAACCACTTTTGATTGGGTAAAATATATGTACGAAATTTGACAACTACAGTGAACCTTTTTTGTAGTTCAACCTCGACCTGGTCATTACTGATTGACCAACAGATCAATTGTTACTTCTATCAGATACGGTACTTTTTATTTATAAACAACTAATTATTATTTATAAACTTTAATTATTTATCACAGATGATAAATTATATATTTAGTATTATAAAGAAACATAATTAATAAACTATTATAATTTAAGTTTATTATATTTATTATATTGACATTTTCAATAACTATGTCCTCTTTGTCTCACTGGACACTCCGTAGCGTTGCAGTGATCAACCATCTGCGTGTGTAAGCCACCAGAGCGACGCTACGAAACGTATTTTTTACGTCATATTCCTACAAAGTGTAGGTTTGTGTAGCCGCGGCTTTAAGCCAACATTTGAGGCAATATCTGTTTATTTTGCTGTCATTAGGTGTGTTATTGGTTGGGAGCTGTATGTTCCTGCGTGATGGTGGTGGCCTGTGAATGGATTTCATTGGGATGATTGGTTCAGTGGGCGGGGTTTGTATGCTGGTTGGAACATGGATGAAATATACCAGGATTGCCAGCTGCGGCTGCGTAAATTAATTTTTTTCCAGAGCCAAATGTTGCCATTTGTTGGAGCAGCCATACTGCTCCGAAATTTCGTAGACCACTTGGATCTCCTAATCAATATCGTTTTTTGATTGATTTTTATGTGATTCACCATGCCGTGGGCATAATTCATCAGTTTTGACGATTCAAGTATTGTTACTTACAATACCATATCCGCTCCGAGAACAAAATTGAATATGCCAACGATAATATATCTGTAGTCTTTGGTATGTGGCGAACTCGGTTTTAAACTTTATTGATTTGACGCAGCTTCCGCTCCAAAACGAAAAGCGCTCTTGCCGTACACCAAAAACCAGAACATTGCATTAATAGAAATAGTTACGATTATTTTGCGAGCTGCTATATGTTTCCGCTCCGAACAACCAATTCAATTTGGGCGCCATGGATG
This sequence comes from Cryptosula pallasiana, assembly GCA_945261195.1. Classification (NCBI taxonomy): domain Eukaryota; kingdom Metazoa; phylum Bryozoa; class Gymnolaemata; order Cheilostomatida; family Cryptosulidae; genus Cryptosula; species Cryptosula pallasiana. The sequence goes on from OX183139.1 coordinate 5,209,314, forward strand.
ACTTCCCGTTGGCAAATATTGGCTACACCCCGTTGCCGCAGCTGGCAATCCTGATATATTTCATCCATGGTTTGGAAAGAGAAAAGATTAACCCCGCCCACTGAACCAATCATCCAATGAAATCCATTCACAGGCAACCACCATCACGCAGGAACATAAAACTCCCAACCAATAACACAACTTATTGACAGCAAAATAAACAGATATTGCCTCAAATGTTGGCCTAAGACTTGGGCTAACAAATAATAACCTTGAGATTAATTAGATCAAATGCAATGATTTAATACAATCCATTAACAACTGTAAAAACTCAAAGGTCATTAGAAGGTCATTTAAACTTGACTAACTACAAACTAGCACATTTGATATAAGCAAACAATAACTACTACTATAATAAGGAAATAGGGAGGTTTTCTCATGTAAGCTTTAACACTAGCATTGACTTGTAGATAAATATTGTATATACTAACACCACCAAACTTCACATCTTACCACATATATATGAAAAGACACTCGTACCTGGATTCTGTTAGATCGGCTGTCCCCAATAAGCATATTACCATCTGAGTCACACGTTATACCGGAAGGTTCTTTGAATGAAGCGGGTTTCCTCCCGGGACCAGCAATTACTTTTATCAGCTGTCCAGTGTTCACATTAGCCCAGTACACATGACTGGCTCCTATCAGATAAAATACAACTATACACTAAGTACATCAGCTGTCACTTGTCACTCAGTGCTCACCAGTGTAGGTTACTTCAGGAGAAGACAACTAACAACTCCTACCCAAGTCTGATATGTAGATGTTGTGTTGAAATATGTCCATAAATCTTAGCTTTGTCTCAGGAACTAGGGGCAACTGGAGAGGGGTGGTGGCAACAAGCTCCCCATCCAGGCTGTACTTGAGCAAACGGGGGTTCTTGGGTAAAGCTCGGCCATTGCCACAGTCAGTCATCGTAAGTTGTAACCAATAGTTTGCCAGATGTTACCGCAAGCCCTGATAAATACAGGTCATAAAGTGATACTATACAAACCATAGAGTGATACTCTACAAACCATAGAGTGATACGATACGTACCATAGAGCGATACAATACAAACCATAGAGTGATACTCTACAAACCATAGAGTGATACGATACGTACCATAGAGCGATACAATGCAAACCATAGAGCGATACAATACAAACCATACAGTGATACTACACAAACCATAAAATGATACAATACAAACCATAGAGTGGAAGGTGGAAATGTTTTGACAAGCTGAAGCTGAGAGCCAAAGCACCTGATGCACCTGTCATCTTTGACATAGACCATGTTGGTTGTGCGCTCCACAACAACAGCTGACGGACGAGAGAAGCTGGCCTGTAACAACACTTTATTCACTCAGTCTTCTACAACTACTTTCAGTTGGGTGCAGGAATATATGAGCCATCTGTTAAGATACCTGGCTATGTCCACACAAAGGGAATTAATAGGATGAGACAGTACACAAGAAGTGGGGCTTGAGCCATCTGATAAGATACCTGGCTATGTTCACACAAATGGAATTAATAGGAAGTGACAGTGAGGTAAGAATGACGAATGGGATAAATGAATAAATACAAACACACAAAAGATATCTGAGAGAAAATAGCATATTGCAGAGAATGTGAGACAAATATTAAGAGTTATCTTCCCTTTAAACCACAAATTAAAAATTTTTAGGGAGGCAACTCGTCTTCTTTGTCAAAATATTAACCCAAAACTTTGTTACATTTTTGACAATGGTTTATGGAAGCATGGCAAGTAAAAGGAGGGGGTATGGAGACGAGAAAATGATGGCTGGTGAAGAAATCTTCGGTCTGAAAGTGAGGGTGGGAAACTGGATATAGGGAGGCAAGGAAAGTGGACAGCTGGCAGCAGTAATGCTTTGGATTAACACACCAACAACTTGTTGGAATGTCATGATTGGCATTCTTACAGGTTGTAATAAGAGTAGAAATGAAGTACAATTTCTACACCCAGGATATAATCATTATTGAATGCAAACGGTGGATACAAAGACTGACCATCGATGACAAAACATAAACCAACACGCAGGTCTAATATTCATACAGGAAGTAAAAGACTTACTAACCGTAGAAGGGAATGGAAAATAAAGTGAAGGTAAAACAGACCATTTATTACTAGAGCTTGTTGTGGGGTACAACAGCTACTCTATTGAAGTGACCATTAGTGAGGGTGAGAAGGAAAGAGAGAGGGTAGACCAAGAGATGATGCAATAGGGTTATTGAGATAGATATTACTACCAGTAAATGTACAATACATACATTGAGCTGAGTGATATTGATCACCTGACCAGACGTATTGTACACCACATACAAAACTCTACCATCTCCACTGTTACATATTACCAATCCTCCGGCGTAACGACACGCCCCTATTGGGAAGCTCAGATCCAGGGAGGGGGCACTGAGTACAGTGGAAAGCCTGGCATGTAGAAGGCCTACAGAGGAATTTGACAGTGTTGGCACAGAGCCAATCAACAATAGAAACAACCACTTATCACTAAAGCAAGGCTGTTATATAATGTAAAAGGGTTAAACAGTGTTAGATAACGAGAGTTATCCTCTCATGCTTCTTCTCTCTATGTAGGCTCTATATAGAGTTATTACACATTCTCTGAGACTATAATCTGAACATGTATCCAATGAATACATGCCTATAAGGTGATACAACAAACTATTAGTAGATGGAATACACACTGATATCTAGAATAGACCCTTTAGTGTCCACTACCAGATCATGTGACCCACAATAAATAATACATGCTACTTTGACACTGGTGCCAGTACCTTGATATACCAAGTGCTTTGGTATGCTGCAACCCCATCATAGTAGGGTAACCTGAAATAACCAATTATGATATATTATGTAATGATATTCCTACAATTTCAATGGTGCCTGTGAGTAGTAATATATGAGCAGATCTCCCTACCAAGTGTTTTTTTGTGGTTCTGGCCTTGGGGTTGAGGCAATGGGTTACGACGTTGGATGAATTCGCCGAGTTTATATTGTATTTTACTTGAGGGGTACTTGAGTGGCGTTTGAATGGCATTTAAGTGGCATTTGAGTTTTGATTATTTTTTTACTTGATTTGAACTCATATGGCATCTAGATTTTGAATGTATGGCATTTAAGTTTTGATACTTTTTTCACATAATTTGAACTCATATGGCATCTTGAGAGAGAGGAGAGAGAAGACAGAGAGGAGAGAGGAGAGAGAAAGGAGAGAGGAGTTTTATCTACATTGAATAACTATATTGATCAAAAATGAAACATTTTATGATTATATACATTGATTACATAATAAGTAGGGAAAATCATCCTATATAATATAGATAGAGTCAGTAAATACTAAGTAATACAAAGCACTACAACTTGTAATGATAATCAATGTATACATACATATGGTATCTTGAGATAAAGAAAGAGAGAGAGGAGAGAGGGAGAGAGAGAGGAGAGAGGAAGAAAGAGAGGAGAGAGGAGAGAAGAGATATATCTACATTGAATAAATATAGTGATCAAAAATTAATCATTATATGATTATATACATTTATTACATAATAAGTATGGAAAATCTTCCTATATAATATACCTTTACAATAATGTTTTTGATGTACTGATGTTTGGTAAAAAAACTACATTAGTTAAGTTTTAAATTCATATGAAAAAAATTTGTGTCAATTTAGTATCTACTCCCAGGACTGATACTCCCCCTAAAATAACCCATAAGACTCAGCCTAAAAACAAGTTTTAGGGGGTGTTTTTGTGCAAGGTACAATAAAAATAACTGTGTTTGTATATATCTAGAGAGAGTGTTTAGAGGAGAGAGAGGAGACTTGAGCATAAATATTCCTGGTAAATTATTTATTTACAATATTATTTGTAATTATTAGTGAAAGAAATTATGAAATACTGGCGAGTAATTAAGTAATTCAGTAAGGAAATTGGTTGGAAACGTAGTAATATTATTTAAATACAGCATTGCTTTGCAACAATGATTAATAAAAACAATTATGGACGTTGGTGAGTAATTAAGTAATCTAGTAAGGAAAACTGATTGAAAATCACGGTAATATTTGGTAAAAGATACTTGCAACATGTTTTATCAGCGAAAAAATCAAACAATTTTCAAATGTTTACGAGTAACTAAGGATTTAGTAGGAAAAACCAACTGAAACGCGCAATATCCGTTTTTGAAATATTTACGATAAACACAATTGGGATATTACTGTTATCAAAGAAATCAAGCGAGTATCAAATGTTTACGAGTAACTAAGTGTTTAAGTTGAAAAAAAAAGCGATTGAGATCATGTGACATCCGTTACAAAATATTTTACGTCAAGTTACCAACGAGAAAATAAATATTTCTTAGAATATCCGCTATAGCGAGTTACGATAATTTTTACGCACCTTGAAGGTTTTCAGTCCATTTTCAGTCAGATCAAAATTTATGCGAGACGTTTTAGGTATTATTTCAGTCGACGTAATGTTACCACGTCATTTTTAAAAAGTGATTAATTATAATATAGCGCAAGTGTCCCGCAAGTGTCATTTTACTAATAAACTCATTCCAGAAAAGACATTAATCATTATCTCGCTTAATCCTATATGTTTTGATCTTTTTAATATCAAGTGTGTCGCTCGAGAAAAGTCATTAGTTACACCTAAGCACTATTTATTATCATGCTATTTCTATTTAAAACAAAAACAACAAACATCCATAGATGATGGAATTATAGGTCGAATTCAACCTAAAAAGGAAGAGAATTTGATTGCATCTATCTCCTGTTTTTTATTGTTTCATTACATATTAGTTAATATAGATACAGCCTTCCACCAAAACGGATTTGTGGTTTTACTTTTAATCCTAGCTATCTCCGCTATCATCTAAAAAACATGAGCAAAGCATGACTTTATCCACTTGTTTTATTAGTTAGACTGTTACTTTTTTTAAAATATCTCATTGTTTTTTGTGTGAAATAATAATGTATCAACATACATAGTATATTTTCTATTTTTAGGAAGCTGTTTTGTCTAATAAATCAAGAGTTATATGTTAGATATACATATTTAAATGCTATCAGATATCTTTAAAGTGTTTATTACATTCCTAACTCATACTTAATGTTGTAAACTATAATTGGTGCTCTCACATTTTAATTTACTGTCTGATGATATAAAGATGGAGCTACACTACATCATTGTTTTGCTGATGATGTGTCTATATGATTGTTTGTGGTAGTGTGTGTTATAGTAGAGTATATCAATAAACTGCAATTGAACTAGTTATTAAATGCTATCAGTACCTGTAAAGTATTTTATTACATTCCGAACTCATACTTAATGGTGTAAACTATAATTGAAGCTCTCACATATTAATTTACTGTCTGATGATATAAAGATGGAACTACACCGCATCATTGTTTTGCTGTTGATGTGTCTATATGAAAATTGTTGCTATAAAAATATGTTTGAAGGATGTGAGGTGTCATTCAAATGAAATGTAAGTTTCATCCTAGCTAGTTATATTTAAAAGAGGTTGTAAAATTTGTTTATCCAACGCTCTACATTCAAAAATTTTAGCTAGATGGAAAGACAGTTTACAGGAGTGTTTGTGGTGGTTAAGCTTATTAAACTATTTAATCTCTATCTTCCTATTTTTTTAACCAACTTCCTAATCGTCTTCCACTTTTTTAAAAAACAATATCATTTATCATAGTAATAATCAGAAAATCAGTCTACAAATTAATCTTGATAAATGACTTCAATGTTTTGTATATAAGAGAAACTATTTTTTTTAAACAGTATCAGTTTTCATTTATACTTCATTTTAAGTATTACTCTGCAAAACAACAATGGCTAGCAATATCCCTACAACAAATGAGTAAGTTATTTATACTATCTTTTACAATTTTGTTGCAGTTACATTTATAAATTTATACAAATGTATATATATATATTACTTGTAGGTCTACATCCTCAAATGTTACATTAGAATTAAATATAGACGAAATAGATTTCAGTGCTATGTAAGTATATTATTGAAACTTTATCATTCAATATTCAACTGTATTATATAGAGTTTTTAAATAATTACAATCTTGATTTATTGTTTTATTAAGTTCTACTGATGATGAAACACTAAGGTGGTTGGAGGAGTGTTTTGAAGATGAAGAGAAGACGGAAAAGAGCAAAGCTAGCACGCATATTGCTATGAGTAAGTTTTTCTGTTTTATGAAAAATGTAAATTTGTCTGTAGGTACAATAATAATGACTTTACATTTACTATGTTATTTTTTTGTAGAAAAAGCATCTTCACGATTCATAGGAAGTAAGCAATGTGTTGGGAAGAATGAAAACTTCCTGTACTATGAACGGAACACATTTGAATGTAAGTATGACGAAAATATTACTTACTATATACTCATTCAATTTATAAAAAAATTTTCGAATTTTTTCAAAAAAATAGCATAACTACATTCGTATTTTCTATTTTAGTTCAAGCAGAGAATCCTGAATTAAGGGAGTATAAAGAATTAAGCCTTCTAGATGGAAATATAAAAGAAGATAGAGAGTGTTTTAAGTGTAAGTGACATGCATTATCTTTATATATATATACATATACCATGCTTAAGAAAGTTATCTATATATGATGAGAATTTGTTTATTTTGTTTGTAGATATTGATAACAAAAGCCCTAGGTATTTCCTTTCAGTGCTCTCATTGCTGTTGATCGCATATGGCACAAAGATGTTGAGTGAAGCACTGAAAGGAAACAAAAACAACGTCTCTTGTATATTTTGTGGTAAGAAGTTTAAATTAGGGGGATTGCATGAGCCTGGCCGAGTTCTTTCAAGACATTTTTGTGCTCACTTGTTTATTTATTATTGTTTATGTGGAAAATCGCATACAGCTTTGAGAGATCTTCAGCAACATAGTTGTATTTTAAAAACTAAAATGTTTTTTATTGTTGATATTGCTAGTTACAATAATTTTGTTTTATTTATTAATAGAAAATGTTCTGAATTACTTATGGATATTACTTTTCCGAAAAAATTTGCGTTAGTGTATCTCTATCCAATAGAAGGTTATTTTTCTGAAAACATTGTTCTAGATTTTGAATTAGGGAGTAAATGGTTGGCGATAGCTAAAAAACCTGCTGCTGAAGATCGAAAACTTTTGATTAAAAACCAGTGTAAAAAAATGAGAGCACTTATATCTTCAGATTCTGATCTTTCAGAAACTGAAGAAAGTAATAATGACTTAATTTCTGTTGCTAGTTCACAGTGCAGTCCAAAAACCAGTGTTTTAGAATCTAATACTATAACAGTTAAACCTCAAACCCAAGTAGATTTAAAAGAAAGCCAAAAGATTGATGATAAGAAAATTGATTTAACTTCACTTAAATTAATTTTGAATATAAAAGATGGACTGAAAAAAAAGGGTTTTAATGATTGTGTTAAATTGAAATTAGCGTCTATTAGACGAAAAATGCAGAAAAACTCAGACTTTTCTCAAGAAGAAGTTCTTGTACTAACTGCACTCTTAGGTGAGTTTTAAAATTTTTATTTCACTATATTTTTTAATATTATCATGGCTCTGGAATAGGTCTTATGCAACTACCCTATTTTATAATTTCTTACCACAAAATATATAGTGAATAGGATGTTTTTTTTATAAATACTCTCTCTATATATATATATATATATTATATATACAGACAATAGTCTGTGTTTTTATGAATACATTTCATGTAAAAAATGTTCTGTCATTAGTTTACCATAGACTTTATGCAACTATCCTATTTTACAATTTCTTACCACAAAATATATAGTTAATAGGCTGTTTTTTATAAATACTCTCTATATATATTATATATACAGACAATAGTCTGTGTTTTTATGAATACTTTATTCACATGTATACACTTCATTTAAAATTGTTCTGTCATTAGTTTACCCTAATGCATTATTTTTATTTGTTTTGTGGTTGAGAACTCCATATGCTTCATTCTTACTGTATTACTTTGCATAATATTACAAAATAAATATTACATCAACTACCTTCATACTGCATTCAAGTGATGAAACCGTAAATTTCACATCTGTATTACTGAATCTATAGCATTGTTATGAAAAAGACTATAATTACTTAATTATTATGTCATATCGTGACAAACTATCAACACCCAATTCACAAAACTGTAAAACCTAAAGTATAATGCTTACGGTTGTAAAAAGTCTTCTACTGTTTTGGTTTCTCAAACAAATTATAAAACATTTTTTCACAATTTTTTGTGCAAAAGCGGAGTTGTCTTATCATTTTGACACAATGTGCCGACAACTTTTACATATTTTTTCAAAAACGAAGTTTAGAAATTATAAATGGGAGTTGCCTTAACATTTTTGAAAAATGAGACGATAACTTGAAATATTTATTTTTGTGTCGGAACATTGAAATTTTTGTAACATTTTAGAGTTGTAGCCCCGAAAGTTTTACAAATTGGCTAAATAACTAATGTTAAATATGAATAAAATACTTTATTACACTAAATATATACAAATTATTGCACAATACAAATAATATGTAATTTAATGTTCATGAGTTGTTGCTGATAGATTTTGGCGAGTCGACGGTCATTCACTTGTACACGTATTCTATCTAAAAGCATACATAGATGTCGTTATAACAACTACATTATACTATGGTAAAAAATACGTCTATTAGTAGTTACTTATTACTAGTGAAGATTAACATACCTTAATTAAATTTCCGATATTGAAATCCTGCTAGCTTCGCTTGAAATGTGATTGTCATCATCTTCATTGCTTTTCTCACTATCATTGTCGACAACTTCATCTTTTTCCTCAAATTTTTTGTTCTTAGAGTCATCATCCGTCATATTATCATCTTCTTCATCGGTATAAGCATTGATGTTATCATCGTCATCATCATCATCATCATCATCAGCAGCATCATCAGCAGCAACATCATCATCATAACTTTTCATCAGCTCAGCATCATCAAATAGAGAAAGTCTGAAAGCTATTCCTTCTTTTTCACTTGAAGTAGATAGAAGCATCAAAGCTTCTTCAACACTCAGAATCGTGAGAATGTGTTTCTTTGTGCCGCTTTCAGTTGTCATCGTACTTTTATAGTGGATCATACCACATTCATGATTTTTGATCTTCAAAACGTTCTCAGGAGGGACAACAATCTTCCCAGTCATCAAAGATCCGTCATTCATCATGTATCTGTAAGTGACAGTGTGAGTGATACGTAAAGGCGATGTATCTTGTTTTCGTTTTTGCTGCTTCGACTTCAAATTTTTCCAAACTGAAAGTCTAGTGAATGTCAGAAGAGTGTTGACAGGAATATTATCGAAAGTGATGATATCAAAGTATGCTTGCAACTGTTTCAATGATTTTTTTCTCAAGATTTTGGCTATAACTCGTTGTTTTAGCCCTTGATGACGATGATTATCTCCTACAATACGTAGATCGGGTTGATTTTCTTCTAGCTTTCCCATGTACACTAGGATTTGTGAAGAGCCGGGATCAAGTTCCTGTAGCTCCATCGTAAGTTCTTTGTCAATCAGTGACTTGACTCGAATTCGATGATTGTTTTTTAAAACATATTCATAGTCCAATATACCATAATCTTCAACGTAATTAACATCGAAAACCTCCAATATCGTAGGAATTGGTAAATCCAACAAACTCACAAAATTTCCGATTTCCAACATTCCTTTCTGCATAGCTCCTGTCATTATTCCACCCATCTCGAGCAATTCAAACTCTCTAAGTTTGTTTACGGTATTATTCTTGCTGTTGCTGAATAAAAAGGAAATTGAAGCTTGAGATAATGTCACTGTCGGTTTTTTGATATCCTCCGTTCGTTTGACTTCACTGTTCTCATGCAGATATGTGTAGTCCGGTGTGGGACTCAAAGGAGAGTCAGCTGAAACTACATGATGGTTCATTGCTATATCAGCATGAGCATTGGTGTTTGAGCGAGAAGATGTATCATTAAAGGTGTTAGGAATGGATCTTCTATCATCAATGTGAATGCCATTGGTGGTGGAAATGATGGTTGTAGTGGAAATAGCGTTAGTGTTGTTGGTAGCTGTGATTGGTTCAATATGGAGCTTAGGAAGTGCTTTGGAGTGTGATGTCATCATACCTGCAAAAAGTAAAAGAACTTAGTTTAATGATGTAAATATACTGAAACTATTGTTTTATTAAAAGATTGTTTTTAAAAACTAAGATTCAAAAACCTAGATGTTTCAATTAATTAAAAACAAATAATTATTTTAGTGCTTCTTACCTTGTTGCTCTCCTAATAGCTGTAGTAGATGTTGCTCCTCTGTTAGTCGTTGTAGAACTGGATGCTTTCTGTGTGAAAACGATGGCTCTTATATAGCTAAAGTTGTACTGATTAAACCCTATGAACACCATCTCGTGTCAATCTCTATGAATCAACATTTATTCACGCGAAGGAAAGTCAATGCTTTCGCGGGAATAAATAAATAATTTTCACGCGAATACAAACCAATGCTTTCGCGGGAATAACTGAATAATTTTCACGCGAATGGAAACCGTTGCTTTCGCGGGAATAAATATTTTATTTTCACGCGAATAGAAACCAATGCTTTCGCGGGAATAAATGAATTATTTTCACGCGAATACAAACCAATGCTTTCGCGGGAATAAATAAATAATTTTCACGCGAATGGAAACCGTTGCTTTCGCGGGAATAAATATTTTATTTTCACGCGAATAGAAACCAATGCTTTCGCGGGAATAAATAATTTATTTTCACACGAATAGAAACCAATTCTTTCGCGGGAATAAGTACTTTATTTTCACACGAATGCAAACTGTTGTCTTCGCGGGAATAAATGATTTAATTTCCCGCGAATGGAAACCGTTGCTTTCGCGGGAATAAATATTTTATTTTCACGCGAATAGAAACCAATGCTTTCGCGGGAATAAATACTTTATTTTCACGCGAATAGAAACCAATGCTTTCGCGGGAATAAATACTTTATTTTCACGCGAATACAAACCGTTGCTTTCGCGGGAATAAATACTTTATTTTCACGCGAATAGAAACCAATGCTTTCGCGGGAATAAATATTTTATTTTCACGCGAAAGCAACGGTTTCCATTCGCGTGAAAATAAAGTATTTATTCCCGCGACAACATTGACTTTCATCCGCGGGAAATAAAATCATTTATTCCCGCGAAAGCAACGGTTTCCATTCGCGTGAAAATAGTTTATTTATTCCCGCGAAAGCATTGGTTTCTATTCGTGTGAAAATAAATTATTTATTCCCGCGAAAGAATTGGTTTCTATTCGCGTGAAAATAAATTCTTTATTCCCGCGAAAGCATTGGTTTCTATTCGCGTGAAAATAAATTATTTATTCCCGCGAAAGCAACGGTTTCCATTCGCGTGAAAATAGCTTATTTATTCCCGCGAAAGCATTGGTTTGTGTTCGCGTGAAAATTATTTATTTATTCCCGCGAAAGCATTGACTTTCCTTCGCGTGAACAAATGTTGATTCATAGAGATTGACACGAGATGGTGTTCATAGGGTTTAATCAGTACAACTTTAGCTATATAAGAGTCATAGTTTTCACACAGAAAGCATCCAGTTCTACAACAGCTATCAGAGAAGCAACATCTACTACAGCTATTAGAAGAGCATCAAGGTAAAAACTTAATAAATTACAGTTTTTACTCATATATTATTTATTATACTAAAACAACTGAACAAAATTAATCATCTGTTTTTTTTTGTTTTTTTCAGATTCAATGACAAAAAATGGAAATAGTTAACAACACAGAATCAGAAACTCAGCCTAAATCTTTGACTCAAGAGGACTTGATACTTCTACAAAACATATGCAATAAGAAAATTGAAGAGAGAGTGCGAATTATCTCAAACAATTGTAAATTCATACAGAAAGACTTGATAGAGCAGCTAAATAGTTTTCGAACTGAATCTTTTCTAACATTAAAGCTCTTAGGGAATGATGTTACATCAGACATTCAGAGATTACATTATGTATTACAACAACGACAATATCAACTACAACAGGTAAACACACCAATTTCTATCGAGTGTGCTCGTAAAGAACTTGCTCTAAAAAGAAAAAACATGCAGCGACAGTCGGCTCAAAGACAAGCTAGAAGGGTAAGGACTCAACAACGTAAGACACGAAAAGCTACAAAAACATCCGATTAACAGTCAATTTTTGATGATAAGGTAATAATTAATAAAAAAGTACTATTTAGTAAGAGTTTGTAGTTGTTTTAAATTTCTGTTTAACCATTCTATACTAATACATAACTTTTTATTTTAGTTCATTATGGAATCAAAAGTACATAGAACAGAAGTCTTCCTTCCTAAGTTTGTATTATTTAATATTTACTGACTCTAGCTATATTGTATGAGATTTTCCCTACTTATTACACAATAAATGTATATATTCACATATTGTTTCATTTTTAATCACTGTATTTATTCAATGTAGTTATATCTCCTCTTTTTATCTCTCCTCTCTCTCAACATACTCTCTCCTCTACCAAATACTCCTCTCTCCTCTCTTGCAGTTATTTCCCAAATACTGTAGATTTTAACCATCTAGAGGTCTAATTTGGTAATTTTCCAACATATTTTATAGCATTTAATATACTTATTATGTAATAAATGTATATTATTCAATGATGTAAATGTAAATATATCCATAAATATGTACATAATTATCCATATATACATAAATGTATAAAAAACTAAAAAAAAATTTCTCCTCTCTCTCCTCTCTCTTCTCTCCTCTCTCATCTCTCCTCTCCCCTCTCTCCAGAAGATTTTCCCTACTTATTATGTAATCAGGTATATAATCATATAATTTTCATTTTTGATCAATATATTTGTTCAATGTAGATATATCTCCTCTCTCTATGTAGATATAAATATACCCATAGATATGTACATAACTAACCATATATACATGAATGTATAGAAAACTAAAAAATCTCTCTCCTCTCTCTCCTCTCTCATCTCCCATCTCTCCTCTCTCCTCTCTCCTCTCCCCTCTCTCTCAAGATACCATATGAGTTCGAGTTATGTAAAAAAGTTATCAAAACTTGAATGCCATACATTCAAAATCTATATGCCATATAAGTTCAAATTAAGTAAAAAACTAATCAAAACTCAAATGCCACTTAAATGCCATTCAAATGCCACTCAAGTACCCCTCAAGTAAAATACAATATAAACTCGGCAAATTCATCCAACGTCGTAACCCATTGTCTCAACCCCAAGGTCTAATCCACAAAAAAACACTTGGTAGGGAGATCTGCTCATATATTACTACTCCTGTGGCCCAGCTGAGTTATTATAAATTGTTCAAAGCGGTCTACGTTAGCAAACCTACTTAAGGCCACAGGCTTGCCTCAAAACTCTTTCTCGAGTTTTATATTATATAATTATTTAATATTCATAGATATAGTTTAAATACTATGTAATAATATACCACGACACTAATGGCAAAAGATTATGAATAATAATCAATATAACATAACAGATTATCGTTTTCGTTAATCTTTTACATCCTATTCTTTTATTTTATCTCCATTGCCTTTTTTAGTTCCACAATTCACTTGAACTGGTAGCCAGTTATTGCGATCGCCTTTTTTATGCTCATTTTCTGACACAAATATCATCTTGGTACTTTATGGCAATGTGGACAAAAGCTCAAATGTAAAAATTGGATGACCCAACAATTTACCCTGCTTTGGCTAACAGTGACCTGTTTTAGCAATCTTATACAATAATTATCCAGTCTCCATCCTATACCCAGTTTGTACTAGTAACTGCAGAGAATATGATACTATACTCCCTTGTCATTGGTTGACATCATCATCAATTCTACAAGCTCCGCCCACTATTCTACCTTGTTTTTGCACTCTTAGGCTAATAATGCACAAATATTACCTTCACCGGCATCAAAAACTCATTGCGTGAGCTGAATTTTTGTTTACTATAACTTCTGTTGAACGGCGATCAATGCATTTTAGGATTGTGGGTGTGGCCGATTAAAGTAAACTATACGCCGATTTGATAAATATAAAAGAACATAATCTCCATTAAATATACTCTGATTAGGCATTTCAGTTAGTTTTGGGTCCACTAAGGGCTACTGCTGCAGGAATAAAACGTCAGATATTCTATCCGCTCCACCAACCTGTTGATTTTACTTTTGTGGTTTTAGGCTACCAACTCACCAAGTTTGTTGTAATTAGCCAGCTGACCAACATCAAATAAATAAGATTCTCTACAATTTACCTAAAACAATTACTGCATCCAGAGACTAATGATATTGATCACAGCCACAAAGTCACAAGTAGATAGAGTTAAATAAACTGGGGTCAATCATACAACCCCATAATCTTATTTTGGTGTATTTGTAGATACAGTTGATTTCAAACGCTTTCTCATTGGTCTAATACTTTAATGACATACAACTATAGGCATACTTTATATCTATCAATATATCCATCTATGTACATCTGTCTTTAGACCATTAGACTCAGAGCGTTGCATCTTGTGCTAGACTTTTGTGCATAACATCTGTAAACACCAAGCTTTACAGACATTTGTATGATTAGAAGTGCTTCTGTGGTTGAGAGGGACCCTCTTGCTTAAGCATGACCAATGACAGCGCTTGCTATCAATGCTACAGCAGTTAGCGCTGCCAGCAGACTATTAGCTACTTGGCAGGGCTGGTCATGGACCCCTGCTAATCTGATATAGAGATGTCATAGCTGGTAATGGACCCCTGCTAATCTGATATAGAGATGTCAGGGCCGGTCATGGACCCTGATAATCCAGGGTAGAATCACTGGACCAAGGTAAGTAACCCTAGGCTGGCCAGAAGAAAACACTTCAGCTCAGGATCCTAAAGATAGTTGTGGTACCTCATAAGGACGAATCTGATACTTAGCCACCTCTAGAACCCAAGAACTGTGGAGGCCAGGTTATGGAAAGCCCATGAACTTAGTTGGAGATGGAATAGTATACCAACAAACAATACACCTACTAGCTCCGCCCCTTGACCTTGGGAGCTCAATACTTTTAACTCTATTCTTATTTGTTTCTAATTATATCCATAAATGTCATTCGCTTATCTGATTTCCTGTCTGTGCTATTAGCAACACAGTTATCTCGGCCAATAATTTCCTGTACTCTAGCCAATAAAAGACTGTTGCTTATACTCATTCTATTTGTACCATTGTGTCTACTCTCACCAGTTCACTCTAGAGGACTGCCTCCCTAAATCAGTGTAGAATACAACAAATGTATTTGTACTACAGTAACCAGATTACTCTGTCTGGTCCTCTCCTGGCTCTGGTTCTTCTTGTTAGTTGTTAGAGTCACTTGGACAAATGGCACCAGCCATACCGGCGGTGTCCCCTCTGGAGAGAGACAGAGTACTTGAGCTTAGCACCATTTTGTGGCACCGGGCCAAAATCTACTACAATATACCGAACTAATGTGTATCCATCTGTGATGTTAATAACCTTTTATTGTAATTGAAAGTTGTTCTCTCGTGTTTTAACAAGAGTAGAAACCTCTTTAATGTTTTTCAAACGTCCATCAAGGGTATAAAAATAATTTGTATATACATTGTATATCAATAAACTGTGCTCTCAGATAACACCAGTTCAATGTATTGTTATATACAGTTAGGTAACATAATATACAATAATAATGTAGGAAAATGAATTCTATAAGTTGAAAAATTTTTGTTGAGAACTCTCATAAGCAACAAATTCTCCATTGAAATACCAAAGACATTGCTTGCTAGTAACATGAAATATCTTTTCAAAATAATTCTGTAGCCAAAGACTCATTATTCAAACTGTCCAGGCTCCCGATGGTAATTGGTCCTGTTTAAAGTAGCTAATTTCCTGTATTAGTTACCAAGAGTTGTATAATTGGCTACTGAGGGAGTTAAAGTGGCTCTTTAGCACATATATCTGTAAAAGACTGCAAGATATGACAGGTCTTTGTATGGTAAAACATTGTTAGTTACATGATTGGCAATAATTGTTAGGACCTCGTTTCCTTGGTAACCACTTCCGCTCGAGCAACTGTATGTATAGACTGTGATTCTTCAAATACAGACCAACTCTGAGTAGGAGTAACTAAACTCTGTGCCAGAACTCAGTCTAGGCATTCTTTTGATGCAAATGTGACCTTGGAAGGCAACCTGCCAGGTATACAATGATAGATTTAGGAATAATAGATGGTTTACTTTGTATTCTAGATTATATAATAGAGTGCAAACAATATCACAAGTAGTATTCTAGCTTTGACTACCTCTTAGCCATCACTAAACAAGTTCTCTTCTGATTCAAAACTAGCTCTAACAGGCACTGTATATAATGTATACAACTGCTATGTACAGTAACAGATGAGTGAGTGAGCTGTATAAAATATAACATATTATAACCTATGAACTAGTATTGGAGAACTACTACAATCTGAGCTATTAATGCTATTTCCTTAGAGTGGGCGTGTCTGTTCTGTTGGTTTCCCTTGACCGACTTGCTTTCAGACAAAAACAGGAGATGATAACTCTTAATCTGATGTACTCAATCTTGTTTTTAGGTCGTATCAACAATGCTGAAGTGCTGAGAGTTGGTAAAGCTGACTCTGGGACTACGAGTCTGGAGTGTGCATCAGTTGGAGTGTTGAGGTGGGGGCGGGGGAGTGACACGACAATGTGAAGTGTGTGAGTTTTAGCAGTTAATGAAACGTGAAAGTTGGTATGAACTTTCAGCTGCTGTTTGCACCATGTATAGCGTTCTCCTTTTCTAATGACTAATGCCCTGGTCATACGAGACCGAATTTCTGACGAAACTATAACGAAACTATTTTTTTCAGGCCCAGCGAATTCGTTGCTCAGCAAACCGAGCGAATAATGGGGACCCGGCAGATTTTAGGTGCTCACCAGGGGGTGCTAATTTGATGATACCGGAAGTTTACTTGAAGTTTTATGATAATATCGTTAAGATTTTCAAAAATCCACTACTTTTTATTTTTATTTTTTGCTTTAGAAGTTTCTTCTCACTGATATATTGAAATGGCAGTAGCTCCAATGTCTGTTTTAGCTCACTACATTTTTTTTGGCACAATAAACAGTTATAATCAACTCGAATAATCACTTTTTATGAACGCTAACAATTCTGACTATAGATCGCTATATAAAATATAGAGTGAGCTCGTAAGAGTTATCTCCCATTTATTATTATTTATTACTTATTATTTATTTATTGTGTGTTGTTGTCATCAGGGATTAACACTATTCATTTTATTTCAGTGTTAAATAATTTTCATTCAAGCACAAATTTGATCCAACTTGTGATTAGGAAATTACAAGTTTCACTCAAAAGCCTTAAGAAGAAAATTAATTCATTTAGTTTAATTAATAATTATTATTATGATGATGATTATTTATAATAATAATAATATCAAACTAATTATTATTCATTTGCCCTAAAAATTCAAAAATATAAAACAAACTTTTAAAAACAGTTGCTATTTATTAGTCACATATCACAGGGTACACCAGATTTTTGGTACACTTGGGATTGTCATAAGAGTTTGTTATTATTATTATTGCTAGTCGTTGACTGGAGTTATGGAATCCGCAACAAACGATTTACGAGCAGTTCGTGGGGATGGAGCTTGTAATAGTGAGGATGCGCCGCGTAAATCAAGCATAATAGTATATCGCTGTTGTTGAGATAAATTGACAGGGCGCACTGTAAGTTATTTACATTGGCAAACTTAGTTAGGCCCGAAATACGATACTTTGGTTCAACTGCATACTATCTATGAGCATCATTATTAAATTAATTTTTTCAAGTGAATAAAGCGAAATATTTTTCAAAAGAAAAAATTAGAGGTTATATTGATCCCTCAAGCTTCCTCGATCACATTTTTTTTGTCATATTAGCTGCTTAAATGTCTCAAATTAAAATAACAGTCAAGCAAGTCGTAAATTCTAATGATAAGTTATATTAGCAATTGAACTGCTTCCGGTTGCATCTACAAAGAGAAACTGCGTGATCAAGCAATGCTAGGTTTGGGAAAATCTTCGGTTGCGATGCTTGCATGTGATTGGACCATTCGACCAGATAGCTCATTAATAGGTTTATTTTCTATGTTCTGTTATTGGCTGGTCTCCAATGTCAGGGTCATTCACAACGAACGCATGGTTTCCATAGTAGTAGCATATTTATTTTTGAATAAATAATTATTTATTATATTCATAATGAGTTTTAAATAAATGAAAGATAATAATAATAATAATAAAATATAATCAAACAATTGGAATAGTACTGGCTGGTCAAACTTAGCTATTTATTAAAATAATCTATTCCAAACATCAAAAATAATAATAATTCTTCCATGCTGTCACATCACGCAGTAAAGTATGACTAGGCCCGCGCACAAAACACAATCCTCTGTCATTGGATGAAACTAGCGATCGCTAGGCGTAACGAACTAATTATAGTTCTCGTGTGACCAGTACAACGAAACTATTATAGTCGCACCTCGGCGATTTTCTAAAATAGTTTCGTTATAGTTTCGTTTATCAGTCTCGTGTGACCAGGGCTTTAGTGTAATATTCCAAGGCTAATGTATGATCACCTTGGTCATCATGTACACGAGCAATGTTGTCGTAACTGGCAGCTATATTGGGATGGTTAGTGTCTGCACCATATATAGCTTTCATCATCTCTAGTGATTTAATGTAATATTCCAGTGCTAATGTGTGATCACCTTGGTTGTGATGTACACCAGCAATGTTGTCGTAACTGGCAGCTATATTGGGATGGTTAGTGTCTGCACCATATATAGCTTTCATCATCTCTAGTGATTTAATGTAATATTCCAGTGCTAATGTGTGATCACCTTGGTTGTGATGTACATAAGCAATGTTGTTGTAACTGGTAGCTATAGAAGGGTGGTTAGTGTCTACACCATATATAGTTTTCCTCATCTCTAGTGATTTAATGTAATATTGCAATGCCAATGTGTGATCACCTTGGTCGTTATGTACACTAGCAATGTTGTTGTAACTGGTAGCTATAGAAGGATGGTTTGTGTCTGCACCATATATAGCTTTCTCCATCTCCAATGATTTAAAGTAATATTCCAATGCTAATGTGCGATCATCTTGGTTGTGATGTACAAGAGCAATGTTGTTGTAACTGGTAGCTATAGAAGGGTGGTTAGTGTCTGCACCATATATAGCTTTCATCATCTCTAGTGATTTAATGTAATATTGCAATGCCAATGTGTGATCACCTTGGTCGTCATGTACACCAGCAATGTTGTTGTAACTGGTAGCTATAGAAAGATGGTTGGTCTTTGCACCATGTATAGCTTTCTCCATCTCTAGTGATTTAAAGTAATATCCCAATGCTAATGTGTGATCACCTTGGTTGTCATGTACACCAGCAATGTTGTTGTAACTGGTAGCTATAGAAGGATGGTTTGTGTCTGCACCATATATAGCTTTCGCCATCTCCAATGATTTAAAGTAATATTCCAATGCTAATGTGCGATCATCTTGGTTGTGATGTACAAGAGCAATGTTGTTGTAACTGCTAGCTATAGAAGGGTGGTTAGTGTCTGCACCATATATAGCTTTCTCCATCTCTAGTGATTTAATGTGATATTCCAATGCTAATGTGTGATCACCTTGGTCGTTATGTACACTAGCGATGTTGTTGTAACTGGCAGCTATAGAAGGATGGTTAGTGTCTGCACCATAAATAGCTTTCCTCATTTTTAGTGATTTATTGAAATATTTCAATGCTAATATGTGATCACCTTGGTCGTTATGTACACTAGCAATGTTGTTGTAACTGGTAGCTATAGAAGGATGGTTTGTGTCTGCACCATATATAGCTTTCTCCATCTCCAATGATTTAAAGTAATATTCCAATGCTAATGTGCGATCATCTTGGTTGTGATGTACACGAGCAATGTTGTTGTAACTGGTAGCTATAGAAGGGTGGTTAGTGTCTGCACCATATATAGCTTTCATCATCTCTAGTGATTTAATGTAATATTGCAATGCCAATGTGTGATCACCTTGGTCGTCATGTACACCAGCAATGTTGTTGTAACTGGCAGCTATAGAAGGATGGTTTGTGTCTGCACCATATATAGCTTTCCTCATCTCTAGTGATCTAAAGTAATACTCCAATGCTAATGTGAGATCACCTTGGTTGCGATGTACACCAGCAATGTTGTCGTAACTGGCAGCTATATCAGGGTGGTTAGTGTCTGCACCATATATAGCTTTCATCATCTCTAGTGATCTAAAGTAATATTCCAATGCTAATGTGTGATCACCTTGGTCGTTATGTACACAAGCAATGTTGTTGTAACTGGTAGCTATATCAGGGTGGTTAGTGTCTGCACCATATATAGCTTTCCTCATCTCTAGTGATTTTAAGTAATATTCCAATGCTAATGTGTGATCACCTTGGTCGTCATGTACACCAGCAATGTTGTTGTAACTGGTAGCTATAGAAGGATGGTTAGTGTCTGCGCCATTTATAGCTTTATCCAACTCTAGTGATTTAATGTAATATTCCAATGCTAATGTGTGATCACCTTGGTTGTCATGTACACTAGCAATGTTGTTGTAACTGGTAGCTATACCAGGGTGGTTAGTGTCTGCACCATATATAGCTTTAATCATCTCTAGTGACTTGTTGAGGTTCTTTAATGCAGAAGTGTATTCACCAAGTCCAAAGCAAGCGCAACCAACACCATTGTAGTCAGCAGCTATATCAGGATGTGCTGTGTCACCAAACATTTCTATATCCATCTGTAGTGCCAGTTTGTGATATTTGTAGGCCTCTTTGTATTCACCCATATCAGCATATACACTACCAATATTTCTGTAGTTACTAGCAGTATCTCCATGTTTGATATCTGTTGTATCCAAGGATTGCTCTGAAGTGTTATGTAAACCATAAGGTTGTCCAAGGCACTGCTTTGCCTACAATATACGTTGAAGTTAACAATAGATACATATATGGTGCCTCTATATAGCAGTCAATAATAGCTAGTATATAATATACTATATTACCTCATCAAGGAGTTGTCTTGTAGCCCTGTAGTCACCCACTTCTTTTCTACAGTGTGCAGACAGAAGCTTCCAGAAGCCTATGTCACCTGGTACATTGTCAATAAGCTAGCTAAAGAAGTCTGCTGCAGCTCTGAAGGACTCTGTATGGTAGAGAATGTAGCAGCAGAGTTGCATGTACTTGTTTATTGCACCTGATTCTACAGTTGATGGAATGTTGCCAAGAAACTCAGCAGGTGTTGTGGTAGTAATGTCAGCATTCACAACTTCACTCAGTTCTTCCTCAGCAAGTCCATACTCTCCAGCAAAGTAACAGATCTCTGCTTTTTCCAGCAAAGATGCTTCATCAAACTCAACGTGCTCCATCACGGTGTCTATCACATCAGCAAGAGCAGACGTGTCAGCGGCCAGGGACAAATTTTCTACTTTAGATTTCACTGAATGCTTGATAGGCACGAGTAGACAACCCAACACCACAAACAGAGAACTTGGTACTTGGTAAAGCTCTTTCACTGATTCAGTCACTTGTGGAATGAGAGAAACGAATTCTGTTTGAGATCTCTGATGGAGATAGGCTCTAGTTCTCATGTATATTGAGAGAGCGAGTACAATTCTTATGTACGAGTGTACCTCTTCAGAAATACTCCCACTGCGGTATAACTGTGTGTATATCTGCCATGGATAGCGTGTGTCCCACCCCTTAAACATTTTGATATTGTTCGCTAGCAAAGTTGGATATCTGAAGATGTCAGTTTTTACTCGAATGTTCATGTTTTTAGGAGGTTTGAAGTCGATGAACTTTGGAACAAATGTAAAGGTTTTGATATCTTTAAGAAATGACTGCACCCTTTTCTCCCTCACACTAACGCTGTTCTGGGCCATTTTCAGCTCATAAGTCATTCTTTCCTCAATAAATCGATGATGTAGTTGTGATTCATCTCCTTCATTGGTGTAGATAACTACAGTAGAAGAAAGCATGTCTGATTTGTCTCCAGCCATTCCTGTGAACTGAGACTCTGCAGAGCTTTTGTACAGTTTCATCAGGTTATCTACAGTAAATGTCAGTGGTTGACCTTCCCCAAGGCCATTACCAGTTGGAATGTTGCCAGCACTTTTAGAGATTCCATCTATTCTGAAACCAACGGTTTTGAGATCAGGAATGATTGGTGGAGATTCTTTTTCTACTTTCAGTTCTTCGATGTTGAAACACTTTAGAGGTGTCTCTCCTAGATTGCCTATTCTAAAGTAGGTGTCCATGGCCAACATCTCAAAATAGTCTTTGTCTTCTCGTTCAGTAATAAATGCATACTCTACATCAGAGTATGGAGTTGCCTCCCCTTTAGCAACTGAACCCAATCCAACTATAGCAAAACCACACGGGGGGTGGCGTTTGATACGCCCGAGTAGTTCAACACTTGATTCTACGATGTTTTTGGTCACATTCACAAACTCATTGCTGCTCTTTTCGCTCAGTTTAAACAATTCATCGGAAAAATTTTGTGCGTTAATCATGTTTTCATCGCTGTAAACGTCTGCTGCATCCAGCAGCAGTCCAAGGTCATCCAGTGATGTGAAGTTTGATTTGATTTCATCTCTGTACTCCTGCAGCAGCTGTTTGTGTTGATTGGTTAATATCCTGTGTTTGACAAAGCTGATTGGATGGCTGCGGTTGTACCAGCTGACTTCTATATCATACACAAGTCTACACCTGGTTGGAGTAGAATCTACAGCTACACAATAGTTAGCTAGTCCATGAGCCTGTAACAGATACAATACATCAGATACAAAAGTTGTGTTATATTCTGTCTGTTAATGACAACAAAACAATCTGTACACAGATATACATCTATGACCAGAGATAGCTGGTAGTATAAGAACCAACATATACACAATAGCGTACCTTTAAATAATCCCTCCATTCTCTAGAATGTTCTCCTCTCTTCATGTAAGTTCTAGCTAAACTCTCTGCATAGTCAGCCATTTCTGTTTAACTCCTCACAGATACTATGTAGATGTACACAAGTATATATATGTATATAAACAATAGAATATCACAACTTATGTATATGATAGTGTAGTAGAGAAATACACACAGATACTATGTAGATGTACACAAGTATATATATATGTATATAAACAATAGAATATCACAACTAATGTATATGATAGTGTAGTAGAGAGATACACACAGATACTATGTAGATGTACACAAGTATATATATATGTATATAAACAATAGAATATCACAACTTATGTATATGATAGTGTAGTAGAGAGATACACACAGATACTATGTAGATGTACACAAGTATATATATATGTATATAAACAATAGAATATCACAACTTATGTATATGATAGTGTAGTAGAGAGATACTCACAGATACTATGTAGACAAATACTAACATATAAATATTACTCTACCTCTGCACTCATTGATACCATGTACAGTAATGGCTGCTAACCAGCTCATAATGTTTGAGGTGTACATAGAGATAAGACTTTGTTTTATAGACTACTTACCCGCTTGAGTAAGGGTGTTTACTTTAGCCCGCCAGCTATAGCCAGATCGTTAGGACCAAAGTCTACATCAGGTCACATGAGTCATATCCACATTCATCACTGTACTTGTCAGTAAGGTTTAAATAGGCTGGCTCTCTAATTGTAAATCCCGCCCCTTGAGAGCATCCCCTGCTAAGTGAAGCTACCTATCAGATTTGGATTTATCTCCCTTATGTAATGAGTAGAGTCATTTGCTCTGCTTACAACAGGTAAGAAAATACAAAAATATCGCAGCGATGTGAAACGTGAAAAGGAGCAAACCCCAATCAATAATTTAAGTACAATTTTCATTTGCTGGCATTGATTAAGATATAATTTTGCAGGTAAGTTTATTAGAGGTTATGATAATGACAAGCTTTAGTGACCATCCGTATATCGCCTAATGGTGTTGGCATTGATAAAAGCTCCGCCTCTTTTATGCATAACATTGTGAATAAATGCCCTACATTATTTACTCAGTGTAGGCGGAGTTTGTGGCTTGGAATGTGACTATTTGTACGATCCTAAACCGTTTGGAGCTTAAAAGTTATTCAGCTATTTTGTAGTAACTGATTGTTGTCTGGCTCAAGCATCTTGGACAAAAATCTTTGGCAAATATTAATTTCAATTTTTAATTTGAGAATGGCTCATTTCAAACCTCCCCACCCATCCCTCCCCTACCAGTCTCTATGACCAAGTGAGATAAAAGATCCAGTTGGTTGTCTGAGATATAGTAACTCTATCCATTCTCTAGTTTTGTACAACGCCAGTGTCCCTGGTGTTACTGCTTGTTATAAATGTTAGCAGCTGCGCCAAGTAACTGTTGCTGTATATCCAATAGGTGGATGGGGTGGGTACTAGCATGACAAGCATAAGTCTGTATAGCCTAGTTTCTTATCAGTTGGCATTTAGCATAGGAATGTGATATTTATAGTGTGTGTCACTCACTATCTCTTATCATACATAAAATACCGGTTAGTGGGAAGGCAAACAAGATAACAGAGTCACTAGCTAACAATGCATCAGCTGTCAGCGCATACGGCTGCCATATCTGTATTGTGTGTGCTTAGTATGTGTTACAAAATGGCTGACTATATCTGTCTGTTTGTCAGGATAGGCAAGCCAGTCACGTCTCCTGATTTAAAAGAGTTCAACCAGCGGTTTGTAACTTGCCGGAAACTGAATAGTGCTATGGATTTCCTAATAGTTCCGACTGCTTCCAAAAACTCTACATGGGAAGCCATTTTGTTTTTGTTCATGTTAGAAGTACTTCCTGCTGATGGTGAATTAACTTCACTCAGTTTTGTTACTGACAAAGCAGGTAGCAAGTTTGAACCAATATTCTGGTCTCCAGTCATTGCAAAGTTCATTGAGAGAAGTTATATTTTTCTGCAGATGAGACAGATGTGTATTAGCTGTTATCATTGGTGATTTTGTTGGTAAAAGCCGAGCAGTAAGGTTTTGCCGTTTGTTTAATCTAGCTCAATTGACGATAAGCACCACGGTGGTGAAAACCATTTAGCAAAAATTATGGGAAGTTTGATCTATGAATTTGGCTCCCTGGGCTACAGCTTTAGAGCAGCTCTGTTATAGTGTAATGGTGGAATAGCAACATAGCCAAAGAATGTCTAGATACCTTTACATATAATTGCCTGTATAACTGATAGTATGCCTGCAGCGCCTAGTCCTATGCTCAAAGTCACTGGTGTTTACGTTTTATGTAAATGTTAGCAGCTGTGCCAAATAACTAGTGCTGTGTACCTATAGGTGGATAGGGTGGGTACTAGCGCTGTGAGCATAATTGTCTGTGTAGCCTAGTTTCTTATCAGCTGGCATACATTATAGGCAAGTGATATTTGTAGTGTGTGTCACTCACTATCTTTTATCATACATAAAATACCAGTTAGTGGGAAGGCAAACGAGATAACAGAGTCACTAGCTAACAATGCATTAGCTGTCAGCGCATACGGCTGTCATATCTGTATTGTGTGTGCTTATTGTGTGATACAAAATGGCTGCCTATATCTGTCTGTTTGTCAGGAATAGCAGAGCATATCTCAAACCATCATAAGCCAACATCCTAAAATCTACTAAATCTGTTGCACCCTACTAGCTGTAGCTACATCAACTTCAAATTCCTTTTATGTACTACCTGATAGACTTAGTATACTAGTAGATGGATGTACCATAGACTTAGTATACTAGTAGATGGTTGTACCATAGACTTAGTATACTAGTAGATGGTTGTACCATAGACCTAGTATACTAGTAGATGGTTGTACCATAGACCTAGTATACTAGTAGATGGATGTACCATAGACTTAGTATACTAGTAGATGGATGTACCACAGACTTAGTATACTAGTAGATGGTTGTACCATAGACATAGTGTACTAGTAGATGGATGTACCATAGACTTAGTATACTAGTAGATGGTTGTACCATAGACTTAGTATACTAGTAGATGGTTGTACCATAGACCTAGTATACTAGTAGATGGTTATACCATAGACTTAGTATACTAGTAGATGGTTGTACCATAGACCTAGTATACTAGTAGATGGATGTACCATAGACGTAGTATACTAGTAGATGGTTGTACCATAGACCTAGTATACTAGTAGATGGTTGTACCATAGACCTAGTATACTAGTAGATGGTTGTACCATAGACCTAGTATACTAGTAGATGGATGTACCATAGACTTAGTATACTAGTAGATGGTTGTACCATAGACTTAGTATACTAGTAGATGGTTGTACCGTAGACCTAGTATACTAGTAGATGGTTGTACCATAGACCTAGTATACTAGTAGATGGATGTACCATAGACTTAGTATACTAGTAGATGGATGTACCACAGACTTAGTATACTAGTAGATGGTTGTACCATAGACATAGTGTACTAGTAGATGGATGTACCATAGACTTAGTATACTAGTAGATGGTTATACCATAGACTTAGTATACTAGTAGATGGTTGTACCATAGACCTAGTATACTAGTAGATGGATGTACCATAGACGTAGTATACTAGTAGATGGTTGTACCATAGACCTAGTGTACTAGTAGATGGATGTACCATAGACCTAGTATACAAGTAGATGGTTGTACCATAGACCTAGTATACTAGTAGATGGATGTACCATAGACCTAGTATACTAGTAGATGGATGTACCATAGACTTAGTATACTAGTAGATGGTTGTACCACAGACTTAGTATACTAGTAGATGGATGTACCATAGACCTAGTGTACTAGTAGATGGTTGTACCATAGACTTAGTATACTAGTAGATGGATGTACCATAGACTTAGTATACTAGTAGATGGTTGTACCATAGACTTAGTATACTAGTAGATGGATGCACCATAGACCTAGTATACTAGTAGATGGATGTACCATAGACTTAGTATACTAGTAGATGGATGTACCATAGACTTAATATACTAGTAGATCGATGTACCATAGACCTAGTGTACTAGTAGATGGTTGTACCATAGACCTAGTATACTAGTGGATGGTTGTACCATAGACTTAGTATACTAGTATATGGTTGTACCATAGACTTAGAATACTAGTAGATGGATGTACCATAGACTTAGTATACTAGTGGATGGATGTACCATAGACTTAGTATACTAGTAGATGGTTGTACCATAGACTTAGTATACTAGGAGATGGTTGTACCATAGACTAAGCACCTCAGTAACTATATGGCACAACCAGCAACTTAGTTTGGGGTATATGCGGGTAGCAAGGTGCCAAGCTACAATTGGTTGAAGTAGAGCAATTGCATGAATGGCAATGTAGTGGTGCTGCCAGTTGAGGGGCATCAATAAGTGGGGGGGGGGTGGGGGTTATCTGGTAGATAAATTTATGTCACAAAATGACTCAGTGGTGCAAATGTGTGAGGGATAATACTTTTTATTCACAAATAACTTTTTATGTGCCGTTCATGTAAATGCATGTACCGTACTCATTCTCTAGTTTCCTGCATTGATGTGGCATTGGTGTTAAATGTTAGCAGCTGTGCCAAGTAGACCTTGCTGTGTACCTATGAGTTAGACAGGGTGGGTACTAGCACGGCAAGCATAAGTCTGTATAGCCTAGTTTCTTATCAATTGGCATTTAGCATAGGAATGTGATATTTGTAGTGGGTGTCACTCACTATCTCTTATCATACATAAAATATCAGTTAGTGGGAAGGCAAACAAGATAACTGAGTCACTAGCTAACAATGCATTAGCTGTCAGCGCATATGGCTGTCATATCTGTATTATGTGTGCGCATTATGTGTTACAGAATGGCTGCCTATATCTGTCTGTTTGTAGGGATAAAGTACTGGCGGAATAGTCCTAATGGTGTGACATTGTTCAGGATACTATGCACCCCCCCCCCCCCTTCTTCCCAGCGAGTGAATATATAGTATAGTATATCCTAGTGTATGTATAGTATATCCTAGTGTATATATAGTATATCCTAGTGTATATATAGTATATCCTAGTGTATATATAGTATATCCTAGTGTATATAGTATATCCTAGTGTATATAGTATATCCTAGTGTATATATAGTATATCCTAGTGTATATATAGTATATCCTAGTGTATATATAGTATATCCTAGTGTATATATAGTATGTCCTAGTGTATATATAGTATATCCTAGTGTATATATAGTATATCCTAGTGTATATATAGTATATCCTAGTGTATATATAGTATATCCTAGTGTATATATAGTATATCCTAGTGTATATATTGTATATCCTAGTGTATATATAGTATATCCTAGTGTATATATAGTATATCCTAGTGTATATATAGTATATCCTAGTGTATATATAGTATATCCTAGTGTATATATAGTATATCTTAGTGTATATATAGTATATCCTAGTGTATATATAGTATATCCTAGTGTATATATAGTATATCCTAGTGTATATATTGTATATCCTAGTGTATATATAGTATATCCTAGTGTATATATAGTATATCCTAGTGTATATATAGTATATCTTAGTGTATATATAGTATATCCTAGTGTATATATAGTATATCCTAGTGTATATATAGTATATCCTAGTGTATATATAGTATATCTTAGTGTATATATAGTATATCCTAGTGTATATATAGTATATCCTAGTGTATATATAGTATATCCTAGTGTATATATAGTATATCTTAGTGTATATATAGTATATCCTAGTGTATATATAGTATATCTTAGTGTATATATAGTATATCCTAGTGTATATATAGTATATCCTAGTATATCCTAGTGTATATCTAGTATATCCTAGTGTATATATAGTATATCCTAGTATATCCTAGTGTATATATAGTATATCCTAGTGTATATATAGTATATCTTAGTGTATATATAGTATATCCTAGTGTATATATAGTATATCCTAGTATATCCTAGTGTATATCTAGTATATCCTAGTGTATATCTAGTATATCCTAGTATATCTTAGTGTATATATAGTATATCCTAGTGTATATATAGTATATCCTAGTATATCTTAGTGTATATATAGTAAATCCTAGTGTATATATAGTATATCTTAGTGTATATATAGTATATCCTAGTATATCCTAGTGTATATATAGTATATCCTAGTGTATATATAGTATATCCTAGTGTATATATAGTATATCCTAGTGTATATATAGTATATCCTAGTGTATATATAGTATATCCTAGTGTATATATAGTATATCCTAGTGTGTATATAGTATATCCTAGTGTATATATAGTATATCCTAGTGTATATATAGTATATCCTAGTGTATATATAGTATATCCTAGTGTATATATAGTATATCGTAGTGTATATATAGTATATCCTAGTGTATATATAGTATATCCTAGTGTATATATAGTATATCCTAGTATATATATAGTATATCCTAGTGTATATAGTATATCCTAGTGTATATATAGTATATCCTAGTGTATATATAGTATATCCTAGTGTATATATAGTATATCCTAGTGTATATATAGTATGTCCTAGTGTATATATAGTATATCCTAGTGTATATATAGTATATCCTAGTGTATATATAGTATATCCTAGTGAATATATAGTATATCCTAGTGTATATATAGTATATCTTAGTGTATATATAGTATATCCTAGTGTATATATAGTATATCCTAGTGTATATATAGTATATCCTAGTGTATATATAGTATATCTTAGTGTATATATAGTATATCCTAGTGTATATATAGTATATCTTAGTGTATATATAGTATATCCTAGTGTATATATAGTATATCCTAGTATATCCTAGTGTATATCTAGTATATCCTAGTGTATATATAGTATATCCTAGTATATCCTAGTGTATATATAGTGTATCCTAGTGTATATATAATATATCCTAGTGTATATATAGTATATCCTAGTGTATATATAGTATATCCTAGTGTATATATAGTATATCCTAGTGTATATATAGTATATCTTAGTGTATATATAGTATATCCTAGTGTATATATAGTATATCCTAGTATATCCTAGTGTATATCTAGTATATCCTAGTGTATATCTAGTATATCCTAGTATATCCTAGTGTATATATAGTATATCCTAGTGTATATATAGTATATCCTAGTATATCTTAGTGTATATATAGTATATCCTAGTGTATATATAGTATATCTTAGTGTATATATAGTATATCCTAGTATATCCTAGTGTATATATAGTATATCCTAGTGTATATATAGTATATCCTAGTGTATATATAGTATATCCTAGTGTATATATAGTATATCCTAGTGTATATATAGTATATCCTAGTGTATATATAGTATATCCTAGTGTGTATATAGTATATCCTAGTGTATATATAGTATATCCTAGTGTATATATAGTATATCCTAGTGTATATATAGTATATCCTAGTGTATATATAGTATATCTTAGTGTATATATAGTATATCCTAGTGTATATATAGTATATCTTAGTGTATATATAGTATATCCTAGTGTATATATAGTATATCCTAGTATATCCTAGTGTATATCTAGTATATCCTAGTGTATATATAGTATATCCTAGTATATCCTAGTGTATATATAGTGTATCCTAGTGTATATATAATATATCCTAGTGTATATATAGTATATCCTAGTGTATATATAGTATATCCTAGTGTATATATAGTATATCCTAGTGTATATATAGTATATCTTAGTGTATATATAGTATATCCTAGTGTATATATAGTATATCCTAGTATATCCTAGTGTATATCTAGTATATCCTAGTGTATATCTAGTATATCCTAGTATATCCTAGTGTATATATAGTATATCCTAGTGTATATATAGTATATCCTAGTATATCTTAGTGTATATATAGTATATCCTAGTGTATATATAGTATATCTTAGTGTATATATAGTATATCCTAGTATATCCTAGTGTATATATAGTATATCCTAGTGTATATATAGTATATCCTAGTGTATATATAGTATATCCTAGTGTATATATAGTATATCCTAGTGTATATATAGTATATCCTAGTGTATATATAGTATATCCTAGTGTGTATATAGTATATCCTAGTGTATATATAGTATATCCTAGTGTATATATAGTATATCCTAGTGTATATATAGTATATCCTAGTGTATATATAGTATATCCTAGTGTATATATAGTATATCCTAGTGTATATATAGTATATCCTAGTGTATATATAGTATATCCTAGTATATATATAGTATATCCTAGTGTATATATAGTATATCCTAGTGTATATATAGTATATCCTAGTGTATATATAGTATATCCTAGTGTATATATAGTATATCCTAGTGTATATATAGTATATCCTAGTGTATATAGTATATCCTAGTGTATATATAGTATATCCTAGTGTATATATAGTATATCCTAGTGTATATATAGTATATCCTATTGTATATATAGTATATCCTAGTGTATATATAGTATATCCTAGTGTATATATAGTATATCCTAGTGTATATATAGTGTATCCTAGTGTATATATAGTATATCCTAGTGTATATATAGTATATCCTAGTGTATATATAGTATATCCTAGTGTATATATAGTATATCCTAGTGTATATATAGTACATCCTAGTGTATATATAGTATATCCTAGTGTATATATAGTATATCCTAGTGTATATATAGTATTTCCAATGTACATATATATAGTATAGTATATCCTAGTGTATATATAGTATATCCTGGTGTATATATAGTATAGTATATCCTAGTGTATATATAGTATATCCTGGTGTATATATAGTATAGTATATCCTAGTGTGTACATAGTTTACATAAGCAACTCTTAGCCAGTGGATAGATTGGGCTGAGACCCCCAAAACCGCTCCTGCAGACTTGACTTTTGGTTTTTTTATTGAGAAACAACCAGATATTGAGATAATCACGAGGTACATTGTTCTCACAGTGTCCTTGTTTTATATCGTAGTTTTTGTATCGCATTTAACTTGCAAAGAGTCATTCATACAAAGTAAAGTTGGAAGTTCAACATAGACAAAAATTTAGTCCAAGAACAAACAAGCTTGGAAAAGCACGCAGCAATTTTAGTACCGCACACGCAGAAAAGTCTTGCACGATTCTCCAAGCAAGCGTTTGTAGCTCTACTTAATAGTTCTTGGCCATAGATGATTGTAAGTGCAGACAACTCCTCAAACCATTTTACGCATCAAATGTTTTGTTTATATGGTAAACAGTTGAATTTGATTTTTAGTCTTTCGCTTGCATTCTCGGGTTGATGCAACAATTCCAACTAAATAGTAGCAAACCCAAAACACATGCTCCATTGTTGTTATGTGTACCATCTATTCTACATAGACTAAACCTTAGAGTCCCAAGACTGGAATGTACCAATAAGCACTAAATACCACAAACAGCGCTCTATGACCATCAGGATCGACTGCTAAATTTTATGCTAACAAAATGATAGTTTGCATTTCCCGGATAGAGATGACAGCACTAAAACCAGGTGCATGCTGGTAAAGGATTTATTTACTATAACAAAGAAATGTCTTACATACTATAAGTAAAGTGTATAATATTGTTTGTATAAAATTATATCTCTGTTCTGTGTATATATTATATTGGAGAGAATTGTTGTGAGTATTGCACTGGACGTATCGGCGGGTGAGATTATCTACGGAGATTATCTACTGAGATTATCTACTGATATTATCTACTGAGATTATCTACTGATATTGTCTACTGAGATTATCAAATGACTAGATCGTAGATATTGATTGAGTGAGAGATGTAGTTGACTGATATTAGCCTGTTGTCCTCATAGAGACATATAGAAGAGGGACGTACTATTCCTTTAACTCCACAGTCTAACATTCCTTTGTATACTCTGCGTTGTCCATCAAATACCTACAAAACAAGCAGTGTATGTGGAATATACTTCACACTAGAGTTGTCTCCACAATCCAATAACTCCCAATAACCCTCTCAAATGGATTGAATCAGTTGCACAAATAACTAGCCTAAGTCTTAAGCCGTGGCTACACACACCTACGTTTCGTAGGTATGCGTCAAAAACGCGTTTTTTTTTCTTTGCAAGCGACTTTTTTCACAAAAAGATGCTCATTTTCGTAGACCAACATGTTGGTCTACGAAAAGGTTTTTTGCCTGACGCTTCGGTGATTGGACAATTATTATTAAATAACCACTTTTGATTGGGTAAAATATATGTACGAAATTTGACGATTCCAGTGAACCTTTTTATAGTTCAACCTTGACCTGGTCATTACTGATTGACCAACAGATCCTTTGTTACTTCTATCAAAGGCGGTACTTTTTATTTATAAACAACTAACTATTATTTATAAACTTTAATTAGTTATCACAGATGATAAGTTATATATTTAGTATTATAAAGAAACATCATAATTAATAAATTATTATAATTTATATTTATTATAGTTATTATATTGACATTTTCAATAATTATGTCCTCTTTGCCTCACTGGACACTCCGTGGCGTTGCGGTGATCAACCATCTGCGTGTGTAAGCCACCAGAGCGACGCTACGAAACGTTTTTTTGTAATATTCCTACAAAACGTAGGTGTGTGTAGCCACGGCTTTAAGCCAACATTTGAGGCAATATCTGTTTATTTTGCTGTCAATAAGTTTTGTTATTGGTTGGGAGTTGTATGTTCCTGCGTGATGGTGGTGGCCTGTGAATAGATTTTATTGGATGATTGGTTCAGTGGGCGGGCTTTTTCATCCATGTTCCAACCCAGCATAAGAAAACCCCGCCCACTGAACCAATCATCCAATGAAATCCATTCACATGCCACCACCATCACGCAGGAACATAAAACTCCCAACCAATAACACAACTTTTTGACAGCAAAATAAACAGATATTGCCTCAAATGTTGGCCTAAGACTTGGGCTAACAAATAATAACCTTGAGATTAACTAGATCAAATGCAATGATTTAATACAATCTACTGACAACTAGAAAAACTCAAAGGTCATTAGAAGATCATTTAAACTTGACTTACTACAAACTAGCACCTTTGATATAAGCAAACAATAACTACTACTATAATAAGGAAATAGGGAGGTTTTCTCATGTAAGCTCTAGCACTAGCATTGACTTGTAGATAAATATTGTATATACTAACACCACCAAACTTCACACCTTACCACATATATATGAAAAGACACTCGTACCTGGATTCTGTTAGATCGGCTGTCTCCAATAAGCATATTGCCAACTGAGTCACACGTTATACCGGAAGGTTCTTTGAATGAAGCGGGTTTCCTCCCGGGACCAGCAATTACTTTTATCAGCTGTCCAGTGTTCACATTAGCCCAGTACACATGACTGGCTCCTATCAGATAAAATACAACTACACACTAAGTACATCAGCTGTCACTTGTCACTCAGTGCTCACCAGTGTAGGTTACTTCAGGAGAAGACAACTAACAACTCCTACCCAAGTCTGATATGTAGATGTTGTGTTGAAATATGTCCATAAATCTTAGCTTTGTCTCAGGAACTAGGGGCAACTGGAGAGGGGTGGTGGCAACAAGCCGTCCATCCAGGCTGTACTTGAGCAAACGTGGGTTCTTGGGTAAAGCTCGGCCATTGCCACAGTCAGTCATCGTAACCAATAGTTTGTCAGATGTTACCGCAAGCCCTGATAAATATAGGTCATAGAGTGATACTATACAAACCATAGAGTGATTCAATACAAACCATAGATGATACTCTACAAACCATAGAGTAATCTACAAATTTAGAGTGATACAATAACACAAATAATGATACAATACAAACCAAATCATGATACAATACAAACCAAAGAGTGATACAATGCAAACCATAAAGTGAAACAATACAGACCATAGAGTGATGCAATGCAAACTATAAAGTGATACAATAAAATCCACAGAGTGATACTACACAAACCATAGAGAGATACTATACAAACCATAGAGTGATACAATACAAACCATAGAGTGATACAATACAAACCATAGAGTGATACAATACAAACCATAGAATGATACAATACAAACCATAGAGTGATACTATACAAACCATACAGTGATACTACACAAACCATAGAGTGATACAATACAAACCATAGAGTGATACTACACAAACCATAGAGTGATACTACACAAACCATAGAGTGATACAACACAAACCATAGAGTGATACTACACAAACCATAGAGTGATACTAGACAAACCATAGAGTGATACTATACAAACCATAGAGTGATACAATACAAACCATAGAGTGATACAACACAAACCATAGAGTGATACTGCACAAACCATAGAATGATACAATACAAACCATAGAGTGATACTACACAAACCATAAAGTGATACAATACAAACCATAGAGTGTTAGAGTGGAAGGTGGAAATGTTTTGACAAGTTGAAGCTGAGAGCCAAAGCACCTGATGCACCTGTCATCTTTGACATAGACCATGTTGGTTGTGCGCTCCACAACAACAGCTGACGGACGAGAGAAGCTGGCCTGTAACAACACTTTATTCACTCAGTCTTCTACAACTACTTCCAGTTGGGTGCAGGAATATCTGAGCCATCTGATAAGATACCTGGCTATGTCCACACAAAGGGAATTAATAGGATGAGACAGTACACAAGAAGTTGGGCTTGAGCCATCTGATAAGAACCCTGGCTATGTCCATACAAAGGGAATTAATAGGATGAGACGGTACACAAGAAGTTGGGCTTGAGCCATCTGATAAGAACCCTGGCTATGTCCACACAAATGGAATTAATATGAAGTGACAGTGAGGTAAGAATGACGAATGGGATAAATGAATAAATACAAACACACAAAAGATAAGTGATGGAAACGGGTACTCGTTCGCCTCGAACCACGGGTTGTCCCCGCTTGAATCCGGGGTGAATCCGAATCGAATCCAACATTTTTGAATCCTAACGAATCCATAATTGTTCAGCCTTTCATCGATCAATTACTACTATAGTAAAAGCATGTAGTTGTAACGCGCTGATCTAGTTACTTATGCGGTGTTGTGTCTATCGTTTTCAATGACAATGGTCATTGCCTTAGTCATCCGATAGCCTGTAATCTGAGGAAGATCGGGATGCTGCGTATACTTCCAACAATTAGACTAGTAAACAAAATCACACAGGCACATCAATCACACGTGCTGATTAGCAGTTAGTAGTAGCAAGTAATAAAAATGTCAAAGAGAAGCTTTGTCTGGAATTATTGCTCACTGCTCACTCAACAACATGCCCAATCTAATAACTACTATCTATCTATGACATACGCAATCAATTCATTTGACTTGACCAGTTCACTCGACCAAGAACACTGAACTTTTATTATAGTATTACTCCTTGATCATTTCAACAATAATAATTTATAAAAGTAAATGCTATTTATTATAGGTAAATATTTGTAGTTGTATTGATAATAAATCAGTAAAATAATTAATTATTATTTATTGTAGACCCTAATTAGGATGCTTTAGTGTTAGCAAAATTTGAAAGAAAAATGCTGCTTGCTATTACTTGGTACTTAAACTTTGCTAAAATTGCATTTATCATCAAGTAACCTAGAGACCTGTTTGACCTTCAGTATAAACTTGTACAAGCAAGGAGTTGTCAAACGTAAATAGGATTCGGACCGAACCGCCTCGGACCGGTTCGATTTGAGTGGAAAGATTCGGAATCGGACCAAACCTGAATTTTTTTGTCCCGTTCCATCACTACAAAAGATATCTGAGAGAAAATAGCATACTGCAGAGAATGTGATACAAATATTAAGAGTTATCTTTCCCTCTAAACCACAAATTAAAAATATTTAGGGAGGCAACTCGTCTTCTTTGTCAAAATTTTAACCCAAAACTTTGTTACATTTTTGACAATGGTTTATGGAAGCATGGCAAGTAAGGGGAGGGGGTATGGAGAGGAGAAAATGATGGCTAGTGAAGAAATCTTCGATCTGAAAGTGAGGGTGGGAAACTGGATATAGGGAGGCAAGGAACGTGGACAGCTGGCAGCAGTAATGCTTTGGATTAACACACCAACAACTTGTTGGAATGTCATGATTGGCTCTCTTACAGGTTGTAATAAGAGTAGAAATGAAGTACGATTTCTACACACAAGAGAGAATCATTATCAAATGCAAACGATGGATACAAAGACTGACCATCGATGACAAAACATAAACCAACACGCAGGTCTAATATTCATACAAGAAGTAAATGACTTACTAGCCGTAGGAGCGAATGGAAAATGAAGTGAAGGTAAAACAGACCATTTACTACTAGAGCTTGTTGTGGGGTACAACAGCTACTCTATTGAAGTGACCATTAGTGAGGGTGAGAAGGAAAGAGAGAGGCTAGATCAAGAGATGATGCAATAGGGTTATTGAGATAGATATTACTACCAGTACATGTACAATACATACATTGAGCTGAGTGATGTTGATCACCTGACCAGACGTATTGTACACCACATACAAAACGCTACCATCTCCACTGTTACATATTACCAATCCTCCGGCGTAGCGACACGCCCCTATTGGGAAGTTCAGATCCAGGGAAGGGGCACTGAGTACAGTGGAAAGCCTGGCGTGTAGAGGGCCTACAGAGGAGTGTGACAGAGTTGGCACAGAGCCAATCAACAATAGAAACAACCGCTTAGTGCTAAAGCAAGGCTGTTATATAATGTAAAAGGGTTAAACAGTGTTAGATAACGAGAGTTATCCTCCCATGCTTCCTTTCTCTATGTTGGCTCTATATAGAGTTATTGCACATTCTCTGAGACTATAATCTGAACATGTAACCAATGAATACATGCCTATAAGGTGATACAACAAACTATTAGTAGATGGAATACACACTGATATCTAGAATAGACCCTTTAGTGTCCACTACCAGATCATGTGAACCACAATAAATAATACATGCTACTTTGACACTGGTGCCTTTGCCCCCGCTATGAAGGCTTTGTTGAAGGCCCAAACTTTGTAGCATAGAGAGAAATGCAGGGAATGTCAATGGTGCCTGTGGCCCAGCTGAATTGTCCTTCAACAGTTCTCAGTGGTTTACATTAGCAGACCTTCTTCAGGTCACAGTCTTCAAGTTTTATTACATAATTAATAGTTATAAATATAATAAAAATATTACATAATATTACACCATGATGCAAATTCTGAGCAATTACGAATAATAATCAATTTAACAACTATTTTAGAATATGATAATAATAATAATAATTAAATAATAATAATAAATAATCAGTTGGCCGTGGTTAAATAATAATGAAAATAAATAATCATTTTAAATGTAATAAATAAATTACACATCAGCCAAGCACTGCTGCTTCAAAATTTTATCTGTGGAGAAAGTATTAGATGAAACTAACACAAGAAAAGCATTTAAAACTAATTGTTGGTTGAAACAATTTTTCTTGATACAGTTTCACTCATTGACTCATTAGCTCAATGTCGCCGTGGACTCGCTAATTAGGATTCTTGACCTTTGGGCATACTGTATTGCTGGCTTATGGAAAAGCGTGATGGTTTATCACTACTTAAACCAATGAGCCGTGACACTACATCATGGCGCTACGAAAACATCATCATGAAAAGCTACTATATATAACAACTGCAGGCACTATACTATTAATAATACATAATAATATAACAAAAGAATAATTAATATAACATATTATTACTTTTTGTTAATACGATATATTTTATTCTTCCATTTAGTCCCACAGTCCCGCTGCCCCCACAGTCTCACAGCTCCACAGTCTCACAGCTCCACAGTCTCACAGCTCCCATAGTCCCACATTTCCATAGTTGACTAGAATCGGTAACCAGTCATTGTGATCACTTTATTCATGCTTATTTCTGGCACAACTTTCATCTTACTACTTCATTGTGATGTAGACAAGAACACAAACATAAGAAAAGAGATTGCATGATCAGCATTGCCCTGCAATTTACACTGCTTAGGGTAGTAGTCTGGCCAAAATATTTATCCAGGGTCTCCATATACACCCAGTTAGTAATAGTAACTCCGGAGAACATGTGACAACTCTGTGTAGAGCAAAAGCATAGCAGAAAAGAGCAGCAAGAGAAGGTAGACTGCAATACAGCTGACATACGTAACCCCGTTTTATCACATCATACGACAGCCCTGTTCCAGTGAATACAGCTAATACTAACCTTTGTTGGACTCATTAACGCAATACTTGCTAAGGATAGTGACCCTGTAGGGAGAGATACGCTAATGAGCCACGTGCAATCGGCTAGGGATCCAAACATTGAATTAACGCGATCATGCTTATATATGCTATCATTGCGGTTGAAGTACATGCGCCAACAAATAATTTTTTCATTTCTCACAACATTGTTAATCTTAAAAAAAATTATGAGGAAATAAGAGAAAACCTTTTTATCTACCAGGAAAAATAATAAAAACGTCACAAATCAACTTGGTTTAGGTATTTTTGATAACCTAATTAATTGATCGTAATATCTTTTGGCAGCGCAGCTTTATTGTTTATATACAGAATATAGCTTTGTTTACGATAATAAATAAAACCGCGAAATCTAGTAGCAAATATTTGTTTATTGTTGTTATTCAATATTATTGTTATAATAAATAGATACTATACTAGAAAAATTGATATGCCTGGTAAATTTCAATTTTTTAAATAATAATAATTATAATATGGAACTAATTGTATTGTTGTTTGTGCTGAATAATAATAATAATAATAATAATAATAACATACAAAAAATTGCAATTTAATAAAAATGTAATTATTTATTATTAGATGAATAATGCAAATAATATTAAAATTGTTTTAAAGTATAGGTCATACTACATCGTATTACATGTTATTATACAAGATGGGATAATAATTATTAATTATTATTGGTCACCTTTACATATTTATTATTTTAGTTTTTAATTATAATCAACAACAACCATCATTTTATTAAGGATCTTCAACTTCAATTATTTTTTATTTATTACATTCCAGGTGTTTTATAAGCATTTCTGATCATAAAATTTTACAATGGAGGATAATCAGATTTATCGTAGCAAATTCTGTACGAAAGTTATGGTAATAATAATGGTGTCAATCTGGATCCCTGGACTTTGACCCTTCCTTAGTCCAAATTTAGAGCAACTTTGTCATACAAAAAAAATATCACTGCTTGTAGCAGGATAGTTTGTTTATTTTCCCCAACGAATTATTGAGATATGATTCTTCAGTAAAAAGTTATGATTTATTTTCTAAACCCTAGTATTTTGGCGTAATGATATTTTATATAAAATTTTGACCGGAAACAGCTTTGTTTGTAACCCAAAAGCCGTTGCACGTGCGTTTTATACTGCGCAATGATTGGCGTATCTCTCTATACAGGGTCACTAGCTAAGGATAGGAGTCCCTTTTCCTTCCTTCACCACAGAGAGTTCACTGTATCCAGCTGATTGGCTCGCTGCAGCTAGACCGGAAAAGTGTATGCACACAGTTGGGGTAGTAGTTTTCTCCCCTTTTTTCTCTGTCATAAAAAGAAAACCCTCCCTTCTATAAATACAGTGAAATCAGCACAATTCGATTTTGAAGGGCCAAGAAAAAGCATCTAATTAGAGATGGCACTGAATCGCCCGAATATACCTTAGGCAGTGGTGTATTGGTACCCTGGCGGGGCTAGACGCGCCTAGGCACTTCCTAACAGCAAGGCAGGCGCCCAGTGGCCGCCCAGGCACTTAATTGCAAAGATCATGCACTTTTGCATGCACTATTGTGCTACTACTAACCAAAGCCCTGCATGCTTTACTTCTACGTTATGTCGCTTGCGCAGCTGGTCGCCAAGCAACATGTTAGTTGAATCACATTCTTCACTCAGTTGGGGGAGGGGTCTAGCGCAACGCAATATTGAGCAATGGCCTGGCGGTTAACAAACTAAGGCAGACTGAATGTCAATAGCCTGCAGTTCCAAAGGAATAGATAGCTTATTGGTACTCAATGATGGGCCACACAACAGACAAGGAAGCTTAGGCAATGTGTGTTTGCGCGGTTCTGAATAACTTGATTGCTAGCAGTAAATAAACAAATAAGGAGGAAATTATAAGTACTACTATGTCCAAACAAAAGAATCTCTTTGAACTCTGGGCAAAAGCACCCTCAGCAACAGAGTGAGTTCAATAATGATTATTGCCACACCACATCACATGGTATTCCTAGTGCAGTAACTAACTGGGCACATACGTTTTTGTTTGATAGTTTAGTTAGTTATTGTTGTTGTTCTTCTTCTATAAAATAATAATATCTATTTTATTTACTTTATTTATTTATTACTCATTCATTTACTTTTTTCTGTGGATCAATAATATGAAAAACATTATTATTATTATTATAAAATATGATGTTAGATTCCACAATAAATAAAGTTTAAAGAAATAAGAAACACAATACTTATTACAATTATTATAATAATAATATATTATTTGTTATGTTATTATTTATCATTATAAATAATAATAATAAAAATGAAATAAATAATTATTATTTGAATTTTTTCTTTATTATTAATAATAAATATTATTATTAGTATTATTATTTTAATAATCATTAATATTAATATAATAATGAATCATAATGTTATTTATTAGATATTTTCATTACTGTCGCCGCTAAGCTGCTCTACTACGATGATGTTTTTGTTTTTTTCAATCATGACCATTGTTACTTATGTTTTATAATTATTTGCTGCTGTTGTTGTTGCAAGTAGTTGTGGATTGATTTAATTAAGAACAATAAATAATCTTACTAATAGTATAAAACAAGTTTTATTATATAAAATATCACATTTCCCGGTTGCATGCATGCTGCATGAGTAGTAATATATGAGCAGATCTCCCTACCAAGTGTTTTTTGTGGAATTGGATCC
This sequence comes from Cryptosula pallasiana, assembly GCA_945261195.1. Lineage (NCBI taxonomy): Eukaryota > Metazoa > Bryozoa > Gymnolaemata > Cheilostomatida > Cryptosulidae > Cryptosula > Cryptosula pallasiana. The sequence continues at coordinate 5,251,605 of OX183139.1, forward strand.
CGGAGTGGACGCAATGGGTTACGGCGTTGATAAGAGTCGTCGAGTTAATATTGTATGGCATTTAAGTTTTGATAATTTTTTTACATATCTCGAACTCATATGGCATCTTGAGAGAGAGAGCAATGTTTCTGATCTTTTGTTTATTTCTTTGGTGGTGCCACCGGTGTCTCAGTTTAACCCTGAGTTTTATTTTGTTGAGTGGCAAAAGCAGCATCGTTCTGCAGATGACAATTGGTCGAAAAAGGCTGTGTTGAGCCACTCCACAAGATACAAGGATCTTTGGAATGTGTTATAACATGCCCTTGGCAGTTTGCTGTATTTCATTGCTTTGTCGGTTGTAGTTTTAATTCAAAATTCTTGTGTGTGCTAACACTCTGACACAGATTTGCTGTACTATTATTTTTAATGCTAATCACACTTCACCTATCCTCACACTTGTCTTGCTTGTACATTTCCTCACACTTGTCTTGCTTGTACATTTCCTCACACTTGTCTTGCTTGTACATTTCCTCACACTTGTCTTGCTTGTACATTTCCTCACACTTGTCTTGCTTGTACATTTCCGTTCTGTGCTAACTAATATGTAACCAAATATAATACTAAAGGAGTACCTCTTGGATATGTGTTCTGTCTAACTGTATCACAAAGTAATCACCTGTATCATTTCCTGCTAGTTGTGATGGTTGGAGTGGTGCAGGCAGCTTTCTTCTCCAGGTCCGGTATAATTGGGGTGTGGTAGCAAAGATAAGTAAATTTAGATACTCTTGTATCAATGCATTTTGTTGAGGTACCTTCTTTAATCTACCTATCCAAAAGCCCTTGAGATCACATTGTGCTGGCTGAATGCATCTGATCAATGGACTGGCTACTCTCACCAGGTATGTATCTGATTATTACATCCGTATGCATTTTCCTGGCTTTCATTTGGTAGCAATATGCTCAGCATGACCGCTTTGACTTTGAGTTATTTTTTCATTGTACATTTATTAACTGTTTTTGTCCTCATATACCACCAGAATGCATGTTTTTCCCATTTTATCCCAAAAATTTTCCCGGGGGAGGCCCCCCGGACCCCCCCAGCGGGAGGGCGCTTCTGCGCCCCTCCCGCACCCTCCCCGCCGGCGCGTTGCGCCGTGGACGCGCCTTCGGCGCGTGGTATCGCCGCGCTCACGCTCTAGGGCCTAGGCACTTCTACATTTACCAATACACCACTGACCTTAGGAGATTATAAATAAAGATATAACAATAATAATACATGGTATTGTAACTAATAACCAGATAATAATGTGGATCGCAGACATTTATCTCACTCGACTCACATTGTGAAAAGAATTCGATAATAATGGCAACTTGAACTACTGTCATTAATTAATAATAATAATTATTATTTCAATTTATTATTTTGATGCTGCCCATAATAATAAATGGTTGTAATAAAAGATAAGCAACTTTGCTTTGTTTAATTTTTAAAATCATTTTCAATTGATGGAATGTTTTATCATTTAAAGGCGATGATCATTACTAATTTACCGAAATCAGCTGCATTTTTGTTGTGTAACGTAACTAACGTGTTTAGATAACATTGACTGGTTGGTGATTGGTAGATAGCCTTGGATCTTCGTTACCTTCCAATATTGAACGCATTTGAGTGATCAAAACTAGTATGTTGAAGTTGCTCAGGCAATGTAGCGAGCGCATTTAAACTATTTTTGTCCATCACAAGATTCGATTATATGATTTCAGTAGAGTGAGATCTACAGTTGACAAAACTTCTTCAATAGAACAACCCTGCTTGCAAAAACCACGCGTTATCTAAGGCTTTTCACGGAATCTGTCTGACAGCGTGTTTTAAAACTGAAAAAACTGCAAATTTTTGTTGTTGTATTATTGATGACGATATTGAAACTTGTAAACCCACTTTCAATAGCTGCTGATCGCGACCTTGACTGTGACATCGAATAAATCGGTTCATTAATGATTTATATGAGGTCAATTTATGCAGACTTCGCTATCATCAAATTGCAACATTATTGCAAAGAATAAAAAGATAATGTTGATAGATATTTGATCTATCCAGAGTTGTAAGAGACATCACATACCATTCTGTTCTGGTATCTCTTGTTTGGACCACATCGACGGAGATTCCGTCCAACCATCAGTAGAATCATCCTCCTTCTGCTCAGAGAAACTCTGATACAAGCCGGCAGCATTGCCCTTCCTCACGCTGTCGCTGTGCCACTGGCCACTGATTTTTAAACTGTTCAGTTTTTCAACACTGGGAGATCTGTTTGAACTGTCATCATGTCCTGAAGTGAGTGAGATTGGACGGCATTGGTGAATGAGAGACACGAACTCTTACATGTGCTCATTTACAAATACTAATAGTTTAGGCATCAATATTGTAACAATATCGGCTTTTCCTCAGTTGGTTATGGGATCAAAAATATAAATATGCTTCTATTGAACATTCAAATAAGTAACAAATAACTTCTGATTCCTCATTCAATGCACCAGAACAGTAAAAATAAAAATTAGTTTGAGCCAATAATGATGGATTTGAGTAATTTGCTACTGGCTATATAGCACTCTTTGACATTAAAATAGCTGCTTTCCAGCATAACTGAGTAACAAATAAAAGACGTTGAACTTTCAAGGATGTCAAAGCATTTCAGGTGCTTTCGGCTGCTGCGCAAGGGCAAAGCTTCAGAGGTTATGAACAAGTCAGCCCAGATCAAATAAGATAGATATATTGTAACTCTATTGGAATGGTGTGTTTGGCTACAACATGCTAACAAGGAGTTGTTTACTCCTGCCATGCCGTGAGACTGGTATTATTTAATAACTTTATTGCTAGAGCGGTATAACTAACACTATGATACAAATATACTGAGATGAATAAGTCACCTTCTATTTATTTTTACTGAAAGAGCTTTTAGATACTTCCAGCTTTACTCTCAGTGGATACTGGATGTACATTCACCATGTTCCCATGCTGCGAATTCGTTCGGATCGGACGTTCATTCGAGTTGGTTAGCATTCATTCGTGTTGGCATTCCAATCCGTTCCTATGATAATTCGAATTGGAATAATTTGCGGGAGTTGTCCTTCTTTTACAGTGAGTAGCGAGCGCAATAATTACTTGATTGTAGTGAGTTAGTAAACAACCGCGCTCGTATTACTAAGTAGTAATATGAGTCAACTTTGTGGAATGTTCACAGCATAAACTAGTAAGTAGATGAATAATAACAAAATCAACAATTTGTAATAATTATAGATGATTATTAATATATGTAATGATGGCTATAAGAAATGATAAATAATTAATAATAATAATAAATAAATTATTTCCAAACAATAAAAAAATAATTTTTTTTGGCAAGTATAAAAATAATAATAATTTAGTTTGCCCATTTATGAAACGGAGCTATGATTCAGTTTCCCGAGCAAATAGTAAATTATTTATAACTTACCTGTTGTTAAACTTGCAGAGGATTATTATTCTTATTATTATATGCATGTAAAAACTGCAGTTGGAAAATACGCAAAAACTGATTTACTGCCAAATCGCCAGTTTAATGCCTTTCTCTCAAGAGAGCAACCCGAACGAATTCGAATTCGTCAACACGAACGATTCCCATGATCCTAATCAATGCTCAACCTGAACAAATTCAGTTTGAGGAACCGCAGTGAGCCAACACGAACGAACCCGAACCAACTCGTACAAGTCACAATTCCCATGACCCGAACGGACGATTTATGAGTTCAACCCGAACGAATTTGCAGCATGGGAACATAGTGATTAACTACTTCAAGTAATGAGACACTCTATTGTAGTCTCTACACATACCATTCCGTTCTGTTGTTCCTTGCCCAGAAAACATCAATGGAGATTCTGTCCAACCATCAACAGACTCATCCTCCTTCTGCTCAGAGAAACTCTGATACAAGCCGGCAGCATTGCCCTTCCTCACGCTGTCGCTGTGCCACTGGCCAGTGATTTTTAAACTGCTCAGTTTTCCAATCCTTTGTTGGTTGACAGGAGTTGTTGGTGGTACAATATAACTCTCTCCCAGGTCACTTTCAATCTGTGTGCTCAAGTCACCACCAACTGAGGCATTCTCATCTACAGGTATGTAGAGTTAGCTAGGAAGAGCTGGCACCACAGAGTAGTCAGACAACTCCAACAACAATCCACAAATGAACATATACAAGGAGGATATGACAAGTATGCTTGCCAGATAGCCAATACCGATTGGTTGTTTTTGTTTAGAATAAAAAGCTGCTCAAAAATCCATTTAAATACAAAGGTTGACCGCTCTCCCTCCATCCAGTTCGTTGGTTTATCATTCATCTAGGCGTTATACAAGTGATGTAAAGAGAAATACTAGTAGATCCATTGTTGGTAGTTCTATGATATACTCACTAGGATTCCTTCCGTACACTACATACTAAGAATATTCGCAACCTTTTCATCGAATAAAATACAACAAATACTAGGTGTTCGTAATTCAATACATCGCGTATGCAACGGAACAGAAAGTTTAGAACATCATAAATATTTAATGAAATGGTACAGTTTACCGAACAAATCATAAAGAAGACAACTCCTAATTTTCAAAATATTCAAGAAAATAATAAAGTTTTAACTGCTATGAACTGGAATAGTTTGCAAAGCTGCCCTTCAATTTAGTAAATTTTGAGCGTTTGCAATTATTTTGAATCAAGGATATAAAACCGGTCCATGAAAATGAAAAACGTCATCTCGCCCGTTATTATCTATTTAGTGCAGTTTCATTCGCGGCCTATGAACAACATAAATAAATACTCGTTGATTATTTTTTTATTCAGTGAGCTACTTTTTGTTGACCCACGAGTTCCGAACAAAATGATTATTTATCGATTAAATTTATTACCGGTCTGATTATTTTTATTGCAATAAGTTGGGCGAGCAGAGGTCGGGAATACTCTGACTGTATAGTATGATATACAGTTTACACAACGCACGAGTATAATTAGTTTTAGGCCCGAAAGGGACAAACCATGGCTACTGATAGACTTACTCATTGAGTGAGGGGACAACTCTGATGCACTGTTTTGCTCACTGTTCATCAAGTTCCACGCTTGCACCGCACTTGTCAAAAGGTCAAGTTTCTCAGGTGAGGAGTCAGCGGAAGGCAACGAGTCTTTTACCTGTCCGTCACCGTCAGCTGTAGCACACACATCAATGGATTCTGTTGTTATTGTATACTCACGAGCATTCAGTGTACACAACAAACCATTTGAAGTGGATTGCACAGAAATAAATAGCAAAAGAAACACCAGACTCTGCATTGTTATAGACCCCATACGTTGACATACTGCCATCCATACATAAATAGAGTTCTGATTGGATAGCTCGGAAGGAATATGTGGTACGCAATAGATCTAACCCTACTAGATTGATTACACGACACAATCAGGGCTACCTTTGTCTGGGTACACATCGGATTTAGAATGGGTAGTAGCTCCATCTTCATTGATAGACTGAGAATGGGGAATAATTCCACTCTCATCTAGAGACTGAGAGCGGGGAGTATGTCCACACCCGTTGTCAGACGCTAGGGCAAGGCTTGAACTGAAGCTAGATCGACGGGAGGAGTGAGCAGAGGCTGCAATAGGTGGTCTCACCTGTCCATGTTTCTCTACTACAACATGTGGTGGTATGTCATCATCTTGTACTGTATGCCAGCTATTACAGAATGCAAGGGTACTAGATATACCAGCTATTACATAATGCAAGGGTACTGGATATACCAACTATTACAGAATGCAAGGGTACTAGATATACCAACTATTACATAATGCAAGGGTACTAGATATACCAGCTATTACAGAATGCAAGGGTACTAGGTATACCAACTATTACAGAATGCAAGGGTACTAGATATACCAACTATTACATAATGCAAGGGTACTAGATATACCAACTATTACAGAATGCAATGGTACTAGATATACCAACTATTACAGAATGCAAGGGTACTAGATATACCAACTATTACAGAATGCAAGGGTACTAGGTATACCAACTATTACAGAATGCAAGGGTACTAGATATACCAACTATTACAGAACGCAAGGGTACTAGATATACCAGCTATTACAGAATGCAAGGGTACTAGATATACTAACTATTACAGAATGCAAGGGTACTAGATATACCAACTATTACATAATGCAAGGGTACTAGATATACCAACTATTACAGAATGCAAGGGTACTAGATATACCAACTATTACATAATGCAAGGGTACTAGATATACCAACTATTACATAATGCAAGGGTACTGGATATACCAACTATTACAGAATGCAAGGGTACTACATATACCAACTATTACAGAATGCAAGGGTACTAGATATACCAACTATTACATAATGCAAGGGTACTAGATATACCAACTATTACATAATGCAAGGGTATGCCAGCTATTACATAATGCAAGGGTACTAGATATACCAACTATTACAGAATGCAAGGGTACTAGATATACCAACTATTACATAATGCAAGGGTACTAGATATACCAACTATTACAGAGTGCAAGGGTACTAGATATACCAACTACTACAGAATGCAAGGGTACTAGATATACCAACTATTACAGAATGCAAGGGTACTACATATACCAACTATTACAGAATGCAAGGGTATGCCAGCTACTACAGAATGCAAGGGTACTAGGTATACCAACTATTACAAAATGCAAGGGTGCTAGGTATACCAACTATTACAGAATGCAAGGGTACTAGATATACCAACTATTACAGAATGCAAGGGTACTAGATATACCAGCTATTACAGAATGCAAGGGTACTAGATATACCAACTATTACATAATGCAAGGGTACTAGATATACCAACTACTACATAATGCAAGGGTACTGGATATACCAGCTATTACATAATGCAAGGGTACTGGATATACCAACTATTACAGAATGCAAGGGTACTAGATATACCAACTATTACATAATGCAAGGGTACTAGATATACCAACTATTAGATAATGCAAGGGTACTAGGTATACCAGCCACTACATAATGCAAGGGTACTAGGTATACCAACTATTACAGAGTGCAATGGTACTAGATATACCAACTATTACAGAATGCAAGGGTACTGGATATACCAACTATTACATAATGCAAGGGTACTAGATATACCAACTATTACATAATGCAAGGGTACTAGATATACCAACTATTACAGAATGCAAGGGTACTGGATATACCAACTATTACATAATGCAAGGGTACTAGATATACCAACTATTACAGAATGCAAGGGTACTAGATATACCAACTATTACAGAATGCAAGGGTACTACATATACCAGCTATTACAGAATGCAAGGGTACTAGATATACCAGCTATTACATAATGCAAGGGTACTAGATATACCAACTATTACATAATGCAAGGGTACTATATATACCAACTATTACAGAATGCAAGGGTACTAGATATACCCGCTATTACATAATGCAAGGGTACTAGATATACCAACTATTACAAAATGCAAGGGTACTACATATACCAACTATTACAGAATGCAAGGGTATGCCAGCTACTACAGAATGCAAGGGTACTAGGTATACCAACTATTACAGAATGCAAGGGTACTAGGTATACCAACTATTACAGAATGCAAGGGTACTAGATATACCAACTATTACAGAATGCAAGGGTACTAGATATACCAGCTATTACAGAATGCAAGGGTACTAGATATACCAACTATTACAGAATGCAAGGGTACTAGATATACCAACTATTACATAATGCAAGGGTACTAGATATACCAACTATTACAGAATGCAAGGGTACTAGATATACCAACTATTACAGAATGCAAGGGTACTACATATACCAGCTATTACAGAATGCAAGGGTACTATATATACCAACTATTACATAATGCAAGGGTACTAGATATACGAACTATTACAGAATGCAAGGGTACTGGATATACCAACTATTACAGAATGCAATGGTACTATATATACCAACTATTACAGAATGCAAGGGTACTGGATATACCAACTATTACAGAATGCAAGGGTACTATATATACCAACTATTACAGAATGCAAGGGTACTAGATATACCAACTATTACATAATGCAAGGGTACTAGATATACCAACTATTACATAATGCAAGGGTACTAGATATACCAACTATTACAGAATGCAAGGGTACTAGATATACCAACTATTACAGAATACAAGGGTACTAGATATACCAACTATTACATAATGCAAGGGTACTAGATATACCAACTATTACATAATGCAAGGGTACTAGATATACCAACTATTACAGAATGCAAGGGTACTAGATATACCAGCTATTACAGAATGCAAGGGTACTAGATATACCAGCTATTACAGAATGCAAGGGTACTAGATATACCAACTATTACAGAATGCAAGGGTACTGGATATACCAACTATTACATAATGCAAGGGTACTAGATATACCAACTATTACAGAATGCAAGGGTACTAGATATACCAACTATTACAGAATGCAAGGGTACTACATATACCAGCTATTACAGAATGCAAGGGTACTAGATATACCAACTATTACAGAATGCAAGGGTACTAGATATACCAACTATTACATAATGCAAGGGTACTAGATATACCAACTATTACAGAATGCAAGGGTACTAGATATACCAGCTATTACAGAATGCAAGGGTACTAGATATACCAACTATTACATAATGCAAGGGTACTATATATACCAGCTATTACATAATGCAAGGGTACTAGATATACCAGCTATTACAGAATGCAAGGGTACTAGGTATACCAACTATTACAGAATGCAAGGGTACTAGATATACCAACTATTACAGAATGCAAGAGTACTAGATATACCAACTATTACAGAATGCAAGGGTACTAGATATACCAGCTATTACAGAATGCAAGGGTACTATATACTAGCTATTACATAATGCAAGGGTACTATATATACCAACTATTACATAATGCAAGGGTACTAGATATACCAGCTATTACAGAATGCAAGGGTACTAGGTATACCAACTATTACAGAATGCAAGGGTACTAGATATACCAACTATTACAGAATGCAAGGGTACTAGATATACCAGCTATTACATAATGCAAGGGTACTAGATATACCAACTATTACAGAATGCAATGGTACTAGATATACCAACTATTACAGAATGCAAGGGTACTACATATACCAGCTATTACAGAATGCAAGGGTATACCAACTATTACATAATGCAAGGGTACTAGATATACCAACTATTACAGAATGCAAGGGTACTAGATATACCAACTATTACAGAATGCAAGGGTACTATATATACCAACTATTACATAATGCAAGGGTACTAGATATACCAACTATTACAGAATGCAATGGTACTAGATATACCAACTATTACATAATGCAAGGGTACTAGATATACCAACTACTACATAATGCAAGGGTACTAGATATACCAACTATTACAGAATGCAAGGGTACTAGATATACCAACTATTACAGAATGCAAGGGTACTAGATATACCAGCCACTACATAATGCAAGGATACTAGTAATACCAACTATTACATAATGCAAGGGTACTAGATATACCAACTATTACAGAATGCAAGGGTACTAGATATACCAACTATTACAGAATGCAAGGGTACTAGATATACCAACTATTACAGAATGCAAGGGTACTAGGTATACCAACTATTACAGAATGCAAGGGTACTAGATATACCAACTATTACAGAATGCAAGGGTACTAGATATACCAACTATTACAGAATGCAAGGGTACTAGATATACCAACTATTACAGAATGCAAGGGTACTAGATATACCAGCCACTGCATAATGCAAGGATACTAGTAATACCAACTATTACATAATGCAAGGGTACTAGATATACCAACTATTACAGAATGCAAGGGTACTAGATATACCAACTATTACAGAATGCAAGGGTACTAGATATACCAACTATTACAGAATGCAAGGGTACTAGATATACCAACTATTACAGAATGCAAGGGTACTAGATATACCAACTATTACAGAATGCAAGGGTACTACATATACCAGCTATTACAGAATGCAAGGGTACTATATACTAGCTATTACAGAATGCAAGGGTACTAGATATACCAACTATTACATAATGCAAGGGTACTAGATATACCAGCTATTACAGAATGCAAGGGTACTAGATATACCAACTATTACATAATGCAAGGGTACTAGATATACCAACTATTACAGAATGCAAGGGTACTAGATATACCAACTATTACAGAATGCAAGGGTACTAGATATACCAACTATTACAGAATGCAAGGGTACTACATATACCAGCTATTACAGAATGCAAGGGTACTATATACTAGCTATTACAAAATGCAAGGGTACTAGATATACCAACTATTACAGAATGCAAGGGTACTAGATATACCAACTATTACATAATGCAAGTGTACTAGATATACCAGCTATTACTATTACAGAATGCAAGGGTACTAGATATACCAACTATTACAGAATGCAAGGGTACTAGATATACCAACTATTACATAATGCAAGGGTACTAGATATACCAGCTATTACAGAATGCAAGGGTATACCAGCTATTACAGAATGCAAGGGTACTAGATATACCAGCTATTACAGAATGCAAGGGTACTAGATATACCAACTATTACAGAATGCAAGGGTACTAGATATACCAACTATTACATAATGCAAGGGTACTAGGTATACCAACTATTACAGAATGCAAGGGTACTAGATATACCAACTACTACAGAATGCAAGGGTACTAGGTATACCAACTATTACATAATGCAAGGGTACTAGATATACCAACTATTACATAATGCAAGGGTACTAGATATATCAGCTATTACATAATGCAAGGGTACTAGATATACCAACTATTACATAATGCAAGGGTACTAGATATACCAACTACTACAGAATGCAAGGGTACTAGGTATACCAACTATTACATAATGCAAGGGTACTAGGTATACCAACTATTACAGAATGCAAGGGTACTAGATATACCAACTACTACAGAATGCAAGGGTACTAGATATACCAACTATTACATAATGCAAGGGTACTAGGTATACCAACTATTACAGAATGCAAGGGTACTAGATATACCAACTATTACAGAATGCAAGGGTACTAGATATACCAGCTATTACAGAATGCAAGGGTACTACATATACCAACTATTACAGAATGCAAGGGTATACCAACTATTACAGAATGCAAGGGTACTAGATATACCAACTATTACAGAATGCAAGGGTACTAGATATACCAACTATTACAGAATGCAAGGGTACTAGATATACCAACTATTACAGAATGCAAGGGTACTACATATACCAGCTATTACAGAATGCAAGGGTACTAGATATACCAGCTATTACAGAATGCAAGGGTACTAGATATACCAACTATTACAGAATGCAAGGGTACTAGATATACCAACTATTACATAATGCAAGGGTACTAGATATACCAGCTATTACAGAATGCAAGGGTACTAGATATACCAGCTATTACAGAATGCAAGGGTACTATATATACTAGCTATTACATAATGCAAGGGTACTATATATACCAGCTATTACAGAATGCAAGTGTACTAGATATACCAACTATTACAGAATGCAAGGGTACTAGATATACCAACTATTACAGAATGCAAGGGTACTAGATATACCAACTATTACAGAATGCAAGGGTACTAGATATACCAACTATTACAGAATGCAAGGGTACTAGATATACCAACTATTACAGAATGCAAGGGTACTAGATATACCAACTATTACAGAATGCAAGGGTACTAGATATACCAACTATTACAGAATGCAAGGGTACTAGATATACCAACTATTACAGAATGCAAGGGTACTAGATATACCAACTATTACAGAATGCAAGGGTACTAGATATACCAACTATTACATAATGCAAGGGTACTAGATATACCAGCTATTACATAATGCAAGGGTACTAGATATACCAGCTATTACAGAATGCAAGGGTACTAGATATACCAACTATTACAGAATGCAAGGGTACTAGATATACCAACTATTACAGAATGCAAGGGTACTAGATATACCAGCTATTACAGAATGCAAGGGTACTAGATATACCAACTATTACAGAATGCAAGGGTACTAGATATACCAACTATTACATAATACAAGGGTATACCAACTATTACAGAATGCAAGGGTACTAGATATACCAACTATTACAGAATGCAAGGGTACTAGATATACCAGCTATTACAGAATGCAAGGGTACTAGATATACCAACTATTACAGAATGCAAGGGTACTAGATATACCAACTATTACAGAATGCAAGGGTACTACATATACCAGCTATTACAGAATGCAAGGGTACTATATACTAGCTATTACATACTGCAAGGGTACTAGATATACCAGCTATTACATAATGCAAGGGTACTAGATATACCAACTATTACATAATGCAAGGGTACTAGATATACCAACTATTACAGAATGCAAGGGTACTAGATATACCAACTATTACAGAATGCAAGGGTACTAGATATACCAACTATTACAGAATGCAAGGGTACTAGATATACCAGCTATTACAGAATGCAAGGGTACTAGATATACCAGCTATTACATAATGCAAGGGTACTAGATATACCAACTATTACAGAATGGAAGGGTACTAGATATACCAGCTATTACATAATGCAAGGGTACTAGATATACCAACTATTACAGAATGCAAGGGTACTATATATACCAACTATTACAGAATGGAAGGGTACTAGATATACCAGCTATTACATAATGCAAGGGTACTAGATATACCAGCTATTACATAATGCAAGGGTACTAGATATACCAACTATTACAGAATGCAAGGGTACTAGATATACCAACTATTACAGAATGCAAGGGTACTAGATATACCAGCTATTACAGAATGCAAGGGTACTAGATATACCAACTATTACATAATGCAAGGGTACTAGATATACCAGCTATTACATAATGCAAGGGTACTAGATATACCAGCTATTACAGAATGCAAGGGTACTAGATATACCAACTATTACAGAATGCAAGGGTACTAGATATACCAGCTATTACATAATGCAAGGGTACTAGATATACCAACTATTACAGAATGCAAGGGTACTAGATATACCAGCTATTACAGAATGCAAGGGTACTAGATATACCAACTATTACAGAATGCAAGGGTACTAGATATACCAACTATTACATAATACAAGGGTATACCAACTATTACAGAATGCAAGGGTACTAGATATACCAACTATTACAGAATGCAAGGGTACTAGATATACCAGCTATTACAGAATGCAAGGGTACTAGATATACCAACTATTACAGAATGCAAGGGTACTAGATATACCAACTATTACAGAATGCAAGGGTACTACATATACCAGCTATTACAGAATGCAAGGGTACTATATACTAGCTATTACATACTGCAAGGGTACTAGATATACCAGCTATTACATAATGCAAGGGTACTAGATATACCAACTATTACATAATGCAAGGGTACTAGATATACCAACTATTACAGAATGCAAGGGTACTAGATATACCAACTATTACAGAATGCAAGGGTACTAGATATACCAACTATTACAGAATGCAAGGGTACTAGATATACCAGCTATTACAGAATGCAAGGGTACTAGATATACCAGCTATTACATAATGCAAGGGTACTAGATATACCAACTATTACAGAATGGAAGGGTACTAGATATACCAGCTATTACATAATGCAAGGGTACTAGATATACCAACTATTACAGAATGCAAGGGTACTATATATACCAACTATTACAGAATGGAAGGGTACTAGATATACCAGCTATTACATAATGCAAGGGTACTAGATATACCAGCTATTACATAATGCAAGGGTACTAGATATACCAACTATTACAGAATGCAAGGGTACTAGATATACCAACTATTACAGAATGCAAGGGTACTAGATATACCAGCTATTACAGAATGCAAGGGTACTAGATATACCAACTATTACATAATGCAAGGGTACTAGATATACCAGCTATTACATAATGCAAGGGTACTAGATATACCAGCTATTACAGAATGCAAGGGTACTAGATATACCAACTATTACAGAATGCAAGGGTACTAGATATACCAGCTATTACATAATGCAAGGGTACTAGATATACCAACTATTACAGAATGCAAGGGTACTAGATATACCAACTATTACAGAATGCAAGGGTACTAGATATACCAGCCACTGCATAATGCAAGGATACTAGTAATACCAACTATTACATAATGCAAGGGTACTAGATATACCAACTATTACAGAATGCAAGGGTACTAGATATACCAACTATTACAGAATGCAAGGGTACTAGATATACCAACTATTACAGAATGCAAGGGTACTAGATATACCAACTATTACAGAATGCAAGGGTACTAGATATACCAACTATTACAGAATGCAAGGGTACTACATATACCAGCTATTACAGAATGCAAGGGTACTATATACTAGCTATTACAGAATGCAAGGGTACTAGATATACCAACTATTACATAATGCAAGGGTACTAGATATACCAGCTATTACAGAATGCAAGGGTACTAGATATACCAACTATTACATAATGCAAGGGTACTAGATATACCAACTATTACAGAATGCAAGGGTACTAGATATACCAACTATTACAGAATGCAAGGGTACTAGATATACCAACTATTACAGAATGCAAGGGTACTACATATACCAGCTATTACAGAATGCAAGGGTACTATATACTAGCTATTACATAATGCAAGGGTACTAGATATACCAACTATTACAGAATGCAAGTGTACTAGATATACCAGCTATTACTATTACAGAATGCAAGGGTACTAGATATACCAACTATTACAGAATGCAAGGGTACTAGGTATACCAACTATTACATAATGCAAGGGTACTAGATATACCAGCTATTACAGAATGCAAGGGTATACCAGCTATTACAGAATGCAAGGGTACTAGATATACCAACTATTACATAATGCAAGGGTACTACATATACCAGCTATTACAGAATGCAAGGGTACTAGATATACCAGCTATTACAGAATGCAAGGGTACTAGATATACCAACTATTACATAATGCAAGGGTACTAGGTATACCAACTATTACAGAATGCAAGGGTACTAGATATACCAACTACTACAGAATGCAAGGGTACTAGATATACCAACTATTACATAATGCAAGGGTACTAGGTATACCAACTATTACAGAATGCAAGGGTACTAGATATACCAACTACTACAGAATGCAAGTGTACTAGATATACCAACTATTACAGAATGCAAGGGTACTAGATATACCAGCTATTACAGAATGCAAGGGTACTATATATACCAACTATTACAGAATGCAAGGGTACTAGATATACCAACTATTACAGAATGCAAGGGTACTACATATACCAACTATTACAGAATGCAAGGGTATACCAACTATTACAGAATGCAAGGGTACTAGATATACCAACTATTACAGAATGCAAGGGTACTAGATATACCAACTATTACAGAATGCAAGGGTACTAGATATACCAACTATTACAGAATGCAAGGGTACTACATATACCAACTATTACAGAATGCAAGGGTATACCAACTATTACAGAATGCAAGGGTACTAGATATACCAACTATTACAGAATGCAAGGGTACTAGATATACCAACTATTACAGAATGCAAGGGTACTAGATATACCAACTATTACAGAATGCAAGGGTACTAGATATACCAACTATTACAGAATGCAAGGGTACTAGATATACCAACTATTACAGAATGCAAGGGTACTACATATACCAGCTATTACAGAATGCAAGGGTACTAGATATACCAACTATTACATAATGCAAGGGTACTAGATATACCAGCTATTACAGAATGCAAGGGTACTAGATATACCAGCTATTACAGAATGCAAGGGTACTATATATACTAGCTATTACATAATGCAAGGGTACTATATATACCAGCTATTACAGAATGCAAGTGTACTAGATATACCAACTATTACAGAATGCAAGGGTACTAGATATACCAACTATTACAGAATGCAAGGGTACTAGATATACCAACTATTACAGAATGCAAGGGTACTAGATATACCAACTATTACAGAATGCAAGGGTACTAGATATACCAACTATTACAGAATGCAAGGGTACTAGATATACCAACTATTACATAATACAAGGGTACTAGATATACCAACTATTACAGAATGCAAGGGTACTAGATATACCAACTATTACAGAATGCAAGGGTACTAGATATACCAACTATTACAGAATGCAAGGGTACTAGATATACCAGCTATTACAGAATGCAAGGGTACTAGATATACCAACTATTACATAATGCAAGGGTACTAGATATACCAACTATTACATAATGCAAGGGTACTAGATATACCAACTATTACATAATGCAAGGGTACTAGATATACCAACTATTACAGAATGCAAGGGTACTAGATATACCAGCTATTACAGAATGCAAGGGTACTAGATATACCAACTATTACATAATGCAAGGGTACTATATATACCAACTATTACAGAATGCAAGGGTACTAGATATACCAACTATTACAGAATGCAAGTGTACTAGATATACCAACTATTACAGAATGCAAGGGTACTAGATATACCAACTATTACAGAATGCAAGGGTACTAGATATACCAGCTATTACAGAATGCAAGGGTACTAGATATACCAACTATTACATAATGCAAGGGTACTAGATATACCAACTATTACAGAATGCAAGGGTACTAGATATACCAACTATTACATAATGCAAGGGTACTAGATATACCAACTATTACAGAATGCAAGGGTACTAGATATACCAACTATTACATAATGCAAGGGTACTAGATATACCAACTATTACAGAATGCAAGGGTACTAGATATACCAACTATTACAGAATGCAAGGGTACTATATATACCAACTATTACAGAATGCAAGGGTACTAGATATACCAGCTATTACAGAATGCAAGGGTACTAGATATACCAACTATTACAGAATGCAAGGGTACTAGATATACCAACTATTACAGAATGCAAGGGTACTAGATATACCAGCTATTACAGAATGCAAGGGTACTAGATATACCAACTATTACAGAATGCAAGGGTACTAGATATACCAACTATTACATAATACAAGGGTATACCAACTATTACAGAATGCAAGGGTACTAGATATACCAACTATTACAGAATGCAAGGGTACTAGATATACCAACTATTACAGAATGCAAGGGTACTAGATATACCAACTATTACAGAATGCAAGGGTACTAGATATACCAGCTATTACAGAATGCAAGGGTACTAGATATACCAACTATTACAGAATGCAAGGGTACTAGATATACCAACTATTACATAATACAAGGGTATACCAACTATTACAGAATGCAAGGGTACTAGATATACCAACTATTACAGAATGCAAGGGTACTAGATATACCAACTATTACAGAATGCAAGGGTACTAGATATACCAACTATTACAGAATGCAAGGGTACTACATATACCAACTATTACAGAATGCAAGGGTACTAGATATACCAACTATTACAGAATGCAAGGGTACTACATATACCAGCTATTACAGAATGCAAGGGTACTATATACTAGCTATTACATAATGCAAGGGTACTAGATATACCAGCTATTACATAATGCAAGGGTACTAGATATACCAACTATTACATAATGCAAGGGTACTAGATATACCAACTATTACAGAATGCAAGGGTACTACATATACCAGCTATTACAGAATGCAAGGGTACTATATACTAGCTATTACATAATGCAAGGGTACTAGATATACCAGCTATTACATAATGCAAGGGTACTAGATATACCAACTATTACAGAATGCAAGGGTACTAGATATACCAACTATTACAGAATGCAAGGGTACTACATATACCAACTATTACAGAATGCAAGGGTACTAGATATACCAACTATTACAGAATGCAAGGGTACTAGATATACCAGCTATTACAGAATGCAAGGGTACTACATATACCAACTATTACAGAATGCAAGGGTATACCAACTATTACAGAATGCAAGGGTACTAGATATACCAGCTATTACAGAATGCAAGGGTACTAGATATACCAACTATTACATAATGCAAGGGTACTAGATATACCAACTATTACAGAATGCAAGGGTACTAGATATACCAACTATTACAGAATGCAAGGGTACTAGATATACCAACTATTACAGAATGCAAGGGTACTACATATACCAGCTATTACAGAATGCAAGGGTACTATATACTAGCTATTACATAATGCAAGGGTACTAGATATACCAGCTATTACATAATGCAAGGGTACTAGATATACCAACTATTACATAATGCAAGGGTACTAGATATACCAACTATTACAGAATGCAAGGGTACTAGATATACCAACTATTACAGAATGCAAGGGTACTAGATATACCAACTATTACAGAATGCAAGGGTACTAGATATACCAGCTATTACAGAATGCAAGGGTACTAGATATACCAGCTATTACATAATGCAAGGGTACTAGATATACCAACTATTACAGAATGGAAGGGTACTAGATATACCAGCTATTACATAATGCAAGGGTACTAGATATACCAACTATTACAGAATGCAAGGGTACTATATATACCAACTATTACAGAATGGAAGGGTACTAGATATACCAGCTATTACATAATGCAAGGGTACTAGATATACCAGCTATTACATAATGCAAGGGTACTAGATATACCAACTATTACAGAATGCAAGGGTACTAGATATACCAACTATTACAGAATGCAAGGGTACTAGATATACCAGCTATTACAGAATGCAAGGGTACTAGATATACCAACTATTACATAATGCAAGGGTACTAGATATACCAGCTATTACATAATGCAAGGGTACTAGATATACCAGCTATTACAGAATGCAAGGGTACTAGATATACCAACTATTACAGAATGCAAGGGTACTAGATATACCAGCTATTACATAATGCAAGGGTACTAGATATACCAACTATTACAGAATGCAAGGGTACTAGATATACCAACTATTACAGAATGCAAGGGTACTAGATATACCAACTATTACAGAATGCAAGGGTACTAGATATACCAACTATTACATAATGCAAGGGTACTAGATATACCAACTATTACAGAATGCAAGGGTACTAGATATACCAACTATTACAGAATGCAAGGGTACTAGATATACCAACTATTACAGAATGCAAGGGTACTAGATATACCAACTATTACAGAATGCAAGGGTATACCAACTATTACATAATGCAAGGGTACTAGATATACCAACTATTACAGAATGCAAGGGTACTAGATATACCAGCTATTACATAATGCAAGGGTACTAGATATACCAACTATTACAGAATGCAAGGGTACTAGATATACCAACTATTACATAATGCAAGGGTACTAGATATACCAACTATTACAGAATGCAAGGGTACTAGATATACCAACTATTACATAATGCAAGGGTACTAGATATACCAACTATTACAGAATGCAAGGGTACTAGATATACCAACTATTACAGAATGCAAGGGTACTAGATATACCAGCTATTACATAATGCAAGGGTACTAGATATACCAGCTATTACATAATGCAAGGGTACTAGATATACCAGCTATTACAGAATGCAAGGGTACTAGATATACCAACTATTACAGAATGCAAGGGTACTAGATATACCAACTATTACAGAATGCAAGGGTACTAGATATACCAACTATTACAGAATGCAAGGGTACTAGATATACCAGCTATTACATAATGCAAGGGTACTAGATATACCAGCTATTACAGAATGCAAGGGTACTAGATATACCAGCTATTACATAATGCAAGGGTACTAGATATACCAGCTATTACATAATGCAAGGGTACTAGATATACCAGCTATTACATAATGCAAGGGTACTACATATACCAACTATTACAGAATGCAAGGGTACTAGATATACCAACTATTACAGAATGCAAGGGTACTAGATATACCAGCTATTACAGAATGCAAGGGTACTAGATATACCAACTATTACAGAATGCAAGGGTACTAGATATACCAGCTATTACAGAATGCAAGGGTACTAGATATACCAACTATTACAGAATGCAAGGGTACTAGATATACCAACTATTACAGAATGCAAGGGTACTAGATATACCAACTATTACAGAATGCAAGGGTATACCAACTATTACATAATGCAAGGGTACTAGATATACCAACTATTACAGAATGCAAGGGTACTAGATATACCAGCTATTACATAATGCAAGGGTACTAGATATACCAACTATTACAGAATGCAAGGGTACTAGATATACCAACTATTACATAATGCAAGGGTACTAGATATACCAACTATTACAGAATGCAAGGGTACTAGATATACCAACTATTACATAATGCAAGGGTACTAGATATACCAACTATTACAGAATGCAAGGGTACTAGATATACCAACTATTACAGAATGCAAGGGTACTAGATATACCAGCTATTACATAATGCAAGGGTACTAGATATACCAGCTATTACATAATGCAAGGGTACTAGATATACCAGCTATTACAGAATGCAAGGGTACTAGATATACCAACTATTACAGAATGCAAGGGTACTAGATATACCAGCTATTACAGAATGCAAGGGTACTAGATATACTAACTATTACATAATGCAAGGGTACTAGATATACCAACTATTACAGAATGCAAGGGTACTAGATATACCAACTATTACAGAATGCAAGGGTACTAGATATACCAGCTATTACATAATGCAAGGGTACTAGATATACCAGCTATTACAGAATGCAAAGGTACTATATATACCAGCTATTACAGAATGCAAGGGTACTAGATATACCAACTATTACATAATGCAAGGGTACTAGATATACCAACTATTACAGAATGCAAGGGTACTAGATATACCAACTATTACAGAATGCAAGGGTACTAGATATACCAGCTATTACATAATGCAAGGGTACTAGATATACCAGCTATTACAGAATGCAAGGGTACTAGATATACCAGCTATTACATAATGCAAGGGTACTAGATATACCAGCTATTACATAATGCAAGGGTACTAGATATACCAGCTATTACATAATGCAAGGGTACTACATATACCAACTATTACAGAATGCAAGGGTACTAGATATACCAACTATTACAGAATGCAAGGGTACTAGATATACCAGCTATTACAGAATGCAAGGGTACTAGATATACCAACTATTACAGAATGCAAGGGTACTAGGTATACCAACTATTACAGAATGCAAGGGTACTAGATATACCAGCTATTACAGAATGCAAGGGTACTAGATATACCAACTATTACAGAATGCAAGGGTACTAGATATACCAACTATTACAGAATGCAAGGGTACTACATATACCAACTATTACAGAATGCAAGGGTACTAGGTATACCAACTATTACAGAATGCAAGGGTACTAGATATACCAACTATTACAGAATGCAGGGGTACTAGATATACCAACTATTACAGAATGCAAGGGTACTAGATATACCAACTATTACAGAATGCAAGGGTACTAGATATACCAACTATTACAGAATGCAAGGGTACTAGATATACCAGCTATTACAGAATGCAAGGGTACTAGATATACCAGCTATTACAGAATGCAAAGGTACTAGATATACCAGCTATTACAGAATGCAAGGGTACTAGATATACCAGCTATTACATAATGCAAGGGTACTAGATATACCAGCTATTACAGAATGCAAGGGTACTAGATATACCAGCTATTACAGAATGCAAGGGTACTAGATATACCAGCTATTACAGAATGCAAGGGTATACCAGCTATTACAGAATGCAAGGGTACTAGATATACCAACTATTACAGAATGCAAGGGTACTAGATATACCAACTATTACATAATGCAAGGGTACTAGATATACCAACTATTACATAATGCAAGGGTACTAGATATACCAACTATTACAGAATGCAAGGGTACTAGATATACCAACTATTACATAATGCAAGGGTACTAGATATACCAACTATTACAGAATGCAAGGGTACTAGATATACCAGCTATTACATAATGCAAGGGTACTAGATATACCAACTATTACAGAATGCAAGGGTACTAGATATACCAACTATTACAGAATGCAAGGGTACTAGATATACCAACTATTACAGAATGCAAGGGTACTAGATATACCAACTATTACATAATGCAAGGGTACTAGATATACCAACTATTACAGAATGCAAGGGTACTAGATATACCAGCTATTACAGAATGCAAGGGTACTAGATATACCAACTATTACAGAATGCAAGGGTACTAGATATACCAACTATTACATAATACAAGGGTATACCAACTATTACAGAATGCAAGGGTACTAGATATACCAACTATTACAGAATGCAAGGGTACTAGATATACCAGCTATTACAGAATGCAAGGGTACTACATATACCAACTATTACAGAATGCAAGGGTACTAGATATACCAACTATTACAGAATGCAAGGGTACTAGATATACCAGCTATTACAGAATGCAAGGGTACTAGATATACCAACTATTACATAATACAAGGGTATACCAACTATTACAGAATGCAAGGGTACTAGATATACCAACTATTACAGAATGCAAGGGTACTAGATATACCAGCTATTACAGAATGCAAGGGTACTACATATACCAACTATTACAGAATGCAAGGGTATACCAGCTATTACAGAATGCAAGGGTACTAGATATACCAACTATTACATAATGCAAGGGTACTAGATATACCAACTATTACATAATGCAAGGGTACTAGATATACCAACTATTACAGAATGCAAGGGTACTACATATACCAGCTATTACAGAATGCAAGGGTACTATATACTAGCTATTACATAATGCAAGGGTACTAGATATACCAGCTATTACATAATGCAAGGGTACTAGATATACCAACTATTACATAATGCAAGGGTACTAGATATACCAACTATTACAGAATGCAAGGGTACTAGATATACCAACTATTACAGAATGCAAGGGTACTAGATATACCAACTATTACAGAATGCAAGGGTACTAGATATACCAGCTATTACAGAATGCAAGGGTACTAGATATACCAGCTATTACATAATGCAAGGGTACTAGATATACCAACTATTACAGAATGCAAGGGTACTAGATATACCAGCTATTACATAATGCAAGGGTACTAGATATACCAGCTATTACATAATGCAAGGGTACTAGATATACCAACTATTACAGAATGCAAGGGTACTAGATATACCAACTATTACAGAATGCAAGGGTACTAGATATACCAGCTATTACAGAATGCAAGGGTACTAGATATACCAACTATTACATAATGCAAGGGTACTAGATATACCAGCTATTACATAATGCAAGGGTACTAGATATACCAACTATTACAGAATGCAAGGGTACTAGATATACCAACTATTACAGAATGCAAGGGTACTATATATACCAACTATTACAGAATGGAAGGGTACTAGATATACCAGCTATTACATAATGCAAGGGTACTAGATATACCAGCTATTACATAATGCAAGGGTACTAGATATACCAACTATTACAGAATGCAAGGGTACTAGATATACCAACTATTACAGAATGCAAGGGTACTATATATACCAACTATTACAGAATGGAAGGGTACTAGATATACCAGCTATTACATAATGCAAGGGTACTAGATATACCAGCTATTACATAATGCAAGGGTACTAGATATACCAGCTATTACATAATGCAAGGGTACTAGATATACCAGCTATTACAGAATGCAAGGGTACTAGATATACCAACTATTACAGAATGCAAGGGTACTATATATACCAACTATTACAGAATGGAAGGGTACTAGATATACCAGCTATTACATAATGCAAGGGTACTAGATATACCAGCTATTACATAATGCAAGGGTACTAGATATACCAACTATTACAGAATGCAAGGGTACTAGATATACCAACTATTACAGAATGCAAGGGTACTAGATATACCAGCTATTACAGAATGCAAGGGTATACCAACTATTACAGAATGCAAGGGTACTAGATATACCAGCTATTACATAATGCAAAGGTACTAGATATACCAACTATTACAGAATGCAAGGGTACTAGATATACCAACTATTACATAATGCAAGGGTACTAGATATACCAGCTATTACAGAATGCAAGGGTACTAGATATACCAACTATTACAGAATGCAAGGGTATACCAACTATTACATAATGCAAGGGTACTAGATATACCAACTATTACAGAATGCAAGGGTACTAGATATACCAACTATTACATAATGCAAGGGTACTAGATATACCAACTATTACATAATGCAAGGGTACTAGATATACCAACTATTACAGAATGCAAGGGTACTAGATATACCAACTATTACAGAATGCAAGGGTACTAGATATACCAACTATTACAGAATGCAAGGGTACTAGATATACCAGCTATTACATAATGCAAGGGTACTAGATATACCAACTATTACAGAATGCAAGGGTACTAGATATACCAACTATTACAGAATGCAAGGGTACTAGATATACCAGCTATTACAGAATGCAAGGGTACTAGATATACCAACTATTACATAATGCAAGGGTACTAGATATACCAACTATTACATAATGCAAGGGTACTAGATATACCAGCTATTACAGAATGCAAGGGTACTAGATATACCAACTATTACATAATGCAAGGGTACTAGATATACCAGCTATTACAGAATGCAAGGGTACTAGATATACCAACTATTACAGAATGCAAGGGTACTAGATATACCAACTATTACATAATGCAAGGGTACTAGATATACCAACTATTACAGAATGCAAGGGTACTAGATATACCAACTATTACATAATGCAAGGGTACTAGATATACCAACTATTACATAATGCAAGGGTACTAGATATACCAACTATTACAGAATGCAAGGGTACTAGATATACCAACTACTACAGAATGCAAAGGTACTAGATATACCAACTATTACAGAATGCAAGGGTACTAGATATACCAGCTATTACAGAATGCAAGGGTACTAGATATACCTGCTATTACAGAATGCAAGGGTACTAGATATACCAACTATTACAGAATGCAAGGGTACTAGATATACCAGCTATTACAGAATGCAAAGGTACTAGATATACCAACTATTACAGAATGCAAGGGTACTAGATATACCAACTATTACAGAATGCAAGGGTACTAGATATACCAGCTATTACAGAATGCAAGGGTACTATATATACCAACTATTACAGAATGCAAGGGTACTAGATATACCAACTATTACAGAATGCAAGGGTACTAGATATACCAGCTATTACAGAATGCAAGGGTACTATATATACCAACTATTACAGAATGCAAGGGTACTAGATATACCAACTATTACAGAATGCAAGGGTACTAGATATACCAACTATTACAGAATGCAAGGGTATACCAACTATTACATAATGCAAGGGTACTAGATATACCAACTATTACATAATGCAAGGGTACTAGATATACCAACTATTACATAATGCAAGGGTACTAGATATACCAACTATTACATAATGCAAGGGTACTAGATATACCAACTATTACAGAATGCAAGGGTACTAGATATACCAACTATTACATAATGCAAGGGTACTAGATATACCAACTATTACAGAATGCAAGGGTACTAGATATACCAGCTATTACAGAATGCAAGGGTACTAGATATACCAACTATTACATAATGCAAGGGTATACCAACTATTACAGAATGCAAGGGTACTAGATATACCAACTATTACAGAATGCAAGGGTACTAGATATACCAACTATTACAGAATGCAAGGGTACTAGATATACCAACTATTACATAATGCAAGGGTATACCAACTATTACAGAATGCAAGGGTACTAGATATACCAACTATTACAGAATGCAAGGGTACTAGATATACCAACTATTACAGAATGCAAGGGTACTAGATATACCAACTATTACAGAATGCAAGGGTATACCAACTATTACAGAATGCAAGGGTACTAGATATACCAACTATTACAGAATGCAAGGGTACTACATATACCAGCTATTACATAATGCAAGGGTACTAGATATACCAACTATTACATAATGCAAGGGTACTAGATATACCAGCTATTACAGAATGCAAGGGTACTAGATATACCAACTATTACATAATGCAAGGGTATACCAACTATTACAGAATGCAAGGGTACTAGATATACCAACTATTACAGAATGCAAGGGTACTAGATATACCAACTATTACAGAATGCAAGGGTACTAGATATACCAACTATTACATAATGCAAGGGTATACCAACTATTACAGAATGCAAGGGTACTAGATATACCAACTATTACAGAATGCAAGGGTACTAGATATACCAACTATTACAGAATGCAAGGGTACTAGATATACCAACTATTACATAATGCAAGGGTATACCAACTATTACAGAATGCAAGGGTACTAGATATACCAACTATTACAGAATGCAAGGGTACTAGATATACCAACTATTACAGAATGCAAGGGTACTAGATATACCAACTATTACATAATACAAGGGTATACCAACTATTACAGAATGCAAGGGTACTAGATATACCAGCTATTACATAATGCAAGGGTACTAGATATACCAGCTATTACAGAATGCAAGGGTACTAGATATACCAACTATTACAGAATGCAAGGGTATACCAACTATTACAGAATGCAAGGGTACTAGATATACCAACTATTACAGAATGCAAGGGTACTACATATACCAGCTATTACATAATGCAAGGGTACTAGATATACCAACTATTACATAATGCAAGGGTACTAGATATACCAGCTATTACAGAATGCAAGGGTACTAGATATACCAACTATTACAGAATGCAAGGGTACTACATATACCAGCTATTACATAATGCAAGGGTACTAGATATACCAACTATTACATAATGCAAGGGTACTAGATATACCAGCTATTACAGAATGCAAGGGTACTACATATACCAGCTATTACATAATGCAAGGGTACTAGATATACCAACTATTACATAATGCAAGGGTACTAGATATACCAGCTATTACAGAATGCAAGGGTACTAGATATACCAACTATTACAGAATGCAAGGGTACTACATATACCAGCTATTACATAATGCAAGGGTACTAGATATACCAACTATTACATAATGCAAGGGTACTAGATATACCAGCTATTACAGAATGCAAGGGTACTACATATACCAGCTATTACATAATGCAAGGGTACTAGATATACCAACTATTACATAATGCAAGGGTACTAGATATACCAGCTATTACAGAATGCAAGGGTACTAGATATACCAACTATTACAGAATGCAAGGGTACTAGGTATACCAACTATTACAGAATGCAAGGGTACTAGATATACCAACTATTACAGAATGCAAGGGTACTAGATATATCAGCTATTACAGAATGCAAGGGTACTAGATATACCAGCTATTACAGAATGCAAGGGTACTAGATATACCAGCTATTACATAATGCAAGGGTATACCAACTATTACAGAATGCAAGGGTACTAGATATACCAACTATTACAGAATGCAAGGGTACTAGATATATCAGCTATTACAGAATGCAAGGGTACTAGATATACCAACTATTACAGAATGCAAGGGTACTAGATATATCAGCTATTACAGAATGCAAGGGTACTAGATATACCAGCTATTACATAATGCAAGGGTACTAGATATATCAGCTATTACATAATGCAAGGGTACTAGGTATACCAACTATTACATAATGCAAGGGTACTAGATATACCAACTATTACATAATGCAAAGGTACTAGATATACCAACTATTACAGAATGCAAGGGTACTAGATATACCAACTATTACAGAATGCAAGGGTACTAGATATACCAGCTATTACAGAATGCAAGGGTACTAGATATACCAACTATTACATAATGCAAGGGTACTAGATATACCAACTATTACATAATGCAAGGGTACTAGATATACCAACTATTACAGAATGCAAGGGTACTAGATATACCAACTATTACAGAATGCAAGGGTACTAGATATACCAACTATTACAGAATGCAAGGGTACTAGATATACCAACTATTACAGAATGCAAGGGTACTAGATATACCAGCTATTACAGAATGCAAGGGTACTAGATATACCAACTATTACATAATGCAAGGGTATACCAGCTATTACATAATGCAAGGGTACTACATATACCAGCTATTACATAATGCAAGGGTACTGGATATACCAACTATTACATAATGCAAGGGTACTATATATACCAGCTATTACATAATGCAAGGGTACTAGATATACCAACTATTACAGAATGCAAGGGTACTAGATATACCAACTATTACAGAATGCAAGGGTACTAGATATACCAACTATTACAGAATACAAGGGTACTAGATATACCAGCTATTACAGAATGCAAGGGTATACCAACTATTACAGAATGCAAGGGTACTATATATACCAACTATTACATAATGCAAGGGTACTGGATATACCAGCTATTACAGAATACAAGGGTACTAGATATACCAGCTATTACAGAATGCAAGGGTACTAGATATACCAACTATTACATAATGCAAGGGTACTAGATATACCAACTATTACATAATGCAAGGGTACTAGGTATACCAACTATTACATAATACAAGGGTATACCAGCTATTACATAATGCAAGGGTACTAGATATACCAGCTATTACAGAATGCAAGGGTACTAGATATACCAACTATTACAGAATGCAAGGGTACTAGATATACCAACTATTACAGAATACAAGGGTACTAGATATACCAGCTATTACAGAATACAAGGGTACTAGATATACCAGCTATTACAGAATGCAAGGGTACTAGATATACCAACTATTACATAATGCAAGGGTACTAGATATACCAGCTATTACAGAATGCAAGGGTACTAGATATACCAACTATTACATAATGCAAGGGTACTAGATATACCAACTATTACAGAATGCAAGGGTACTATATATACCAGCTATTACAGAATGCAAGGGTACTAGATATATCAGCTATTACAGAATGCAAGGGTACTAGATATACCAACTATTACATAATGCAAGGGTACTAGATATGCCAGCTATTACAGAATGCAAGGGTACTAGATATACCAACTATTACAGAATGCAAGGGTACTAGATATACCAACTATTACAGAATGCAAGGGTACTAGATATACCAGCTATTACAGAATGCAAGGGTACTAGATATACCAGCTATTACAGAATGCAAGGGTACTAGATATACTAGCTATTACAGAATGCAAGGGTACTAGATATACTAGCTATTACAGAATGCAAGGGTACTAGATATACTAGCTATTACAGAATGCAAGGGTACTAGGTATACCAACTATTACAGAATGCAAGGGTACTAGATATACCAGCTATTACAGAATGCAAGGGTACTAGATATACTAGCTATTACATAATGCAAGGGTACTAGATATACCAGCTATTACATAATGCAAGGGTATACCAACTATTACAGAATGCAAGGGTACTGGATATACCAGCTATTACAGAATACAAGGGTACTAGATATACCAGCTATTACAGAATGCAAGGGTACTAGATATACCAACTATTACATAATGCAAGGGTACTAGATATACCAACTATTACATAATGCAAGGGTACTAGATATACCAACTATTACAGAATGCAAGGGTACTAGATATACCAGCTATTACAGAATGCAAGGGTACTAGATATACCAACTATTACAGAATGCAAGGGTACTAGATATACCAGCTATTACAGAATGCAAGGGTACTAGATATACCAACTATTACATAATGCAAGGGTACTAGATATACCAACTATTACATAATGCAAGGGTACTAGATATACCAACTATTACAGAATGCAAGGGTACTAGATATACCAGCTATTACAGAATGCAAGGGTACTAGATATACCAACTATTACAGAATGCAAGGGTACTAGATATACCAGCTATTACATAATGCAAGGGTACTAGATATACCAACTATTACAGAATGCAAGGGTACTAGATATACCAACTATTACAGAATGCAAGGGTACTAGATATACCAACTATTACAGAATGCAAGGGTACTAGATATACCAGCTATTACAGAATGCAAGGGTACTAGATATACCAGCTATTACAGAATGCAAGGGTACTAGATATACCAGCTATTACATAATGCAAGGGTACTAGATATACCAACTATTACAGAATGCAAGGGTACTAGATATACCAGCTATTACATAATGCAAGGGTACTAGGTATACCAACTATTACAGAATGCAAGGGTACTAGATCCACTTGCATTAATACATCTGTTACTGTTAAAAAGAATAATTAACGAATGAAGTTTGGTTTTTATTAAATCTAGTAAGGTAGCATTTGCTTGACCACACTTAAACACTAGGAAGGCTTTAAAATATTTTGAGAAGAGAGGTCCTGTGTAGTAAGATCAAATATTGAAGTTGTTCTCTCATAAAAAGACAACTGCAAGAGTGCAATAGAGTAATCAGGGTTATGAGAAAAAAGTGTGTCATACGACACAAACATCTCCACATTCACTGTAGCCTGCCAAACATAGGATAACTCCCATGTTTGGCATAGGTGTGTAAAACCAGTATGCAGCATCATAAAGTTTGCCAATCAACCAACCACCAATTTTTAAATCTTGAATATTTCAATTTTTGGCACCCATTTATTACTACAGCACCTTTTTTCATCAAAAAACACGTAACAATCTATTCATCACAAAACAAAACTTGATAAAGTAAGATAACTTTTTTACCAATCTTCAGATTCATACCTTATCATTGTGAAAAAGAGGGGCAAATCTCAGTACCCTAATATTGGTTCCCAGATGTTAGGGGGAGTTGTTTGGTATCGGAGTGCCACAAAGCCCCACAAACCGGTTAGGCCCATAGGCGAAACGCAGGGTGGACAAGATGAGGTAAAGGTCAGAGGTTAGAAGTAGAGCATGTCAAATAGAGTGGGGCTGGTGGAAGGTGATGTGGGGTTTGAGTGGATGGTAAGTAGATTTTGGTGGGGGAACAATGGAGTAGGAATAGAGCGGTGAATGTATATGAATGCAACAAATAGTACAGTGGATTTTATTATACTGGTAATATTAATTTATTTTTTATGGTTATTATCATGTTGTAATGATATCGATCTCTTTTGCATGTGCAATCTCTTTCCTAACCATTAAATATCATTTGAGCAGCAAATCATTTTTGTTACTAGTGAAATCATTTTAGTTATTCATATGCATTATTTTCTAGACAATACTTTTAAGTCTATTCCTACTGCTTACTAATTACATTCATGGATGACTTTCACTTATACTACTTCCTGTCTGTGCTATTGGCCAAATTGTTATCACGGCCAATAGCTTCCTATACTCCAGCCAATAAAAGGCTGTTGCATATACTCATTCTATTTGTACCATTGTGTCTACTCTCACCAATTCATTCTAGAGGACTGCCTCCCTAAAACAGTGTAGAATACAATAAATGTATTTGTACAGTGTAGAATACAATAAATGTATTTGTACAGTGTAGAATACAATAAATGTATTTGTACAGTGTAGAATACAATAAATGTATTTGTACTACAGTAACCAGATTAGTCTGTCTGGTCCTCTCCTGGCTCTCCTTGTTAGTTGTTAGATTCACTTGGACAAATGGCACCAGCCATACCGGCGGTGTCCCCTCTGGAGAGAGACAGAGTACTCTAGCTTAGCAGCATTTTGTGGCACCGAGCCAAAATCCACTACAATATACCCAACTAATGTGTATCCATGTGCGATCTTGATAACATTTTATTGTAATTAAAAGTTGTCCACTCATGGTTTACCAAGAGTAGACAACTCTTTAATGTTTGTCAAACGTCCATCAAGGGTAGAAAAGTAAGTTGTATATACATACATTGTATATCAATAAACTGTGCTGGCAGATAACACGAGTTCAATATATTGTTATATACAGTTATGTAACATTATGTACAATAATTATGTTGTAAAAGATTTGTGCCAACCTCTACTTTGAGGTACAATTAGTCTCTCTGACAATAAATCATAAATAAAGGGGCGGAGCCTAGCTTTTATATAAGCGACAATGGAGAAGCAACATGTTTTCTTTGAAATACCATACCAAAGACCTTGCTTGCTAGTAACATGAAATAATCATTCAAAATAATAGGGCGCCAAACACCCATTATTTATATTGTTCATGTTCACAGTGGTAATTGGTCCTGTTTGAAGCAGCTAATTTTCTGTATTAGTTCCCAAAAGTTATATAATTGGTTGAAGTGAGTTAAAGTGGCTCTTTAGCACATATATTGGTAAAAGACTGCAAGATATGACAGGTAATTGTATGGTAAAACATTTTCAATGGTAAGTTAGTTATATGATTGGCAGTACTTGTTAGGACCTCGTTTCCTTGGTAACCACTTCCACTCAAGCAACTGTGTGTATACAACTGTGATTCTTGAAATACAGACCAACTTTGAGTAGGAGTAACTAAACTCTGTGTCAAAACTCAGTCTAGACATTCTTTTGATGCAAACATGACCTTGGAAGGCAACCTGCCAGGTATACAATGATAGGTTTAGGAATAATAGATGGTTTACTTTGTATTCTAGATTATATAATAAAGTGCAAACAATATCACAAGTAGTATTCTAGCTTTGACTACCTCTTAGCTATCACTAAACAAGTTATCTTCTGATTCAAAACTAACTCTAACAGGCACTGTATATAATGTATACAACTGCTATGTACAGTAACAGATGAGTGAGTGAGCTGTATAAAACATAACATATTATAATGTATGAACTAGTATTGGAGAAACTGCAACAATCTGCGCTATTATTGCTATTTCCTCAGAGTGGGCGTGTCTGTTCTGTTGGATTCCCATTTCTCTTGACGGACTTACTTTCAGAGAAGAGCAGGAGATGATAACTCCTAATCTGATATACTCAATCTTGTTTGTAGGTCGTATCAACAATGCTGAAGTGCTGGGAGTTGGTGAAACTGACTCTAGGGCTGTGAGTCTGGAGTGTGCATCAAGTGGAGTGCTGAGGTGGGTGTGACGGGGGGGGGGGGGGGGGAAGAGTGACACGACAATGTGAAGTGTGGGAGTTTTCCAAAATAAAACGGTGTGTAGAATTTGTTTATTACAAAAGGTTGTGCAGACTTCTTGTTTGCTCGGTTTATCAGCAGTACATGAGACGTGAGACCTCTTGGTGAACCTTCAGCTGCTGTATTCACCATGTATAGCTATCTTCATCTCTAGTGATTTAATGTAATATTCCAATGCTAATGTGTGATCACCTCGGTCGTCATGTACACCAGCAATGTTGCTGTAACTGGTAGCTATAGAAGGATGGTTAGTGTCTGCACCATATATAGCTTTCATCATCTCTAGTGATTTAAAGTAATATTCCAATGCCAATGTGTGATCACCTTGGTTGTAATGTACACCAGCAATGTTGTTGTAACTGGTAGCTATATCAGGGTGGTTAGTGTCTGCACCATATATAGCTTTCTTCATCTCTAGTGATTTAAAGTGATATTCCAATGCTAATGTGTGATCACCTTTGTGGTCATGTACACAAGCAATGTTGTTGTAAATGGTAGCTATATCAGGGTTGTTAGTGTCTGCACCATATATAGCTTTCTTCATCTCTAGTGATTTAAAGTAATATTCCAATGCTAATGTGTGATCACCTTGGTGGTCATGTACACAAGCAATGTTGTTGTAACTGGTAGCTATATCAGGGTGGTTAGTGTCTGCACCATATATAGCTTTCCTCATCTCTAGTGATTTAAAGTAATATTCCAATGCTAAAGTGTGATCACCTTGGTTGTAATGTACACCAGCAATGTTGTTGTAACTGGTAGCTATAGAAGGATGGTTAGTGTCTGCACCATATATAGCTTTCTTCATCTCTAGTGATTTAAAGTAATATTCCAATACTAATGTGTGATCACCTTGGTTGTAATGTACACCAGCAATGTTGTTGTAACTGGTAGCTATATCAGGGTGGTTAGTGTCTGCACCATATATAGCTTTCTTCATCTCTAGTGATTTAAAGTGATATTCCAATGCTAATGTGTGATCACCTTTTTGGTCATGTACACAAGCAATGTTGTTGTAAATGGTAGCTATATCAGGGTGGTTAGTGTCTGCACCATATATAGCTTTCTTCATCTCTAGTGATTTAAAGTGATATTCCAATGCTAATGTGTGATCACCTTTTTGGTCATGTACACAAGCAATGTTGTTGTAAATGGTAGCTATACCAGGGTGGTTAGTGTCTACACCATATATAGCTTTCTTCATCTCTAGTGATTTAAAGTGATATTCCAACGCTAATGTGTGATCACCTTGGTCGTCATGTACACAAGCAATGTTGTTGTAACTGGTAGCTATATCAGGATGGTTAGTGTCCGCACCATATATAGCTTTCCTCATCTCTAGTGATTTAATGTAATAATCCAATGCTAATGTGTGATCACCTTTGTGGTCATGTACACAAGCAATGTTGTTGTAACTGGTAGCTATATCAGGGTGGTTAGTGTCTGCACCATATATAGCTTTCCTCATCTCTAGTGATTTAAAGTAATATTCCAATACTAAAGTGTGATCACCTTGGTAGTCATGTACACCAGCAATGTTGTTGTAACTGGTAGCTATAGAAGGATGGTTAGTGTCTGCACCATATATAGCTTTCTCCATCTCTAATGATTTAATGTAATATTCCAGTGCTAATGTGTGATCACCTTGGTGCTTATGTACACTAGCAATGTTGTTGTAACTGGTAGCTATAGAAGGATGGTTAGTGTCTGCACCATATATAGCTTTCCCCATCTCTAGTGATTTAATGTAATATTCCAATGCTAATGTGTGATCACCTTGGTCGTTATGTACATAAGCAATGTTGTTGTAACTGGTAGCTATATCAGGGTGGTTAGTGTCTGCACCATATATAGCTTTCCTCATCTCTAGAGATTTAATGTAATATTCCAATGCTAATGTGTGATCACCTTGGTCGTCATGTACACCAGCAATGTTGTTGTAACTGGTAGCTATATCAGGGTGGTTAGTGTCTGCACCATATATAGCTTTCTCCATCTCTAATGATTTAAAGTAATATTCCAGTGCTAATGTGTGATCACCTTGGTGCTTATGTACACTAGCAATGTTGTTGTAACTGGCAGCTATAGAAGGATGGTTAGTGTCTGCACCATATATAGCTTTCTTCATCGCTAGTGATTTAAAGTAATATTCCAATGCTAATGTGTGATCACCTTGGTCGTCATGTACACTAGCAATGTTGTTGTAACTGGTAGCTATATCAGGGTGGTTAGTGTCTGCACCATATATAGCTCTCTTCATCGCTAGTGATTTAAAGTGATATTCCAATGCTAATGTGTGATCACCTTGGTCGTCATGTATACCAGCAATGTTGTTGTAACTGGTAGCTATATCAGGGTGGTTAGTGTCTGCACCATATATAGCTTTCTTCATCGCTAGTGATTTAAAGTAATATTCCAATGCTAATGTGTGATCACCTTGGTCGTTATGTACACCAGCAATGTTGTTGTAACTGGTAGCTATATCAGGGTGGTTAGTGTCTGCACCATATATAGCTTTCTCCATCGCTAGTGATTTAAAGTAATATTCCAATGCTAATGTGTGATCACCTTGGCGCTTATGTACACTAGCAATGTTGTTGTAACTGGTAGCTATATCAGGGTGGTTAGTGTCTGCACCATATATAGCTTTCCTCATCTCTAGTGACTTGTTGAGGTTCTTTAATGCAGATGTGTATTCACCAAGTCCAATGCAAACAGAACCAACACCACTGTAGTCATGAGCTATATCAGGATGTGCTGTGTCACCAAACATTTCTATATCCATTGTTAGAGCCAGTTTGCGATATTTGTAGGCCTCTTTGTATTCACCCATAACAGCATATACAGTACCAATATTTCTGTAGTTACTAGCAGTATCTCTATGTATGATATCTGTTGTATGCAAGGATTGCTCTGAAGTGTTATGTAAACCATAAGGTTGTCCTAGCCACTGCTTTGCCTACAATATCCATTGAAGTTAACAATAGATACATATATTGTGCCACCAGATAGCAGGCAATAATAGCTAGTTCATAATATACTACATTACCTCATCAATGAGTTGTCTCGTAGCCCTGTAGTCACCCATTTCTTTTCTACAGTGTGCAGAGAGAAGCTTCCAGAAGCCTATGTCACCTGGTACATTGTCAATAAGCCAGCTAAAGAAGTCTGCTGCAGCTCTGAAGGACTCTGTATGGTAGAGAATGTAACAGCAGAGTTGCATGTACTTGTTTATTGCACCGGACTCTACAGCTGATGGAAGGTTGCCAACAAACTCAGCAGGTGTTGTGGTAGTAATGTCCGCATCCACCACTTCACTCAATTTTTCCCCAGCAAGCTCATATTCTCCAGCAAAGTAACAGATCTCTGCTTTTTCCAGCAAAGATGCTCCGTCAAACTCAACTTGCTCCATCACAGAGTCTATTACATCAGCAAGAGCAGACGTGTCAGCGGCCAGGGACAAGTTTTCTACTTTAGATTTCACTGAATGCTTGATAGGCACGAGTAGACAACCCAACACCACAAACAGAGAACTTGGTACTTGGTAAAGCTCTTTCACTGATCCAGTCACTTGTGGAATGAGTGAAACGAATTCTGTTTGAGATCTCTGATGGAGATAGGCTCTAGTTCTCATGGATATTGAGAGAGCAAGTACAATTCTTATGTACGAGTGCACCTCTTCAGAAATACTGCCACTGCGGTATAACTGTGTGTATATCTGCCATGGATAGCGTGTGTTCCACCCCTTAAACATTTTGATATTGTTCGCTAGCAAAGTTGGATATCTGAAGATGTCAGTTTTTACTCGAATGTTCATGTTTTTAGGAGGTTTGAAGTCGATGAACTCTGGAACAAATGTAAAGGTTTTGATATCTTTAAGAAATGACTGCACCCTTTTCTCCCTCACACCAATACTGTTCTGGGCCACATTCAGCTCATAAGCCATTCTTTCCTCCATAAATCGATGATGTAGTTGTGATTCATCTCCTTCATTGGTGTAGATAACTACAGTAGAAGAAAGCATGTCTGATTTGTCTCCAGCCATTCCTGTGAACTGGGACTGCGCAGAGCTTTTGTACAGTTTCATCAGGTTATCTGCAGTAAATGTCAGTGGTTGACCTTCCTCAAGGCCATTACCAGTTGGAATGTTGCCAGCACTTTTAGAGATTCCATCTATTCTGAAACCAACAGTTTGAAGATCAGGAATGATTGGTGGAGATCCTTTTTCTGCTTTCAGTTCTTCGATGTTGAAACACTTTAGAGGTGTCTCTCCTAGATTGCCTATTCTAAAGTAGGTGTCCATGGCCAACATCTCAAAATAGTCTTTGTCTTCTCGTTCAGTAATAAATGCATACTCTACATCTGAGTATGGAGTTGCCTCCCCTTTAGCAACTGAACCCAATCCAACTATAGCAAAACCACACGGTGGGTGGCGTTTGATACGCCTGAGTAACTCAACACTTGATTCTACGATCTTTTTGGTCACATTCACAAACTCATTGCTGCTCTTTTCGCTCAGTTTAAACAATTCATCGGAAAACTGCTCGGCATTTCTCATGTTCTCATCGCTGTAAACGTCTTCTTCATCCAGCAGCAGTCCAAGGGCATCCAGTGATGTAAAGTTTGATTTGATTTCATCTCTGTACTCCTGCAGCAGCTGTTTGTGTTGATTGGTTAATATTCTGTGTTTGACAAAGCTGATTGGATGGCTACCGTTGTACCAGCTGACTTCTATATCATACACAAGTCTACACCTGGTTGGAGTAGAATCTACAGCTACACAATAGTTAGCTAGTCCATGAGCCTGTAACAGATACAATACATCAGATACAAAAGTTGTGTTATATTCTGTCTGTTAATGACAACAAAACAATCTGTACACAGATATACATCTATAACCAGAGATAGCTTGTAGTATAAGAACGAACATATACACAATAGTGTACCTTTAAATAATCCTTCCAGTCTCTAGAATGTTCTCCTCTCTTCATGTAAGTTCTAGCTAAACTCTCTGCATAGTCAGCCATTTCTGTTCAACTCCACACAGATACTATGTAGATGTACACAAGTATATATATGTATACAAACAATAGAATATCACAACTTATGTATATGATAGCGTAGTAGAGAGATACACACAGATACTATGTAGATGTACACAAGTATATATATGTATATAAACAATAGAATATCACAACTTATGTATATGATAGTGTAGTAGAGAGATACACACAGATACTATGTAGATGTACACAAGTATATATATGTATATAAACAACAGAATATCACAACTTATGTATATGATAGTGTAGTAGAGAGATACACACAGATACTATGTAGATGTACACAAGTATATATATGTATATAAACAATAGAATACCACAACTTATGTATATGATAGTGTAGTAGAGAGATACACACAGATACTATGTAGATGTACACAAGTATATATATGTATATAAACAATAGAATATCACAACTTATGTATATGATAGTGTAGTAGAGAGATACACACAGATACTATGTAGATGTACACAAGTATATATATGTATACAAACAATAGAATATCACAACTTATGTATATGATAGTGTAGTAGAGAGATACACACAGATACTATGTAGATGTACACAAGTATATATATGTATATAAACAATAGAATATCACAACTTATGTATATGATAGTGTAGTAGAGAGATACACACATATACTATCTAGACAAATGCTAACATGTAGACTACCTCTGCACTGATTGATACCACGTACAGTAATGGCTGCTAACCAGCTCACAATGGGTGTGGTGTACATAGAGATAAGACTGTGTTATAGCCTACTTATCGGCTTGAGTAAGGGTGTCTACTTAACCCGCCAGCTATAGCCGTATTGTTAGGACCAAAGTCTACGTCACGTCACGCACGTCATATCCACATTCATCACTGTACTTGTCAGTAAGGTTGAACCAGGCTGACCCTCTAATTGTAAACCCGCCCCTTGAGAGCATCCCCTGCTAAGTGAAGCTGCTTATCAGATTTGGATTTGTCTCCCTTGTGTAATGGATAGAATCATTTGCTCCGCTTACAACAGGTAATAAAATACAAAAATATCTCAGTGAAGTGAAACTTGAAAAGAAGAAACCCTAATCAATAATATTTTATACAAGATCTGGTCAGTATTAGACGAGAGGAAAATCCCAAGCGGAGAGAATATCCAGCTGTGATCTTGGCAAACTGCCTGTCACTTACTGACACCAAAAGAGATAAACTGTTGCTTGTGATAAAAGATAAGCAGCCCAAAGTGATAATGCTAACCGAATCATGGCTCACCGATGATAGTGAGATGGCTAGAACAATCAATGGCTATACATTACACACTTTCAACAGCTCCAACAAAGTAAGTGGAGCAGTCGCCATAGTCACCCATGATAGTCTGGAAGCGAAAGTGGTCAAACGATACACTACACAAACTTTCATTAGGGGGAAAGTCACAGCACACCATCAAGCCTCGGTCTATGGCTATTTCTATCATCCAATATCCAAACGCAAGGCAGAAGCTGAAAAATTAATAAAACATCTCAATGGAACCATCACAGGTCTGTCCCAGAAATACAAGCGGTCACCCTGGTTTGAAAAACTAGCGACAAACTGAAAAATGCCAAAAAAAGAGCTTATTCCCGAGGTTGTCCCACCGCTAAACTTTTCGATAATCTACTGAGAAATCACATTGTAAAACGTAAGAAACAGTAGATTACCACAAAACTGTCCGACACAAACCCAAAATCCATGTGGTCAGCCATCAAAACAGTTGCTGGCAGCAGCAAAGCCAAAATCATCAAGCCATACTACAACCTCAATGGCAGCCACTGTAACAGGCAGCAAGCAACAGACAAACTGAACAACTATTTCTCAACTGTGCTTGGTATGGCCAGTAACCACAATACCATCAGTGATGTTGCTACCCCTATAGACATTCCTGCAGTACACATAGAACAGGTGAAGCAGTGGCTCAACAACATAGACACAAAGAAGGCCACCCACTCTCTTGGCCACCCGTCATGGGTCAGTAGAATGTGTGTTCCCTAGTGTTCAATCATCAATCAATGTATCGCTAGTGGTATTTACCCTGATATTTGGAAACAAGCTGAGGTTTTCTCCTTTGAAAAGATCAAATCTGTGTCCAGTGAATCGTACTTTAGACCTATTTCATTGCTATGGCACCTGGGAAAGGTTTTAGAGAGAGCGATTATGTTCTTTTATGTACCATTCATTTTACCTACTATTGATAACAATCAGTTTGCCTATCAAAAGGGTAGGGGCACTGTAGATGCTTTAATAAGTGCTATAGACCAGTGGACATCGATCCTTAACCAAGAACTTTCAAAATATGTGCACTCAGCATTTGTAGATATGTCAAAAGCTTTTGACAAGATGGACAGAGGAAAATTGCTGGAAATACTTTCTAGTTGACGTATGAATGGCAATCTGCTACGCCTCATCAAAAGTTTTCTGGACAACCATCAGCAGACTGTACGGCTCGGTACAGTAAACAGCTCCAGCAAACCAATCCTGAATGGAACATCTCAGGGAACAATTCTTGGGCCACTGTTCTGGCTTGTGTACATTGATACCCTCGAACTACCGTGCACAGTTATAAAGTATGCAGACGATCTAACTCTCATCGGCAGCAATCTCTATAACACTGAGAGACAAATGCAGCGGAGTATAGATGCAGTAGCTGATTGGTGTGGTGAGTACAACATGCTAGCTAACGCCAAAAAGTCTTGGTCTATGAACATCAGCAACAAACATTCTCGAGTAGACAAATCTAGCAACAGTATGACATTCTCATTGAGGAATGAGCAGATTCCATCAGTATCGGCAACCAAGTTCCTTGGAGTTACCATTGATAAAAACCCAAGCTTTGACGCTCACATAGACCAAATAAGTAGTGACATCAGACTACTCATGTATGTGCTACTCAAACTAAAACGAGCAGGAATTCCACAGGATGTTCTCGTAAAATACTACAGCTCATGCATAAGAGCAAAGATTAGTTATGGCTGCGCAGCATGGTTTCCTATGTCATCATCTAATGGCATTGATAAGCTAATCTGTCTGGAAAAGCTTATACTGAAAATTGTATGCCTAGCACAAGAGCACTACGAGGAACGCCTCCCGCTATGAATATTACACCCATAGTCAACATCCTTGACAATATGTGTGCCAACTAGGTAAACAAAGTTCAACAGCCTGAACACTGTCTCCATGGACTGCTGAATAAACCAGCCCCATTACTGCGTAGGTCATCACGTATCAAACAAAGACAGACTGATGTAAAATGGACAACCAAACTCAGAGGCTCCACTATTTTTCTCAAGTATGGAAATCAGGGTTGTTTGAAGTACTCTAAGTAATTTTTATTATTCTAAATACTGAATTTTTTATTAATTAATCGCTATTTTTTTTTTTCAACTTGGGCTGCCATAGATTTTTAGACTACTGTGCTGAAAACCTATAAGGGTTGGCACTTTTCTTAACTGCACTGTGCATGACCAATGGTTGACGAATGAAGATTTATATTGATTAAGGCATGATTTTGCAAGTTAGATTATTTAGAGGGTATGATAATGACAAGCGTTAGTGACCATCTGTATACCACCTAATGGTGTTGGCATTGGCCAAAAACTCCGCCTATTTTATGGGTAACATTGTGAATGATTGTCTTACATTATTTACTCCTTGTAGGCGGAGTTTGTGGCTTGGCATGTGATTATTTGTAATGTCCCACACTGTTTGCAGCTTTGAAATTATTCAACCATTTTGTAGTAACTGGTTGCTGTCTGGCTCAAACATCTTGAAAAAAAATCTTTGGCAAAATGTTTTCAATTTTTAATTTGGAAATGGCTCATGTCAAACCTCCCCACCCATCCCTCCCTTACTACCCTCTATGACCAAGTTGGATAAAAGACCCAGTTGGTTGTCTGGGATATAGTAACTCTATCCATTCTCTAGTTTTGTACAACGCCAGTGTCCGTGGTGTTACTGCTTGGTATAAATGTTAGCAGCTGTGTCAAGTAGACCTTGCT
The DNA here is from genome assembly GCA_945261195.1 of Cryptosula pallasiana. Lineage (NCBI taxonomy): Eukaryota > Metazoa > Bryozoa > Gymnolaemata > Cheilostomatida > Cryptosulidae > Cryptosula > Cryptosula pallasiana. The sequence continues at coordinate 5,294,314 of OX183139.1, forward strand.
GTGTATCTATGGGTAGATAGGGTGGGTAGTAGCACTGCGAGCATAAGTGTCCGTATAGCCTAGTTTCTTATCAGCTAGCATACATTATAGGCAAATGATATTTGTAGTGTGTCACTCACTATCTCTTATCATACATAAAATACCAGTTAGTGGGGAGGCAAACAAGATAACAGAGTCACTAGCTAACAATGCATCAGCTGTCAGCGCATACGGCTGTCATATCTGTATTATGTGTGCGCATTGTGTATTTGTAGGTATAATGCATAGATCTCTCATACCCAAATGACGGCTCGAGAACCAATTTGGCTCTTTGATTCTTCGTCTTGCGTCAAAGCTGTAAAGTTTGCTGACTTGAAATTCATGCCAGGTTTTGTTCATAATTGATCTAAACACATCTCTATTTACCTTAATGTGTTATTGAAAATACGTACGTACATATTGCATATATTTAGTAGTGGTGTGTATGCAAATGTACCATTATCTATCTGATAGAGTCAATGGAGATGCCAGACAGGGCAGAATAAGAAGGCAACAGCGCTGTTAGCTGAAATAGTAACAGATTTCAACTAGCGGTTTGGAACTTGCCGGAAACTGGATAGTGCCGGTGATCTCCTAATAGTTCCGACTGCTGCCGAGATCTCTATGTGGGAAACCATGTTGTTTTTGTTCATGTTAGAAGTGCCTCCAGCTGATGGTGAATTGAATTTACTCAATTCTCTTATTGACAGAAGAGGACTCGGCAGGTAGCAAGTTTGAACCAATATTCTGATCTCCAGTCATTGCATAGTTCATTGAGAGAAGTTATCTTTTGCTGTAGATAAGACAGCTGTGTATTAGCCTTTATCATTGTTGGTAAAAGCCGAGCAGTAAGGTTTTGCTGTTGGTTTAATTCAGCTCAATTGATAATAAGCACCACCGTGGTAAAAACCATTAGCAAAGTTTTATGGGAAGTTTGATCTATGAATTTGGCTCCCTGGTCTACAGCTTTAGAGCAGCTCTGTTATAGTGTGATGGTGGAATAGCAACATGGCTAAAGAATGTCTAGATTCCTTTACATATAATTGCCAGTAAAACTGATGGGGTCCTGGCAGATTTTTGTGCGGAGCTATTATTAAAAAAACCGGTAGCCCGCTTTCCACCAACAACACTAATAAAACGAAAGTGACTTAATTTTAACAATAATATTAAAGAAACATTCTTTTATTCACGGCCGCTGACAAGTTTGGGGTATATAATACTGACGATGTGCCATCAACATAAATTGTAAAACTGCAACGACACTGTGAAAGCAAACCACAGTAATCGTTCAAGGGCGCGCTTTCATTAGTTTACGTTGGCAAGCTTAATTAAACCCGAAATACGAAACTATGGTTCTACCCATGAACATGATATTTAATAATTTTTTCAACTAAACAAACCAATTCTTTTTCAAAAAGTAATTTCTAAAAGCTTTATTGATTTTGAGCTTTCTCAGAAACATCATTTTTGTTTTGTTATTTATTCAAATTCCCTCACATCAGAATAATAGGCAAGCAAGTCGTGATTTCTAATGATAAGTTCAACGATTGACTAAGGTACTTCCGGTTGCATCGCTAAAGGGAAACTACTCTGCCGGGACCCCATTTTATGCCTGCTGCACCTAGTCTTGTGCTCAAAGTCACTGTTGCTGTGTACCTATAGGTGGATAGGGTGGGTACTAGCCCTGCGAGCATAAGCCTGTATAGCCTAGTTTCTTATCAGCTAGCATACATTATAGGCAAGTGATATTTATAGTGTGTGTCACTCACTATCTCTTATCATACATAAAATACCAGTTAGTGGGGAGGCAAACAAGATAACGGAGTCTCTAGCTAACAATGCATCAGCTGTCAGCGCATATGGCTGTCATATCTGTATGATGTGTGCGCATTATGTGTTACAAAATGGCTGCCTATATCTGTCTGTTTGTAGAGAGAGACCAGCCAGTCGGGTCTCCTGATTTGTCCACAAACCTTCTGGGATCGTGTACATCTTTTAGCTAATCTTGGAAACTGCAGAACTCTCCGTAAACTCCTAAAACTTTGATAACCCCCAAAATCTCTCCTGCAAACTTTAGTTTTGTTTTTCTATTGAGAAACAACCAGATATTGAGAGACTTGAGAGGTACAATGTTCCCACAGTGTCATTGTATGTATTTATTTTGTTTCCTATTGTAGTTTTTGTGCTGCATTCAACTTAGCAATTAGTTGTCTGCAATAATATTTTAGTTATTACTCGTCTTTGCATTTAAACAATCACCTAATCTTTTCCCTCAAATCCAGTTACAGCCACAGGAAGCAACAGCTCCACAATATCTTCCATTTTCTCTCAAACCAACATGACAGGAGTGGAGGTAGAGTAATGGTGGAATAGTAACAACTTAACACAGCTATGGAATGTCTAGCAATGTATTATGTAATATATTAACACATAGTATGACCATATGATATAGTAATATAATATTATATATAGCATGTCCATTGTTTGATAGTTCAATTAGTCAGGTGGGACTTTAGCTACAATAAACTGAAGTTATCTGCTCGCTGCACATGATTGTGGAGAGCAGACAACTCCTTGCATAAGGCTATGGTTTGCATATCAACATTGCTGGATGGAGTAAGAGGTATGAAGCAATGCATACAATGGTATATAGAGTTACTACTGTATTGAATCTGTAGGGAGTTGGTTGGTCTAATAAACCAAGTTATAACAATGCATTGATAACAATAGCAGTATTTAGGGTAGGGAAATATGTTATGTAATAGACATCCACAATAACACCTGCCAGACACAGAAAGCATTAGATGTGAGTGAACGTACAAGTAATACACCAGTTCACCTACACATGTTACATAACATACAAGTAGTCTTACATAATATCTGTTAACAGCGGTAGAAGGAGGACATAAATCCAAACTTGTTAGCTCAGACAGCAGCAAGAAACTGAGAATATTTGACTGACACAATGACACTGTGGTACGGGTGACCGTTGTCTATTTAACATCATGCTACAGGTGATTGTTGTCTATTTAACATCATGCTACAGGTGATTGTTGTCAATGTAACATGATGCTACAGGTGATTGTTGTCTATTTAACATCATGTGATCACTGCTATGATGGTAACAACAAGTACCGTTGGCTTTGTTTGTTGCATGAATCAGATAAAGGAAACAAAATTATACAACTATAAAGTTGTAGACCGAGACTAAACAAGCCAAATAGGGGAAACAAGCTATCGTAGCAAAGAGTCTTTCATACAAAGTTAAGTTGGAAGTTCAACATAGACGAAAATTTAGTCCAAGAACAAACGAGCTTGGAAAAGCACGCAGCAATTTTAGTCAAAAATTTCGTACCGCACATGCAGAAAAGTCTTGCACGATTTTCCAAGCAAGCGTTTGTAGCTCTACTTGATAGTTCTTGGCCATAGATGATTGTAAGTGCAGACAACTCCTCAAACCTTTTTACGCATCAAATGTTTTGTTTATATGGTAAACAGTTGAATTTGATTTCTAGTCTTTCGCTTGCATTCTTGGGTTGATCCAACAATTCCAACTAAATAGTAGCAAACCCAAAACACATGCTCCGTTGTTGTTATGTGTACCATCTATTCTACATGGACTAAACCTTAGAGTCCCTAGACTGGAATGTACCAATAAGCACTAAATACCACGAACAAAATGGTGGTTTGCATTTCCCAGATAGAGATGACAGCACTAAAACCAGGTGCATGCGGGTAAAGGATTTATTTACTATAACAAAGAAATGTCTTACATACTATAAGTAAAGTGTATAATATTGTTTGTATAAAATTATATCTCTGTTCTGTGTATATATTATATTGGAGAGAATTGTTGTGAGTATTGCACTGGACGTATCGGCGGGTGAGATTATCTACCGAGATTATCTACTGAGATTATCCACTGATATTGTCTACTGAGATTATCAAATGACTAGATCGTAGATATTGATTGAGTGAGAGATGTAGTTGACTGATATTAGCCTGTTGTCCTCATAGAGACATATAGAAGAGGGACGTACTATTCCTTTAACTCCACAGTCTAACATTCCTTTGAATACTCTGCGTTGTCCATCAAATACCTACAAAACAAGCAGTGTATGTGGAATATACGTCACACTAGAGTTGTCTCCACAATCCAATAACAACCCCCAATAACCCTCACAAATGGATTGAATCAGTTGCGCAAATAACTAGCCTAAGTCTTACGTATGCGGCAAAAACGCGTTTTTTTCTTTGCAAGCGACGTTTTTCTGGTCTACGACAACGTTTTTTGCCTGACATTTCGGTGATCGGACAATTATTATTAAATAACCACGTTTGATTGGGTAAAATTTACGTACGAAATTTGACGACTCCAGTGAACCTTTTTATAATTCAACCTTGACCTGGTCATTACTGATTGACCAACAGATCATTTGTTACTTCTATCAAAGGCGGTACTTTTTATTTATAAACAACTAATTATTATTTATAAACTTTAATTAGTTATCACAGATGACAAATTATTTATTTAGTATTATAAAGAAACATCATAATTAATAAATTATTATAATTTATATTTATTATATTGACATTTTCAATAATTATGTCCTCTTTGTCTCACTGGACACTCCGTAACGTTGCGGTGTGTAAGCCACCAGAGCGACGCTACAAAACGTTTTTTGTCATATTCCTACAAAACGTAGGTTTGTGCAGCCACGGCTTTAAGCCAACATTTGAGGCAATATCTGTTTATTTTGCTGTCAATAAGTTGTGTTGTTGGTTGGGAGCTGTATGTTCCTGCGTGATGGTGGTGGCCTGTGAATGGATTTCATTGGACGATTGGTTCAGTGGGCGGGGTTTTTTATGCTGGTTTGGAACATATCTGATTTCTTTGGTATGTGGCGAACTCGGTTTTAAACTTTATTGATTTGACGCAGCTTCCACTCCAAAACGAAAAGCGCTCTTGTCGTACGGCAAAAATCAGAACATTGCATTAATAGAAATAGTTACGATTATTTTGCGAGCTGCTATATGTTTCCGCTCCGAACAACCAATTCAATATGGGCGCCATGGATGACATCCCATTGGCAAAAATTGGCTACACCCCATTGCCGCAGCTGGCAATTCTGGTATATTTCATCCATGGTTTGGAAAGAGAAAAGATTAACCCCGCCCACTGAACCAATGAAATCCATTCACAGGCCACCACCATCACGCAGGAACATAAAACTCCCAACCAATAACACAACTTATTGACAGCAAAATAAACAGATATTGCCTCAAATGTTGGCCTAAGACTTGGGCTAACAAATAATAACCTGGAGATTAACTAGATCAAATGCAATGATTTAATACAATCTATTGACAACTGTAAAAACTCAAAGGTCATTAGAAGGTCATTTAAACTTGACTAACTACAAACTAGCACCTTTGATATTAGCAAACAATAACTACTACTATAACAAGGAAATGGGAGGTTTTCTCATGTAAGCTCTAGCACTAGCATTGACTTGTAAATAAATATTGTATATACTAACACCACCAAACTTCACACCTTACCACATATATATGAAAAGACACTCGTACCTGGATTCTGTTAGATCGGCTGTCTCCAATAAGCATATTGCCAACTGAGTCACACGTTATACCGGAAGGTTCTTTGAATGAAGCGGGTTTCCTCCCGGGACCAGCAATTACTTTTATCAGCTGTCCAGTGTTCACATTAGCCCAGTACACATGACTGGCTCCTATCAGATAAAATACAACTATACACTAAGTACATCAGCTGTCACTTGTCACTCAGTGCTCACCAATGTAGGTTACTTCAGGAGAAGACAACTAACAACTCCTACCCAAGTCTGATATGTAGATGTTGTGTTGAAATATGTCCATAAATCTTAGCTTTGTCTCAGGAACTAGCGGCAACTGGAGAGGGGTGGTGGCAACAAGCCGTCCATCCAGGCTGTACTTGAGCAAACGTGGGTTCTTGGGTAAAACTCGGCCATTGCCACAGTCAGTCATCGTAACCAATAGTTTGTCAGATGTTACCGCAAGCCCTGATAAATACAGGTCATAGAGTGATACTATACAAACCATAGAGTGATTCAATACAAACCATAGATGATACTCTACAAACCATAGAGTAATCTACAAAATTTAGAGTGATACAATAACACAAATAATGATACAATACAAACCAAATCATGATACAATACAAACCAAAGAGTGATACAATGCAAACCATAAAGTGAAACAATACAGACCATAGAGTGATGCAATGCAAACTATAAAGTGATACAATAAAATCCACAGAGTGATACTACACAAACCATAGAGAGATACTACACAAACCTTTGAGTGATACAATACAAACCATAGAGTGATACAATACAAACCATAGAATGATACAATACAAACCATAGAGTGATACTATACAAACCATACAGTGATACTACACAAACCATAGAGTGATACAATACAAACCATAGAGTGATACTACACAAACCATAGAGTGATACTACACAAACCATAGAGTGATACAACACAAACCATAGAGTGATACTACACAAACCATAGAGTGATACTAGACAAACCATAGAGTGATACTATACAAACCATAGAGTGATACAATACAAACCATAGAGTGATACAACACAAACCATAGAGTGATACTGCACAAACCATAGAATAATGATACAATACAAACCATAGAGTGATACTACACAAACCATAGAGTGATACAATACAAACCATAGAGTGTTAGAGTGGAAGGTGGAAATGTTTTGACAAGTTGAAGCTGAGAGCCAAAGCACCTGATGCACCTGTCATCTTTGACATAGACCATGTTGGTTGTGCGCTCCACAACAACAGCTGACGGACGAGAGAAGCTGGCCTGTAACAACACTTTATTCACTCAGTCTTCTACAACTACTTTCAGTTGGGTGCAGGAATATATGAGCCATCTGATAAGAACCCTGGCTATGTCCACACAAAGGGAAATAATAGGATGAGACACAAGAAGTGGGGCTTGAGCCATCTGATAAGATACCTGGCTATGTCCACACAAATGGAATTAATAGGAAGTGACAGTGAGGTAAGAATGACGAATGGGATAAATGAATAAATACAAACACACAAAAGATAAGTGATGGAAACGGGTACTCGTTCGCCTCGAACCACGGGTTGTCCCCGCTTGAATCCGGGGAGAATCCGAATCGAATCCAACATTTTTGAATCCTAACGAATCCATAATTGTTCAGCCTTTCATCGATCAATTACTACTATAGTAAAAGCATATAGTTGTAACGCGCTGATCTAGTTACTTAAGCGGTGTTGTGTCTATCGTTTTCAATGACAATGGTCATTGCCTTAGTCATCCGATAGCCTGTAAACTGAGGAAGATCGGGATGCTGCGTATACTTCCAACAATTAGACTAGTAAACAAAATCACACAGGCACATCAATCACACGTGCTGATTAGCAGTTAGTAGTAGCAAGTAATAAAAATGTCAAAGAGAAGCTTTGTCTGGAATTATTGCTCACTGCTCACTCAACAACATGCCCAATCTAATAACTACTATCTATGACATACGCAATCAATTCACTTGACTTGACCAGTTCACTCGACCAAGAACACTGAACTTTTATTATAGTATTACTCCTTGATCATTTCAACAATAATAATTTATAAAAGTAAATGCTATTTATTATAGGTAAATATTTGTAGTTGTATTGATAATAAATCAGTAAAATAATTAATTATTATTTATTGTAGACCCTAATTAGGATGCTTTAGTGTTAGCAAAATTTGAAAGAAAAATGCTGCTTGCTATTACTTGGTACTTAAACTTTGCTAAAATTGCATTTATCATCAAGTAACCTAGAGACCTGTTTGACCTTCAGTATAAACTTGTACAAGCAAGGAGTTGTCAAACGTAAATAAGATTCGGACCGAACCGCCTCGGACCGGTTCGATTTGAGTGGAAAGATTCGGAATCGGACCAAACCTGAATTTTTTTGTCCCGTTCCATCACTACAAAAGATATCTGAGAGAAAATAGCATACTGCAGAGAATGTGATACAAATATTAAGAGTTATCTTTCCCTCTAAACCACAAATTAAAAATTTTTAGGGAGGCAACTCGTCTTCTTTGTCAAAATTCTAACCCAAAACTTTGTTACATTTTTGACAATGGTTTATGGAAGCATGGCAAGTAAGGGGAGGGGGTATGGAGAGGAGAAAATGATGGCTAGTGAAGAAATCTTCGATCTGAAAGTGAGGGAGGGAAACTGGATATAGGGAGGCAAGGAAAGTGGACAGCTGGCGGCAGTAATGCTTTGGATTAACACACTAACAACTTGTTGGAATGTCATGATTGGCTCTCTTACAGGTTGTAATAAAAGTGGAAATGAAGTACGATTTCTACACACAGGAGAGAATCATTATCAAATGCAAACGATGGATACAAAGACTGACCATCGATGACAAAACATAAACCAACACGCAGGTCTAATATTCATACAAGAAGTAAATGACTTACTAACCGTAGGAGGGAATGGAAAATGAAGTGAAGGTAAAACAGACCATTTACTACTAGAGCTTGTTGTGGGGTACAACAGCTACTCTATTGAAGTGGCCATTAGTGAGGGTGGGAAGGAAAGAGAGAGGCTAGACCAAGAGATGATGCAACAGGGTTATTGAGACAGATATTACTACCAGTACATGTACAATACATACATTGAGCTGAGTGATGTTGATCACCTGACCAGACGTATTGTACACCACATACAAAACTCTACCATCTCCACTGTTACATATTACCAATCCTCCGGCGTAGTGACACGCCCCTATTGGGAAGTTCAGATCCAGGGAGGGGGCACTGAGTACAGTGGAAAGCCTGGCGTGTAGAGGGCCTACAGAGGAGTGTGACAGAGTTGGCACAGAGCCAATCAACAATAGAAACAACCGCTTAGTGCTAAAGCAAGGCTGTTATATAATGTAAAAGGGTTAAACAGTGTTAGATAACGAGAGTTATCCTCTCATGCTTCCTTTCTCTATGTTGGCTCTATATAGAGTTATTGCACATTCTCTGAGACTATAATCTGAACATGTAACCAATGAATACATGCCTATAAGGTGATACAACAAACTATTAGTAGATGGAATACACACTGACTGATATGTAGAATAGACCCTTTAGTGTCCACTACCAGATCATGTGACCCACAATAAATAATACATGCTACTTTGACACTGGTGCCTTTGCCCCCGCTATGAAGGCTTTTTTGAAGGCCCAAACTTTGTAGCATAGAGAGAAATGCAGGGAATGTCAATGGTGCCTGTGGCCCAGATGAATTGTCCTTCAACAGTTCTCAGTGGTTTACATTAGCAGACCTTCTTCAGGTCACAGTCTTCAAGTTTTATTACATAATTAATAGTTATAAATATAATAAAAATATTACATAATATTACACCATGATGCAAATTCTGAGCAATTACAAATAATAATCAATTTAACAACTATTTTAGAATATGATAATAATTAAATAATAATAATAAATAATAATCAGTTGGCCGTGGTTAAATAATAATAAAAATAAATAATCATTTTAAATTTAATAAATAGATTACACATCAGCCAAGCACTGCTGCTTCAAAATTTTATCTGTGGAGAAAGTATTGCTTCAAAATTTTATCTGTGGAGAAAGTATTAGATGAAACTAACACAAGAAAAGCATTTAAAACTAATTGTTGGTTGAAACAATTTTTCTTGATACAGTTTCACTCATTGACTCATTAGCTCAATGTCGCCGTGGACTCGCTAATTAGGATTCTTGACCTTTGGGCATACTGTATTGCTGGCTTATGGAAAAGCGTGATGGTTTATCACTACTTAAACCAATGAGCCGTGACCATGGATGAAATACACCAGGATTGCCAGCAGCGCCCAATCAGGTGAAGCAATTTGAATGGCCAAGTCCGTACCGGATATAGACTGTAACTGCGACTTTTACGAGGGATTTTCGTGGCATACGCTATAGTAAGGGCCGCAAGTTATGGTCAAATCTTTTTCTAGCAGCCACCGCAAATTTTCAAACGGCCAAATTTTATGAACGTACCGGAAATACGTCACTTTTCCGTTGGATTGGAGTAGTTGTCTTTTTTAATGAGAAGACAACTGAGCACTGCTTCAAGAAAAGACCATGTACGTACCGGATACTGCGTAAATATCACTGTCATGGCCGCTCCCATAAACGGCCTCACTTGCATCGTGGTCAAAGTTATATTGAACGGCCGTAGCTGGCAATCCTGGTGTATTTCATCCATGACCGTGACGCTACATCATGGCGCTACGAAAACTTGATTATGAAAAGCTACTATATATAACAACTGCAGGCACTATACTATTAATAATACATAATAATATAACAAAATAATAATCAATATAACATATTATTACTTTTTGTTAATACGATATATTTTATTCTTCCATTTAGTGCCACAGTCCCGCTGCCCCCACAGTCTCACAGCTCCACAGTCTCACAGCTCCACAGTCTCACAGCTCCACAGTCTCACAGCTCCCATAGTCCCACATTTCCACAGTTGACTAGAACTGGTAACCAGTTACTGTGATCACTTTATTTATGCTCATTTCTGGCACAACTTTCATCTTACTACTTCATTGTGAAGTAGACAAAAGCACAAACATAAGAAAAGGGATTGCATGGTCAGCATTGCCCTGCAATTTACACTGCTTAGGGTACTAGTCTGGCCACAATATTTATCCAGGTTCTCCATATACACCCAGTTAGTAATAGTAACTCCGGAGAACATGTGACAACTCTATGTAGAGCGAAATCATAGCAGAAAAGAGCAGCAAGAGAAGGTAGACTGCAATACAGCTGATATACGTAACCCCGTTTTATCACATCATACGACAGCCCTGCTCTAGTTGATACAGCTAATACCAACCTTTGTTGGACTCATTAACGCAATACTTGCTAAGGATAGGAGTCCCTTTTCCTTCCTTCACCACAGAGAGTTCACTGTATCCAGCTGATTGGCTCGCTGCAGCTAGACCGGAAAAGTGTATGCACACAGTTGGGGTAGTAGTTTTCTCCCCTTTTTTCTCTGTCATAAAAAGAAAACCCTCCCTTCTATAAATACAGTGAAATCAGCGCAATTCGATTTTGAAGGGCCAAGAAAAAGCATCTAATTAGAGATGGCACTGAATCGCCCGAATATACCTTAGGAGATTATAAATAAAGATATAACAATAATAATACATGGTATTGTAACTAATAACCAGATAATAATGTGGATCGCAGACATTCATCTCACTCTACTCACATTGTGAAAAGAATTCGATAATAATGGCAACTTGAACTACAGTCATTAATTAATAATAATAATTATTATTTCAATTTATTATTTTGATGCTGCCCATAATAATAAATGGTTGTAATAAAAGATAAGCAACTTTGCTTTGTTTAATTTTTAAAATCATTTTCAATTGATGGAATGTTTTATCATTTAAAGGCGATGATCATTACTAATTTACCGAAATCAGCTGCATTTTTGTTGTGTAACGTAACTAACGTGTTTAGATAACATTGACTGGTTGGTGATTGGTAGATAGCCTTGGATCTTCGTTACCTTCCAATATTGAGCGCATTTGAGTGATCAAAACTAGTATGTTGAAGTTGCTCAGGCAATGTAGCGAGCGCATTTAAACTATTTTTGTCCATCACAAGATTCGATTATATGATTTCAGTAGAGTGAGATCTACAGTTGACAAAACTTCTTCAATAGAACAACCCTGCTTGCAAAAACCACGCGTTATCTAAGGCTTTTCACGGAATCTGTCTGACAGCGTGTTTTAAAACTGAAAAAACTGCAAATTTTTGTTGTTGTATTATTGATGACGATATTGAAACTTGTAAACCCACTTTCAATGGCTGCTGATCGCGACCTTGACTGTGACATCGAATAAATCGGTTCATTAATGATTTATATGAGGTCTATTTATGCCGGCTTCACTATCATCAAATTGCAACATTATTGCAAAGAATAAAAAGATAATGTTGATAGATATTTGATCTATCCAGAGTTGTAAGAGACATCACATACCATTCTGTTCTGGTATCTCTTGTTCGGACCACATCGACGGAGATTCCGTCCAACCATCAGTAGAATCATCCTCCTTCTGCTCAGAGAAACTCTGATACAAGCCGGCAGCATTGCCCTTCCTCACGCTGTCGCTGTGCCACTGGCCACTGATTTTTAAACAGTTCAGTTTTTCAACACTGGGAGATCTGTTTGAACTGTCATCATGTCCTGAAGTGAGTGAGATTGGACGGCATTGGTGTTTGAGAACGAACTCTTACATGTGCTCATTTACAAATACTAATAGTTTAGGCATCAATATTGTAACAATATCGGCTTTTCCTCAGTTGGTTATGGGATCAAAAATATAAATATGCTTCTATTGAACATTCAAATAAGTAACAAATAACTTCTGATTCCTCATTCAATGCACCAGAACAGTAAAAATAAAAATTAATTTGAGCCAATAATGATGGATTTGAGTAATTTGCTACTGGATGTATAGCACTCTTTGACATTAAAATAGCTGTTTTCCAGCATAAACTGAGTAACAAATAAAAGACGTTGAACTTTCAAGGATGTCAAAGCATTTCAGGTGCTTTCGGCTGCTGCGCAAGGGCAAAGCTTCAGAGGTTATGAACAAGTCAGCCCAGATCAAATAAGATAGATATGTTGTGACTCTATTGGAATGGTGTGTTTGGCTACAACATGCTAACAAGGAGTTGTTTACTCCTGCCATGCCGTGAGACTGGTATTATTTAATAACTTTATTGCTAGAGCGGTATAACTAACACTATGATACAAATATATTGAGATGAATAAGTCACCTTCTATTTATTTTTACTGAAAGAGCTTTTAGATACTTCCAGCTTTACTCTCAGTGGATACTGGATGTACATTCACCATGTTCCCATGCTGCGAATTCGTTCGGATCGGACGTTCATTCGAGTTGGTTAGCATTCATTCGTGTTGGCATTCCAATCCGTTCCTATGATAATTCGAATTGGAATAATTTGCGGGAGTTGTCCTTCTTTTACAGTGAGTAGCGAGCGCAATAATTACTTGATTGTAGTGAGTTAGTAAACAACCGCGCTCGTATTAATAAGTAGTAATATGAGTCAACTTTGTGGAATGTTCACAGCATAAACCAGTAAGTAGATGAATAATAACAAAATCAGCAATTTGTAATAATTATAGATGATTATTAATATATATAATGATGGCTATAAGAAATGATAAATAATTAATAATAATAATAAATTATTTCCAAACAATAAAAAAATAATTTTTTTTGGCAAGTATAAAAATAATAATAATTTAGTTTGCCCCATTTATGAAACGGAGCTATGATTCAGTTTCCCGAGCAAATAGTAAATTATTTATAACTTACCTGTTGTTAAACTTGCAGAGGATTATTATTCTTATTATTATATGCATGTAAAATCTGCAGTTGGAAAATACGCAAAAACTGATTTACTGCCAAATCGCCAGTTTAATGCCTTTCTCTCAAGAGAGCAACCCGAACGAATTCGAATTCGTCAACACGAACGATTCCCATGATCCTAATCAATGCTCAACCTGAACAAATTCGGTTTGAGGAACCGCAGTGAGCCAACACGAACGAACCCGAACCAACTCGTACAAGTCACAATTCCCATGACCCGAACGAACGATTTATGAGTTCAACCCAAACGAATTCGCAGCATGGGAACATAGTGATTAACTACTTCAAGTAATGAGACACTCTATTGTAGTCTCTACGCATACCATTCCGTTCTGTTGTTCCTTGCCCAGAAAACATCAATGGAGATTCTGTCCAACCATCAACAGACTCATCTTCCTTCTGCTCAGAGAAACTCTGATACAAGCCGCCAGCATTGCCCTTCCTCACGCTGTCGCTGTGCCACTGGCCAGTGATTTTTAAGCTGCTCAGTTTTCCAATCCTTTGTTGGTTGACAGGAGTTGCTGGCGGTACAATATAACTCTCTCCCAGGTCACTTTCAATCTGTGTGCTCAAGTCACCACCAACTGAGGCATTCTCATCTACAGGTATGTAGAGTTAGCTAGGAAGAGCTGGCACCACAGAGTAGCCAGACAACTCCAACAACAATCCACAAATGAACATATACAAGGAGGATATGACAAGTATGCTTGCCAGATAGCCAATACCGATTGGTTGTTTTTGTTTAGAATAAAAAGCTGCTCAAAAATCCATTTAAATACAAAGGTTGACCGCTCTCCCTCCATCCAGTTCGTTGGTTTATCATTCATCTAGGCGTTATACAAGTGATGTAAAGAGAAATACTAGTAGATCCATTGTTGGTAGTTCTATGATATACTCACTAGGATTCCTTCCGTACACTACATACTAAGAATATTCGCAACCTTTTCATCGAATAAAATACAACAAATACTAGGTGTTCGTAATTCAATACATCGCGTATGCAACGGAACAGAAAGTTTAGAACATCATAAATATTTAATGAAATGGTACAGTTTACCGAACAAATCATAAAGAAGACAACTCCTAATTTTCAAAATAATCAAGAAAATAATAAAGTTTTAACTGCTATGAACTGGAATAGTTTGCAAAGCTGCCCTTCAATTTAGTAAATTTTGAGCGTTTGCAATTATTTTGAATCAAGGATATAAAACCGGTCCATGAAAATGAAAAACGTCATCTCGCCCGTTATTATCTATTTAGTGCAGTTTCATTCGCGGCCTATGAACAACATAAATAAATACTCGTTGATTATTTTTTTTTTATTCAGTGAGCTACTTTTTGTTGACCCACGAGTTCCGAACAAAATGATTATTTATCGATTAAATTTATTACCGGTCTGATTATTTTTATTGCAATGTGTTGGGCGAACAGAGGTCGGGAATACTCTGACTGTATAGTATGATATACAGTTTACACAACGTGCTAGTATAATTAGTTTTAGGCCCGAAAGGGACAAACCATGGCTACTGATAGACTTACTCATTGAGTGAGGGGACAACTCTGATGCACTGTTTTGCTCACTGTTCATCAAGTTCCACGCTTGCACCGCACTTGTCAAAAGGTCAAGTTTCTCAGGTGAGGAGTCAGCGGAAGGCAACGAGTCTTTTACCTGTCCGTCACCGTCAGCTGTAGCACACACATCAATGGATTTTGTTGTTATGGTATACTCATGAGCATTCAGTGTACACAACAAACCATTTGAAGTGGATTGCACAGAAATAAATAGCAAAAGAGACCCCAGACTCTGCATTGTTATAGACCCCATACGTTGACATACTGCCATCCATACACAATTAGAGTTCTGATTAGATAGCTCGGAAGGAATATGTGGTACGCAATAGATCTAACCCTACTAGATTGATTACACGACACAATCAGGGCTACCTTTGTCTGGGTACACATCGGATTTAGAATGGATAGTAGCTCCATCTTCATTGATAGACTGAGAATGGGGAATAATTCCACTCTCATCTAGAGACTGAGAGCGGGGAGTATGTCCACACCCGTTGTCAGATGCTAGGGCAAGGCTTGAACTGAAGCTAGATCTACGGGAGGAGCGAGCAGAGGCAGCAGCAGGTAGTCTCACCTGTCCATGTTTCTCTACTACAACATGTGGTGGTGTGTCAACATCTTGTACTGTAAGCCAGCTATTACAGAATGCAAGTGTACTAGATCCACATGCACTAATACATATGTTATTGTTAAAAAGAATAATTAACGAATTAAAGTTGGTATTTATTATATCTAGTAAGGTAGCATTTGCTTGACCACACTTAAACACGAGGAAGGCTTTAGAATATTTTGAGAACAGAGGTCCTGTGTAGTAAGATCAAATATTGGAGTTGTTCTCTCAAAATAAGACAACTACAAGAGTGCAATAGAGTAATCAGGGTTATGAGAGAAAAGCGTGTCATAGAACACAAACTCCAGCCATTTATCTGTAGGCCAACTTTTTTCTTGTATTTTCAACACTTTTTGAGGATATTTAATATCTTTATTTTAATAAAAACATCAAAAAATATGAATTAAAGATATTTTGGAGAATTAATATAAATAAATCAGCGACAATCAGTTGTTGGTAGAATGAATCATAAAGAAGACAACTCCCCGACCCAAACAAGTTTCGAAGGCTGGTAGCTAGCTATAACTGCATATAGAGAGAGAAGACTATCCACAATATCACATTAATGGGAGAAAGCAGGCTGTGGGTAGAGTTGGCTAATATTATATAACTGATTTGTTGAATAGCAGGAATAAGCTTTTTTACTTTAACCACAATTATAAATGTGCTGAAACCTCAAAACTTCATTTATTTTTATAAATAATTAGTTTTTGAAGCATTCTCCAACTATTTTAGAACGCGTTTATGGTCTATAATAGGCACATGAGTGGTCATTGTTACAAACCACCATCCGTTATTGTTGGTATTATTTTCTATATTATAATTGAATCTAAAAATTACTAAACATTTGTTACAAATAAATAATTAAGAACAATCTATGGTAACTATTATTATAAAATAATCAGCAGTAATTTGTAATAATTATTTCAAATTTGCGTTTTTTCGTAGACACCAGAAAAAATTATTGTATTTCACAATTATAATTATTAACCTTTGCGTTACTTGGAACAAAAGGAGACAACTGTGTATCGAGTGACCTATCTTTTTCAATATTGTTACACGGTAATTATGCAAGGAAAACTTCTACAAATTCTATTCGGGTGCGCTTTTCTAAACTAGTTGTTTGCAATAGCATAGACATTTGTGACCCGTATACTAAGGCAGCAGACATACAGACAGACATAGCTAACTTGTAACGTCACACACTTGGATGAGATTAATCATAATAGCAGCACTCACACTTTTTCTTCACACTCAATTTCTTAGCAGGCGAAGGTTTGCGATAGGGAACAGTGTTGGTGACTAGAATGCCAAGGTCGCTCTTAGATAACTCCTCAAAATGTTTGAGAAAAGATGTCACCGTTTCCGTGGGCCTCTCCAAAGCATACACAGCCTACAAGAACAGCACAACAGCATGCTTTACAACACGAAACATCTTAGACTGAGAACCTTCTGGATGACAATAAAACTATGGTTTACACAAAACTCTGAATGTCGAGTGAACTTGTGGTTGTTGGTATCATAGAGGTGTAAATAGAGGCCTTGGTTTTGCCGATTTTTTTGTGCGGCGACGATACACCTACCTCTAGGTTCCGGTTTCGCATTTAAAATGATCCACATATAAAAAATTTTTGGTTTTAAAAAATGATTTAAAAGCAGATTTTATCAATTTTATATTTTTTTCAACTAGAAAATCTGGGTTCCTTATTGGCTCTGAAAAAAAACAAAATAAATGAATAAAAATTTTAAACCGTATTCTTAATTTACCAATTATTTTTTGTGATCATAATTTCTATTTATAATTTAATAAAGGCTGGTTCACGTGCCTATCGTAAGTGATCGCAAGTGATCACAGATCAGCGTACAATCATCTGCGATCCATGTTCACATAAGCGTGGCACAAATTACGATCCCACCAAATATAATCACTCTCTTGACTGGGAGGTAATAAAATCCTGAAGCCTGCCTTCATTCCCCAAAGATTATATATACTAAATCAGTTATCGTAGTTCAAAGACATCGATCCATTTATTACTAAGTTTACTATATTGTTACTCATTATAATATTAAATATTATTTTGTATTTTTCAATTTAATTTATAGCTATCGCTCAATGGTGCATTATTACTTTCTACCATCTTTATAATATACATATTCTTTTACGGATTTTGAATCGTACTTTATAATAATAAAATAATAATTATTATATAGGCGTTTACAGAATATATATAAGTAAGCTTATAGATTTCAATCAACTATTATATAATTTAATTCAGAAAATAATAATAAATGATAATTATAGCTACAATAATAATAATTTTATCATCGCTTATAACCATTTTTCGACAGTTGTCATGTTTAAATCAATAGCCTTGACCAAGCTGTGATTTTTGAGAAAGAAGGCAAGGAAATTGTAAGCTCTGTCGTAAAAAGTCGCAGGAAAGTTTGCCTAGCTGAACTTTTCTGTGAGCCTTCGTGACAGCGTGAGGTCTCGTACTAGCTGTGCAAATTCTGGGTTTACATACATCGCAGATTGTCGCATGCTGATCTTCGATCACTTGCGAGCACTTACGGTATGTATGTGAACCAGGCTTAACTCATCAATAGCACCTCAGTATAACTCAGCAATAGTACCTCACTATAACTCATCAATAGTACCTCACTATAACTCATCAATAGTACCTCACTATAACTCATCAATAGTACCTCACTATAATTCACCAATAGTACCTCACTATAACTCATCAATAGTACCTCACTATAATTCACCAATAGTACCTCACTATAACTCATCAATAGTACCTCACTATAACTCATCAATAGTACCCCACTATGACTCGTCAATAGTACCTCAGTATGACCCATCATAGTACTTCACTATTATTTCCATCAACATAAATTTATCAGCTGCAGTTTCATTCCATCAAAAAGTGGTTTATCAGCACAACTGATTTTTTTATTGTTATGATGGAATGCAGGTCAGGTGTAGGAACAGTCATTTATAAAAATGGGAGGGGTTATACCTGTATAGTAAAACTGACAGAATTAGTTAGCCAGTGGACTGCTATTGTGTATATTATATACTGTATCGCAATCCTAACGAACCGGAAACACCCCTTTTGGTTGGTTGACCAAACACCCTTTTGGTTGGTTGACCAATCATCTTTTTGGTTGGTTGACGAGATACTATAAAATCGAAATGATTAGACACTGCAAATAGTTAGCAGGAGAAGACAAACCTTGTTTAGTTTGATAGCAGCAATGTCCCTGACAGACTGTGACTTGCCCAAGGCCTCCTTCACACTTTCCTTCACACATGAAAAGGTTGCACAGAGCATTTCTTCATACAGCTTATAGTCTTTGAGCTACAACAAGCTCATGCACATCAAATCTGCCACTCAGCTTACTTATACTGTAGGGACATAAATGGTTGGTTGCAAGGAGTGCATAATACAATCTAAAACCTAAACCACATTCGACCTTGTATAATTCAATGTACAATGAAGGCCCCAACCATCAGCCATTGAAATAAGCTTCACACAATTCAATAGTGTTATATCTAATTCAATGTAGAAATATGCAGTTTTCCAAACTAAAATACGCTGCTGACCGATCTGGTTACAAAAATTTGAAGGTCACAGTTTTGTGTTGCACTTGTATAGTAGCACTCAAGTGATGATAAAAATCCTTGAATAACTAACTCATTAGGTTCTCAAAACTTGTTGGGCTAAACCAAACGTGTTAATCAGCAGAGCCTCACACACTGCTGTAATCCTTGAAGTGCTTGAAAATGTATTTATGATCAACGAAGAAGAAATACATCCACACAATTTCATTCTTCTGCTGTTTTGGGTGTAAAAAAAAGTGGCGATCACAACATCATTAACAGTGGACAAGGTAAATTACTGTAATCTTTAGTGATAACCACGTACAGAAGCAAAGAGAAGACAACTCATAATTCTTATTATTTAAGATTTTGATTTAAAACTTATAGTTGTGAACGATTTGAGATCTGGTAGGAAACCATTCACTTGAATACAGTTTATTGAACTTTTGGTTATATCTACCACATAGTTATCAGCATCGAAATCTGCTGAAGTTTGCATAATTCAATACTATCCATAATTCAATACTATCCATAATTCAATACTATCCATAATTCAATGTAATTTCTTCGTCCCTTCAACATTGAATTACGCGGGTTTCGTTGTAGATTATCTCTCTATCCTGTACTCACCGTTCATGTCCCCAGCAAAGATTTCGATACTTTAACATTTCAGCAATATTTTCATCTTTCAAAACAGAATAGTAAGTAGTAAGTAAGTAATAATAATGATAAACACCTCATATTAACCTCAAATAGCTCAATTCATTGTGACACAAAATATGGATCAATATATTCCATATTCATTTATCGCTTCTTTGTTTTCATTCTGTTGAACTGCTTATGTTTTTAAAAATCATTATTTATTATTTTCAACATCACTGCTCATTTATATAAATACTTATTAATCTTATGGTTTTATTGATGACAATTTTTAACTTGACACATTATCGAAATACTCAAACTCTGTTTTTATTCATTACTGTATTTAGGGTGATTTCGGTATCCTATGCGTAGGGCAGTCGTTGAACCCTCATTGAGGGCTCGATGATGATTGTCGTTTAACAGAAGTTGTTTGTGTTTAAACCACAGACATATTTATTTTGATCAACGTCTATGAAAACTGTATAACTAAAGCGAGCCCACTTTAGTTTCTTTACAAACAGAAATTAATTACGATGATATTGTCGCCTCATGTATTTTTTATATACGTTATAATGGATGGTCACGACTGAAAACGGGGAGAAACAGCGATTAACGAGTTGACCCTTTAAAATTGTTGGTTAGGTGGAGACAAGTCTATGCCCTCAACGACGCTACCTACCTTGCTTGTCACTTCCGTCGTTGAGCCCAAATTGCCCAATGCCGCCATGTTTTTTTTTGCCCTCAACGACCGGGTTTCCGAATGGTCTCATTTAATCCCATCATTAAGCCCAACGCATAGGGTATCCGAAAGCACCATAAACGAGACCATTCGGAGACCTCATCGTTGAGGGCAAAAAAATGGCAGCAATGGGCAATTTGGGCTCAAAGATGGAAACGACAAGCGAGGTAGGTAGCATCGTTGAAGGTATAGAATTGTCTCCACCAAACCAACAATTTCAACAAGTCAACTTATTATGACTGTTTCTCCTCAGTTTTGAGTCGTGCTAACACATCATAGCGTATATAAAAAGTATAGCAGACGATAACATCACCGTAATTAATTTCTAATGGTAAAGAAACTAAAGTGGGCTCGCTTTAGCTATACAGTTTTCATAGACGTTGATGGAAATAAAGATGTCTATGGTTTAAAGCGCAAATAACTTTCGTTAACTGACAGTCATCGATGAGCCCTCAACAACTGCCCTACGCGTAGGGTATCCGAAAACTCCCTAATATTATTTTTTATAAACAATTGTGACTGATTCCTCTACATTATCAGTCGTTATTCACTAGATTTCGATGCGTCGAAGTATTGATGGGTTTTTGGATTTTTCAAGTCTTCGAAGGTTGGAAGTCCATGAAAAATTCGAAGCTTCCAAAACTTGGAACTTTTCACTGCGCCAATCTTGAGGGTGGAATTTTTCAACTCTTTGAAGATTCAAAACTACGAACTTTTGACAGTGGGATCATGGAAGTTGAAAACTTTGTAGTTTTCATGATAATGAACTATCAACATTAGTGAGAATCACCAGAAACAAATTATTTCTTATGTTCAACTTGAATGTCCTTCTTTCATAAAAATTATCTTGAGAAAATATAAGGTCCTCAGCATCATATTAATAAATGATAAAAAAAAATAATAATCAATGGCACTGTAATAATAAATAAGTAATAATAATTATTATTATCTATCTCTATCAGTTTGACAACTAAGGACTACTTATTTAGTATAAGGTTCAGTTGGCTATGAAAACCCATACATACACCGGTTGATAAGTCATAAAAAACTCATCTTCTGTGTTAGTAACTAATTTTAGACCACAAGATTTGAAACAAACAATTTGGTGACAACACGCACTTGTGAAAACAATATTTTTTCCTCGTATTGTTATCGTTTCAATGAAAACTGCTCATCTCTGGCCGCAATAATACCATGACGTAACAAGCTGCCAAATCACTGATACGCACTTTGCTCTTCGCACTTTTCTTTGGTGCAGACAACTCTGCATAATTCTTTAAAGAATTCGTGTAATGGAAGTATGGCAAATCAAAACTTCGAAGTTTTTAACAATCCGTTGTTCAAACTCCTTCAAAACATGGAAATCTAGTGATTGTCTATAATTCAGAAAAAGATATAAAAAAAATTACCGGCGACTCAACTATGCTGCCAGATAGTGGAAACCATTTTTTGATTTTTTCGGATAAAATTTTAAAAACCCTTGAGTGCCGCATTCCAAGTGGAAACCCACCTTTAGTACTAGTTGGTAATACATAAAAAAATCCATCTCCAATGAATCAATCTTCAATGAATATGTATTTTGTGATCAATTGAAACAAGGTAAAACGAACAATAAATGCTTACAATGAAAATCTTGTAAATCGCGAAACCGCTGAAAGACCTGGCAATGTAATACAACTAAAGGGAAACCTCTGAAAGACCTGGTAATGTAATACAACTAAAGGGAAACCGCTGAAAGACCTGGTAATGTAATACAACTAAAGGGAAACCTCTAAAAGACCTGGCAATGTAATACAACTAAAGGGAAACCTCTGAAAGACCTAGCAATGTAATACAACTAAAGGGAAACCTCTGAAAGACCTGGCAATGTAATACAACTAAAATGAAACCGCTGAAAGACCTGGCAATGTAATACAACTAAAGGGAAACCTCTGAAAGACCTGGCAATGTAATACAACTAAAGGGAAACCTCTGAAAGACCTGGCAATGTAATACAACTAAAGGGAAACCTCTGAAAGACCTGGCAATGTAATACAACTAAAGGGAAACCTCTGAAAGACCTGGTAATGTAATACAACTAAAGGGAAACCTCTGAAAGACCTGGCAATGTAATACAACTAAAGGGAAACCTCTGAAAGACCTGGCAATGTAATACAACTAAAGGGAAACCTCTAAAAGACCTGGCAATGCAATACAACTAAAGGGAAACCTCTGAAAGACCTGGCAATGTAATACAACTAAAGGGAAACCTCTGAAAGACCTGGCAATGTAATACAACTAAAGGGAAACCTCTGAAAGACCCGGCAATGTAATACAACTAAAATGAAACCACTGAAAGACCTGGTAATGTAATACAACTAAAGGGAAACCTCTGAAAGACCTGGCAATGTAATACAACTAAAGGGAAACCTCTAAAAGACCTGGCAATGTAATACAACTAAAGGGAAACCTCTGAAAGACCTGGCAATGTAATAGCCTAAGTTTTAGGCCAACATTTGAGGCAATATCTGTTTATTTTGCTGTCACTATGTTGTGTTATTGATTGGGAGTTGTATGTTCCTGCGTGATGGTGGTGGCCTGTGAATGGATTTCATTGGATGATTGGTTCAGTGGGCGGGGTTTTTTCTGCTGGTTTGTTGGCCTAAGTTAAAGGGACAGCTTCGGCGACCAAATGGTCGCCGTACCAAAGATTGTAGTAAAAATTAACTACCATCGTTGGCCCATAGCGTGATCAGCTATGTTTTGCTTTGAACTTTTTATTAGACCTCGGTTTATTTTCGGCTTTTCTTATTAATGATATTTATTATTATTATCAGTTATTAATTATTTTGAAGCCAGCACCAACAAAGACAGGTTTGAAGATTTAAAAAATTGTTATTAATATTTGTATATTATTTAATATACCATTATTGTTATTTGTGGGATGAGGATAATCTGATCAACAATAACTCCTGAGAAGAATAATTATGGTGAAAATAATCCCAAAATAATAAGAACAATAATAAATAATACATGGAATAAACAATATTATACAAATAATAATATTATTTTTAAATCTTCAAACCTGTCTTTGTTGGTGCTGGCTTCAAAATAATTAATAACTGATAATAATAATAATAATAAATATCATTAATAAGAAAAGCCGAAAATAAACCGAGGTCTAATAAAAAGTTCAAAGCAAAACATAGCTGATCACGCTATGGGCCAACGATGGTAGTTAATTTTTACTACAATCTTTGGTACGGCGACCATTTGGTCGCCGAAGCTGTCCCTTTAACTTAGGCCAACAAACCAGCGGAAAAAACCCCGCCCACTGGACCAATCATCCAATGAATTCCATTCACAGGCCACCACCATCACGCAGGAACATACAACTCCCAATCAATAACACAACATATTGACAGCAAAATAAACAGATAGTGCCTCAAATGTTGGCCTAAAACTTAGGCTAGCAATGTAATACAACTGAAGGGAAACCTCTGAAAGACCTGGCAATGTAATACAACTAAAGGGAAACCGCTGAAAGACCTGGCAATGTAATACAACTAAAGGGAAACCACTGAAAGACCTGGTAATGTAATACAACTAAAGGGAAACCTCTGAAAGACCTGGTAATGTAATACAACTGAAGGGAAACCGCTAAAAGACCTGGCAATGTATTACAACTGAAGGGAAACCTCTGAAAGACCTGGCAATGTAATACAACTAAAGGGAAACCTCTGAAAGACCTGGTAATGTAATACAACTAACCTGCTGGTGAAGTTGAGCGACAGCATCCTTAACCAACTCTGATCGAAAACTCCTTATTTGGTCAATAGCTTTGTCAGTGGCAGCGTCAATGTCATGAATTATCTCCTCTCTGTATACAAGAGAAGACACACCAGTCAGCAAGCATTTAATTATTATATATTTATTTTTTAAAAATATATACATATTTGGGCATATAATTATTATTAATTACTCAGATTTTTCCATGTTATCCTTGAAGACATCAATGAGCTCCAGATTGTTACAAACATCGCGCTCGTATTCATTGAATTTAGCTGACAACAGGTCATCATTCATGGCAGCCATTATTCTTGCTGCTGAAATAACTATAGAAGAAAATAGAATTAGAAAGTGTTTAATCATCATCATGATCATGGAAGGACAATTTATACAGTGGACAACCTGACCGCCAACCACCCATACTTGTGATAGCAAGTCTTTGCAAAAAACCATGCTGACTTCAGACTTCTCTTTGTAGTACGAGATACAAGGCAAATTGTATGGCAAAAAAGAACACAAAACAATTTGCCCGTAAAATTTGACAAACAACAAGGAAAAGGCTTATTTTTCAAATAATATTACATAATAATATTAGCTAAGCTTTCAATCAATATCTTTACTATTATTGAAAAACTTGGCCAAAAATTTCAAATCAACCCAAAAAACTGGCAAACATTGCCTTCCACTTTCATCGTACACCACATTTCTCCATTTCCCCAAGTTGGGTTCAATGGATTTTACCCAGAAGAAGATAATAATAATAATAAAATGATGATCATAATTATAATAATAATATAATTAACAATAAGAATCATTATTATTAAGGCTGTCAAACGATTAATAAAATTGATCGCGATTAATCATTGTGATCTCCCAGTTAATCTTTCATTAATCAAATTTACAATCTTGACCCAAGAGTATTAAATATTGTGTTAATCCTATTGATTTTTCATGTGCCGCTACCAAAATTGATAAATTATAAGATAAGTTATGTTATATTGGTCATTTTCACCACAGGGGCACTGCAGTGAGTAGTAGTTGCAAGCATGTCTCTTTGCCTAAGTCCACTATCAAACACCCTACATACACCAAAGGATATCAACTTTTGACCAAAATCAAATTTCAAACCTCCGTATCTCTTTTTACAGGCATGATACAGCTTAAATGTTTCGTAGATAGGTTGACTGACCACAGATCTACACATTCCAATAAAGAAAAATGTCAGCTCACCTCAATGTGAAAATTATCAAGCTTTTTCTTTCAGATACCTGAAGATTTCCGTACACACGGGCAGCAGAAGTCTTGTCTGTGATGTCAATGGGGATCCGGCACGCAGTTTCTCTTTGTAGATGCAACCGGAAGCAGTTCAATTGCTAATATAACTTATCATTAGAATTTACGACTTGCTTGACTGTTATTTTAATTTGAGACATTTAAGCAGCTAATATGACAAAAAAAATGTGATCGAGGAAGCTTGAGGGATCAATATAACCTCTAATTTTTTCTTTTGAAAAATATTTTGCTTTATTCACTTGAAAAAATTAATTTAATAATGGTGCTCATAGATAGTATGCAGTTGAACCAAAGTATCGTATTTCGGGCCTAACTAAGTTTGCCAATGTAAATAACTTACAGTGCGCCCTGTCAATTTATCTCAACAACAGCGATATACTATTATGCTTGATTTACGCGGCGCATCCTCACTATTACAAGCTCCATCCCCACCAACTGCTCGTAGATCGTTTGTTGCGGATTTCATAACTCCAGTCAACGACTAGCAATAATAATAATAACAAACTCTTATGACAATCCCAAGTGTACCAAAAATCTGGTGTACCCTGTGATATGTGACTAATAAATAGCAACTGTTTTTAAAAGTTTGTTTTATATTTTTGAATTTTTAGGGCAAATGAATAATAATTTTTTTGATATTATTATTATTATAAATAATCATCATCATAATAATAATTATTAATTAAACTAAATGAATTAATTTTCTTCTTAAGGCTTTTGAGTGAAACTTGTAATTTCCTAATCACAAGTTGGATCAAATTTGTGCTTGAATGAAAATTATTTAACACTGAAATAAAATGAATAGTGTTAATCCCTGATGACAACAACACACAATAAATAAATAATAAGTAATAAATAATAATAAATGGGAGATAACTCTTACGAGCTCACTCTATGTTTTATATAGCGATCTATAGTCAGAATTGTTAGCGTTCATAAAAAGTGATTATTCGAGTTGATTATAACTGTTTATTGTGCCAAAAAAAAATGTAGTGAGCTAAAACAGACATTGGAGCTCCTGCCATTTCAATATATCAGTGAGAAGAAACTTCTAAAGCAAAAAATAAAAATAAAAAGTAGTGGATTTTTGAAAATCTTAACGATATTATCATAAAACTTCAAGTAAACTTCCGGTATCATCAAATTAGCACCCCCTGGTGAGCACCTAAAATCTGCCGGGTCCCCATTCCTAGTCCAGTTTCTTTTTCTTCCACATCCGGGACGCTCCTATAACCACAGTGAGCCATGTATGATTGGTAACAAACAGGAATTGTGTTAAAAATATTTTTAAAAAGAAATTATAATAATAATATATATAATACTGAAAGTGTGGACACTTCGTTCGCATTTCATTGCGGTGCTCTCTCAATAAATGTCAAAAATGTCTTGAAAAACATTGGGATTCACTTACCTTGTGCAAATTTTCTAAGAGAGGACACTTCCAGCTCACTGTTGGTGCATAATAATTTGCACTCTGGTTTATTTTTGTTATTATTTTGTGATGAAGTTTTGAATTTTATGCCCAATGTTTTGCTGGTGGCCGCTGGCTTTAACCGGATACAATGGCCGCCTAAAATACTCAGCAGCTATTGGCCTAACGGGAGTTTTCGTGACACTCGTTGGTTCAAGTCAATGCCACAAATCCTAAACGGTATTGGCGGTGTTCACAAACGCCCGTATAAGTCCATTATAATTATAAGAGTTTAGGCACTAACTTTTCATTAGCTGCATTGGCCAAAGAGGGTACCCTCTTTGCATTTGCATTACAGCACCACAGCTACTCAATTTTTTCTCGTTTTTATTACAGTGGATTTATCACGGAATAATTCTGTGGGATTTATACGAGCGCCCGCGAACACTGCCAATACCGTTTAAGATTTGTGGCATTGACTTGCAACCAACCAGCAGCGCGAAAACTCCCGTTAGGGCAATAGCAGCTGAGTATTTTAGGCGGCCATTGTATTCGGTTAAAGCCAGCGGCCACCAGCAAAACATTGGGCATAAAATTCAAAACTTCATCAGAAAATAATAACAAAAATAAACCAGAGTGCAAATTATTATGCACCAACAGTGAGCTGGAAGTGTCCTCTCTTAGAAAATTTGCACAAGGTAAGTGAATCCCAATGTTTTTCGAGACATTTTTGACATTTATTGAGAGAGCGCCGCAATGAAATGCGAACGAAGTGTCCACACTTTCAGTATTACATATATTATTATTATAATTTTTTTTTTTAATTATTTTCAACACAATTCCTGTTTGTTACCAATCATACATGGCTCACTGTGCCTATAACCTATCCAAAAGCACAGTTATTAATGATGCTCGAACTACACGCAGTTTGTGGGCGGAGCTCAACTATCTCAGCTAATCCCATGTCTCGAATCATGTTTTGCCCGTGTGTACGGAAATCTTGAAGTTTCTGAAAGAAAAAGCTTAATAATTTTTACATTGAGGTGAGCTTACAAATTTTTTTGATTGGAGTGTGTAGATCTGTGGTCAGTCAACCTATCTACGAAAGATTTATGCTGCATCATGCTTGTAAAAAGAGATAGAGGTTTGAAATTTGATTTTGGTCAAAAGTTGATATCCCTTGGTGTATGTAGGGTGTTTGATAGTGGACTTAGGCAAAGAGACATGCTTGCAACTACTACTCACTGCAGTGCCACTGTGATTTTCACAGTTATTATTCGTTTATTGCTTCACATTATAGCTAGTGCAAGTGGGCCGCATGCGTTGCGTGAGAATTAACCAATCTCTCCGGTTGATAGAATGCCAACGGTTTATTTGCGGTTTTGGCTCTGAGTAGGTTGATGTTTTTTTTTAATAAATCAGGAACTAAGGCTCACAGAACAAAAGTTCAAAGTTCATTAGATACAGAATACCAGAGCGCTCAAAACTCACCTTCAACTGTCCTTTGAAAAGCAGCATGGTTCCGGTAGGTATTATTTGAAATGATCTCTCAAAATCGCAAATTTCCCAGCACTCAGAAACTTTTCACAATGTTTTGAGCCAACAAAGTTCTTTGCAATTTCACTATAAATCCGTTGGTGTATTTTTTATTTGTGTTTCATTATTTAATATAATATTTTGGAGTTTTTTTAAAAAGAATTTTTGCTGTAATTTTTCTGTTGACAAAATATAGGCCGAAAAACGTACACCACGTGACCATAAAACAATACGGGCGGTTTGTGCGCCCAGTGTTCTGCGTTTGGTGAATGTTTAATGCATGAGGCTATAATAAAACATCAAATAATTGTTACTTGCTATTTATAATATTTAGTATATTTTCAACGCATAATAACAACAATTGATAAAAAATAACGAACAGTTTGGTTCTTGGTCGGTGTATAAAAATCCTATAACATAAATTAATTGTGGCAAATATGATTAACAAATATCATGTTGACACACTTTTCTCAATCATCAAAACTACAAAATTAATAATAATAATTTTATTATTATTATATATGATAATAACAACAGTTCCAGTAGAAACAATATATATTTAGCAAAATAAAAAATGTCTTCATCTGTGATGGTTCTCTTCTTTTTCTTGTGGTCTCTGTAACATAATAAAGAAGTGTAATGATGAATAATATTATTGTGACAGATATTTTAAAGTATTATTATTGCTACACAACAGCTAAACTAGGCCCGTAGGTTTTTTTTTATATAGCTTCACGCTCGACTGATCCGCCTGCCGTGATTACTTAAGTGTTTGCGTGGAGTTATAAAAAAAATTGGTGCTGTAAGGTCTTTTTGAAATTAATTTTTATATGGTTTAAAATAATGCTACACTAAAAATTGTGGTAGCATTCTGGTCACAAGACACCATGGTACACTCTGGTGCTATTTTCAGAAGCTTAAAAAAATTTTCAAAAGTTTTTTTGCTTTGGCTACACATTACACCATTTTTTTTGTTCTAAGAAGTTGCAATTTTACTACCCAATTGTAACAGCAGCAGTAAACTGTAACATTACGGGGATTAATCTGTTTAATCTTGGTTAAAACCATTGATCTGAATAATCTTACTTTGAAATTAATCTAGTTAATCTTATAATTAACACGATTAATTGACAGCCTTAATTATTAATTTTATTTATTATCATTGCTAATTATAATTATTATTATTTATTTCATGAAATAAATAATTATTATAATAATTAATAATAACAACAATCATAATAATGAAATGAATAATATAATAATAACAAAAATAATCATCAAATCATCATCGATCATCAATCATCATCGATCATAAATAATAATAATCACCACTGGTTATTAATAATATAATTCCCTTAAGAGAATAAAACTATAAGAATGCGATCAATTTTAGAGAACTTGATACTCCCATCGTTTTGAAAATGATATTAGAAATGAAAATTCGAGGACTTATAATTAATAGTAATAACCCAATGAATCGGTTTGGCTTTCATTATTATTTTGGAAGCGTGCAGAGCAGCTGAACCACGCGGGTTCGTCGTTGTAATTTAACCCTTATTTTTATTAGCCAATCAGTAAGCTTTGGTGACCAAATTTGCCAATAGGGTGCCAGTTGAACTATGTAGCTTGTTGAACTTCACACGGCTACACTTTCACTCATTGAAGCATAAACCCATCGGGTTTTACTTATTATCATATAACAAAGATACTCTATGTGAAACAAAATGCTTCTATGTTTCTAAGACTATTTAAATATGGAAGTGAGGTTAAGTAAAGCCGGAAACCAAACTGTGAAAACTTTCATTGGTTGACGACTAGCACGTGACGGTAACGCCAAACAAATTATGATTTGTAGGAATCAAGATGATGATGATGATGTTGTTGCGGCTGGTTAGATTGTAATTTTTGTACCAAGCCAAAATAAACATGCCGATCTTGCACAACGTCTTATTTTGTTTATTTACGATCAAACTCTAGTCACAGTACTGAATTGCAATGAGCTCGCGTTTTTTATGGTCTAAAAAACAGCCCATAATAATTATTATTATTATTATTATATTCTTATTATTATTATATTCTTATTATTATAATAATAATCATCATCATTCATAATATTATTATTATTAAGTTATTGCATTCATTCACTGCTGAGTCTGAATCAGTCTGACGGTTTCCACTTCTTCTCCAAGTTGTTGTTGTCGAAGTTGTTGAACTTGTTGGGTTCTATCTAGCGACTTTTGCCCAGAACTGAGCCCCTTCTTGCAATGTTATGTAAATTCATTATTATTATTAATTGGTGGTACTTACACAATTTATTATAATAATTATCATTGATTATTATTATGTGATGATAATATTTATTATGATGATAATAACAATAAGTAATTGCTTTTTGTTAATAATAAATAATATTATTTATTTCTTACTACTAGTAGTAGTAGTAGGTAGTAGTTACGGCAACTTTTTGTTATTATTTATTTATCACAACAACTAGAGCAACGGATGTTGTTATTATTATTACTGATTACGTATAGTTAGTTATATTATTATTATCGTTTTTCTTATAGTAATAATAATAGTTACTATACTATTAATAATAATATTATGTGTGTTGAAGAAATAAATAATAGATTATTTTCAAGTGGTAATAGTACGAAACAACTCTTAGAAATATAGTGTGGTCCTGAAAAAAGCCGAGGTGATAAGAGGAGTGATGAGTTGGCGGATTCCGGAAAAGTAATTTACACAAAAGGAGACTTAGTGGTTATCGTAGGTTCACTGCAAGCTACGCCACTGAGGGTAAAGGTGATCGTCTACTGGAGGAGGTGTGTTGAGGTCTTGTGCGGCAGGCTGTCATGGAGGCCCTCTCTCCTCTACCGGAAGGGCGACTCTCATCCTCTGTTTGAGTCGAGGCCTCCCTAAAGTGAAACTTCCGGTGTGCCAGCATATCCTCTCTAGATGTAAAGAAGGCTGGACACCGATCACAACTAACGGTCGAGCTGTGACGATGCTGATCTCTGGGCAAAAGGAGACGAGTCAAGAAAGTAGCAGTACTCAAATTTCAACAATGGTGCATAATGAAGCTGAATGAAGTACCAATTGTGACCCTTCAAAAATATATACGGACAATAATTACTTCAACCTTATGTTTGCTTGAGCTTGAGATAATACTCTGGCTTCCATTTTACTATTTATTTTCTATTGTTTGTAAAACTTTCATTTAATTGTAAGCTATGTGATAAGTTGCGGCTTCTGTGTTTTGCTCGGTGTCTAAGCTGAAAGAGTTTTGTAAATTAATCAGTTGATCTTGATGCTTTGCACACCCAAGACTGGGACATGATCTAGTAAAAACAGTCGATGCACACTATAGCTACTTAAATAGTTATTGCAATATCCGTGCTGGCTCCAGCAGTAAAGAGTCTGCTAGCCTGATGTTTTTCTCTGAGATAGATAGCCCTCTGTCCGGAGTCATTTCTTCTAGTTGCCTGGACAGCTAGTCATATCTGTGCCCAGCTCTAGAAAGAGTTCTGCTTGAGATAGATGGCCTCTGGCTGTAGTCATATCCCCTAGTTGTATGGCCGATTAGCTTTATCTGTGACCAGCTACCTAGTGGAGCTACGCTAGTCAGATAAAAATGTTGGGACAGATAGACAGCTTGCCGTAGTCGTCCCTCCTAGAAATTGACTTGTGTAGAGCAAAAGTATAAAATCGTTTGTACTACATCTTGGTATACTCTTGAAAAGTCATGCAATCAACTGGCAGTAATCGTGTTCCCTGGCTTTAAGCTTATACAGGTCCAGCAAGGCAGAATTGTGCTCCCCTAGAAAAATATTTCAGTGTATTTATTACAACAGTATAATTATATTAATTATTACTGATGATAATATTACAAATAATATTATCAAAACACAACATGGCTACCATTCACGTGATGCTTTATTACGCTTGGTTTTACATAAATGGCGTACCCCAGAGTGTGATCAAGTAGAGATAAATCCCTGGTAAAAGTCTTTGATTCTCGTGAGTTGTGACAGAGTTCTATGTAAAAGCTCTGTTTGCTTTTGGTTAGTAATAGTTCTAATAGTTAATGATAATTAATACTGTATTATTGATAACAGCATTAATCCATGCATTTATTTACTACGCAGTACTGATCAATGGTAATAACATACAATAGAATTCATAAAATAACTAATAAATATGATATATATCGTTAAAATATGTTATAATTATTATATTATATCAATATATAATAAGTAATAATAATGGTAAAACGATCATAAATAAATTATTAAACTAGCGAAATAGAAATTATCATAATAGTTATCAAATAAAATTCGTATTTGATTATTCAATAAATCAGGCATCAGCAGTTATAGAAGATTTACTATTCTCAATAAAATACGCCATGCAATTTCCACAGAACCATTTAAATTCAGCCATTACTATGGCAACTGCTAATTAATTCGCGTGACCTTGCCGCCATGTTCTGTTTTGATCGGGGAGTGAGGACAAGAAATCCACTTAATATTCCATGGTTTTACCTCTGGCGAATTATTTTAACTCCAACTGATGTCAATCGCAATCAAGTTTCTTTCTGAGACAAGCTTTGAATCAATCACTTTTTTTCAGTATCAGGTGGCGATGCATTGCGATGATGGAAGAAGGAAACGCTGAAGACCCAAAAGACAATTCCCCTCAAGAGCTACTAAAGAATGATCCTACCACTCATTATTTACCTGAGGCTGGTTAGCATTGTTATTGCAGGCTTGTGCCTTCCTCTTCTATTTCTATGCATTTATTCTCCTATCTTTGGAATAATTGTGTTACGATTTTTTCAACCAATTAAATCTCTTGTAGATAAGTTCCTGCCCATCAAAGGTGAAGAGTTCAGGTTTGGAAATTTAATATTCACATCAAAGTTTGATTCTGGTAATCTGCAGCGAGTGGAGAAGGTGTTTAAAGATGCTTCCTTGTCAGAAAGTAAGTCCGTCTTTCAAACCCCTTCGCAATAGTGCTTTTAATCGGATTAATCTTCTCTGCTACATTTTTTAATCTTCAATAAACATGTTAATTGTTTAACATGTTTTTGAGTAAGTGATGTCTATGAAAATCCCATTCAATCTAAAAATAAATAATTTATTATTTAATGGAATTGAATTAAAGACAGCGTTGTTGACCATTCAACAGCTACTTGTATTCTTATGTGTTAGAAACCGTGTTTGTGGATCCAGTCCCGGATTTGGAATTTAATGTGTGGACAAGGCCCGATTGCTTAGGCACCCAGTTTGAAAACAGTTGCAGGTAGGATTTTAGGCTATTAGAATACTGTCCAAAATTCAGTTTAAATTGGTTGAACGAATCATTGTTTTTTATAGTTAATTGGTGTGAAACCCTGTAGCGCAGGCTATGCTTGTAGATCGTGGTTTTATTTTGGTATAAAAGGCTTCACGCCGGGAAAACTAGTGAAGATAAATATTATGAACATGAACAAACAGGGTAAGCTGTACTCGCAGGGGCACAGTCCCATATACAGGATACTCCCCCATCGGCCTCAGTGGCAGAGGCTCAAGGAAAGGTGCTCATTCGAGGTCAGTTAATCTGTTTATCACATTTGGAAGCGAGGGAGGACAACTTGTAAAATAAGCTCTACCTGCCAACTGATTGTTTATTGTTGAGATGCATATATTTTGCTAGGAAATATTCTGTATGTAGTTACAAATGCTTTGTTTAGTCAAAGTATCATTTGATAGTGTAAAAATGGAGAGAAAAGATTTTTTGTATATCATCTTCAAATATTAGTTGCCATTTTTATTGCTAAACTGTATGGTATTTGCATCTCATTCGAGAAAATGTCGAACCATTGAAAATTTTGATTCATCACCTTTCGACCGATTTTACAAAATCGTCTCTTATTTTTAGACATATTGCTTACCTGTTTGTTGGGTCATGTGACTGAATATTTGGTCACATGATTGTCAGGTGTGACCTAAGCTTATATCTCTGGTTGTAGTGTTCACTGACAGAATTCACTCTCACTTTCTATTATCGTTTCCCTGAATGTCGGGGTACAGTGTACTTTGCATTCTGTTATCCCTGGTCGTACAGCGAGTCCCAGCAGCAGATGGCTGCTTTAGATGAGAGGTTTAGGAATGCGGATAGAGACATCGCTGAGAGGTGGGTGGGCGGGGCTTATACATTAATCTATGCGCATGTATGTACTCATGTTATATCATAACAACAGTCTGCCAAGCTGATGTGTTTACCCACGTAGCCCCCATGTAGCCCTGAATATATATTTGCGGTTGGTTACGTTTATTTCAAAGCAGTTCAAATTGATTAGAGAAGATAACTCCATATATATGTCGATTTTTATTTATTGTTATTAAACAAACAAAACGAATCTGCTTTCATATTTTTGTAATGATGAGTCTCTTTTTTAATATTGTCATTATCGCGCACGATCATGATATTTATTATTATTATAGTTTTTATTATTAACCGTATTTAATGTGGTGAAATAATGAAATCATCATGTCACACAAATGTCATAACGTCCATAACAGTATATGTCATAATATTATGTTAGTAAAATATCAAATATTGTAACATACTGCTGCAGCTGCTTGCTAGTAAAACACATTTTTTTATTAATAAACTGATAATAATTTCATATATGGAGTTATCTTCTCTGACCAATTTGAACTGTCTTGAAATAAACGTCACCTTGGTGTTCAGTCGAGTTAGAGAGTGTTTCTACAACTGAAGGGGGGGGCAACATTTATTTGACTGGGGGTTGAGTTGAGCCTGAGGCTTGGCACCAAAACTGCCTAGTCTAGTGGCCGGACACATTAACTATTACACCAACAACACGTTGTTAGAAAAGTGATTTTCTTGGTGACGGATAACTGTGTGCTGGACCAACTGGATACACAAGACCTAACCTGTAGCCACCTAGACTGTGGCCACCTAGCCTGTGGCCACCTAGCATGTGGCCACCTAGCATATATATATATTCCTTACTAATGGAAATATGTTTTACCCGACTGACTGCAGATAAATATGACTAGTTGCAAAAAGTCTTTAAAAGCCATAGTTTCACAAATACATCGCATGTAAAACTATGCAACTGTAACTTTTTATAGGAACGAGGAGGATATCTATTACCACAGGGAGTTGTTCGCTCGGTCTCTCGACGGGCTGCGAGTAGATCTTATAACCATCTCGTCGTATCAGGGTATAAGTGCCGACCGAGAACCTGTATTTGATCAAAAACTATTCCCTCAGAGATCTGATCTACGCTGCCGACAGTTTGTCGGTAAAAGAGTAAGTAGGAGCGGCAGCAGCAGTAGTAGTAGTAGTTGCTGTAGTAGTAGTGGTAGTAGTAATATCTGTAGTAGCTTTAGTGGTGATAGTCCTAGTAGCAGCAGTAGCAGCAGGTAGAATTAGTACCAGAAGTCATAGTAGTACCAGTTGTCTAGCAGTAGTACCAATAGTTAGTGCTACTAATAGGAAAAGTTAGTAGTGGCAATTGTAGTATCATCAATAGTTTTATCACATTGCAAATAATATGTTTTGTATCTTTTGTTTCATGTCTGTTGTACCATTGTGTTGTTATCCATTCACATACTGTTGTTTGCTTGCAGGTCTTTATTTTAACCAGTAGAGTGCACCCTGGAGAATCTCCGGCCAGTTTTGTATACAATGGATTCCTCAACTTCCTTCTGCAGCCTGACGACCAGCGGGCCATACAGCTGCGTAGACAATATGTATTCAAGTTTATACCAATGCTCAACCCTGATGGAGTCGTACATGGACATTACAGAACTGATACTAGAGGGGTCAATCTAAACCGTCTCTACCTCAATCCCTCCCCAGACCTACATCCTACCATCTACGCTGCCAAGTCTTTGATAGTATATCACCATGTCAAAAACTCGCCAACTCGAAAAGAGTACATACCAGACATGTCTGTAATATTCAGGGACCTTAAGGCTTGTAAACGGAAGTCAAAAAGCTCGGGCTCAGAGCGGAGTTTGGAAAGCTGTGCGTCTGCTTCATCTCCGTGGAATGTTCAAACTGATATTGCCGCTGCCAGTGATTTTGGCGAAAGCAGATCTGCTGACTCGGCCATGAACAGATGCTCTAGTGGAGAAAGTGACAATTTGGATGCAGGTTACGCAATTCCGGGTACGTGTGATTGACTCTTGACGCCATTCATTGGCCGATCAAATTGTAATGAGTCAGTACCATTTACTGCGGTATGTTGGACATTGAATTGTAGGGAACGAAGAAGCTGCACATTTGAATCATCCTCGTTTAAGGTTCATTCCTCCAGAAGAAAGTGGTATAGCCTTTTATGTGGACCTTCATGGACACGCCTCTAAACGGGGCTGTTTTATGTACGGCAATCATTTAACGGACGAAGACAGAGTGGTGAGGCTTACTTATAGGAATTGTGCTTTCCATGTCACTGTTTGTTAGTTGTGTTCTCATTTCATAGAGCTATACACGTGCATTGTAGGTAGACAACCTGCTCTTCCCTAAGCTTATCTCTATGAATAGCGCTCACTTCGATTACGGTGGATGTAACTTTACTGAGAAGAATATGTACACAAAGGACAGGAAGGATGGACATTCTAAAGAGGGGAGTGGCAGAGTGGCTATTTACAAATCTATAGGCATTACTCACAGGTGGTTTCTTTTTACCTTTCATTTACATGTACTTTCTCTCCTTAGACATCATTTATATGTACTTTCTCTTTAGACATCATTTGTATGTACTTTCTCTCCTTAGACATCATTTATATGTACTTTCTCTCCTTAGACATCATTTATATGTACTTTCTCTTTATTTATCATTTATATGTACTTTCTCTTTAGACATCATTTATATGTACTTTCTCTTTATCTATCATTTACATGTACTTTCTCTTTAGATATCATTTATATGTACTTTCTCTTTAGACATCATTTATATGTACTTTCTCTTTAGACATCATTTATATGTACTTTCTCTTTATTTATCATTTATATGTACTTTCTCTTTAGATATCATTTACATGTACTTTCTCTTTAGACATCATTTATATGTACTTTCTCTTTAGACATCATTTATATGTACTTTCTCTTTATTTATCATTTATATGTACTTTCTCTTTAGATATCATTTACATGTACTTTCTCTTTAGACATCATCTATATGTACTTTCTCTTTAGACATCATCTATATGTACTTTCTCTTTAGACATCATTTATATGTACTTTCTCTTTAGATATCATTTACATGTACTTTCTCTTTAGATATCATTTACATGTACTTTCTCTTTATTTGTCATCTATATGTACTTTCTTTGGTGGCTCATATCGTTGGACGGTTTCGTTTTCAAAGCGTATGAACAGATTTGAAATAATCCAGACAGTTTGCAAAGCGTCTTTTACATTGAAAATAATTGGGTAATTGTAGTAAAATAGCCCAAGAAACTATGTTTAAAAACGGGCTTGTTGGTTATAATAAAATAATTGTCGGCCTCAGCAGTTGCGGGATTCATGTTATAAAACTGTATTTCCTGTCTGACAACCGTAAATTCTGCAAATCGTATAGTTGTCTTGCAAATAATTCAGACGGCTTTGAAATGATTTAGATGGTTTAGAAAATTACAAACCGTATGGACGCTTCAGAAAGTGTATGAACTATTTACAAACCGTATGAACTACTTTGAAACAGTCTCAACTATTTTGAAATAGTTGGAAAAGTTTGCAAAGCACATGGCTTTCGAACCAAAAGGAATCGTCATAATTTTATTTATAGCCTCTATGCAACTTTATCAACATAGACGCAGATCAAATTAATTAGCTGTATAAAATTGTTGTTGAATATAATCTCTAAAATTAATTTTTACATTTATAATTAAGTTGTATTTATTATTTAAAATAATTTAAAACAAATAATATTTAATAAATAAAAATATTTTATTTATTTAAAGAAAATCCAACTGTTCGATGTTTATAAAAAAAATTATCAACCATAAATGAACTGTAGATCTATGATCAATAGAGCGAACCAGCAAATCGGTTTGAATTTTCAATGTCCATGAATGATTTCACAAAGCGTTCAGAAGTTTTGCAAAAGTTCAGACTATTTCAAATTCATTCAAACGGTTTGGAAAGCGTTCAGACGTTTTAAAATGCAATACACAAAACGCTCTGAGCCACCATAACTTTCTCTTTATTGGTCATTTACATATACTTTCTCTTTAGTTATCATCTACATGTACTTTCTCTTTATTGGTCATTTATATGTACTTTCTCCTTCAGCTACACATTAGAATGTAACTACAACTCAGGTAGACTGGTGAACTCCATAGCAAGTACATCAGACGGTAGGATAACTCCACCTCCCGCTGCAGGCTTTCCTCCCAAGTTCACTGAGGCTCATTTTGAGGAGGTCAGTTGCTGCTAGGGCTGATCAGGTTTATGTTTTGATACAAATAAGTTATATTATATCCCCTTTGGTATACTTTGTTCCTTGTGTTTGCGTAGGTTGGTAGAGCCCTGGCTATATCTGCTATAGACTACACAAATACTAACCCGTGTTCCCGCATACAATACTCTGACTTGCCCACAGTCTACTCTGTACGTGATTGGCTATGTAGATCGCTGAGGGGTGGTAAAGGAGTGTCCAAGTTCAACAGGCCCTCCATAACTATCAACCCTAAGCTGTTCACAAAAAGGTGAGAGTGATATATATCCGCTGCCCTGCTGTGCTGTCAAGTTATATTTACATTTTTGTGTCTAGCTTATGATCTCAGATGAAAGTTGCCTTTTAAATCATTGCGGTATAAATTTTTTAAATTTGCAAACTTTGGAGTTGACCAATCATCATAGCTAGTACAATTTTTTGTGCGTTTTTGCTCATACAGTTGGGTTGGTGACTGTTAGTATTTTTATAGGCCTTCAAATGATTTTCTCATTTACCTGTAATATTAAATCTTTGATCGTTTACAGAAAATTTAATGTGGTCCCAGCAGAGTATGCAACGGAGAATAGCATAGTCAATCGTATAACTTATCATTGGAAATCACGACTTGCTTGTCTATTATTTAGATTTTAAACAGTATAAGCAACTGATATGACAAAATTTATGTCGTTGAGGAAGCTCAAGGAATCAATATAGCCTTTGAATTTTATTTTGAAAATATTTTGTTTTATTCACATGATAGAAATTAATTGAATATTATGCTTGTGTGTAGAGCCATAGCTTTGTATTTCGCGGCTCATTGAGCTTGCCAACACAAACTAATGAAAGCGCGCCCTTGAACGATTATGCTTTTACAGTGCCGTTGTAGTTTGACAATTTATGGCGATGGCGCATCGTCAGTGTTATATACCCCAAACTTATCAGTCGCCGTGAATAAAAAAATGTTTCTTCAGTAATTATTAAAATGAAGTGACTTTTGTTTTAATAGT
This sequence comes from Cryptosula pallasiana, assembly GCA_945261195.1. Taxonomy (NCBI): domain Eukaryota; kingdom Metazoa; phylum Bryozoa; class Gymnolaemata; order Cheilostomatida; family Cryptosulidae; genus Cryptosula; species Cryptosula pallasiana. Next base: position 5,334,531 of record OX183139.1, read on the forward strand.
ATTGTCAGTGGAAAGCGGGCTTCCGGTTCTTTAATAATAGCTCTGCACAAAAATCTGCAGGGACCCTATTGTTAAAAATTAAATCAACTGTTTAATGCAAATGTCATAACCAGAGCCCATGTATACAAATAAAAATTTCAAATTTATTTGATAAAAAATAATGCTGGTTTATCATCAGTAGCGGAATAGCTAATTTATTAATGAAAATCTTGATTGCTTACATTATGATTGAGCTTGAATAAAAACAAATATTGGACTCGTTCCACTGAACAACACAATCAATTAAACTGCATCACTTGGGTTATAAAACCCGTGCAATTAGACATTCGAACCCGACACTTGTGGATTGGGTGACTCTATCAAAATTGTGCAATATTTTGTGCAGCAAAATGAATCGACAAGCTTCAAAGAGAATTTGATTTCTGATGACTGAGCATTTGTACTAGTCACTTGGCTTCATGCCAAATTGCTTGTTACGATTAATTCCACGCATTCTAATTTGTAGCGTTGGTCAGTTTTTCTCTACAAAAAGCGAACCAATAATACGGCCCATAGCAAACACCAACAGTGGTGCCAACCAGAATGAGGTCAATACCAAAAATGGATTCAGCTTTGGTCGAACTGCACGGTTCAACGATGGAAATAGCCAGACATCTGCTGCATCCTCTCCGAATAGGAAGTTACCTAACGATTTAGCCCCAGTCAGAGATGGTAAAAACCTGCGCTCTTGATTCCATTGTGATTCATAATGTATAGCCCTATATAAGTTATTTTGTGAAACGGGAAGTTTATGTAGATGTGATGAATGAAGGTGGTTGTGTATTTGTTATATTGGGAGTTGTGCTCTTGTACAAGAAGGAAACAACTCCAATGTTATAGGATGTGACATTATCTTGTAAGATCTGTCTTGTTTCGTGTGTTTCCCCAAATGTTTCTGTCATGGGATGTCTTTTGTACAGCTCATCGTCGCAGCTTTTCTCTGCCCTCCCCTACTGTACTTCTCAAGTATTCGTCTTCTAATAAACCCAGAACTCTCTCTGACATGACTCCGACCAAATCATATTCCTTGAGATGTGAGTACTTCCGTTTCCTTTGTTTGTTTATTTATTACTGGCTAGTTACTGCAGATTTTCCTGTTTTCGTTTGTTTTTGTTTTATTCGTCTTTATTGCGATAGCGTAGCATTCATAATGATAATATATTCATCGCTGTTGATTCTACATTTTGGATAAATTGCACTTTTTAAACCTTTTAAAGTTTTTACTTCTTGTCAATGTGGTTCCAGCTTCCATTTTGTGTTTCAATTTTCTGTAATAAATGTATTTTTTTGCAAAATAATTTGATTGAGTTACTTTTTGTCAAGTCGCAAAATGTGCGAAATAATTTATCTGAGGACGCGTAAATAAATAGATTATTATTATATATGTTTTTTCATTATTATTGTTATTATAACAATAACTAAATATGCTGAGTTTATCGCTGTAATAACAGACAGATAATGATGGATAGGTGTCTACTAGCATTAATAATAAATAGATGTATTAATTATTTATTTTAAATGACGGCAATAGACAAAATATTATATTCATTGACTTTCAGGATAAAAATTCTGATTTTACATTACTTGCTGTTTTATTTCCGTAAAAATCTCAGAATGAGTAACAACAAGCAATCGTTAATATTGAACTACATCTGAAAGGTGACCTTTTTATTTAATTATTAAAGGGATTATTGTCTACCAAATTATTTATGAAAAAATTAATATACCCTCTAATTAACCTTCTTACTTGTATCATCAGAGGAAGTAACCGCTGCTATTGCGCAAAATGCTAAAAGGTTAACTCTCCGAGTGATTGAGGAGAAGACAACTTGTAAAAACTCCTAAAATTGTAATAGACATGAGATGATAACTTATAAAGAGGGCTCTCAGTTACTTATTGCGAATAGGATGGTTTCAAATCTGTCTTTGAGTCAATAACATACTGTCCGTGTCGTGCACTGACTCTATATGTGACCTTTATTTATATAGCATGTCTACATGTAAGTGTATATTTCCAGTCTCTTATTTCAAAGCTCAAGAATATCTCAGGGTTACTTGAAAAATAGGTCGTATCATCGCATATTGCAAGTGGAACGCAGTACGAGTTGGAAATTTGGCAGCATTCTCTCTTGCATAAAGTTACTACTATTTTTATTTTTTTGATATTGGATAAATTGTCTGAGAAGCATTTCTGTTGGCTGTAGAAATTACGGAGCGCTCTTGTATAGCGATATTATCAATTACAGCAACGCTTTTCTCGGTGTCTTTTGTAGTAATGCACACTCTGTCAAGGCAGGCAAACAAACCTCTACACGCCCTGCAAGTCAAACAACCTGAAAATCACGTAAAACCATCTCAAAGCAAGCTACAAAATGGTGGGTCAAAGCATCGCCAAACGGACACTTCAGCGTCAGCTGCAGTTGAACAAGTGAGTGTTCAATAAATGCTGTATCTATGGACTTGGAGTTATCTTCTCTTTGTCTTGAAGATTTTACAGAGTTGAGTTGGTCTGTTTATAATTTTAGCAACTGAGTACTGTTTTATGCAATTAACCTAAAAAAATTTCATTTCAATGCATGTCCCATTAGTCAGTGATTTGTCTTCTCTTGATCAAGCAGCATGTCTTTCATCGGTTGCAGCAAACCACTCCCGCTTCGTTTGACCAGCTAAACTACAGGAGCAGTATTCTCAACAACGGACCAGCTTTCGCAGAGAACGGAAATGAAGTGGAAGTTGTTCCTCTCTCTGATCGAGCTAAAGAGCTGGGTGTCGCGCTCGAAAAGTCATCTCTCAAACTGGACAAAAAAAAGTTTTCCACAAGCAAAGGAAGTAAAGTTAAAAAAGGCGGTAAGTTCTGCTTGTCTGTTTGAAGCATGCTTATTGGAATATCATTATTTGTTAACAGATTGTGGCTTGCACACATTGCGACAAACACTTTTTGTTTTGGTTGTTATTGCTTAAAAGATTTGATTGTGAATATCGAGTCTTGTCAGCGATTTTTATAGTCTACTGGTTTACATTTACTTACCGAAACTGAAATTTTTGTTTTCTCGTGTGCAATCCTCAAGCTAAGCTCTTTAATCGCATGTTCATTTGTTGATTAATGCTCTGTTGGAACACACACTAAACATTGACATAGAGTTACCTGTTAGTTGTTCTACGCTAGGTTCTAATGCTAAGGTTAACTGCATAGACCGAGCAGTGCCCAGGAACGGTCTCTTGCAGGGATCTAATATAGCCCTGGCTAATAGAGGCAGGTAAGGCAACCAACAGTTGTTTATTTGATTACACTTTGTCAGTCATTGGAGAATGAAGACTCGGGCTTGCTTAGGTGTGTGCCGTTATGTAAAAATGTCAGACACAAAGCCTTCACCTTTGATTGGACGCACAGATCAATATATTGAAATGTTTGTGCGGTTAGCTTTAAGAATGTATATTGTTTGTGTCACCTTGTGACACCATATTGCTGAGTTGATGTGGACAGTTTTTTGTGTCATAGCTGAAAATTTACAAGCTTGCACTGCGTTGAAAGTCATACAAACCACAGCTCTGTCCCTGGGGCTCTTGGCAACAACAAATCAGTATGCGTATTGATGTGGCTGGCCAGCTTGTTTACTCCGATGTTGTAGAGCAATCACTTTAATTAGCATTTCCTGTTTTAGGGAGGTCAGCGAAAAGGAGAAGGCGGAGGCGAAAGTAAAAGAAGCAGCGGTGGGTACTAGTGGAATAAATTTCAAAGTCAGACTGTGTAATTCATCCAAATATGTGGTGCTGGTTGCCTGTAGAGTTACGTATTTTTGTTTTCTGGCTCATTTGACAGCGACAGCGAATATCAGCTACAGTATTAATGTAATACCTTCTTTGGTTTCACCCTCATGCACCAACTCCTCGCTCTAGTTCTTATACCTCTATCTAGATAAATCTATTGTTTTACCTCCTATTTGTTTGACTTCTATTATTTGGCAACCAACCTCAACTACACTTAATTATTTTATAAAAAATAGTTACAGCTGTTATATATTGTTATATCTATTCGGTACTAAGGATGATTCAATTCATTGAGTTGAGGTGCGTTAGTTGGTCTAGTAATAACCCTGCAGCTCAATCTATATACGCACATCTAGAAACGAATTATTAGTAAGTTTCAACTTTTTCTATTTATTACTCAAGGTGAAGCAGTTCGAGAGAGAGTTAAGAAGCAGGATGTCCCGCCTCAATCATTCAGAAGCCTACTGGGTCGAGCTGTGAGACACGCAGAATATTTAATTTATCCCTCCATAAAACTCATTATTTAACGGCAAAGTTTTGCTGCTGAGTGGTTTGGTGTTTTTGCCGTCCATGCTTTATTAATTGCATGCCACTTGCCTCGTAAGTGACATTCCAGTTGGACAGAACTAAGGTGCTATAAGCCGCTACTGTATATATAGATTCCTTCAGCAGTTCAGCTTGGCTTTATTTTTTTGTAGAAATTATTTACTTTGGTTTGCTTCAATCAACGCAACTGCATTTTGTTTGTTCAGATGCCAAGCATTGTATTATTTTCATGGTTTTTTTCACAGTGGAAGAATAGTTAGGAGAGATTGCGATGTTTAGCCAGCTGTGTGTACATAGAGCCGCTCAAAAATATAGAGTTATTGCTGTCAGCTAAAATTTAAACTTTAATTTAAAAACAAAACCATGAAAAGAATCAAATATTCATCATATTTGGTCACCAGATAAGCGCACAAGATGGAGTCAACGCATTAACTCAGCTTGAGCCAGAAAAGCTCTCACATAGCCTGAGAAATAAAGTGCACAATAATCGTCAATACTTGAGTATAACACTAGAAATATTGTATAAATGCATACACAATAGTTCGGCCAACAACAGGGACACACGACTGTCATACGTCGTGTTAACTGTAATATCGTGCTCGATCTGCCAGCGAATGGAATCCTAAACAATACTCACCACCATATCCGTGTACGTAAATGAAAAAAAAATGCATGACTGGGCTGCATTACACACTGATAGTCCTGAATACATTAAAACCACTGTGAGCGGTGCTGATCATCACTCCTGGGCACTGCTTGTGCCAATGTATCTCCTTGATGTCGCTCTGGCCCTGGTGGATAAACAACAGCTGCGGGGGCACATCCAACTCCTCAGCGTCATCATCTTTCTCTACCTGCGCAACAGCAGCACACAATGAAAAGTGTACCTGGGTCTGTAGCACTAATCAGACATCAATCACTTTATGCATAGACAAAACTTACCGCCAAGTCCCAGAGAGTAATCTGGTTGTCAGACCCCGAAGCAGCAAACACAGAACCATCTGTGGGGTGCCACTCCACGGAGGTTATGGCCGAAGTGTGATGTTTAAATAACGCTACTGGCTTACCGGTCTGAAAGAGAAGGCGATTCAAACACAAGTATAGCGCACAGGTCAGGGTTATTTATATGCGTAGCTTTCCATTAACCCATTTAACTGACCTTGAACTGACGGAGGTCCCAAACTTTAATAAGTCCGTCGTCTCCTCCACTGAGAATAAAAGGTTCATTAGCGTTCCAACTGATGACATTGACATCCCGATCGTGAGCTTCATTAGCTGTGAGCATACAAGCCTTAGAGGGGGCCACGCGCACGTCCCATATTCTCACAGATTTGTCTACCGAGCAGGAGGCAAACACCTAGCAAGAGTCCAAAGACATGAATAGGCAGGTAAACGTAGGAGAGTAAACAGATAGTTGATAGTCAGACACCAATACCTACGGTGGACTCGTTAGGTGACCACTGAATGTCCTCCACTGACGCTGTGTGTCCAACGAATGGCCTCTGATCCACTGTCCACGAACAACCCTCGTGCATTTTCCATAAATGTATATTTTTATTGCAGTCACCAGTCAACAGCTGGCCTACACAAAGGATAAAATACATCCATTACTACAAATAACTAACTCCTTGCTGAGATAAAGACACGCACTGTTTTCTACTGTAAAATACGACATACCTGGTACAAGGGGCGACCAGTCCATGCCAAAGCCCTCAACTCCGTGGCCATTAAAAGTATGCAGCGGCTGTTGCTGGGGATCTGTCGTACTTAGCTTGTTGAACTCTGCAAGCCTGTTGGGCTCGTGTATAGCATTCAAAGGTTTAGTAAGATCCCACAAGTAAACTACCCCTCGCTCGCACCAGCTAGCCGCTATAGCTGAGTCATTTATTGTAGTTGCCTTCAATGGACACATATACAGTACGAACACATATACAGTACGGACACATATACAGTACGGACACATATACTGTACGGACACATATACAGTACGGACACATATACAGTACGGACACATATACAGTACGGACACATATACAGTACGGACACATATACAGTACGGACACATATACAGTACGGACACATATACAGTACGGACACATATACAGTACGGACACATATACAGTACGGACACATATACTGTACGGACACATATACAGTACGGACACATATACAGTACGGACACATATACAGTACGGACACATATACAGTACGGACACATATACAGTACGGACACATATACAGTACGGACACATATACAGTACGGACACATATACAGTACGGACACATATACAGTACGGACACATATACAGTACGGACACATATACAGTACGGACACATATACAGTACGGACACATATACAGTACGGACACATATACAGTACGGACACATATACAGTACGGACACATATACAGTACGGACACATATACAGTACGGACACATATACAGTACGGACACATATACAGTACGGACACATATACAGTACGGACACATATACAGTACGGACACATATACAGTACGGACACATATACAGTACGGACACATATACAGTACGGACACATATACAGTACGGACACATATACAGTACGGACACATATACAGTACGGACACATATACAGTACGGACACATATACAGTACGGACACATATACAGTACGGACACATATACAGTACGGACACATATACAGTACGGACACATATACAGTACGGACACATATACAGTACGGACACATATACAGTACGGACACATATACAGTACGGACACATATACAGTACGGACACATATTGCGTATGATGCATTACCAAAACTGTACATAACACAACGTTAGTTCTTGACAAAACAAAACTATTGAAATGCATTTATCAGGGTAAAATGTGCGGTTTCGGCAATCCAATATGTGAGAAAGTTAGCAAATCAACATTCATACACATTTGACTCCTGCCTGTGATCTGTTACTGTACCTACTACTCTATACAAATGGTCTAAAAAGTTTGGGCGAAATGTTCATTTAAACCCATCGACTTCTACAGATGACGAAACAGGAAGCTGTTCACAAAGCCATTTCTCATCACTTATTTGCTACCCGCACTGTTGGTCACTAATCAAAGTGAGGCTTATTTCAGAAAATAAACATTTAGCAGGCTTGTTACCTGTCCTGTTAATGCTGCAGGGACAGACAATTTTTGTCGATATGAAACTAGGAACAAAGGCTAATATGGATCTCGAGCTAGCAATATAACCATTGCATTCAACAACATTGACAGACCAAAGCATGTATACAGACAGTAAGAGCATGTTATACCCTTATTCTGTTGACAGCTCCCAGCGGGTGTTTGATGGTGGCAGCTGATAAAACTGGCGCCTTGGATTTATCTAACTCTTCATCATCGCTTTCCTCTTCAGAATCTTCTTCGCTTTTGTCTTCTTTATTCTTCTTTTCGCTGAACCTTTTCAAAACAAACAAACTCAAAATTCCGCGATAAACACTTTGCTAGCCGATTACAGCTACACGGTCTAATTAGAGTCTTGAGTGTAACCTTTCTATTCAACCACTCAAAGTCAAAACAAGGTCAATGGTCTTGACCAATCTTTAACTGCATCAATTTTACAACATTCAGAGCCTGTTTGAGACAAGCACTATTGCTTGCTATTTATTATTGTGAACAGCAATTATATATCAGTGATAAATAGTGGTTATCAATTTTATTTGTCATACTAATATGAAATGATAAGGGTTGTAAATATTCAACAGCGCCAGTAGATAAAATGATTGGCCAGCAATTTATTTACTACTAATCATAATCATAAATTTTAAGAATTATTAGGTAAACATATGACACATTTACGTACATCTAAATTCTTAGCGCTGCAACTTTGTTTTGTCTAAATAACCTAACCAACAAATCGTGTTAACTGAAAAAGGAGAAGACATCGCTCATTACTCGAGCAAACCAGAGCAATTCAACCGATGGGGAAGTATTTTTACATCACGAAAGCACCATAAATGAGCCATAACTTGAGCAGCTACGATTTAAAATACGAACCAAACGAAATCATGAAATAAAAGCCTACCTGTGCATATTAGACATCTTCATCACTATTACTGCGTTGGTGTGGCACCTCTCAGATTGAGTGCCGCATACGATGTAGTTGGTCATGGGATAACTTTCTCGTCTGTCTCCAAGAGCATCTTTTAGAATATCAAAACTTAAGCACGGCGCACCTACAATAGGGATAGCTGACTTAGCTGCGTTCTATCCGTGGATATAAGAAAACCCAGTCTTTTCAAGTGACGCAAGAGAATGAATGGTACCAGTATGAGCCTTATGTAACATTATGTAAGCAGATTCATCGACGACCAGCTTGCTTGGTCTGCAGTCTTCCTCTTCTCTATTCACTTCACATCCAGGTAGGTAAACTCTGCCCGGCCCAGCACTCTCTTGTCCCTGAGGTAATAATAGTGGTCAGGGGCGCAGATCAATTATATTACCTCTAGTTTGCACCAGCCTATAAATTAATTACCTCATCAATGTTTTCGCCATCATTTAGATCAATCCAGTCATCCTCGCTTTCCATTTCTTCATCGCTACAAGATGCGTCGCCGACAGCATGCTGATCAACCATGTTTTCATCATCATAATCCATTGTTGACCCTCACCCAGAAGTCTGCTGCATTAAAATAAGCTTTGATTACAGATACAATTTGATAAAGAGAGGTGGTAAAATGATAAATCAGATTCGTGTTGTTCTTACATATAGATTTTTGTTCGATGCTGCCAGACAAAAAAATAGATCAAAAACCTCACATCAATACGGGATATAGTAACGATTTTTTGTTACCAACATAGTCCAACACTTGATCGGTAGGTTGCAATAACAGTGGAGGTAAGCAAGGAGCATTCCTTCATACAACCGATTTCAGAGTTGCAGTACTGAACCATAGGATGTCTAAACATTGACTGGCAGGTTTACTAACAAATTTTTAAAAATGAACATTAAAAATCAAAACCTATTAGTAGTTTATAGACCAAAAACCTAAAGTTATTGTGAAAAATTCAAGCATGGCCAAACCTAACAGATTAATAAAACATAATATATTACTGCTACAGGGCTGTAAAAGCTATAGTTTCCATAGAGATATATTTTATGTAAATTGATCGGACAACTAACTACATACAGTTGAATAGGATAAAGTGATAAAAATATGGAGTATTATTGCAGGCTGTTATGGCCATAGCAATTAATTTGTTTTGCATCGAATATCAGAGTTGCAGAGTCATAGACGTAAACAAAAAAATAGAGACTCTAAAAAACAACAACCACTATAATTGCTACTGCTATCGCACTAGAAATTTCTAACATAGTCACTGTAATATTAATCTACTATATATTTCTAGAAGCCTGTTTGTATACATGAATGCTATAGACAACTTTGAAGGCAAGTGAAATCATTATTATCATAACGTAGGCTATTCAGATTTTACAGAAATGGTTCCCCAGCTGAACAAATGCAAGTTATAGCGTACTCAGTAAGCAGAGTTCCCAAACACTCATGTAACAATGGAGATACTTAAAGCGGAGAAGTTAGTAAAATGATTGCTCAGCATCAAGGTAGATTACCAGCGCTTTTTAATGAAAGCTACTCAGTCTTTCAACACCTGCCAACACTCAGCACAAGGGCAATATTTTCATGACAAACCTCCAACTTCCAGAGTGAAGACGCTGTGTCAGATTTTCCCAGCCTCATGTCTTGAGCAGCATTGTTATATTTGTTGATGGTAAACAATCAAATTTGGTTTGTTATTTTGGTTTTGGCAGAAAGTTTTCACATTTTATAATAGCCTTGTTCTGTTGGAATGATAACTTTTGACTGTTTGAAATTTTGAAGCTATATTCAGCTGGAAGTTTAGACTTGGCAGAATAATAGTTTTCAGGCAAAAAATCTGTCAAATATAGGAAGTATTTCTGAAGAATACAATGTGATGGAATATCAAATTTTGTTTAAAAGCTTACTTCCAATTCTAAAACTATTCTCTTGTGCAAGGCGGGGTACCTCCGCTAGGGAATAATTAATGACATTTACTACATGATTATTATTAAGATTAATCATATATGTTATAATTATTGTATGATAGCAATTGATAACTAAAATAATGATAAATTTGAATTTAAAAACAGAATCCCAGATCATTGAAATACTCAAACTAAATGTGTTCGACTGACAGGAAGGCGAAAAGTCAGCAACCATCATTATTTGGCCAAATGCATCACAAGCTGTTTTTTAATGAAATAATGACAACGATCAAATTCTGATGAACAGAACGGGGTGTGGTGAAGTACGGTTTGATATTGTGGCACACTGATTCTTTTGAGCGTAGAGGTGTTCAAAAATTTGGTAAAGCCATCAAGCTGATGGTTCTTTTGTAGCATTATCAAAACAGCTCACTCTCAAATTTCTCCTCTTTATCCTGAGAGGTTGAAGACCCCTCTATTTTTTACGTATTTGTTAAGCTATCATGCAAATTTACAGATTTGTCTTGGACCAATTCTAATACAATCATGTCCCACTTGCAAAAGAATCCCACATTGCAGCCGCTACACTTTAGTATTGATCTGCATAAGGGCTAATTTGCATTCTACTACTCTAACATTTTTTGGGGGTATCATACAAAATATACCTTGTTGGGCCCAGAATCCTATTAATTTCTACAATACAGACTAATAATTACAATTTTATAAGCGCAAACACAATCAACTCCGTGTCACAATGTTGAGGTTTTGTTTACAGAGTTAGAGTAGAGAGTAGGGAGCAAAACGATAGGTGCTGCAAACATTATGTAAAATTTTTGAAACAAAGATTTTTACACCATTCCACAGGTTTATTCCAATTGTTCCAAAACCTTAAAGTAGTCAAACACTAAAAACTACTTTCATTTTCTTCAGGAAGGCCTGATTATCTTTATTATGAACATAAGAACGGCAAAAGAGGACGCCATAGCTTGAAGATGATGCGACTTTTAATAAAATTTTCGTTATTTTCAATCAATTTAGTGAATAATGCTAATAATAATTCAGTACACCAATTATTAATTTACTATAATTTGCAATAACAATTATTATTATCATATATTTATATGATCCTGATTGGTTATATTAATAATCATAGTTCTAGTAATGATGATAATAATTAAAAATAATTAAAAAGATATAAATAGCTAATAATGATGACAGAAATAATATACAAAAATTGAGTTTTGTTCTGTTTCGGGCAGAAATCACTAGCCCGGAACTTGGAGAAGTAAAGACCACCAATTCAGTGACCATGGGGTCTAGCTCTATGTTCTGGTGTTCAATGTTCTCAGGGGTCTATGCTCTGGTGGTTTTTGTTCTATGTTCTGGTGATTTATTTTCATTGAAAAATTGACACCAAATTTAACAAGTAATTTTTGCCAATGTAATTGAAAATAATTGACATCTTTATGTATCATTTCATTTTCATTTATTACTCTTTGTATAACCATTAAACTAACACCATAAAATACAAATTGGTGGAATATTGACCCACGGAAACATAGAACCTCCTAAGCATAGAGCGTTTACGCCATCCATAGCATTGCATGAAAATTTTCAGTGCATCTGTTTTGTATCTATCAGACAGCAAATGAAGCTTTAATCTTTTTTTCACTATCATCCCTGTTTTGTAAGTTCAAAACAAATCTTAATGTAAACTAGCTGTCTAATTATTGACTTGTTCAACCTGATGAATATGCTTGGGCAGGTGTGGGACTGTGGACGCATGTTCATCTACTAACACAGGCCTGCACAGCAATTTGTATGTATGCAATTAAACTAACTTTAGTTGGAAAGACTATCTCTGAGTAAACCTAAACTAAAAAAGTTGGTGGTGTCAATATGGCTGCTCCAATCCAACTTGTTAGCCAATCAAATAATTACAATCAATTACTGTTATGTTATTGATTTTAACTACTATCATCCAAGTGTCAAAAAGGGCAATATTAATAGTAGGAAATTAGTGATTATTATTATCGTGTATTCGGTTCACTCATAATTCATTATCATTACCATTATGAACGTTGTGATAACCATGGAGAAGTATTATAATTATTATATGATGTTCCACAGCAAGTGACTGCAGAGTCAATCTATCCGCTGATGACAACTTGATATATCAGATTGGAAGCGACTCTGCTGGAAAATGACGCTTCCAAAATAACATTAACGCCCTTGAAAAGTGAGCTCATATGTTGAAAATGTCATTCAGTGTAACAAAGTGCTCTGTAATAGCATCTAATGAGGAGCGAGTCTCCTTTAGCTGACTATACCTTTTACAACTTACAATTAGAGAAAGGCGACACAAAATGTCTGATCTAACATGAAGTCTCACAATTTGCCAAGCTGGACAACAACTGGGTATGATTATGCGAGTATTACATGATGAGCTATAAATAGCCAAACTTATAGATTTAACATTATTATCCTAATTTAATTTTAAAATAGTATGATAACTATAGCAAGTATTTTAAAGAATCAAAAATACTATTGTTCAGCTCGATTTTTTTTGATTTTTCTACAGGTTGTCACTTCCACACCCCAAAAACTGTGATAGGTAAAATAGCAAGATTATTTGCATAAAAGGCTTGCAGCTCACCACGAGGTTGCCATGGTTTGATGTAATAATGTATTTATTGTCAATGTTTACTGACTGAGGTGAGATTTGGGCTGAGACAGCACTGTGGCTTTAGCTTTGCTTCGCGCATAATGGAGCTATAGCCTATGCATGGCCTTGCAATTTATTCATTGTCGAAGAATCTCAATCTATTCACCAAATAAAGAGAAAGGATTCCTGCCGTTTTTGATAGGATATAAATACAGGGCTGAATTACAGTTGCACGCACTGTATATCTCTTCCTATTACACTTTAGTTCTGAATCGTTAAGCCACCTAGTAATACTGGCAGCGGCTCATCAGCTCTTCATGAATGAAGGCTGTAAAATTTGTTTATAAATAAACTGTTGGTAAGAAAATATGCAGGCTTGCTGGTCTACATAAGGAAGAATAATTAGTTGTTTTCATTTTGCTAAATACTGAATGAAAGCTTTTTAATATTTTTTATGCTTTCAAGTATCAAATCACCACTTCTGACAATTTTAAAACCGATAAAAAATTTTCCTTCAAAAAACTGTTCATAGAAACTATTTGGCTAACATTCTACTCAACTTAATTTTTCAAAAATTAGATGTTTTTGCTGACAATATATGGAGTATGCTTCAGCTGTGTAGAACTCATTCACTAAACTTCTGCACCACAATTTAGAGATGATGCAAAACAACAGTGTTATCAATTTTATATGAAAATTGAAAAGAGTGATACTGAAGCTCAGGATAAATTACGTATTTAAAGATGACTATTATGTAAAGGCGTAAGACCAACAGGAGGAATCTTCTCATGCGGTTGAGGTTGTTATCCGATGGGAAACATGGATCAGCATCTATGATGAAGTGATAAACGACAGATTAGGAACAATCATAACAAGAGCTGCTAGGAGAGGGGATCCTCCCATTATTTATGCTAAAAAGTCATTCCAACCACCGTATGACAAAACCTGAGGTACTCTCTCTCAAGGCCAGCACCCTAGGACTAATCACGAGTGAAAATTTTGGGCTAAACATGTACATGTACATATTATGTAACACAACAGTTTTTTACCAAACACTGTGTGTATGTTCAAATCAGAACTAGCTAATAAAAAGAAAACTAAATTTCGTATTAATTATTATATGAGGTATACCACCTGCAAGCCTGTTGTAGAAAATTGGTGGATTTCGGGCCACTTTTAGGAACTTTTTATAAACTTGGTGTTTTGAAGGGAAGTCATAGTCTGAAAAAGTTGTCTTCACATGCTGGCTCAAAAATAGTTTTGGCAGGCAGCACTCCACCAAAAATTTATCAAAACTTGAACCTTCTGGGCTGTCGATACAAACCTTTTTTACTCCAATTGGATGACTACCTGAGAAGCAGCAACAGCATGTTTCCAAAATTTGTGCTTGCAAATGGAGTCTCACGCATAACTTCTTATGATCACCCGAGTCTCCTAACTACCAAGTCTTGATTTACAAGAGCGACACAGGTTACTCATCTCAGCTTTGAAATTGTGGGCACCTGGTATTAGCCTGCAGTAATTGTTGTGAGGATCTACGACACGAACCTGAAAATCATGCCGGAAAAAATAAAGACGATGCGTCCTTTAACAGATTCTTGTACTAACCTAGAGTTTTCACTCAATAGTTTGAAAGCGCTAGGTTACCACAATTAATTTATCACAGGGCACATAGTCCATATTTTTTTCGGTAAACACGTTTCACAGATCCTCACAGCACCTAAAGCGGGCTAATACAAGCTACCCGCAATATCACAGCTGATGTGAGCACCCTTGGTCGCCCCAGAAATTAGAACTTGCTAGTTAGGAGACTTGGATGATCATTAGAAATTTTGGCGTAAGACTCCATTTGTAAGCACCAATTTTGGAGTAAAAAAGTGTGCATCGACAGTCCGGAGGTTTTACTTTTTGATAGACTTTTGGAGTGCTGCTGCCAAAACTATTTTTGAGCCAGCAGGCCAGTATGCAATGAGTGATTTGTCAGATCATGAGTTACCTTCAAAACACCAACAGCAAAACACAACATTAAGTTTCTAAAAGTAGCTTAAAAACCAATTTTCTGCAGTAGCACTGTGGTACCACCACTGGTTGAAACCTTCTCTAGCGTGTATGTATATAATGCTAAAAACGTTATAAGTTATACACAGATACTACTAGAGCATGTACGGAACTAATGCAAGAGTAGGGTTTATTAAGAGCAAAAATTTATATATAATTTTGTCCCGCACAGTTTGTTTTGGTTTTTCAAATATTTTTGCATGACCTATTCGCCAATAACTTGGGGCCAGAAGCTGCTAGAAACAAAATTTAACAATGTATAAAGAAGCAATATTCCACTCAGGTTTAGCAAATCATTGCACTACCAACATAGCTGTGGAGTCAAAAAGTATTGGTTGAACAATGCATTCTAAACCGGTAATTTCCTATTGCGCAAAATTGTCCATACAAAAATTACACTGGTGCTAGCTAACTACTAATTATTATAGCTGATATGACAATAATAATTTATAGCGCCTCAAAATAACAATAATACACAAATACTATTATGAAGAATCAATTAATAATAATTATAATTCATTCAAATGTATACTTATATATGATAATTAACAATGTAACACCCATCCATAAGGGTGACGAGACAACCTGTGCATCTAACTACATACAGGCCCATCTCTCTAACTTCCATACCATCAAAATATTAGAACATATAGTGCTTCACTGCCTCAACGAGAAACTTGATAATATCCGCCACAACCGACAACATGGGTTTAGGAAAAGCCTATCATGCAAAACACAGCTTTGCGCAACTTACCATGACCACAGTTATGATGAAATAATCAATAACATATCTAAAACAACGATAGTCACACGCGCGCTAGCCACGGAGAGCTCACTTCCATATTTGCAACTTCCAGTATGTTTCACAACAGCTTATTATAGATAGCACAGAAACTTCCGTAGCAGACGGAAATTGGGGGAAAATCTCTCCGAAAGTTATCTCCAAATATTTGTTCGGCATTTTTTCCGGGACTTGCTGTCAGAATATTTCAAATAGCTTGGGACTCAAAGCAGCTAGACAAAAAAATGAAACTACATTGAATAGGTAATACTAGGCCGCAGCAGTTTTACATTCAACTGACCCTAAGGCTTGGCTCTGGAGCTGGCAAATAATATTTGAAATGCTTCATGAAAACAATATTTTCCCAGTGTTACGATAAACTTCCGAGAATATTATTGGTTCATTTTTTTCGGAAAAATTCTCATCATGTTATTGCTGCATCCTATCATTAACTTGGTGTAATTTTTATGGTAGAAAATTAGTGTTTCTAAACTTACTGGTAATTACTTTGAGCGCGCACTACCTCCGATGCCCCGCACTCTGGCACTTGTACACTCAACGTGCCCCGCACTATGCCGCTCGCACATTCCATGCACACCAATCTCTGCCACTGCACAACATATGCATGAAATCATTTCCGTGATTTGGGCGGAAACGCTAGATTGTTGCCAAGGATTTAACACGCAGTGCGAGGTGTTTGACATATATGATTGAATCCATTTCAGGTTCATGGGTTAATTTTGAGCTGATGACTAGGGTTATTTTTGAGCTGATGACTACAGTGCACTCAGCTATCCAGTTTTTACTTATGCAGAGATTTGTTGTTCAAATTGGCTATGAAAAATACACGATCGCCTTAGTCATTGAAATAAATTAGTACATTGTATTTGCTTTTACAACATCATTTTTATTTTCATCAGATGGCAGACATAAAACAGGACTGACAATGCACATTTGAAAAATATTGATCAACAATAATAATAATAGCAATTTATTTATTAAAGTTATTTGATTTGTTATTTATTATATAGTTACAGTAGGAAAAACATATATTATGTAAGTAATACTACATGAAAAAAAAATTTCTTCATTTGTGGCTGTGTTCTTCTTCTCATGATCTGTATGTTGTTGTCCTGTAAAATATGGAAGTATAATAAATAATCAGAGCTGTGGCCAAATTACTGTGATTAGAATATCCTGTGATTCGAATATCCGATTCGAATCACAAAAACTACTTTTTCTGTGATTCGCTGATTTGATTTGGCACCTCCTCTGAGTTGATTTGATTTGGTCAAAATCTGTGATTTGGTGCAAATATTTGCAAATCATATAAATAATAATTAAAATAAATTGATCATAAACCAGAGTTCCAGCGAGTGCATTTTTAAAAAAAAAACATCATAGACTTGGTAAAATGAATGATGACAATGAAGTGTACAGTTGTCACAGTCTCCATGTCATTGCGGTTTAAATTATACCCAGACACAATGAAAATCCCTATCATATAGTAATTCAATTTGAGTGCGTGCATTGTATCTTCCTGGGCTGATCATCATAATATTTCATATCAGTATGATAACAACAATAATAATAATAATAGGCCGCAAACATCAACATCATGCTAAGGTCTATATTCAGTTACTTCTGATAGGTATGGTTTGGCTTCAGCTCCTTGCATGATGATGATATTGCTAAATTATTATTTTTGTTTATTATTATTATGGTGAATCATCTATTACGATTTATACTATTATTTAATTTATAGGTTGGATTTTTATATCTGAGCAAAAAGACTACTTTTGTTATCGTTAAACTTGTTTTGAATGAATTATAATTATTAGTAGCTATTAATAAATGTTATTATTATGAAATTCAATGAAGTGAGGTAGTATTGTACTGTATTATTATCATGAATACTACTACTGTGTTGGTTGCTGTAGCTCAAACATAAAAACAAACAAAAAGCAACAATTATTAGTTGTTACTACCTATTAATGAATGATAAAGAAGATGGTATCATTAATAGGTAGTTGGTTGGTTTGCTTGTGGTAACAAGAATAATAATAAATTATAATTATAAATTATATTTATAATAAAACTTATAACGTATAATTTATTTATAACTTCTCACTAATAGGTAGCCTATTGTTTTAGTGGTAGTAATGGTCAATTTTTATTATTGCTTACTAATAATATTATTATATTTACTATATATTAATTTGCAGCAATTATTTATTATTAACTACAGCAAACAAGTGTCAAAAACGATAAATGTCCAACATTTATTCAATAATACTGCTATTAACATTATAATTTTTTAAAAAATGCTACTAATACGCAATAAATGTTCTATTACTTTGAGATTCAATACCATTTTTTTGTTGTCATTTCTCAATATTATTTTGCAGTAACTTGGTAGTTATATTTAGCCAGGGTTGGGAATCGCTGATTGTTAAACTAGGGATTAAATCGCTTTCGCTAATGCTGTTACAAACTAGGGGATAGAGCTTTCCGCTGGTGTCCATGCTAAGTTATTTCAAACTAGGGGATACCATCATTTCCGCTGATGAAACCGCTGATAACATTTTCAAGTTTTTGATAACTTTGCATATAATCTTATAACGATAAAGACTTATACAAACACGAACAAAATTTTATTACACAGCAAACAGAGTACTAAAAAAATTGGCTAAAAACGTATAAACTTTTAATTACAGGTTAATAATGACAGAGCAGATTGGGTCCACAGTAGTCTATCTATTTTTTAAGGTGTCAGTGATGCAGCCAGCTGCAGTAATGCAGTAAAGTTATATGCATATACATATGCCTCTATTATGATATAATATACTGGCAGGCAAATGCAACGCTTCCAAGATGACTAACATTTTGGCATGCATGAGTGATTAGGGCATTGTTGGCTGATAAATCAGCGATTTGCTTCAGCGACTACTAGTACTTTAGCGATTAGGCTATTCGCTGAATGTCTAATCAAACCAGGGGATGTGCTGCAATCGCTGATGCATGACTAGCGATTAGCACCAGCGATTAGCGTTTACAAACCGCTATTCCCAACCCTGTATTTAGCCTCCATGTAATTTCATCCCTCTCTAAAAGCAAATCCTGGAGAGATCTCCGAGTACATTGTATATATTGAAATGGAGCTCTAACTGTTATTAGTAATGATAATAATATAATAATGCGTTAGATAGTGCTTTAACCTAGAATTTGTCATATTATGTGCCACCCACAGGCATTGAAGAAGTCCCAGTTAGTGTAAATAAAGTACTCATTCCAATTGTCTATTGTGCTCAGCTATCAAATGTGTGATTTGATTCATGATTCGCAAATATTTGCAAATATTTGAAATCTCAGAAGAATCTGATTTGGTTTGATTCAAATCATAAATTTTACAAAGGTACTGAGATTTGATTCAAATCAATTACGTTCTGATTTGGTTTGATTCGAATCACAAATTTTGTGATCCATCCACAGCTCTGTAAATAATATCATTATGTGACAGACTTTTTCAACTATTATTATTACTACACAACAACTAAGCAAGGAACGTACGTTTTTTTATATAGCGTCGCGCGACTGATCCCCCTGCGCGACTTTCAAAATTATATGCATGGAACAACAAAAAAATTGTGCTGTAATAATAAGGTCTTTTTAAAATTGATTTTTATGTAGTTTAAAATAATACTACACTGAAAATTTTGGTAGTGTTCTGGTGGCGGGACGTCATGTTACACACTCTGGTGTTATTGTTATTTTTTAGAAGGTTGAAAGAATTTTCAAATATATTTTTGTGCTAGATGCTTTTTACCGAGAACAACTACACATCATCACGATATGATGATAAAACAACTAGACATACATCATCATGATATGATGAGAGTAATCCCAGAAACCGTATAACAGTTAGACAGCTACTTCTTCTTGCTGAAACCACCACCATGGTCACCATGTATGTATGTAGTAGTAATAATAATAACAAACACTGCAGCAGCACACTGTTTTCCTCATTATTATTAGGCACTTCACTTGCACCTACCTAGTGATTTAGAGTGTCCTATCGTCACAGAGGTAATGCATACAGAGATAACATTAAATTAAATATATTAATTATTATTCTTATTATATTATAAATAATTATTATTTAATTTATTGTATTGTTGAACTTGTTGTTGTTATAATAATAATTAATAATAATATAACACAAAAATGAATTGTCGCTAGATGGACGAACAAAAAATAATAAAAAAGGGCGTAGTAATTATTGATGGTACATAAAAAAAATAGCAGGTTATCATAATGATAGTAGTAGTGCTAGCCATATAATAATAATAATGGCTATTATTATCATAAATTATTAGTAATACTCCAGTCAACGGTTACGATAATGATAACAATAAGGTTCTCACGTGGTTGTAAAGGCCAGAATTGGACTCGGAATTTATTTTGTTGCCTAGGTTTCAAAATACTCTTGGAATAGCTCTATTTTTGTTTCTGTCACATTGATCAGCTCTGTCATAAAATAATGGTTATTTTCAGATGTCTATGGTCGGTTGCTTTTGTTTATTGTTTTAGCCATCTGAGATGTAGGTTATGCTGTCTGATGACTTTCTACTGAAGCAGCAATCCATTGGTGCATGAAGTAAACCTGGACAGTTGATTGGTCAATTTATGGAGCAGCTCGGAAGCCGTAAAGCGCGCTGGAGTGCTGTCGGCTAGCACGATGATTGATAGTAAAATGTAAGCAGCATCGACAGCAGCAGCAAGCGCGAGAGTAATGTTTGAAACTTTCTATATCTGCAGTTTCAGTGTTAAGATGACAGCAGCGACGTAACACGACGATGCTGCCGTTGTTACCACATTCCAGTTTCACTCCTACATTCCATTACTACTACTATAATTATAATAAATTAATATCATCATCAACAACCCGTCACAACAACTACTGCTAGTAGTACTGTCTGTACTGATAATAAAACAAACAAATTTTTTGACGTTCACCGCCGAAGAAGAGGAACAGCAACGACATCAGTTCGTTTAATAATAATTAATTACTCATTAAAGTTGTCCATAGAAGCTCAATCACTGCAAATAAAAGCAGTATTGAAGTTGCTATAACTATACTATTGCTACTTCTTCTTGCTACTACTACTTCTTCTTCAGGCTCCTACTTTTTCAGCTTTGTAGAAAAAACAGGTAGGTAGGTACTGTAACTTTTTGAAAGAAGAAATATTGCTATTTTATATATATTTTTTTATATATATATTACCTAACTATTTAATAATAAGTAAAAATCAAGAATATTGTCAGACACTGGTTGTTGTGGTATTAATTATTTATGACGATGATATATATATATATTATTATTAATTAATGATATTATAATTATAATATATATATATAATTATTATATTATTATATAATATAATAATAATATTATTATAGAATAATTTTAATAATAATGAGTTGTAATTTTTTTGATTGATTGAAAGATGATAATAATACAATCAATAATGAATAATATTAATGATGATTGATTGTGGATAAAACTAATACATAAATGATAATAGCAATAATAATTACTGTTTTTTTCGTAATTATATTATTTATTGTTGTTGTTGCTGCTATTATTATTATTCTTATGGTTTATTATTTATTAATTTGATTATTATTATTATTATTATTGCAAAAAGTAAATTGGTTTATCATGGGTTCTGTTGGAGGTGGTGTGTATTGTTTTACATTACTGTTGTTACTTGTTATAATAACTATCTGTACTATAGTTATTTATCCTTATAACTATTATGAAATGAAAATGCTGTAAGAAATTTTGCTTGCTTAATTGGTTGTGAAGAAAATCTGAGAATAAGTAGTAATAATAAAAACGATAGCTGGTTGGTTTTGGTGATGCTTATGTTTGTAGGATGTTTATCTGCGTATATGATATAAATATACTGGTCCTTTTTACAGGCCAAATTAGGTTTCCAGTCACGTTTGGTTCTATGGTTATACAAACATCAATTATAATCTTAATGGAGTATGAATTTTCCCTTGCAATTGGTTTTTCAAATTGCGTACTTTTGCTGCAACAACACTATAAATTGAAAAGGATACTATTGTTGTTTTGATGTTGAATATTATTTTAGGCTTTATGTGTTTGAAGTAACTAAAATAAAGTTGTTTGTGTGTGTGATAATGATAGGACGAAACTAGTTTATGGAATTGGATTCTGCTCAGATTAACTTCACTAACACAAAGTTCTGTGATAAAACGGGGTATTGTTATATCTATGACTCATAGGCTCAGCATTTTTTCGGTACTAAAATACAGCATTAATAATAGCTATAGTTTTTAGCTTTTTATTAGCTTAGTTTTATAGTAACTGTTGCTTTTTATTTGACATTGTATTGGTCCACATACTAGCATTGAGTTATATGCTACGTGTACATCTACCCATTTGTTCCTGCCGATTGGAAATGATGATAGGATATTTCCCCTATTTTTTTCCCCTGCAATACTGGTTGAAGTCACTGTAGTTGATGTTATAGTCATAAAATGCTTTGCAGCAGCAAACAAGGGGCGTCCATAAATGACCTATTTGTATAAATACTTGCGCGAAAAACATTTTATTGTAAACGTTGAAACTGGAAGGAGTGATGATTGATCAAATCACAAATAGTTCACCGACTTTTTTATAATGATTAAAACGTGCCGATTGCCTCAGATAAAATTCTACCGATTGTGTTCGGCCATTTTACTGGAAACAGAAATAACAATATCCTCAATTGGTTGGCGTAATTGGTAGATGTGCACGGGACTTGGCTATTTGAATTCAAATCATTTGAAAAATATAGTTTCTGAAAGTAATAGATTTCATTTTTTGCCAATTGTTAATAACATTGACCTACCAAAGTTGAACTTTTTGTAATCAACTAACTTTTACCACATTTTTTTGCAGTAAAAATTGAGGTTTGTTCTAAAATTTAGAGAAAGTTATCACAATTTGACACACTGCAGAACCAGTGAAAAGCTCCTTGCACCCATATTTCTGTAGTTTTGGTTATGTTAAGTGGGAGTAGGGAATGACTGGCTTTCTACCTATACTCTATAGTCAATTACTCGTTAGTTTTTTGTTCATTTGTTGCAGACAACCTTTATGTGCCATCCCGTTGCATTTTAGTTCTATTAACCAAAAGTCATTTACTGTTTATAAAACAAGTTTTTTTCCGTATCACGGCATTAATCTGCCAAAAGGCTTGAGGTTTGAGTAATACGCCAAAAAAAAACTTTGGCTGATAGTGTGAGTAGAGGAGAATGTCATCATGATGCTATGTTATGAAATGTTTGTTGGAAGCCATTAATGGTTCTTGGCTTGTCGATGCTGTGCTTTTCAAGCTCGCCAAGCTATCAGTTTGGTTAGGGGATACTTGCACATTCCTGCACACCCATCCTCTAGAAAAACTATTAAATATTGGAACTTCCCGAAAGTCATGGAAATTTAGAACTATGGCGGCAACGTTAAATGTAGACTCATATTCACATTCACACTTGAAATCCATCACCTAATTTCAATATCAACTAGCCATTAACAAAATAATGAGTAATTTGTTTGAGCACATGGCGATCAAGTCTGAGCAGAATATGCTTTAAAAACTGTTTTGTTTTTACATTTTTGTCTGCTTCTCAATTGTACAAAGCATTGAAGTCTTTATGAATGTATAATCCACTAAATTATATATTTTTTTATTGCGTGGTATAAATACAAACATGACACTCTGTGATTATGTCTTTGCCAGCGAGCGACAGGTTCCCTCTGAATCAAGCAGGTTACAATGTTCTACCTTTTGACTTGCTTTGCTATAATCCCCAACAGTTCTCGCAGCAAAACGACCACTCTTCTATACGTCAACACTGCTTAACATTTTCTGCCGTAGCCACTATTTTTAGCAAATCAAAATAAAAAATTACAAACAGTTATGTATGCCAATAGTATTACATCGCACATGGTCATCAATGAGGAAATTGTCTTGCAACATTTTGATAGGCTTAAAATGGCTACTGAACCGTGACCAACGTGTGGAGCGTTATAATACCATACAAATTAATCACGATACTTGGTGTGACGTTGTTGAATGTGTTATTTCATGGCCAAGATGACTTTGACTGTTATAATGATGAACTGCGCTGCTTGGTGCCCTCATTCCTTTGATAATGATCGACTTGAAAACAAGTGCTAATCTCGGGGACTCTAATTATAGTGGGTTGGCTGCTGGTTTGGCTACTGGCTCAGCTACTGCGTCGTCTGCTATGGATAATGATTGGTATTATAGATGGCTGCTTTTCTCTCACTTTCAGCATCAAGGCTGGCAGCACAAGATGTTATCAGCTACTCCACAGGATGTGCCAGCACCAGTGGTCAACATGGATAGCATTTGCGGATTTTGTGAGACAATCGGAACAAATGTAAAACAGAGCGTAGACGTTACCGCAAGGATTCTACAAGCATTAAACCTAAGCAAGCCACCGCTGGCCTTGGCGAAACCAGAGTTTAATGAAAGAATAGGCCTGTGCAATAAATGTGAGCACCAAATCAAACTGTTAGAGGAAGCAGCGAACATCAGAGAGAATTTGACCGAGTCGCTATTATCCAATTTGAAACATCTCTCCACTTTAACAGGTACAGTGTACAGCTATAGTTTTTATTTGTATTGTTGGTGTCTTATTTTGGCTGCTCTATGGGCGGCATATATAGCCCTCACAGGTTTATCATGGCACTTGAACAGCTTTGTTTGCTAAGGATGCTAGTTTATAAAATGGGTTGAAACAGATAATACGTTCTATTATGCTGCCATTGCTGCATCGCATGAATGGCCACACTAACAAGGAGGTGGCAAACCAGTACAAAGCCTTGAGTTAAACACGTAATTATATACTGACAGTATGAAGATAATGGGTTGTAAACATAGCCATTGCTGTCTTTGTACTGGCTATTGACAGCAACTTTAAATTTGATGAATAGAACATCTCAAATTTATCCCTCCCTGTGTACTGAATGTGGGCTGTAGCATTAGCCACTATCACTGGCTGGACATTTCTATTATAGTATACCATTGTCTGTACTGTTTACCATGCCTGTCTCCACCAGTCTTTACTTCTCTGTGCAATTATAAACAAACGCATAGAACTACAGATTAGCTGCGTTAATCTGTAGTCAGTTTCATTGATCCTTTGTCATAAAATTGTTTGTCCTCTGGTTCATTTCTGTATTGGTGTGGATTTCACTGTCAAAGTTGAAAGTTGGAGTGAAAATAATAGAGAGTCTGTGTCATAATAATTGCTTACTTAGTTGGATAATTGAGATCCTTTGTGAAAGCTGGTGGAAACTGGACTGCTGCACCGAATGCTACCGCTATTGTTATGTTACCAGTATTGTCCACATGGTGTTCCTTGTTCTCCCTTCACTCTTTATCTTCTGCTGTTATGTTTGCAGAGGCGCACCCATCTCTCAATGGGTACCCATTAAACGGCCAGTCGCCGCACCATATTCAATTTGCTCAATCTCTACAACAAAGAAATAATGAAATAACTCCTCAACAACATTCCATCAAACGTAAAATCTCTGGCATCACCAACTGGACACTCGAGGGTCCCTACAACAAACAGAAGCAGCTCAAAAGGCATCTCATAGATCGGTCTTTGGAGCAGACGCCCAACGGCATCACTTTCACTGAGCCGACAAATTCATCGGACGAGGAGAATGCGCTCATGGTTGGTGCAATTGCTGTCAGTTTGTTTTATGTTTGTTTGTGTGCGGTTACCGTCCACTGTTTGTACTCTACTATCTTATTGTAGATAAATGAGCTGTCCTCTTCCGTTTCGCCACACAGCAGCCATGGAAGTTTCACACCTCCGCCCATTTCCCCCTCCACCTCACAGCAAAACGGCACTTCAGCCCATCAGGTACGGTTATGCAAGCCCTTCATTAGACGCGTTGTTGTCTGGTACAATCACCAATGTGACATCACGTTCCGGTAAACAAGGTGGTAAGGAGGACTGATGGTTGGGAGGCAGAATGGAACATTGCTAAACAGCATCAATCATTTTGTGGTGGACTGACTGTATAGGATAGGAAGGCTGGTGACCTAGTACAGATTGGCACCGCGTAGAAACTTGCTTGGCAGCCCATCACTCTCAAATTGTTGTTCATCAATTTGGTCACACTTGATTGATGTCATCGCGATGTTTAGTATGAAAATAGACAACGGAGCGCAAGCAAACTGCTGCGTGATTTTAGTTGTTGATTGGGTTACTCTCGAAATTCATGTAGGGTTATTATGAGGAAACGAGATGAGGTCAAACCTGCCGCAATCCCATAGCATATTTCGCTCTGTCATTTCAGCTGTCAATGCCCATATCGGTTGAGAATATAGTGACAAGACCAGCTCACTAGAATATCACTATCTCTTGTAGGTTCTTTCTGATGTCACTTGTGGAAGGAAGAGAAGAAAGCAAGCACGGCCTGCCAAGGCTGCCGGTGATATTGTGCCTGCTGTCTTACCTCCAGTTAAACCACACAAGGACGTCCCATCTCCCCTGTCCAACAGCTTTATTTCGGTTTCACAGAAGTCTCCCTCTCCAGTGCCCGTCTGCCCCACCCTCTCGCCATCCCCTCCTCAAACAAGCTCTGCTCACAGCAGCAGGCCGCCTTCAGTTGCAGCCTCCCTCACTCCGGCCACAAGCCCATCTTCTCAAACACCCTCTGCCAAACGCTCAAAACCAATGGATCCAAAGCTACATCAAGCTCAGCTTGCTGCTTTAGCCTCAGCTTCTCCATTTTCTCCTACTCTGCCTTTCAATTACTCATCATTTTACCAAAACAATATCAGCGAACTTTTCTCTTCTCAACCTTCTGGCTCAACGGCATCAGCTGCTCTGCTAGCGCAGTCGATATACAAAGTCG
This sequence comes from Cryptosula pallasiana, assembly GCA_945261195.1. Lineage (NCBI taxonomy): Eukaryota > Metazoa > Bryozoa > Gymnolaemata > Cheilostomatida > Cryptosulidae > Cryptosula > Cryptosula pallasiana. Next base: position 5,361,372 of record OX183139.1, read on the forward strand.
CCTCCAACAACTCCCTTATGTCCATCGCAAACCCCCTCCTCTTACACCCCAAGAATCTTCAGCTTCCGTTCGCTAACAAATCGAGTCATGCAAAGATACAGCCGAAGACACCTGGACTTTTGTCTGCTAAGAAGGAGCCAAAGATTCCTAACCTTTCATTCCATCATTTGAATTCTGTGGTAAGTGGCAGCTACGGCTATTAACCTGGGCAGCCATTTAATCAATCACCTCTCATCCAATTGCAATATAATGAACGTAATTGAAGGGAGGCCATATTCATAATTTATAGCCTTTTCTAAATTAGTCTGTCAACGGATTGTTCTGCCCAATTTCCTCGGCATTTTTTCTTCGCTTGAATTAAGTAACCAGTTACAGCTATTGCTAATGTCTCATGTTCTATCTTTGTATTTTAGGCTCGGTCGGCCAATCAGGGAGGGGCTGCAGCGGCCGCTGACGCTTCTCAAAAGCACCACAAGTTAGTGAAAACAGACAAACGCAGATACTGCAAGGTCTGTGCAGCATCTATGAGAAAGGCTAACAATGGCCGACCCCCGCAGTCCAGGTAGATATATATTCTGTACTGGCGGTGGCGGCAGCAGTAGTGGCGGCAGCACTAATGGCATTAGACACTAGCGATGCCCACTATCTGTCCTTACTCATTTCTTTGCACTGCTGGTGTTTACTGAATGGCCACTGTGAGATTAGATAGTGAATTGAACAGAGAGAAGCCGGTTCATCAGTTCACACTGTTCAAACTTTGCTGTCTCAGTGTAAATATCACTGATAAAGGAAATAATGGGAAGCTTTTGTGAGCATTGTGCTCTTTCCAGTCAACTGTCATTTGCCCTTCAACAGCCGTGCCTATACCCACTGCCTATACCCACTGCCTATACTCGCTAGCTATTATGTGTTTGTTGTACTTGTTGCAGGTTTCTCTGTGAGCCGTGTAACATGCCCATGTGCAGGAGTTGTATAGAGGAACACAGGTACCGTATTTTGTAAGTTTCGTGACAAATTTTGGTGACAAAAACTATATTTGTGTTGTTGGAGTCATTTCAATTGACCAATAATACCGCATATAGATATGTATGTATTGTGTGTGTGTATATGTATTGTGTGTGTGTGTATATATGTATTGTGTGTGTATATGTATTGTGTGTGTGTGTGTGTGTGTGTGTGTGTATATATGTATTGTGTGTATATATGTATTGTGTATGTGTATATATGTATTGTGTGTATATATAAGAGCTGGTGTACAGACGTCATATTCACCACTAGCGGCCGTGCAATGCAAACTGTATTTTGGTCATTAACACTATTTGAGCTTGTATTTGAGGACCTAAAAATGAGTAATTGATGATAAAAAGTATATAGTCTGATTGTGTAGAAATCTCCGACGTCGCTGTCCAATGACTTTAGCACTGCGAATGTTTGTCAAAAAGTTCAAATTTGGTTTTTTAAAGCCATTCTGTTTGTTATAAAATGTGTTAAAAATCTGTTTGTTGTTTTCGACAATAAGACTGAAAGAATGTTGTACATTAAAAAGAATCATTAAACCAAAACAATATTAGATAATGTATAAGACTGGTACAGAATGTGTTCATTTACTGGTTACTGTTAACAATTCGAGATGAAGTTGTGTAAACAGTTTGTTTATTAAAGACGAAGAAGTTATCATTTATTTATTTATTTATTCAGTTAAATGTGAAAGGGGGAGGCTGATCACATCAATAACGGCGTGTTTGCTATGTAAAAGCTAGTTTTACTGGTTATCCTCTTTTTTACTTGTTAGCTTTTACTTTTGTGTTATTAGGAGTTTGATAGTTTTATAATTGATAGAAATATTTTCTTGATTGTACCCAAAACGGTTTGTGTCCTGTTGGAAGACGTGGTGTGCATTAGTTCTTTATTGTGTATACAGAGTTATATATTTGTAATTGAAATAGTGTTGTATGTTTATATATAGTGTATAGATATCTGTCAATAGCGTCATATGTGTACGCTGTGTTGTATGTGTGTTTTGAGTGGTGTACGCTGTGTTGTATGTGTGTATTGAGTGGTGTACGCTGTGTTGTATGTGTGTATTGAGTGGTGTACGCTGTGTTGTATGTGTGTTTTGAGTGGTGTACGCTGTGTTGTATGTGTGTATTGAGTGGTGTACGCTGTGTTGTGTGTGTGTGTATTGAGTGGTGTACGCTGTGTTGTATGTGTGTTTTGAGTGGTGTACGCTGTGTTGTATGTGTGTATTGAGTGGTGTACGCTGTGTTGTGTGTGTGTGTATTGAGTGGTGTACGCTGTGTTGTATGTGTGTTTTGAGTGGTGTACGCTGTGTTGTATGTGTGTTTTGAGTGGTGTACGCTGTGTTGTATGTGTATATTGAGTGGTGTACGCTGTGTGTGTATTGAGTGGTGTACGCGGTGTTGTGTGTGTATATTGAGTGGTGTACGCTGTGTTGTGTGTGTGTATTGAGTGGTGTACGCTGTGTTGTATGTGTGTATTGAGTGGTGTACGCTGTGTTGTATGTGTGTATTGAGTGGTGTACGCTGTGTTGTATGTGTATATTGAGTGGTGTACGCTGTGTGTGTATTGAGTGGTGTACGCGGTGTTGTGTGTGTATATTGAGTGGTGTACGCTGTGTTGTGTGTGTGTATTGAGTGGTGTACGCTGTGTTGTGTGTGTATATTGAGTGGTGTACGCTGTGTTGTGTGTGTGTATTGAGTGGTGTACGCTGTGTTGTGTGTATGTATTGAGTGGTGTACGCTGTGTTGTATGTGTGTATTGAGTGGTGTACGCTGTGGTGTATGTGTGTATTGAGTGGTGTACGCTGTGTTGTGTGTGTGTATTGAGTGGTGTACGCTGTGTTGTATGTGTGTTTTGAGTGGTGTACGCTGTGTTGTATGTGTGTATTGAGTGGTGTACGCGGATTCCTGTACCGGAATGTTTATACTTTCAGGGAGAAATGTGGAGTAAAAGTTGAACCAAAGCCGTCAGCCTCTGCTAAACTGCTGCAGGCAGTAAAGATGAAAGACAAAGCCACCAGCGATAGCAAACCTGTTTCTGTGGTGCCTGCTGCCAAGTCTCTACCATCTTCTCTGCTCTCCGCACCCCCATCTCACAGTTCAGTCATCTATGGCTCGCCCGCTGCCAACATGCTCACATCAGCTGCCTCAACAGTCAGCGCATCGCTGCCAGACCAGAGCGTCTACACTTCACTAATGTCTAGTCTTCCGTCTCAACTCCCTCAACCCTCCCCCGCTCCTCTCGATATGCGCCTTCCATTCTACAAGCCCATAGCTCCTGCACCAGCTAAACCTCCTACTCCTGAAAGCTCGACTGAGCCGATCGCTGTTAAACTAGAGAAGGTGAGCAGCGAGGAGGAGGATGAGGAAGAGAAGCGTTTGGTGATAGTTGAGGGTCGCGGGGAGACGGAGGTGAAGACAGAAGTGTCTATAGACCAAACGGCCATCACACCTGAGGTGAGTTATTTGTTTGTGCCAGTTTGGCTGACTGTAGAACAAAGAGCTGTCATATAGTTGTACCCTGTGCCCAGGTACCTCTAGCTGTTCATTTACCATCTTGTCCTGTCTGACTACACGCTAATCATTATTAATTACACCTTACAACTGTCACCGGCCTCCTGCTCTTTTATCTAGATTTCTAGCCCTCGTTCTACCCACTCAGATGTTTGGGTGTCTCCAGCACCCCTTCGCTACCTGCGCTGAGGTGTTGAGTTGGTAGTGCTAGGCTGTTGTTATACTGCTGTCTACTCTACCACAATATGGTGGTACTGCTGGATGATTGATGATGCGTTGATTCAGCTCTGGCTATTTTTGTAGATGGCAAGCGAGACCGTTGCAATGTTGATGCCTATAGATGATGATTCAAACAACACAAGTGCAGCTGTGCAGGCAACTACTAGCATCTCACAAATAAACCAATCATTCCAGAACATTCCAAAATTACCAGCCGCTGGCAACACATGCGCTCCCGTCGAGTCTTCCATTCCGATACAGCAATGTTCTCCTTCAGTCATTTAAGGAGGGCCTGTGTATTTAGTTTAGACACATTTCTTATCTAACCAGTTGGTTGAACCATGTATATTATAGATATACCATTGACTTCCTTACTAACATAACATTATACACTACATACTATACAGTTATACAAGAATGACTATGCAATGTTAGACACACACACCAATTATATTATGCTCAATCTCTATACGCACCTATTCCATCATTCCGTAGATTCTCTCTTTCCTTATATACAAACTTTACAAGTCAAAATTTAGACATATTTAGACACTGGTTGTTGTTTACATTTGTACATACTTGCATATATCATTGTATTCAACGTACTATGCTCAGACTGCGTGACAAACAGAATTGCTGTACAGTTTATTCCTACATTTGGTGCAATACGCTGTGTGATATTCTCTTCCATTGTCACTGTGTACAGACAGAGTAACAGTTAATCCTTTTTGACACCGTTTGCAATATTCTTGGCAATAGTATTTTCTCACGAGTCAACTTTTTGAATACATATCTCTATTTGGTAGCGTTGCAATGTTATTAGTGCAATCGTTTGTACGACACATATCTCTATACTTTTGAATCAAAATATATCAATTGCAATAATTGTAAAAATTTCTTGTTTCATAAGAAGTTTTCTCAGTAAGTCTCTGTTGAGTATACAAAGACAATCCTTCGGCGTGTTATCGCCTTAATTGAGATGTTGGTAACAGATTGGCACCTAGCCAAATCCCCATTGGAATCTCTCCTTCATGTTTCACTTGTTTTGCTAACAGCTGGCGTACAGCTAATTGAGGTTGCCGTTGGCTCTGTGAGTAAGCATTTTCACAAGCGGAGTGAATGATGGTGCCAAGCACCATTATTGTATCCTCATTCCAGCAATGAAGAGAAATTGTCTTCTCTGTGGTAATTATTCTTGTTTGTTTTATACTAATTATTTGAAATTGAGAATGTTCAGGTTGATTGTCAGTTGGTGGCTCAACCCAGATTACACACAGCTTTGTGGGTGGTCTAAGCTTCTTACCTATTGGTTTGGCTTTCTTCATTAATATCTTAGACTAGAGTAAACATTCTTAGAATGCTCCAATCAGCTCACTGCTAGAGAGCATATGAGGGCACAAGCTTTGGTTACATAATGTGTGAAAGTACGGGCAGCTTGCTAGCACTATCATATTGCAGTGATGAACAACAAATATTTGATAAAAATTGAAATGACTGGGACTGGTATCGCCTTAAGCCAAACACTTCTAAAATTGCCTCCTTGTCTTTTACATTGTATTACTTTCAGTTTTTTGCTACATTATTGCAATCTGTAGCTTTTTGTTACCATGGAAGGAATGTTGCAAGCACTCTACCATATTTTCAACTACGTTTTCATACACTGCTCCTTTTATGTTACCAGTTTTGCTTTTCGAAATGTACTCTATTACATGTAATGAGGATTTTAGAAGTTCAAAAAATGAGTTTGCAAACTTTGTAGCAAATAAATGCTTAACCTCTAGCAAACATTTACAGCAAAACACTAAAACAGGCAGTATTCTTCCCTGTCACAGATTTATGGTTTTTTCAGGGAACCAGGAAAAGTTTTTAGCAAACTCACTACCTACTAAACAACCGTTTATAAGTTATTTATGTCGAAAGTACACGCTTTGTATTCTCGCCAATTAAGAATTTCAGACTTGTAGTGCAAACCATGTGACCGACATCCTGATGTGACGTGAACAACCAACCGATATCCTTTTGCCACGTCTGTGGTGATTACACACCGCTCACAATAAAATTAATTTGCTGCGCTTCAATGCCTGAATGTTCCAAATAAAAACTCTGTAAGCAAATTATACCACAAAAGTGTATCTCGCAATTTGCTGCGTCGTATTGTTTTTGATTGAGGGTAAATAATGTTCCCTGACACCATGAGAGTAGAGGATAATCTGACGCTTGTCGATTTCTGAATTTAAATCCACACTACGTAAAATAAATTGCGATACACAACGACAAATGATTTGTGCTTTTGTTGATATAAGCGACAAACTGTTTCTGGCACTTTTGCAAAAGATAACTACCTCAAGTTTTCCTTAGAGCAATGAAATACAAAAAAAATTTTGTGAATCACTTTCAAAGCTGGTTATGGGAAACAGTGATTTAATTTTTAGTGCCATTGGTGTCATAGATTATGACACATATAGCGGTGAAACTTAAATAAAGTTTAGTTGGTTCTTTTATAGTTTGTTCCTGATGTGAACAACCATTTTATTGTTGTGTCATCCATCGTACTGGAGGCAATTGCCCATTACTGCCAAGCGTAGCAAAATTTTCCACACTCTATAACAAGATGCAAAAAATATTAAAGAAAACTGTTACTCGATTTACAAAACATTCAGTTGCATAAAAAGTGATCATGAGAGATTGCTTTTGAGTGTGAAAGTATACAAAACAGAGTATTTAAATTTATAGTAATATTTATGTTATATTTTTTTCTGTTTTTTTTTATATTTACATTACTATTATTATTGTTATTTAAACCACTAACTAGAAATAACTGCAAAAAAATGAAATTATGGAGCAGCTAGGTCAAACAATAAAAAATATAAAAGGTTTAGGCAGCAAATTTTTTTCAATGAGCTGTTTCATTTCTTGTTATTTTATCGACAGAATGTATCCGAGAGTTGATAACGGACAATTTTGGGCCTAAAAGTGTCGTGCAACGTACAATACGTTAGTAATTAAATGTTAATGAATTTTGACTTTAAAAACTGTTTTCAAAAAGTTTCATCCTAGTATATTAAAAACTGACTGCGTTAAATTGAATTGTCAGTATTTTTTTTGAGGATGCAGTAACAGTGGGCATTTAAAAACCAGATTTTCTCAAAAGTTGTAATGAAGTTATTTTTTTGATTTTGTAAAATGCTCTGCAATCAACTGCACACTTTCACCAACTGCAGGGATTTCAATATTTCATTTACATTGTTACAGTCTTTGTCACTAGCATGAATGTTCCGCGCAAAGTCACACCTGATGATGTTATCACATTTGAACTAGAAAATATTGCAAAACAGGCATGATTCAAACCTTGTATGTAAAATATTGAAATATATGCGTTTCCCTAAAGCTTGTGACAATCGAGAGCTGATCATTGGCGCAATTGCGAGATCTGAAAATGAATCTATCACCATTTCTGCGTGGATGACCATTTGTGTGTATGCCAAAACAATCGTCAAAAACACAAGTAGAGCTGCCAGTTTTTGGTACTAGTTTAATGTTGAGATGAAATACTGGTAGAAAAACCACAGAAAGACAAGTTCTAATGATTTTCGACTTTGTTTTTGCAAAAACACTTTATTGGCTGATTCCCTAGCACCTTTGGGATTGGTGCCACTAATTTTCTGACAAATCGCAGACGGCAGACTGCGTAAGATGATGGTTTCGGCCAATTAGCTAGAAATGCTGTGTGGAAATGACCTACGATTTTTAATGAGAATATAATCTGGTGGTGGGGTTAGGCTGATGAGGCACTCTCACCAGGGAAGGGTGAATCGTGGGACATGCAAGTAATAAGAGGTTGTGGTTGACATAATTTGAAATTATTAGTGGTGTGTTTTAGCTGCCAGACATAGCTACACATATCCATCATACTTACAGGGTGGAAATGAAACAAATGCACTAAGACCCACTATTGTTCAAGTATTATTCTGCACTTATAGAAATCCTGAATAATTTGACACCAGAATGCTTAGTTTTGCAATAGACTTAATAAGCAGCGTTTGCTGTAGGATATTTTGCCATAAGACGTAAGAGGCTAATTAATTTCAATTCATTACTACACATCAAATTTCTCCAAAAATAATATTTTAAATTCATTTCCTTCAATTATCATTATATTACGGTAAATAAAGTGTAAAAAAGTCTCAAGTAGCAAGATGTTGCCTATTACATTGAAATTTTTTTTAACATTTACAGGAATGAAGACAAATTTGATGCAGAAAGCGTCCAAATGGCAGCCCAGATTCACTGAATGCCATGAGCATGCATGAGTGTTTGTTTTTTTGCAATGAATTTTTGTAGCGATTAAAATTTATACTACAGACTGATCATATCTGCTAAGAAAGGAATTTTACATGTGACGCCCGACTAGCAAAAGCAAAAAAATGAGAAAAATATAGTTCGACAATAGACCAAAAGTAATCTTACTTCCAGCTTCTTACTAGCTGTAAGATTTCAGTTTTAACACAAAAGAGGTTACAATTAAAACAATCAATTAAAAATCTATACAGAACTACTTATCAAAATACCTGTCATAATTGGCACAACAAAATTATGAAAACTATAAATTTTCTTGTAACAGCTGGAAAATTTGTTAATAATACAGTGTGCTACCAACATACAAAATGCAGTGCTAAATAATACAAGACCCAGGAGCATTCCTGGGAAGCAAAACAGCAGGCACGAGTACACTTGGTTTCTTTACGAGTGGACTACCCGAGCCCTCTCTTCAAGGTCGGTCATTTCACTTACGAACAACAAATTACTGTTCTGGGACTTTTTGTAGTCTGATAGTTGGAATCGACAAATAAAGAAATTCTTGCATGCAGAGCTAAAACCACAAATAATAACAATATTGGTATCGACTTAGCCACTGCTTCCAGCATTTATTAATTTCTCTTAATAATAATATTATAGATTAAAATTTAATGCGCGCTCCAATAGGTCCATTACTGGAGTTAAATATCTCCTGCGGTAGAGACTAAATACACTATATATACATGTGTATGTATATTAATTCACACGTGATATGTGGTACTATGTAAAAAGGAGGAAACGTAATTCTGCATACAATTAAATAACAGTTGTTACCTAAAAACAGAGACCAAAGAAAAAGATGAATTTGTTGGCTGACATCATTGGAATACTTTGCAGTGAATGTTAGACAGGCTGATACGATAAATATGGGGGAGTTTTCAAGGCTACCCTATACGATATACCTGCGGTAGCACCATTGTAAACACCTTCAAAGAAATATTTAGAAAGAAGAAAACACCACATGAGTGGATGAGCAATGTGTCCGTAAAGCATCACCACAGCGACCGGCTAGACCTCACATCATTGGATCCTTGTAGTTGGGTTCGGTGGAAACAAAATAGTCATCAAAAAAGGTATACAGGTATTCGAATGTCGGCCGGTTATCTGGCCGTTTGTCCCAACATTTAAGCATGATTTCATAAAGAGTATCCGGGGTCTCTAGCCTGTCGTGGCGAGGCTTAGGCATTCTGTATCCTCTCTCAATTTGTTCTAGCACTTCCCGTCCACTCCAACCTACAAATTAGTCGCAAACACAACAGCGTTAGTGAGAATGAAGGACACAATTTCCATGTAAATTATAGCAATAAAATAAATTTTAGCGAAAAAAACTGCCTGTAAGACAATCAAGCGGAGCGGCCGACTGCCTACAGTTTGTGACGGCAGACGTTCACACCTCAGATTGGTTGATATTGTTTTTGGGTTAGTTCTCCAGCAATTGACCTGCGCAAATTCTTGCTCTAATCATTACTTTGCTATAAAAACTAGTAAATTATGATTGTTGCAGTTGATTGAACTGGGCACAGACCTGGGTAAGGGACTTTGCCGAAGGTCGTCATCTCATACAATAGAACGCCCATAGACCAGACGTCCGACTTGACTGAGAATTTTCGCTCAAAAGCCGCCTCGGGAGCGGTCCACTTGATGGGAAACTTGGCACCTGCAAATCAATCGCAGCATATGAGGAGACAACAAAACCCGCAGTTGATGCCCCAATAGGGGTGGCGGATGATGACAGCTGTTTCAAATATAACAAACATCAACAGAAGGACCCAGTCATCAGCAATAATCACTAAATGATTAGCTTTCGGCGGAGACTAGCTGCATTATGGTAATGTGGTGGGGCGTTAATTTACATGGGATTATGGTGAGCATAACAGCATACAGAGGACATTGTCAGAAGGATTAAATATGCCGGTACAGGGCTTTTCTGGCTGGCCATCCATTCGATTACATCACACCACACATAAAGTTATGAACAAACAGCATCCTGTTTCTACACCACCCTACACAACATTGCGGCATTTGAAGCTGAAGCATGCATATAATGTAATATATAATGTATAGACAAGCTGACCTTCCTGAGCTAAATACACGTCATCATCATCAGCGCCCTCGTGGTGGTCCAGGGCTCGGGCCAAGCCAAAGTCAGCAACTTTCACAAGATTATTATTTCCTACTAAAATGTTAGCCGCTCGTAGATCTCGATGAATAAAGTTTTCTTTTTCTAGATACGACATGCCACTGGCGATCTGTAAGTATAAAAAAGAAGCAAAATATGACTTTGTGCAAAAGTTTAAACGCGAAGCGTACAAGGTAGGGGTCAAGGTTCATAGACAGCAAAGATGCTATCAGATTTATTACCATATCAAAGCTGAATCTTTTTAAATACATGCTAAAACAGTTTCCTGTACGTAAAGAGAAAAGTTACATCAGACAATAGAAACCATGGGGTGGAGTAGCAGACCGTCTCTTAGTGGTTTGCCAAAACCTCTTCATACAGCAGCCCCTTCCTCAACCAACAGTTCGATTGAGCAAAAAATCGAACTGTTGGGCAATCATTAGTTGGAAACTGTGACATCGCATTACCTGATCAAGCGTGAAATGATGCGGACTGCGTATGTAAAAGCTTGAAACAAAATTATACTTATAATTATATTCTAAACGAGTCAGACCTGACTGTTGGCAGTGCGTAAAAACATCCTGGTGTACATATTACAAAACTAGCGCTTAAGATATCCAATGCTGTTGCAAAATGAGTCGATCTATCGATGTGACTACCACGCAGCAAGCACAGAAATGTTGCACCTCGAGGGCTAATTCATGGGGGAGGTTTGCGGGCCCCGACAGAAACAGATGTGATGGCCAACCTTATTCATCACCGAGCTGTCGCGTGCAACATGATGCAATGGCTACTATAACGCACTAGAAAACCAGTTTGGAGAGTCTGGTGGTTGAAGTTAGTCCACACAGGATTATGGTGATGCTTGGTCTGCCTTGTGTAGCTCTAATTTATGCATACCAAATGCGCTTAAAGGTTCAAAACAACAAACTGCTTTCTGTGAAAGCATTAATGATATGCTATTAATATGATTGAACGCAGCACCACATTAATTTCAAAGGCATCTCCTTGTTCTGGCACCAAACACGACATTCCATCCACTGCATTGCTCAGTTGATGGCCTAAAATTAATGTCAAAGTTGTTTTTCAGTCGAAGGCTGCTTATTACAGGCTGACCAACCAACCATAAACGCTGGAGGTGAAACAGTGGCTGACAGTGGCTGGCGACTGGAGGAGAAAAGCTATGGCTACTCGCTACAGGGAATGCCAAGCTTGGTACTATACAAAGCAGAGGACAACTCCAAACAGGCAAATTATTGGTACAACGAGAAGCGGCAGCGAAAAATGATATTGCATCATCCAAGGACAGAATAAACATCGAGAGGTTATTTGAGAAATATACCGAGACGTTAAGTAACTCTACGCTACAAAGGTGAATTGTGGGAAGCATTAACAGATGTTTTTTTCTGACAAATAGTAGCGTAATACTGCCAAATATTTGACCACAGAAATCAAGAAAACAGATTATCACAAGCTGCGAACATGGACATTTTTACGCTAGCCTCGCTTTCACGAGGACGAGAAGTGCTCGTACAAAAAAACATTTCATTTTATGATTTTCAATTAGTGTAATTTGTATCGAGCACCGAGTTGATGAAGACAAGTGATGGTGGAGGCATCCGAGGGCCTGGAATGAAATCTTCAGATTAAACTTTGTCCGGAGACCGCAAAGGCTGGTGAGACCGATGCGAGACTGATGTGAGACACGGCCACACCCAAGCAAACACTCAAAGGTCCGAGATGCCAAATAATGAGAATTATCACAACAAAAACTAGCAGTTATTCAGCTTATAGAGTGGGTACAAGAGATAATTACTTGGGACGTAAGAGCTTTAGCTAGATCAGTGAGACGCAGCTATGTCAAATGGCTTCCACAAATTGTCATCAACCGTGTATTAAGACAGAGTAAAACTGGGCATTGGTGTGGTGTAACAGTGACATGTTCAGCAATTAGCTGTAACCGTGTCAGTCAAGTATAGTATTTAACTGGCTTCAGCAGTAATAATACAGCTAGCCTGTTTGATGGCGGAGCCAATGCCCTTCTGTCGGCTCATCCATCTTCAGCTGCCACACCAACCGACTTGACCTACTTACACCATCTCAAGTTATCAGTACGCAGTGATTGTCGTGTCAGATTCGCACTATTTTAGGAATTGTGAAAAGGCAAAAAAATGCGCAATTTTTATCGTGCTTCATTTGATCCTGATATGAAAGAGCAAATGATGCCAATAACATTGAAAGGAACAGCAATATTAAACCAGGCGTAACGTTAGTTAGTTTAGTCATACTAGCGAGTCAAAACTGACTGCACCCAACGTTATCGTTATTTCACAACCAAGTGTCACAACTCACCCTGTGCAAATGCTTCAAAATTAACAGAAAAATCTGAATATTTCAGAAATTTCAAAATAATTGAATACATTTGATGCTTTTTTAAGCATCCGTCTGATCACATCGCGTATACTTACTTGAGCTGCCATGTCCATGAGCACTGGAAGGCGTAGAGTTTGGCCATCATCTTTACGTAGATAGTCCAAAAAAGCACCGTTGGTCATGAGCTCAGTAATAATATAAATGGGCTCTATCTCAGTGCAGACGGCTAATATTAACACCAGATGTCTGTGTTGCAGTTTGTGCATAACTTTTGCTTCAGCTAAGAACTCCTCTTTTGACATTTTGCCAGGTTTCAATGATTTCACAGCCACGTCTAGTGACTTCCATTTACCTGACAACGGCACACAATTCTCGTCGACAATCAAATATATTTGGCACATATCATAATGCCTGAAGCCATTATATGATAAAAATTGAATCATTCAGAGCAGGAGCATGTTATTGTGAAGATTTCATTTTGTCAGCACTTATTCTTGGCCTAGTTCTTTTACTTTAGAGTAAATCCCAAAAATCAAAGCATTGAGAAGACAACTCCAAACAAAAACGATTAGAGACAATAACCAAAATTGAGAACTTTATTGCATTAATGCTTAGCAAGCTCATTAAAAGGTATTTTGAACCCAACTTGTTGCGTGTTGTTCAAAAATAGCATATTTCATCTAAGAACAAAGTCGAATCAATTTTATGGACCAGTTTCCAAATGACAGGAGTTCTCCTCTCATTATTTTAGCATTGAAATTCCTGGTGAGAAATTTAGCTATTTTTTTGTCTGTGGTATATTAGCTGGGGTGGAAAGAGGATTCACCAAGTGTCACGGATTTGTTGCAATAGAACAATAGGCAGTGCCGTCTGCCTAGGATACATACCACTCCACACTTCACCAAAGTGACCAGCGCCAAGCTTTTTGATAAGTTTAATACCCTTCCTGTTGATTTCCAGCTCTCTGAAGGCTACCACTGGCCGTACTTTCGGACAGGCATACGCCAATTTGCAGCACAAACCGTCGCTGTAATCTGAATAAACAATAGCCAGCGTCAACAAGGGATTATTATTTTTTTTTCTATTAAATTTTGCTTTTTGCATAAAAAGCACCTGTGACAATGACAAATTACATTTTTTATAAATTACTACATTCTGTTTAGTCATGAAGAATCACCCGATTGAAAAACCAAAAGTCAAAAAGTACACGAGCTGTGTAACAAGAACTAGTCCACAGCCTAGATGGCACTCCAACCCAGCCTTGGCCTAATTAGAATTCAAACAAATTACTGCTGTGTTTAATAGAATGCTGACAGACTGTAATCCGGGATTAGCATGATTAAACCTAATTTTGTTGACATCTACACACAAGCCAGCCAGCGCTCTGTTGTCCACTAATAAGTCTAAAGAATAATCCCAATAATAATATAATTAATTATGATTTGATTGTTTTGCTGGCAAACCGTGAAACCATAACTTCTCCGATTCCAATCGGATCAGAGAATTTACAATTTGTAACAACAAAAATACCAAAGACAAGAATTTTATTGTTAATTAGGTTTGGAAGCCATGTTGGTAGTGGACAGCCGATGTAATGGGTAGGCGTACCTTTGTAATGGTTTACAAGAGCAACGACGTGTGCAAATGTTCTCTTTGGTGCAATGAAACATCCGCCATTATCCATCTTTCGGATCTTATAGTGTTTTACAATAAAATCATTACTCCTTTGATCAAAATCTCGAATAGAGAGTGCCAAGCTTGAACCATCTGCAGTAAGAAGAGAAATATATACACGGGCTATTTGGCACGTGTCATAGCACATATATTGACACAGAGCAAGACAACACTGTGTTAAGCTCATTTTCCGCACTATTATGTAAACAGCGGCTCTTTGCAATACATGAAGCATGCAATGGACTGTAATTGATATGCAAGTGTTGATTGTGAAGTTGTCCTCTCAATACTGTGAAAAAATATTGAGAGAGGACAACTACTTATTCAGAACGATGCTAGATACTTCCGTTCACGAGAATTTTCTCTGATTCAATACACTATTCACTAAGACAGGCGATATGACAAATATGTTGCCTACATTCACACATAAATGAGGGTACAAAGTGCCACATTAGGAAAAACAAGCAAGATTAGCTGATAGACATGACAGGTTCCTGTTCTGGAACTAACCAAGTTCACTCTAAACGTGAATGTAGCCGAGCTGTGTAATAGCTGTGCTATTGAGACACCACACAAACAAAAACAACTGCTAAATAATAAATACCAGATGCAGAACGAACAAGAAATGTTCCCTGAGGGTTTCCTGGTATCATTAGCTCTTTATCAGCTTCTCGCCGGTCCATCTCAAAGAACCAACTAAAAAATAGACAGGCATATATTATTGCTAACCATAGATCAGCATAGACATCCACACATTATCGCTTACAATACATTAGCACAAGTCTATGGAAGTTTCTATACAATCGCACAAGGAATCGCTTACTCTTGGCTCCTTAGAGAATCAGCATTATCTTCCACAACAAAGTTTCTTGGAATGTATCCCTCCTCGTGGGTGACCTGATGTTCAGCGAGCCACCAGTCCTGGTTTTCACTGCAGACAATCGCAACACCCCAGTTGAACAGATACCAATCCATTGGCTATCAAATGGTGGGCAAACAAGCTAATATATACTAACCAATCACCAATCAGGACCATACGATCGCCTTTTTTGAAAGCGAGATCTTCATCAGTTTGAGGTTCGTAGTCAAAGAGGGCCCTTACGACCTTTACCTCTACAAAACCACGATAATCAACGCCAGCAGACAAAACTTTCAGCAAGTAGATTAGTTTACTCTATGTGATGGACTTGTACAAAATGTGACAAAAGAACAAAACTTGTGGGTAAAACTGCAGTCACGTGGGGATGTCACAGGAAGCGATATTATTTTAACATCTCAAACGGTTTGAAAATATCCCATAAAATAATTGAGTGCTATTTTACCAATTGTAACTTCGACTCAAACAAACAGTGAGTGAAATGATAAATATTCCATCTAGACTAAAAAGAAAGGATTTTTGACACAACAAAAACTGTTTCAGTAGAGCAAATGATAGCTTGACTGCCAAACCGAATGAACACAAACAGTCAAAGAGCAGCAATGTAATAATACAATAAGGTACAGCTCACACAACATAAGTCACAGAACAGGTAACTTAGGACGGGCATTTGAAGATAGCAAAGCAAATAGTGAGCTGAACAATGAACCAGTAGGCAGGCAACAGAAAGACAACGAGAGAGGCAGCGGCAGCGAGAACGATGACTCACTGCTAGTATTAGGTCGGTATTGATTGGGGGTAGGAGGTAGGTTGAAGTGTGGAGGTTTGTTATGCATGATTTGTGGAGACATATGAGGTGGTTGTTGGACGTGCGAAATGGGTGGAGCGTATCCTAATGACTGAAACTGATTGAATTGATTGGTATTACTCATTGGCGGTTGCATGGGCTGCTGAGGAGATGGGGCTGCCAAGACAGGGTGGGCTGGCAGCTTGTGGCCAGAAGGCCCCGACTTCTCATTCTTGACACACGAGTTACCCATTTGGAGCCAGCCTACAAAGTATAGAGATCAGCTGACTAGACAACATGGTAGCGCCAAATCACGAGTAAAATATTATTTCATGACCAAAAATAATTTAGCTCTATTTCTCGTGATAAAACTGTTCTAACAAGACCTTAAACACAAGAAAATGCAATAAATGTGAAAAAAAAAAAAAAAAAAAAAAAAAAAATCAAAATTTTTCTCCAAAATCGAAGTTGTCTTCTCTTCATGCAATAAATTGGTAAATAATTATTTTGTAAAGTTTCTGTTCCATTTTTTTCCAAATATCATAGATATTTAGAGGTAAAACCAGTACGGACACGTATCCATAGATATTTCACGATCTAATGATGAATCTAGATAGCTTCGGATGGTGATGGCTTTGCTTGGCCTACCCACTTACCGCCAATATCAGTAGTAAAGTTAACTTAGACAGTGCAATGAGATCACAAGATAAGCTCAATTAGCACTGGGCTGTTTTCCAATGGAAGGTATCATGACAAATACCTGCAAACAAACAAATCTGTTTACTAAACATAAAAACTAGTCACGATTCAAACAAACTAGAGCATTACAAAAAATAGTTATGTACATATACGGAGTTGCAGAGTGTTTAGCAAAGATCTGCCCTCTGTGTACAACAGAAGATCTGCTCTCTGTGTACAACAGAAGATCTGCCCTCTGTGTACAACAGAAGATCTGCCCTCTGTGTACAACAGAAGATCTGCCCTCTGTGTACAACAGAAAACCTGCCCTCTGTGTACAACAGAAAATCTGCCTTCTGTGTACAACAGAAGATCTGCCTTCCATGTACAACAGAAGATCCGACTTCTGTGTACAACAGAAGATCCACCCTCTGTGGACAACAGAAGATCTGCCCTCTGTGTACAACAGAACATCTACCCTCTGTGTACAACAGAAGATCCGCCGTCTGTGTACAACAGAATATCTGCCCTCTGTGTACAACAGAAGATCCGCCCTCTGTGTCCAACAGAAGATCCGCCGTCTGTGTACAACAGAAGATCTGCCTTCTGTGTACAACAGAAGATCCGCCCTCTGTGTACAACAGAAGATCTGCCCTCTGTGTACAACAGAAGATCTGCCCTCTGTGTACAACAGAAGATCCGCCATCTGTGTACATTCGCTATCATTCATTGCTGGTGAATGGGTTTTAGACTGAGCTTTGAAGAAAACTTGAAATGCTATTTGTTTTGTAAACACACTGAAACAAAAGTTCTATGCGTTAGAATTCCAATCACAGAACTTCATGCTGTTCATCAGCGGATAACAAAGCAAACTATTTAAAAAAAAATCCTGCTGACCTACCAGCTAAGTAATAGATAAATGCGCCAATGAAGAAACAATCTACATTTAATAAAGTTATCATGAGGTACGCTTTAACTGCTAATGCCACGGAAATGCCATCCAGGATTGTACTGGTGAAACCTATGCAAACTGCAAAATATTTGCTCACTCGAAACAATTGAATCTATTTAGATATCCGCATAGATGTTGCACTTGAAGCGAGATCGCTGTTGAATAATAATCCAGAAATTGTAAAAGAAAAGAGTTTTCATGGTTTCAACAAATATTCTGGTTCGGGTGTATTACACCAACGCCATAACACGAATACAGCAACAAATTGTATTTGATATGTGAATCAATCCACTGACGCGTAAAAATTATTTTAGGAAAAATCAGGAAACTTCTGTTGCCTGTTAAACACATCATCTTTGTGTTGGCACTTTGAACTCGTTATTTGATATGAGCAAGTGTAACAAAAGAGTTGACTACTTCTAAGCATAGTTTTAGATGAGCCGACAGCCACTGGCAGCATAATGTAATCAGCTCAGCGACGGACTAGAAAAGACCATCCACAGACTAAGTATCTCTAATTGACTCAAAAAACTTTACAATCTAGTTCATCAGTTAGACTTTGATTTTTGGTGTAGAATGGTAAGCTTATGGAAACGGTAGAAATATTTGTTTACCCTCTGTTTTAGCTGTTAATACTCATACCTCATCAAAAGCCATTGTTGTATACGCAGCATTAGCTGAGAGGGACATTAGCCAATGCTCAACTAATCGGAAATCAGAAGCAAGCAAAGAAACTAGACTTTGTTGACACTGAATAAACTACACTTTGAGTAATAAACAAAATCAATAAACCAGTTTTTACTCGTGACTTTAATCAATAAGGTACAATCCAATTCGACTAGTTCAATTTAAACAATCACAGCCTCGTACAAAAGGCTGATTCGTAAGGCGACAAATCTTAGCACTCGCCAAAATCACATATTATTTTGATTTGCAGTTATCTGGCACTAAAAATTGTGGCTTCGCCTCAAAATTTCACAGATTCCGCACAAGCGTGGCATAAAAAGTTGAGCTATCTGGACTGACTTGTCGACAAAAAGATAGCATTTACAAGTGTGTGAAAAACGGATTGAGAAGCACTAAGTCATGTATTGCATCAGAAGCAAGACTTGAAGAGGCCGCAGAACAACTTAGTTCAAAGAAGAACAGCCAAACCTTAAAAGCTGGTAAAAATATCGCTGAATATACTTTGGTTTACTGACATTTGATCTAAGATTGGGAAGACTATGGTTGTGAATGATAGCTGTCACATGAATAGAAGATGTTTTGTGTTAGCGAGTAAATTGATAATAGTGCAGGGGCGGAAAAACGCTGACAAAAAATGTTCACCATCGTCAACTCGAGTTTAGTCTAATAAAAGTTGTGGAGCAGGAAGATAAAAATGGTTCGGTGAGGAATAAGGAAACACATGGCCAGTCTACAAATGTGGAAAGAAACTAAAGTTGAGTAGTAATGCATAAACTGGAAAAGTTCAAAAGCGCAAAAATGATTCGAACCAATCTGTGATGTTCGCAGGAAATACTGGCAGCATTACCTCAAAAATCAAATTAGTGTCAAAAGCAATAATAAAACCATCACCACAAAGAGCAGATAGTATTTGATGCAAAGAAAAACTGTTTTTTAGTGATAACATTTTTTTATGTCCTGATTTGCAATAATGCAGACAGGAGAACTATAAAGTGAACAAAACTTGCCAAGATTATACAATTACAACTGAAAAATTATTTTAACAATTTTAGAATTCTATTTCCATTTCCAAGTCACATTGCATAAGCTGAACAGGCAAATAAATAAATACATATTATGTTTCCGGATAGCCATTTTACATTATATAAGACAGACATTTGATTTCATGTATTTCACCGATAATTGTTCTCTATATCGCAACAATCCACTTTGTACTATGATAATTCAGAACCATTTCTGTTTGAATTTCCAAAGCGTTTGGACATTTTTCAAACAACCTATATTGTTTCAACTGTCTGTAGCTTCATCAAAAAATTTTTCAAAATTTTTCAAGAGAGTTTAAAGTGGTAGAAAAGCATAGGAAAACAAGACTGATTTACTGGTAGACAGACGGCTAGAACTTCTTTGCTCAAAACTTATCGCGGAAAGTGTAATCCAATAAATAAAAATGATTTCTTTTCATTTCTTCATAATTAGCGTTACGAGTCAGTAGAGAGAGCTCACAATGAATGCGCGAATGCCTTATGTTCCGGTGGCTCTATATTCCGGTGGGCCTATGTTCCGGCAATTTTGGCTCTATGTTCAGGTGAATTATTTTTCATAGAAGAAGACTATTGTTGAGCGTCTTTCACATTTAAATACAATGAAGTTCAAATGGATTGTATTATTTGATTTGGTACTTGGTTTGAAACACTCTAATGACAATAATTTATGATTATGCAACAAGTAGTAAACTACTTTTATTAGCAATAAAAACAATGAAAAAAACAAAACTTCATTATAGAATAATTTAGTAATAGTTTGTTGCGAAAGGTAGCGTCCATTTTTAATAGTGCTGAACAGTAGCACTTTTCTATGGAAAATAATTCACCGAAACATAGATCCAAAATCACCGGAACATAGAGCTAGACCCCAATAAATGTAGAAAGTGTCAATTTTGAAGCTATATTCAACGATCATTAAGTGAGAAGCATTATTTATTTCATGTTTATCAGCAATCGCTTTTACGATGATTATTTTATTTGGTTTTACATAGAGATAATTAATAGAATGAAAATGGTTGACTACGCTTGCAAAAAAGCAATTTGCTCAAACCATTCAGGCATATTCAAAGAAGTTTATATGCCTTAGAAATAGTTAGATATGAGCTGACCAATTTATTTCAACAGCTTCTAGATGACTTCCAGAGCATCAACATAAACTAAAGGTTGAAAGGTTGATTAATAAAAAATCCAGTTTGATAAAATAAATTTGTATGGCAATGCAGTACATATTCACAGCGACATTTAAGCCAGTGTAACAATACAGCACATCTTTCCCCAAGCATATATGAACACTTATTCTGGTATACTTTTGGATGAGCAAACGTCAAGGATATGAGCCATCATACAACTATATTGCATGTTTTTGAACCAATTAATCTGACTTTTATGTGACTTTGAAATTCCCTTTTAAAAAAGTACAGTATATACTAGCTCATCACTCACCATTATAAATAGTACACTTCCATTAAGTAGCATCAGCTTACGTTAGTAGAGATAAGTTAAAGCACAGTAAATTACAGTTGAAGCAAACCAAAAATAAATTTTTTGTACCATGTCAGTCAGTATTACATGGCTTCTGTAAAAAAATCACAACTATTAATATATAAACAACATAAGTTCTATGCTGCTTTATATATATTTATTCAGTTAACTTCTACTAAGAAGCAAAAAAACAGAATAAAAAAATTCTCAAAAGATTATCGCCATACCGTTTTTACAATAATTACAAGAAATGAGACATTTATTTTTTTGGTTCATTATTACGTACATCAAATCTAATAATACTAATGACATTACATATGCCCATTGTTTAGTAAGTATTTTGCAATATATTATTACGACTAGTACTACATTCTTATTATTACTACTACTATTACCACTACTACATTATTATTCAGTCAATTGATTGTTCACATCAGTGATTTATTCGTTGTTGGTATAACCAACTACCGTTATATGATGATGATTAGAAATAATAGTAGTAGTAGTAGCAGCAGTAGATTGAGAGGTTATAAGCAGTATTAATAATTATTATTAATTATAACTTATTTATTATTATCAATTATATAATAATAATAATATCATTACGATTGTTGTTGTTAAACTTAATTAATTAATAGATAGAAAATAAAAATAATATTAAATAAGAAGAAGAGAACTAGTAGTGCGCTAATAAATAATAACAAATAAAAAATAGTAGTAATAGATGATCATGATAGCAGTAGTAGTAGGTAGTGCTGCTGATAATGATTGATAATAATAATAGTAGTAAAGTAAGTGTAAGAAAAATTAGAGGTAGAAAGAAATGATTATTATTATTTATTATATATAATAATAACAACAAATTAAAAAACAACAAAAAAATAAATGATGATAACAACAAATATTATTATAAATAATAATAATATAAATAAATCATAATAATAATAATAGTTATTATTATTAAATAATGAAATAATAATAATATTATTATTTAATAATAATGATGATAATAATAATTATGTTATTATGATAATTACTATAATAATAATAATAATACTAGCTATTATTTATTAAATTATTATTAATAATTATTAGGTGGAAGGACTATTTCAACAATGATATTTCACAAGAAATGTGTATATTTTATTACAATATTATCACCACCATCCGTGAGTATCCACGTCTCTATACATTCATGTTTATTCTGCTAAAAATGTTTATCAATGTCGATCAGAAAGG
This sequence comes from Cryptosula pallasiana, assembly GCA_945261195.1. NCBI lineage: Eukaryota > Metazoa > Bryozoa > Gymnolaemata > Cheilostomatida > Cryptosulidae > Cryptosula > Cryptosula pallasiana. The sequence goes on from OX183139.1 coordinate 5,383,391, forward strand.
GAAGAGGAAATGTCGGCAGCTTCAACGGGGAAGTGAAAAACGACACACAAAGTAGCAAGTGGCTCTTTAGTCCAAGTAGTACGAGAACAATCGGCCTTCATAGACATACAGGTTAAACTACCTAAAGATCTATATTCCAATGACTGAATAAAACTACGGCAATTAAAATTATCAACCGTGCTGGCATTGGTCAACAGCTAATTTTGTTGACCGGAGTTGTTTTCTTTTGAGAGGAGAAAACTCTACCTGTGAGTTACAAATTAATAATAAAAAAGGTGACCTAGAAGCACTGGTTATAAAAACGCCATTCATACATGTAGTAATTTTTTCATTTCTATTTAGGACTTTATATTGAAGATGTGGTTATTGCAAAGGTGTGTCAAAGTAAAATACAGATGCGTACCCGCCCAGCAAATGCACATAGAAATAACCAAAGCAGTTTTTTGGATTCATTGAATTAAGCATAGACGCAGAGAATATAATAAACTTATAATCGCTTATCAGTACGCTCGTCTATTTTCACAAAGATCTTTCCAACCAATGATGTCCAACACGGTTTCTGATGTTTTTATAATCAAATTATTGTTGGTGGTGTATCCGGAAATGACGATTTTCAGCTCAAAAGGGAAAATCCCTTGCTCCCTCGCAAACAACAGTTCGGTCGAAGTTGAACATCAGTCGGAAGAATAATAGAAACTGCGTTTTTTCCCCAAGAATCACAAGTATGCTTTCTTATAGCTAGCTGCATTTTTACCGTAAGATTCACCAGTGTGTTGTGTTGCATATGGCTGCATTTACTGTTATTTTGCTTTTTAGAAGATATGTAATTATTGATTATTATTATTATTATTATTATTATTATTATTATTATTATTATTATTATTATTATTATTATTATATAATTATTATTATAATAATAATAATTATTATTATTTATTAATAATAATTATTATTATTATTAATTATTATAATAATAATAAATAATAGTGTTATGTAATAATTATTATTGAATTTGTGAGATGTAAGTAATAATCAATTTTTTTGTTGGAGTTTTGTAGGGACTATTCATTATTATTTATTAAAAGTAGTTATTCATTAGATTATAATTAATAATAAACTATTATTAATTATTATATTATTATTATTATTATTATTAATAATAATGATAATGTTGTTATTTATCAATAAATTTAATGAATGATGATAATAATAGTCTATCTATCTAATATCTATCTACTACTAATGATAATATTATTATCAATTAATTAAATTTAATACAACGTAGTTGTTGTCGCAGTAAATAAGTCATGTCTGTAACATCCGTAAATAAAAATTACTATTAAATTATTATTATTATTTATTATTATTATATATATATTACAATTATGAAGATAATTGTTTCAGTCAGTAGAAATTTTTGGTTATAATAATTAATAATTGTAATAATAATAACAACAGACAATAATTACAATAGTAATAATGTAGTAATGTTTATTACATTCCTTTTAATGGGAAAACATACTAATAAATAAAGAATAATAATTTTAATTATTAATAATAGTTACAGTAGCTAGATTATTGACAAGAACTGTTATTATTATTATAATTTATATTAAAATTTGCATCGTAGGTGATATGTATGTAGGTTGGTTGTAGTAGTAGTTTAGTAGTAGTAAGTAGTAGTAATGTATAGCGTGATTCAATGTACTAATAGTCGTTGGTACACCCCTCAAATATTCATTAACTGTCGTTCAAATGCGTCGTCTTTGTAGTAAGTTACCAGTGAACAAGCTCATTACTGGCCGATAATAATAGATGACTGAAAAAAATTAGAATTTTTCAATAATATAATGGGAATTTTTATGGGTGTCGACAGGAGTGAATGCATATATAGCTGGAATGAATGTAGGCACCTCTCTGAATGAACGTAGACAGATCTGAAATGAATGTTGACTATGCTATAAATGAGAGATGTTTGACATTCATTGTCAAAAGTGTCTACATTGGTTATCGGCAATATATAAAGTATCAATTCAACTTTCATCCAGGAGTTGTTTAATTTGACAAAAAATGGTAAAATTTCATTATCGTGGAACGAATGTCGAAACAGTAGTTTATATGTTGCTGGAATAAATGTTGGCGCTGCCAGGAAGTATTGTCAAAATTTTATTTTTTTAGCATATTTGACATTCATTCCGTGTCTTTTGGCGTTCATTTTAGGAGGTGTCTACCTTTATATTCCCGCTACGTCTGCATTAATTCCTCTCGGCGGTCATTCCTATTTACGCTTGTTACAATATTTGTTATAATATACATATAAATGTGCGAAACGTCTCTGTTTTCCACTTGAATGGGCGCCTAAACCAACACCGAGAAAATTGGAAATTGCTGTAAAAAGATTTCACTGGACCAGTTTGATGTATGGCTGGGATTTAAATATGATATTTGTTTTTTAACTGGGGTATTTGTAGATCTATTGGTTTTTCAAAAATGTATGTGGAAATGAAACACAAAAGTTTACATGTTGCTGAATATCTGCATTTTGGATTGTCGATCAAGCAATTCTGTGTTGGTTTATGATACATATTTCGTTCCAGTACCATAAATTGCAAAACTCTTTCATATCGTCATTTTTCCAAGTTGTTGTCTCAGTATGGACTGCTGTGTGCCAGCACACTAGTCCTGTGTCATCTTTCAAGTTGAGCGGGGCGAGAGAGAAAAAGAGAGTTGGAGAGGGTAAAGCAGAGTAGGGCAGGGGTTGAGCAAGGTAGAGGACGAGAAATAAAACGGGTCGGGCAAGTTGGGCAGAGGGTATCAATGGAGCGGGTCGGTGTATTAGAATACAATTAATAATACCGATAGTTATTGTATATTATATAATGGTTGACAATTATTTGCCAGACAACAAAATGGAGTATTTTTATTGTCATTATTGTTAGTAATTATTATTCGGTGAAGATGGCTAATCAATAATAATTGAGTATATAAAATCGACAATAATAGTTAAATAATAACTCCCCTGGTGGGAGTTATTATTATTATCAGACGATTAGTCTTTTGATAGTAAAGTTATAGTAGTATAATAATCTGCAATTTTTTTTAATCATGAAGCCTGTCATTATAAATAAAGTGTTTAATATTGATAATAATAGACTTATTCTCTAGTTGATAGTCACAATGGTTTCAGTAAAACCTTATTATTGGTTAGCTAGTAGATAGAATTAGAAAGACGAATGATAGCGAGAAAATTTTTCTCTCTGTTATTTTTTTTGTGAAAAATTATGATTTAGTTAATATCGACAATGAACTCGCAACGCCTACATTAGCGTGAGCATCGATCGGAGTGGACATTGGCAGTAACAATGCAAGTGTAGCTGGTATGAATGTTTGTAGACATCTTCTTGACCAAATGTCGACAAGTCGGAACCGGATGTCCAGTACGCTGAAAAAAATTCTTGAATGTTTATTCCGAAAAGTATCGTATTCCGTATCAGCAGCATATAAAATATCACTTGTTATTTGTTCCACGGAGTGTTGACATTTGTTGTTGTTATGGGAACAGACAACTTCTGAAATGAATGTCAAAATGATGTTTTACGTGTTGTTTCGATTGAATATCGACTCTTATTAGAGCGAACATCGGAATATTCTTTTGACCGTATAGAAGGTATTTGTTTCAGGTTCATGGATTTTCTTTTCCAGGGACTTCTGTGCGCGTTAGATCTTGTCCGTATTCATACAGTCAATGTTCATTTCTGTCGATGTCCGATTCTACCTCCATCTGTAGCATTTTTTCTGTGGTCAGAAATTTTTTACCATTTCCTGGTCAATAAATAAATAATAAAAAACAGCAACAATTGTTTAGTTGATTATTTCTGTTAAATTGCAGGCGTACCGTATTAATAACAAGAAGTTTCGAGGAAAAGCCACAATACGATGGCTCACAACGCTGAGTGGTCAAACTATGATACCTTTCTTCAGTCACCCCAAGTACCGGTAAGTGTTGGCCACTTGAACTGGCGGTCTTTATTTAACAGTTTGTTTGTGTTGAAGACTCACGCTTCCCCAGATATCACATACAAACATGATTATTTGGTAAGTGCTCCAAAAGTGATTTAATAAATTTTTGACATTTTGTATTTGCAGTTTACAACTGATAATGGCATTATACCAGACCAGTTTAGTAGCTACCAGACCCAACAGACATCTCCCTCTGCCTACTGTGACACCACAGACTATAGCGCCCCCTCCGCGTACACAGAAATGTCTAACATGGGCTCTCCTTACAACCCCCCAACTACCTACTCTAATGGATATTTACCCAATTCACAACCGCTGTTCAGTCTCGCTAATACGTTACCAGACCTGGGCCCAGACTTGGTGCAACAGGTAAGCTTTTTTATGTTCATCTTTGTAAGTATATCCTGGAACACGCAGGAGTCTTTATGGCGCAGTTAGATAGCGTTTGAAATGGTAACCAGTAGGCTGAGAGTTCAAATCTCACCCAAAACCAATGACTTTTCTATAATGTAGGTAGCGTCCAAGTAGAGATACATGTTTTCGCAACCTTCCATTGATCTGGTCGGTATTGTAACTTTTCCGTTCACGTTGTACTACCTAGGTTTTAAACGATGATAGCAGCAGCCGCCAGATCAACGACTCCATTGAAAGACTCTCAATAGAAGGTGGCACTGGTCTCATCACAGGAGCAGACCAACTTCTTACAACTCATCAACGTCTGGCGCAGTTTCCCTCTTTTAGTGGCAGCATGGAAAGCAGCGGCAGCACAAATGGGGACATGTCAAATGGACAACCTTACCTCAATGAGGGTGAGTCGCATTCACCTCGAATGAACCAGTTTTTTTGTTGAGTTTATAATATTTACATTTGGAATAAATAGATAGAGGCGACATGTGTTCCCATGTAATGTAGTTGTTACTGAGTTAGTATGAACAAGGAAGTTGTTGCAGTTGCTTAACTCCATTACTGCTTTGGGCAGTAGAGTTTCCCCGTATTACCAATAACATAGCTTGACTGGTCATCTCTGTTTACCTACAATATCTTTAGCCTTTGGTGGTTGAGAGCTTGCAGTTATGTCACTTATCACTTCACAATTTGCTGTATAAATTGGCTAGTTTACTGTCTACTTCCTAAATGCAGATTCCATTGTCATGAGGAAATGTCCACTTTCAGTCCAGCTGCAATATATTGCTTTGCATGGGGAATCCCCTTCATTTGTTTCCTTAAGCTCTGTCAGCCAACACATTTCATTCTTTCCTCTACTCCCAGCCGATTCTTCTCAGTGATAACACTAATTGGTTGGTTTTTCATCACCTCTAAACGTTACCATTTCGTCATTTTTTTTACTGTTTGGAATTTTTTTTTCTGCTGGTGAATGTCTTACTAGCTTACAGAGTCGCTTACAGAGTCGAGTGTGATTGCAGGCGCAGGCATTCCAATGACCAACCAGATGGATCAACCACCGCACCATATCAAGATCATTGAACAACCCATGGAGTTTGGTTACAGATTTCGGTATGAAGTAGAAGGCAAAGCGCATGGAGGTCTCCAAGCCCAAAGTTCTAAAACAAATGGCTCAAAGAGAGCCAACAAAATCTACCCTGAAATACAGGTACTATTGATTTACACTCTTTGGTATCATACCTTTGGTGCAGCCAGCCATGTTATCTCCTTCGAATATCAGGGAATTCCCCGTATGATTAGGGAAGTTTTCTAGTAGTTTCTATACTACTTTACTGGTCATTCAGATAGAGATCGATTGCTCAATTGTTTTATCGATTATTTTCAATAATGTAATACCGATCGATCATCGCTATTCATGTTGTGCACACGATTGTTTTACAACTTGTTATGTTACCGGCTGGGCTAGATATAATGTGCTGGTCATAGTTTGGCGCACGAATTGATTACCACTTTGTTTACTGCCTTCACATCAGTACAAACGTTACTTTCCCCTACCATCCCTACTGACCGTACTGTATGGCTTGGCACTGAGCCAGTCTTACTTCTAGTTTCCTTGATCAAATAGAACATTCCAGACTTCAAACCTACACTAGTTACTAGTGTGAGGAGCAACTGACAGTTTTTTACCTCCAGCAGATTGAGATTCACAGAACTCCACCTTTTTTCACACCTTGCGATGAAAACAGAACCAAATAAATTTTATTATCAGTATTAACACTCCTATTCAACTTATTTTACTGGTCACATCGTCAATCACCCAAAAATAATTGGAAACATTGAATAATTGTTTATTACCTGCTTTTTTATGTCTGATAAATCACAGCATTTTGAGTCAAAAATCGTTTATTTCTGCCAAGTTGGCAATCATTATGCATAACTAGTTGACCACCGCTAGCTAGTTCTAGTAGTAAAAACATGCAATGTTGTTATATCCATTTTTCATTACGGAGCCTTATACAATGTTTTCTTGCTAGTTCACTGGCGTCATGATACTTGCTGACCTTGACATTGTCTAACCATCGTCAACGCTTATATCTGTTTTATTTATTGCCCCAGACTCATCATACTTCAGCTATAAGTACATCTAGTGATTTGCTGCCAATGGGGTCCCGGCAGATTTTTGTGCGGAGCTATTATTAAAAAAAGCGGAAGCTCGCTTTCCACTGACAATACTATTAAAACGAAAGTCACTTCATTTTAACAATTACAAAATAAACATTCTTTTATTCACTGCAGCTGATAAGTTTGGGGTAGATAATACTGACGATGCGCCATCAACATAAATTGTAAAACTACAACAATACTGTGAAAGCAAACCACAGTAATTGTTAGGGGCGCGCTTTCATTAGTTTACGTTGGCAAGCTTAGTTAAACCCGAAATACGAAACTGTGGTTTTACCTATGAACATGATATTTAATTATTTTTTTTACTGAATAAACCAAGTTTTTTCCAAAAGCTTTATTGATTCTTTGAGCTTTCTCAACAACATCATTTTTGTCATATGATTTGCTCAAATTTCCTCACATCAGAATAATAGTCAGGCAAGTCGTGATTTCTAATGATAAGTTCAACGATCGACTGAGCTACTTCCGGTTGCATCGCTTAAGTTAAACTACTCTGTCGGGACCCCATTGCCTTTCACCAATCGGAATTGGCGACAGGGTGTTTCCCCTATTTTTTCTCCACTCGCCATTCTCACGCAATGCTGGTTAAAATCACTGTATTTGATGTCGTAGTTAGCCATAAAATGCTTATCAACGACTATTTTTACCAAAATAATTGCGCTTGAAAAACATTTTTATTGGGAACTTTAAAACCGCTAGCAGGGATAAGATCAGCAATTGTCTACCGATTTTTTGATGAGGATCAAAACCTGCCGATCATTTCAAATAACACGCCTGGCGATTTATCCGGAAACAGAGGCTTCAAAATCACGCAACCAGTAGACACTCGCTCGGTAGCTAATCAATAGATGTACACTGAGCCTAAATGATATTTCAATACCATTTGGAGCAGCGATACCTTACCCTGGTAACAGGATATTTCTTATTATTTACTTCATTTAATTATTTAACTTGACAGCGATTGCGACGAGTGTTCGGCAGGCAATCGCTTAAAATATTTGCATATGCCAAACCCCTCCTAGTGAATGTAATGTTTATATAAACCACGAGCATAATTTATGTACATGGTTTTGCTGAGGCCTAGCCTAGCGCAACAGTTACACAACCAATTACCAAACAGCGTTTGAAGTCATTCATTTGTATGAAAGGTGCCGAGCCCTTACAAAAGGTTTTGCTATACTCTAGCTCCTTATCTCTCATTTTGTGATTTATCTATCAGCCAATCAGAAAATGTTAGCGCTATTTGTTGACATCATTGACTGCCGTTATTTGATTAATCTGCTCCGACACGGTGATAATGTCTTGCCATCAAATAATGTTGTTTGTATCAGTTTTGTGTTGTCTACCTTGGTGGGGAGACAACTGCTGACAAATTGATGCTTAATTTGTGTACGGCTATCGATGGTTTGATTGTGTGCAGGTGTGTGAAGTGCCCAGCTATGTAGATGAGGTCCAGATAGAGGCCAGGCTGGTCTCCGCCACCGAGGACTATTTCCCCCATCCCAACAAATGCTCGGGTAGAGATTGCAATGAGAGGGGAGTCTACAGAAAGATCTTGAAGCGCATGGAACATCCTGATTTCAAGTTGACGTAAGTCTCAACTGTTAATGTAATGCAAGTGTTTGAAAGAGAGGCTGAGAAACAGTTTGGTTTAGTGGTAGTAGATGCGGTTGGGCTGTTGATGTTCGCGAGTTCGCTTCTAGCCCGAGTTCATTAATTTTTTTTTTTGTAATTTGAACGCAGAATTCGTTTTTTGCGTTTTACGCAGCAAAGATTTATGAAACAAAAAAAATAAATTTTTTTACCCAGAAATTATGACATATATCCATCCATATATTTTTAGACTGAACAACCTCACAGTACTTCAGATAAAGAAGGGTGATCAGTCCAACTCCCTTATTGGCCAGCTTGATGAGATGAATGGTGAGTAAGGCTAAATTTTTGTTGACTGTTTCACAGTACAACATAATTTCCTACTTCGAGTGAATCATTTACTTATCTCTGATCATAGAACACCAGAAGATGTTGAATAGACATCAAAACGTCGTACATGACGTCAAAGGGAAAGCCGAGGAGTTAGCCAAGTGTAAACATAATGGAGTCGTTAGAATAAGGTTTGAGGCTGCTTATTTTGACATGAAGTTGAACGCGTGGCAAGTAGCAGTTCAGCACAGCACTTCAGTTCACGACCAGAGTGAGTACTAACTACGTGTTGTCTACTCTCTATTGCCTTAGTCAAAGTCAGCGTGTAAACTGGGTTTGTGCTGCATACAGAGCAGACCAATGCTGCTGAGCTGAGGATCTGCAGGATTTCTGTGGCTTCTGCGCCGGCTAATGGAGGAGTGGAAGTGTTCCTGCTGTGTGAGAAAGTGACAAAAGGTAACTATATTCTGCTTGCTAATGGGCTTGTAACTGGGGTTATAGAGATGATCACAATAATTAATAAATAAAAATTATAAAAATGATAATAAATATAAATCGCTCTTTTTGCAGGTAAATTTGATGCCTCTTTCCTTCAAAATATTCCCAAGTCTTTTTACAGACATGTCATTATAGGATATGCTAGTCATTGTGGCAGCTATCAAGAAAAGTTTTACATGAGTGCTTAAATTAATTATGTTTCACATTGCGACATACCATTTCTGATTGGATGTATAACTATCAAGAAATTTTTAGTAATTTGGTTTTCAATTTTTCTGTTTAAAAAAAATGTGAGAAAGTTTAGTTGGCTGAAATCAGTTGATGATTAATCACTAACTCATAGCAGTGGCTTTGACAAGTATTGGCAATTTTTAAAGATGTCTGCTTTTTACAAACACTTGCAGTTTTAAACTAACTTTTTCTTTTATCTAAAATGGATGAAAAGTGTAAATTTTACTTTTCTGGAGTTGTGTCCTTTTTACAACATCTAGTAGCTCTCTGTTTTACCATTCGTTTTATTTCATTCATTACCGGGGGCAACTGGATCGTGCGTTGTAACTGGTACGTTTTCACTCAAGAGATAAAATATAATTGAACATGCTTTTGGTAAAGCCATTAGCACGCAGTTGACGTTGTACGTATGAATATTTAATTTCAAAAAAATTGTTTTTTCATTTTCAAATTATTCTGTCCAGAGTATATGGCCATACGCATCTGACTTGCTAAGTATTCTTACACTGCCCTGGATAGAAAGCTACCGTCTGTGTCTACATCGTCTGCGTAGAACATCATGCTACATGTTACATAGTTTGTAGAACTATTGCATAATAGATATAATTTTGTTTTAATAGACGACATTAAAGTGAAGTTGCTGGATGAACATGGTTGGGAGGGAGATGGAGAGTTCCAAGGCATGGACGTGCATTACCAGGTACGTATGTACTTGTAATCCGTTAGTAAAATGTATGATGGTTTGGAGTTGTCTGTTCTCTCCAACCAACAGTTCTATATTGTTTGTTTGCTTTTTGTTAGTTTGCGATTGTGTTTCGCGTTCCTCCATACAAGAAACTGGACATAAAGCACCCTGTTACTGTTGATCTCAAGCTATATCGACCTTCAACTTGTACATACAGTAAAGAGGTCAGGTTCACCTACCACCCTACGCAGTCAGGTAATTATTACTTTGGATACTGGAGCTAGTGTCAACGGTTTCTAAATCAGTCCTACCTAGAATGACTGCAAACATCTTCTGGGACAAATATAGATAGATCTTGAACAAATGACTGCTATGAAAATTTGTTTGACATTCACTCACGAAAATGCTGACGTTCATGTCCAGCGAAGTAAAAACTATTGTCAATATTTTTTAGGGGTTGTCTTCTTTCATAAAAATGAATGATATTCAATATGTCCTGCAGCATATATATAATTAGCTTTTGCTCTTTATCAGTGTTAGTTACAAGTAGTATTTGTTAGTGGCCTTTTTTCTCCAGGTCTGTGAATGTTCATTCCCGACTTGTCTGCATTTGTTTCCGTCTACGTTCTTCGCTTTCCCTATATCTTATTATTAGAGCAAGGTCTTTTTTCATGGAAACATTTTATATGGTCTGACCTTTAGTTTGATTGATTGTTTGATTGTTTGATGGTTAGTTTGATTGCCACTGATTGAATTAAAAATTTCCCCATTTCTGTTCCTCAAAGTTCTTCTTACTGCGTTCGTATTTGGACAAGCTGCTTTTCTCCAATCGTCGACTTCCTCATATTGTTGTACTATATAGCATTATGTAACATTTAGCTGAAGAAGCGGTGCAGCGTAAGAAAAGGAGAATCGGTGCCACAGGACCGTCTGGTATGCCTGGATACAAACCATTCTACCAGCCACCACACCCAGACTACAGCCCTCGTTCTGGTACGTCTGCTCTTCTGCGGTTGAGTTAGTTGGTTGGTATCATCAGTGCTTTGAGTTTGAACATTTTATCGATTGTTCTAGATGGTTCCGGCTCTTCCCACTCGTATGTGTCGCCAGGCTCCTTCTCTGGCCCCAACTATTACAAGAAGGCTGATGGTTCAGAGCCGGCAGGTAAATGTCTGCTATATTGTAGTATCTACCGAGTAATGTGTGCGATTGCTGAAAGTGTGTAAGTCTGTGAAAAACTGGAAACTCCAATTTACAACATCCGGGTCGTTATATTTTCCAAAATTTCATTAAATGTCAAAGATTCAATTTCACGCTGGGAAAGCATCAGTTCAGGTAGCTGTTACTGTCTGTTGAATATGATTTCAAATGGGGGTCAATTTCTTGTGAAACTGACAAAGTTTTTCCAGGAACTAAGGTTTTGGGTTGTTGTACTTTGTACCGCAAAATGTTGGCAATTTGCCATCAGCTTTTCCTCAATCGCTATGGAGAGGTAATGTTTTTTATTAGTACAAGTCAGGAAGTAGTGAGTGCGTGAGTACTCAATGATCACGCGTTTTTATATTTGGTACAAACTGCGTAATGGGCGGAGTGTTAGATTGACAAATTTGTTTAGTAGATTGTGAATAATAGCTGTTGCTAGGGGGTAGGTAATCAGTTGGAGTGAAATGTAAACATAGCCTTTGTTACCCAAGTGCTCTGGACATTGCAGCGGAATAACCCTTTCAGTAGGCAACTTTTGTCAAACCAGCAATAAACAAAATGTCTACCCAGTACGAAATGTGCTGAAAGGAAAACTTGGGTAGTACTTGCTAAAAGCTTTTGTGTCGTTGGTACCTCATAGCAATAAGAACGCCGCATCAAGCATAAAGTATGTTTGGGTGTGGCATGAATTTATTTCGCAATTAGTTATGTGACCTGGTTAATAGCTACAGGAAGTGATTACAAAAATTCATAATTTGTGAAGTTATCAAGATTCACACGTTGTATTAGACGTATTTTACGCGACAATGGTATAACCGGCGTGCAAATGAATAAAGTTCATTGCCCAATGAAAGCGATACATGAAACAAATATCATCCAATCATAAAAAATTGGATTTCTAGCGCCACACAGCTCAGTCCCTTTTGGTGCGTTGGTCTGACTGATTCCAAGCTATGTCTTTAGTGGAAAAAAGAGTGATGGAGACTTTGGTAGTTATTTCATATGCAACACTGGAGCTCTGAGTTTTGGCCGAGAGTAGTAGTTGATGCACCTAAATTATGGATTGTTACTAAATTATACTTGATAGCTATTTTTAGATTTTAAATGTCTACGCCACTGCAAAATTTTGTACGGAAAAGCGCGTTCAAATGCAATTTTATGATCCTTTCTGGCAACAGTTTTGTGTCAGAACGAAAAAAAAAAAATCAGGTCACATGTTACAGAGTTGCGTTATTTTGTTCCAACTGGGGCAAAAAATAACTGTGAATTCACCGCATTTCTTTTATTCTTAACAGCGAAAAAAGCAGCGACGTATAGTTGCTGTAATAATTATTGGGCTACGATATTGTTATTTACTATTATTCATTTTATATAGATGGTATATTATATATCATGTTTGATTATACCAAATAAATAATTATTTTTTATTAATAAGAACTATAAAATAAATAATAGTAAATAATATATAATAATAAATACTATTTATGTCGTTTTAGCATTAGTTGTTTCACTATAAATGTGTTCAAAATTGATTTCAAAAACTTGTTATTTACAACTAGAAATGAAACTGGCGAGCCTAAAATGACTTAGTTTTGACTAAAATATTCATCAGATTTTAGAATTGTATGGCTTCGGATCGAAAACGTTTTATGGTGATCAACCTCCTAAAGGAATGTTCACCCTAAAAAAGATTTACCGCTTACGGAAACACAAGAATTGAGCCGTTTTGGGAGAGACTCTTGATAAACATGCTACTGTGTAAAATTATACAACAGCCAAGTGCCGTTAGTTGTATCTTTAGATCTCTCGTTGAATATGCTACTTGGTGTGTAGTAGGCAAGATTCAAGATTTGTTTTCAAATTCTTTTTATCAAATAACTGCTGTTAGAATGTATGATGCTGATTCATTTCTCGTGCTGGTTTAATTAGAGAATGATTCTCTACTGCAACATAATATTCTGTTGTTCGCCTCAGTTTCACCTGTTGATATTTAAAACAGTCGATGTCAATGGCCTCGAGAGGAATCATCGTTGGAGTGGCTCAGTAATCTAATATTACTGGCTGTAGATCAGGGAAATGTTTTATTTAGAGGAAGTGGGAGAATGGTTAATACTGGGCGTCTACTCTTTAATACCAAAACTCCACACAAACATTCTGGGTACGCCTTTCTACTCCAAACCAAATAATCCATCTTCGCTTATAATACATTACCATCACATATGATCTGTCGTAGAAAATAATTGATGATGTTACTAATATCAGTAGTTCCACTAGCACCAGAAATGTTACTAATACTTGACAAGTTATAGGTATATCATTGTCAACGTTCGTCATTCCAAAACCATTAATCGTGATAATTGACAGGCTCAGAAAAAAAGAACTGATCTTGGATCTGATTGGATGAACGCGAGTTTCAATTTGTCACAAAATTAATGAGCGTATCGGCGATATGGAATGAAGTTGTGGCGTCGAGTTTGTACTTGAAATAACGATATTTTGTAGTATTCTTGCTTTTCAATTTTTTCGTTATTATTCTAATTATATTCTAATGCGCTGACTTTTGTTTTTTTTCTATCGTTGAAATCAAGAAATCAAAAGAAAACACTATTTGGTGTCTATTGATACTCTGTGGCCAAAGCACTCGAGTAGAATTTGTAAAAAGAAAAATTGAGTTGTTTTCGTAAATTACACAAAAAATAACATTAATAATAAAATAACTCAGATTTTTGCTCATATGATGATTGGAAATGAAATTACAAAGAACCAGCTATGTCATGGCGCGAGTGAAATGTCTTTCCTTTGTTTAATTTTTACTCCAGGAGATAACAGTTGGCTACAATGTTTGATTGGCAGCTGTGTATTTGTGTATTGTTTCATCCCTGGCTAGTCGACTTTCTCAGTTAAGGCGCAGTATCAAAGATTTATTACCGTATGCTCTTTTGAGTTGGAGGTAGATAACTGCTGTTAGTTTTATAGGAAAATGGCACACGTCTGCTTAAAATCTCCTGCGTTTGCCTCAATTCGAGGAAGTACCTAAAAATTGGCACTGAGAAAAATATGTTTATTATCGCATATGTTATTGCATATCAGAAATGATTCACAATGCAATGCAAAGCTGAGAGTCAACAAATGTTCATCGATAAACTCTAACCCAATTGTCTTCACATTAACGCATCCAAACAGCATATGGTCTGACATCTGAGTCCAGAAATGTAAATTTCTATTTGATGTAGCAGGGATGTCAACCATTCGGATTTTATCCGAATTGCCCGGATTTAGGGGGTGTCAAATTTCACTCGGATGGATTTGTCATATTGTTCTTTGTTACACGGATTTAGAGCTTTTTATTTGGAGTTATGTGCTACTGTTAAGTCCTCTAGAAGTAAACACATTTCTAGCCTCCTGGACAAGAGACTTGTTAACCTGTGTGCTGGTATTTTTTGTTATGAAACAATTGGTAGGACTAGCTATCACTGGCCATTCTCTGGAACACAACCCACAATGCTATTTGATCAAAACAACTAGTGAGCAGCAACGTAAATTTGGGCAATGACACTATTATTATTATTATCCTCTTGCAGAGACCTTGAAAGTATTTTGCCCAATTAACTATTTTTAACTAGTATATCATTATAATAATTATTGTAATATGAAATAATTATCAATCAATAGTCACTTAGTTAGTAGCAGAAATAAATGAAAGCTTTGTTGTATGCTGGTAATAGTAAATACTACTACTACTGCTAGGCTACTACTACTACTAGTATCATACTAGTAGTAGTAGTAGTACTACTACATACTAAGTATGTAGTAGTATGTAGTACTAAGTATGTAGTAGTAAGTATTATTATAGTATTATTATTAGTAAGTAAGTTGTTAGTAGTTTGTTTATTATTATATATTGTTATTATAATTATTATTACAATAATAAGTAACAAATGATTAATATAATTGTTATTTAATAATAATAAAAAATATTATTTATTATCATAATAATAATTAAAACTATTGTTTATTTATTATTTATCTATTAGTGGAGATAGTGCATATGCCATAGAGTGCTCAAACCTAGGTGAGCTAACCTGTATGTATAAGAGTGGTAATAAACCAAGAAGATGTTACCAAGTTGTTGTTGATGTTTTAACATTCTTCTAATAGTAATAGAAATAGCATCAACTTACTAGTAACTACTTCTTGTGTTATTAACCTTCTTATATTTATTATTTATATATTATTAATAAATCTAAATCATTATTATTGTTAATTATTATTATCAATTATTGTTATTATTTAACAATTAGCATTATCATATTGATAATAATTTATAAATTAATTAGTTAATAACCTCTCTTAAAAGATGTCTGTTTTTTTCCAAAAGCCATATGACTATTAATTTCTTCTAATTTAACTTTGATTTATATATATACACACAAACGACTGTGGCATACCTGTCATGTCACCTGATTTGTCAGGGACATACCTGCTTATTAGTTAAAGATTTTCCCTACTCCTGAAAACTGCTGAACTCCCTGAAAGCTTGTAAAATTTGAATGACACAAAAACCTGATGACTTTACGTTCACTTTTACATCGAGTAAAAACTTAAAAAGCTTAGAGTTTACACTGTTTTCATAATACTGTTTTTATATTTGGTTTGACATAGTAATTTTTTATACCCCATCCCATATTTATGCTGTGTTCATCACTGCAATTGGCTTTTTGAGCTAATAAATGACTTGTTATCTCACTTTGCATCTACACAACCAACCACTCCATCTATTCTGTCAAACCCAGTTGCGACCACTGGAACCAATGGGTCTAATGTATCTCCCTTTTTCCACAACCTATCATCACAGTTATGTACTACTGTGGCATCCAGAACATCCAAATGTTATATTATGTGGTTTGGTGAAGGTGGTTTGTTTTGCTAACTCAATTAATAATATTTTATATTTCTGTAATATATTCATCATCAATTTACATTTACATCCTTGACTTTAGAATGCTTTTCCAGGCATATCAGAACTCATATGTTCAATTTCTTGAGGGGGAGGGGTACCCGAACCCCACCCCTTCCCTGCACCTCCTCCCCTCTCACCCTCTGACCATATCAAGACCCCCTTCACTGAAGTCGAAAATCCGCCACTGTCATTTACAACCCTAACAAAACAAATGAATGAACAATTTTTCAAGTTGTTTCAATACAACAACAATGCTGCAACTATTAGTGCCTCACTTTCACTACTAAATCATGTAGACATCTAACACAATGCTCTGATCAAGTGATGAATAAAGACAAAAGACATCAATGAAATCCGAATGAGTCAATATCTCTTCTTTCTTCACTTTTAGTAGGAGATCTCATGTCAGCAGATATTGGTTTTACACTACTTCTGCCCAATAGCCCGCTACGATGTTTATTGTGTTTGCATTAGGAAAATTGGGTTATTAATGACTCACCACTAGGCTCTAGCTCACATACAACACTATAAGAATCCATTTAAAAGCCGTTTAAAAAGACCATAACTACTAGTTTGAGCAATGGTCTCAAATCACATAGTGCAATGTATATGTAGATAATTGATGTTGATGACAAAGGGCTTATGAAAAAATGTGAAAAGGCCGCAACAGCATAGAACCAAAGCAGAACAAAATAAGCGCATTATACACAGTGATTCATAAACATAGTATGTGGTCAAGCATTTTAATCTAATCACACTTCATTCATTTTTTGTGACTCCAAGCGTTTCTCATACTTTATTTTTCTTTGTCTCCGTTTGTGATACATTCATTCTGATTGATTGTCAAGTGCTTTATTAAGCTTTGGCGGCCGGGGCTCCGCCCCGGACCCCGTTGGGGGGGCTTACAGCGCCCCCCCAAACCCCCCAGCTGATATTGCTCGGCGCTGCGCGCCTCGGTTCGGGCGCTTCGCGCCCTCAATGACGCCGCGCGAACTCAACTAGGATTTTTCAAAGTTCAAGGTTGACATCCCTGTGTAGTGTATGAGCAGTACTTGAAAAGGTGGTGAAATGTAGAATCTATCCGAAGCTGTTCAAAGCCGTTGCCCCTACGATAGTTTAGGTACTGAATATAGTGCCCCGGCCAGTTGTTTATGCAGCAGACGTGATGGAAGAGTGATTGTATAAGTTAGGGAAATTCCCTTTTAGCGCTGGGGGGAATTCCCTCCCTTTTAGAGTCACTCGGTTAGTGTAGATCATTTGTAATCTAGCCATCGTGCGTGAGTGTTGCGCTTAGTTATCTCTCTCAAGCATTATCAACCTTTTGAACACTGTTCAGCACTTCTCAATTCTGTTATATCATTCTCAATAGGTGAGTGCTGGGATATATTTTAGTTATTTTCTTGTACAGCTTTCCCAACAAGTTCATTTTACAGTGTTTTTACAAAGTTACACAAAATAGCCTTAGTTTGTCATGAATGCCTACAATTGGTGGGTGGTATGTTTTAGCAGCCCATTCATCAGACGAAATGCCTATGGATCTGAGCAAATCAAACCAAGATGCATCTTTCCCCACAACCATTGACTTTGTGGAAGCGGATCACGCTGCAGTCAAGACAGAACCATCAGTGCCAGATGATGCAGACAAGACTGTGGACAAGACTGTAGAAGGCAAGGATGCTGTCGAGGATGTGAAGGTCAAGGAGGAGGTCAAAGAGAAAACTCCCAATAGCAAAGATGATCCTACCAGCGATGTAGACTCTGATGATTCGGATGACGTGGAACCTGACGGCGCCCCCATTAAGCTGAGATCCAAGCCTGTTACAGCTGAGCCTATAGTCGGCGTGTCCAAGTCTGTCATGGTGAGTAACGTCACAGAGTTTATTTATTGATAGTTTTTATTTATTTCTGAACGAAAACATTGATGAGGTGTGATGACTTCTGCAGTTAAAAGGAGAGCGCAAGGGTTCATTTGATGAGGAGGTTAGGTCAAATAGTCCAAAGCCTGCTGCCAGAAAGTTGTCTCCTGCTGCTATCGAAAACAAGCATCAGAGAAAGGAGCAAGCTAAGTGTACGTTACTTGAATGCACTTACATTCATTCCTTTGTTGATTTGTTGCTATAGAATGCCTATGAATAACAGCTTATTCACTATCCTAGCTGTTATCAGGCCATAGCTAACGGGGTGAAGGGGACTTTCTATATCCCCTTACAACAGATACGCACCACGCACTGTACTCTGTGTACGATTGATGCACACGTACACACAATATCTTATATCATGTATTATATAATGTGTGTGGGCAAATATTCATCCGACAGACCGAGTCTAAAATATTAACAGAACAGACCTTGTATCGCTGCTACGCTTGATTCGCTTTTCAAAATATAGCAGCAACTAATCTTTAACGAAACTGCATTTTATAAAACCAGGATTGTTTACACACTCGCGTGATATCGTGTGATTCTACTGCAAACCCTGGTGTGTATTGAACGAGGATATTGCCATGGCGCTCTTTGTTACAGTCGATATATGAATAACGCTGTAATTTCCCCAAATGTAAAGGGGATTTTTAGTTTTAGCAAGTAGGGTGAAGCTAATTGTGCCAGTAGCTGATTTTATTTCCATTTTAGTCATGAGCTTGGAGAGTCACATCGCTGCCTGCGAGGACTTTGTTGTTGAGAGCCTCATGAACTACGCTGTCAGCGGAGACCACCTCTTCTTCATCTCTCAGTTTAGATACTTCCTCGGTGTCAAGGACGAACACGGTGACAAGTGAGTAAAATGAAAATTCTTTTTGCATAATAATTACTACTTCTGTTGTTACTTTTCCTGACAATTCTTTTGACTCATGTGGATTTTTTTTTCGTTTTCGTCATTGTTACTAAGATAATTTTTTGTAAATAGGTGTTAAGTTACGTGCGTTCCGACATAATACCCTTCATAGTCTCGTTTTATCACATCCTTCTTCCTTCTCTAACGAGCTTGTCTCAAAAAGATATTCGTCATAATATAAATCAATATAATCGCATATGTCATCATTTCCTGCTAGAGAGTATTCCATAAGGTTTACATTGTTATGTCACAGCTCCCTGCATATGGCAGTTATTCATGGACAGACTAAAGCGTTGAACGACATGCTTAGTATCTGCATGGCCACCAAGACTCCGGCAGCCATTAACCAACTCAATGACAAGCAGCAGGTAAATACAGAAAGTGTGCGATTTGTGGTGGTAGAATCATGTCATGTAGCACAGAGTGCAGTTAAAATATGGCGAGTATCGAGGTGTGGCAAAAATCTATTATCCTTGTTCACTGTCTTTGTTGTTTGTTCGGGGAAGTTTTCAGCGTTGTTGACTTTTCCCAATTGTTTATTAGTGGTGATAATGGGATGGGATGTAATCATCCAGGGGTCATGAGTACCTTGGTGTTCAGTGTCACATCTGCTCCACCTCTGTCCCACGTCTGCTTCACTTCTGTCTCACGTCTGCTCCACCTCTGTCTCACGCCTGCTCCACCTCTGTCTCACCTTTGCCTCACGTCTGCTCCACCCCTGTCTCACGTCTGCTCCACCCCTGTCTCACGTCTGCTCCACCTTTGTCTCACGTCTGCTCCACCCCTGTCTCACGTCTGCTCCACCCCTGTCTCACGTCTGCTCCACCTTTGTCTCACGTCTGCTCCACCCCTGTCTCACCTTTGCCTCACGTCTGCTCCACCTCTATCTCACGTCTGCTCCACCTTTGTCTCACGTCTGCTCCACCCCTGTCTCACGTCTGCTCCACCTTTGTCTCACGTCTGCTCCACCCCTGTCTCACGTCTGCTCCACCCCTGTCTCACGTCTGCTCCACCTTTGTCTCACGGCTGCTGCTCTTGTAGACGCCAGTACATGTCGCCGCAGTCATCCGAAACTCGGAGATGGTTGATATGCTGTTGAAGCATAGTGCTGACCCCACCATCGCTGACAACAGGGGCAACAGCTGCTTCCACACAGCAGCCCAGAATAAGGACTACAAGACAATGGCGATACTCTGCCGCTGGGTCATGGAGAAAAACCTAAATCGCTGTGTGCTTGATGGACTCAACTATGATGGTTAGTTGGGAGTTGGCTTCAACCTCTCCTTACATTTGAAATTTTTATCGCATAGCTCTAGATCTACAAATGGTCAACCTGGAATTATTTCCTGATTTATATTGGTAGTTATGTTCTCTTTGATGCCCTGAGTACTCCCACGTGTTAACGACAAATGTCCTGAGTTATTCTATTGCAAATCAATAAAGCTGTCCGTTGTGTGTTTATAGGTCACAGTGCACTACATAAAGCTGTCCATTGCGACAGCATGGAATGTGTGCAGGAGTTGCTGAGAGCTGGAGCAGATGTCAACCTTGCAGATCACACCAGTGGTAAAACTGCACTACATTACACTGTACTGAAGGGAAGCATTGTCAATACAGCAGAACTGCTCGTTTGTGTATGTAGATATTATGAATAATATCAGTGCCTCTGGTGCCACTCCTTTCATTGAAAGCTATTGATTCTTCCTGGTTGATGAAAAGCTTTGGTGTTGTCTCACTTCCAACGAGGAATTATCGCAGCTGTTAGCTAATGGTGATCAATGTTTTTAGCCATCTATTGATGTCAACATTGCTGCCTACGATGGTAACACAGCTCTACACCTGGCCATATCTCTCAACAATGCTGCCATTACAAAACTGTTGATAAAGGCTGGAGCCAACCCCGATCTCAGAAATCGTCAGCTCTCTTATGACTTGGAAGATGAAGAGATCTATGGATTGGATGCCTATGAAATGTGTGATGGCGATGAAGAGGTCAGTGACGTAGTACGATTCACTAAAGATGAAAGTTAGATCTCACGTTGTTGGTTTTGTGATGCATATTCTGATTGTGTTGTGTAGATGCTGGCTGTGATAGACACGCCCACTAAAAGGAGCGCAAAGCCTCCATCTATCCTCTCGGATAGCATCAAAAGCCTTCCTGATGATGCCGTAGACAAGCTCAGTACGCTGCTCGATCGAGATAGTAAAGATTGGAAGCGACTGGCCAATTTCTTTGACCTCTCTTCTTTGATTGATTTTATGGAAAAGTCGGCAAACCCAACGGTGAAACTGTTGAACTACCTGGATGTAAGTACCCGTAGAGATCGTTGTCTGTCCACTAACAATCATTTATCAAATCTTTTGATCTGCTATCAAAGGGGAAACAACTCCTACACAGCGTTATATAATTGATTTGTCTATGAACTTGTAGAGCAATGACGGAAGTATCAGAGATTTGAAGAAGGGTTTGACTAAGATTGCTCGTCAGGATTGCATAGAAGTTATCGATAGAGCTTTCATGATCGGACTCTCTCGGGCACACCAAAAGAGAAACGCAATGTCCATCAAAGGTAGGTAAAAATTGTCACTTCATCTTCACATATGAGAGTTATCCCCTTTTTGTTAAATTTGAAGCTTGTTTTCCTACCAGCTTTCCAATTAATATAACTATTATTTTCTGTTGTAGACTCTGGCTTTGGTGAATGCACTTCAGAAAACCTCAAGTCGGACTGCAGCGGCTATCTTAGGTGAGCTGCTGCTGCCGCCCGACAGCAGAGGGCTTCGTTGGATAGGCAAGCAGCGAGGAGTGAGTCAGCGTTCAAAAACCCTGATCATTCCTGACGTCTTTTAGTGATAAGCGTGGAGCATTTGGGTGGCTTACTGAACTGCATGATAACATTGCAGTTGTGAACATGTGACCTACATGTAGCCTATAATCTCGTTTCTTGTCCGCACCATATATTCAGACTTTCTGTCTTTTCCGTATTATTTTTATCCCGTGTGTTATGTTCGGCTTAGCTCCAGTTATAGTCAGTATATCCACATTTTATTGCTCTATGCGGCTGAAGGTGATGATTCGACAAAATATTATTTATTTATTTTATGATCTTTTTTATTATTATACAATTTTATGGTTGTCTCAGTTATTGCTTGCAATACAATTATATTTTATGGTTATTGAGTGTATAATGTTGATTTATGTTTTGACTTACGTCTCTCGTGGTGATGTATATAGATTATACCTGATGTTGTTTTTGTTCGTCTCATTTACAGAATACTGTCGTTAATATTTACAATAAACGTATATTATCTTTAAGTTTAATGCGGATATATATTTGACTACAATTGGTCACAACCATTGCATAGTTATATTGCATGCGTGTCAAACATAAATACAATATGTATCATTTTTACATGCAGTGTCCAGCACTGTGTAATTATACAAGAACAAGCAATTATTTGTCATTTTATACAAAAGAATCTACTGCTAGCGCCAATATTACTTGTAAAAAGGATATGACATAATTTGGTCTAAATTGAAGCACCGTTGACAATAGAAATTTGGAAAACAGGAAATGATGTGATATTTATGGCAAACAATGCTATGAAATAATGTATATGGATTATAATAGATAAAGTGGACGACTCCCAGTATCACGAGCAGACAACTTCTAGCAGACTGATAATTAGATGTATGGAAGTATATCTTGTGGTATATAGGTTGGATCTCTCTTCGCTGACGCTCCCAGGCGCTTCATTTGCTGAACAATTCTTTTGAAGTGAAATTTGTAGGTGTAGCGCTTGCCGTGTATTTTGGTTAGAATCATTTTATCGTAATAGTATCGCAGAGCTCGAGAGAGCTTGTCGTACGTCATGTTAGCCTTCTTTTTCTTTTCTCCCCATTTACGCGCCACTTCATCAGGATTAACCATTCTGAATTCACCGAAAGTAGGCTCCCAGGCTATGCTTGTTATATGTAGTTCTGGTTCTTCCAGCAGAGAAAGTAAAAATTGCCACAGTTGCATTTGCCCTCCTGCAAATAGAGAAATCGCCAATTTTATATCAAGCCGACTTTTATATGAAACATAGCTTTATCTAGACTTATGCAAAGACACTAATTGTAAGATTGTTTGTTTTTGCTAGTCGTTGTACTGAATCAATTACGGGCTGTATGAATTCCCAGCACCGCTGTGAGAAGTAGCAGATGGTTTCCATGCATTGAAGCCTATTGTTGTTTTGGATAACAAAAACAAACCAAATACTACAAACATGCTTTTATACAGTAACTTGTGCCACTCAACTCAACGGTAAAAACCAATCAAAGCCCAAAATTTTAGTTTTTTAATTATTCAACTAAAAAAATTGACCCCTATTTATTTTTTTATCAAGTTATTCATACACCAGACCTAACAGAGAAAAACGCGCAACCTGAGAAAGTTTTCAAATAGTAAGGAATCCCCAATTAATTACGGGGATTTTGTTTATTGTTTTATAAAAGCCGGCGATCATTATTTTTTAGGTTTCCCCAGTAATAAATAGTTTGCTCTGGTTGTGCGTTTTTTCTCTAATACACTATTTAAAAAAAATTATTTATTCACAAAACCTAACAGACTTGATAAAAATTATCATTACCAGCAATAAGCCAAATGGCAAATAAGACAATAAAAAATTGGATTTAGTAATAATAAAAAAAAATGGATTGATTTTTGCCATTTGTTGATTCAACAGAAACTACAGGCAACGGCCATCGTTAGAATTATTTGAAAATCGGAAATTTTAATTCTGTTGGTAAAGTTATCCTTGTGGCTGAAGTACAAACTTTTTGTTTTGATATTAGGTTCGCCTTTTTGTCAAATGATTTTTGCTTTTATGATATTAAATAGGGCAATTGGCCACACTTGTGAAATAATTTTGATTGTAAAGTTATGCTTTTGTACGGCCTTAGATATTCTGTCACCTTTAATTATTAACATTGAAAGCATGCTCAGACACGGTCCACGCTTTAATTAATTTTGACAACTCTCGAATGCTCCCAAATACTTAGAAAAAATGCGACCAGGCACTCGTCGCCCTCATTTTAATCAAATGCAACTATTTAAAAAAGAAGAATTTCCAAAAACTAATTTGATTTTAATTTTTTTCACTTTATCCAAATTATATAAGAATTGTAGATTATACAATGTGAGTCACTGTTTCAAATTTTGAGTTAATTAAATATTGCTTTAATGTTTTTAAAGAGCGGTTTTATTTATTACATCACGTTTTAACATTTTTTTGTCGTAATTGGTAATTGTTACATAATAATATATCAGTTCTTGTTCAACGCATTGACATCTAAGATTACCTTGAGCTCTAATTCTGTTCATAAGCTTCTCCTTGTATTCTTGCAGCACAACTGGGTTCGTTTCTAAAAATTAAAAAAAAATTAATGAATTGCTCCATAACAGTAACATAAATGACGAAAAAAATTTTTTTAATATTTTTTCTACTTTTTTTACTTTAGCTACGCAAACTTGAACTTTCGATTCCTACTTTACAAGTTTCAACATCAAAGCTTTGCTGTTTGTAATCAGATTTATTCAATCAAACAAGTTGCATAAAGAAAGAAAGAACAATGTGACGCAGAGATGTTAAGGCAACCTACGCTTTAATTACACAATCATCTAGTTGACCTTGTGCAGTTGTTGTACATGTGCTACCACTAGAGGGAGTTAGCCAACTTAACAAACGGCAGGTAGCTATTTACGTATAACAATACAGTACAGAAGAGGTAACAGACAACACGTTTACTTGCTGTGTCTGCACCACACAATGCACGCTTGATTAGCCCAGATGGCTTCAATCACTTCTATTGTCAATTTCTGATAGAACTCACGGTTCGTTGAATGAATTCAGTAAAAAAAGGCCAGAGTTTTGGTGTGAGAATAAAAGTGTGTAAGAGCGGTGGATTGATTAAAGACAGCTTGCAGTGCTTATAGACACAGCGGCAGCACCTTATGAACTCGTTCAGCGCTGCTTGTAACTTAGTGCTAATCTCTCTGATATAGTAAACATCTACGTTTTTTGTTTGGATTAATAGCCTTGTTTGTAATAGAAATTCACTCAGTCGTGAAATAATAGAAACCAAAAGTGATTACTTTTATGTCATAATATGGCATGCAGAGGTGTAAGCAAACCCGCTGCCGGGCCTGCTGTGTTTTATATGCTCTGTGTATAGCGTTACAAATTCTCTGCACTCAGCCTTTAGGCCCCAACAGAGACAACTGCTATGAGGAGACAGTATTGCTGCCAGCGATATCTCTTTCTAGAACATTCTCGTATTAGTTGCACAACTGTTTACAGCATCAAACGTTTGTTGGGGCTGATTAGAAGGTGTTTTAATTATGCAAAAGATAATTTTTTTAACGCTTGAAACTGTTCAAATTTCTTATAAGTTTTTGTCAATGCAAAGGTGTTTAATATAAAAAAGTTTTTAACTGGAAACGATTACGAATGTTTACATGCCTGTCATCGTTTTTTGGCAGTTAATTCCTCGTAAAACCTGTAGTTCTCAGAAAAGGTTTATTCAATTAATCCGATTCAGCAGACCATGTTTTACAGCAGGCGATGTTTTGCAGCAGACGATGTTTTGCAGCAGACAATGTTTTGCAGCAGACGATGTTTTGTCACAGGAATTGTTTTTCAGCAAAGTTGTTGAAAAAAATCAACAGCAGCCAGTATTTTCAACAGTTTCAAAATTAAATTCGCTCACAGGTTAAATTTTCTGCGTCATCATCGTACGAGAAACCGATTAAAAATAAATAAATTGGCAGACATAAATAGGAATTAGTGACCCACATTTACAATGACTTGTGTAATAGCATCAGCTCACTGTGCATAGCTTATTTATGGTACGAACTAAGAGCCTGTTTGATATTTAATATCGCTACAGCTCTCACGTTCTCTAACTCTAATTAGCTTTCATTGCTCGACAGCGGTGCATTTCTAGCCTGCTAGGGTCACATGTGTTGCACTTGTCTCAAGCTTGTATTGTTTGCAGTATTAGATAAAATTACGATGTCGACTCCATTTCATTCAGTGTCAAAGCTTTGGGAATTATTATTGTGTGAAATTTTTGTGAGAGAGAGATGAGATGTTGTGATCAATTGTGAACGCTGTGAGATTTTCATGTCTAATTTTGGCAACATTCCCATTAAATCCAATGTATTTTCTTTGCAACTGCTGATTGACAACACCGCCTGTGTGGGCCAGACTATCAAGTTTGGTGGTCTTCAGATACAGGTTTCAGAAATATCAACTCAAATGTATATCAAATGCTTTTTCAATTGATGTTTGCTTTTTTCTAGCTTTTAGCAAGTTTCTGTAAGTCGAAACTCGCCAATACTTGTATATAAATAGTTAGCTTGGCAAAAACAATTTTGAACATGATCTCGTAAGGTAAGTTTTGTGAAATGTTCAATACGACTGTTTTATGATTTTTATAATAAAGTTTGTTGTAACATATTTCGACAGAAAAAGTTCTTTGGTGAAAAAGAAAGTGTATAATTTATTTTCAAAACCGCATGTACCTTCGCTGGCCATGTCCTCATAGGCAGCTTGCTGCTGACTGTTGCACAGGTTGAAGAGATAAGCTGTGGTAGGGTCATAGCTCTCCTCTCTCTTCACACTTTGTACGTGTTCTTCGTAAGATGGAGGCGGAAGGTTTAGAATGGTACAAGTTTGCATCTGTGTGGCGTGGGGAGCAGCAACCAGTTCTGGCAGCACATTAATCACTGAGAATCTACAGATCAAAGTATTTGTAGATTTAGATATAAAATTTTTACACCATACCAATTTTTTTATGTAAAAGTAAGTTTCTTTTATTTAGATTATTTTCATCTAGACTGTATCAAACTAAAATGGAATTTCCAAAGTCGTAATAAAACTAACCTGGAAACCTGAGTAGCCGGAGGTTGTAAGGAGGCGTCTGCGCCAGCTGAATGCGCGGACATGCTGCACATGGTTCCAAATGCGTTATCATTCTGTTCGATTTTCTTTTCTTCAGTTTTTTTTAAATTAGTTTGTGCGTTTGTACTTGTAACAAATGTTCTTTTTGGAGCAATGGTCATTTGTGAAGAGTCTGTTGAATAATTGCTGTTGTTACAATGTTGATGGATCGGAGTGACAGCGATTTGAGGTATGGTTTCCTGCACGGCAGCAGTAAGAAAACAGGTGGTTGTTGAAGGTGGCGATTTTGGTTCAATTACCAAATCCGCTTGATTGGACTTTTGATACGACTCCACAAATTCACTACAAGAAGACAGGAAGCTCTCCACACTGGATGGCGAATCGATCCAGTCTTGATCTAATTCACTTGTCGGACTGAAAGTCGTACATGTGTCATATCCTGCGTCTTCACAAGGTTTTGGTTCCACGAAAATAAAGTCTTTGTCATCAAAACACATGTTGCATAGCTCTTCCAGTTTAATGTTCAGCAGGTCGGCATCACTTTGTGGTTGTTGAGAAGAAGTCGTTGAATAATTATCGTTGAGTCCTTGATCGAAACCGCAGCCATATTGTTCTACCGATTTCGGTTCAATCTTTACTTCGAGAAGTGACGGGTTGAAGACAATTTCTTCTGTAGGATTGTTGTCGTTCCACTTCATGTTGGCATGGACTGAGAATCAGCTGTGCTGCGGAGAAGGCAACCTTGACACTGAGCCCTTTACTGTATTGTGTATGTCTGCAAGCAATCAGGCCCTCCGATCACATTGTGTGCACTACATTAAAGCACGTACAGTATATGAGTAGCCCATTTGTGCCCTGACCTTACTGACCCTATGCATAGCGAGACCTCTATGCCCATCAATAGTGCAGTATAAATATAGTATTTCTATGTCAAGCAGACGTATTTGCAAATATTATGTTGAGTTGAAACACTTCAACCTAGACATATGCGTTTATCTTTTCGCAAGACTATGATAGCGATAAATATGTGACAAGGTAAATGGGAGGGCTCGACATTACCGTCTTTTCACATAATATAAATTTTCTAGTTATCTATACAAATATTGTTATCAACCTGCTGTGTGTAACAGCTAGGTACAACACCCAATACATACAAGGAAACTATCACAAAATATTTATTATCTGTATATGAAATACGTCAATCGTATTTTTCAAAATTGCGAACAACGACTGACCTCCCAAAACTCACGCCATAAAACTGCCTTATCATGAAGTGACTTACATTGCAATAGTTTCATAATCCTCCTAAAAGTTATGTAAAGAATGCGTCTTGTTGTCGTTGACACATCACATAATATTGGCATGTTGCCAATCTATAACTCCTTCGTCTCTCAGTTCTCAGTGTCTGTGTTTATAAACATTTACCATTTTGTTTAGATACGATCTCAAAATAACTTTCTAGTAAACATTTCTGTGAATGATTTATTCCCAGTTTCAGTTTTATTTGTATTATGTTATATCTTATTATTTTATGTTAAACTTATCTATTATGATAGGTTATGTAACATGTTATGTAAGACTTATTATATATTTTGTGTTTCAACCAAAACAGTGGTCTAATATAACAACTAGATTGGCTACACAAACTTTTAGCTATATATGCTTTATTATTTAGACAAGATATGTTGAAATTTGTATAAGTTCATACCTTTACTTCATAGAAATTAAACTGTTTGTTTTCATAAATACTTTGAGTAACACTGCTCATATACAATCTTATCTATTGTTAGATATAACATTACTAGTCAACTAGCAGAAAAGCTTGCGAAGCTTTTTCTGTAGGAGCTTTTATAACAGCTTGTGTGGGCTTTCCGTCAGCTTTTACTGGATATTGACAAGTGGCATGGAACACCCAGGAAGCACTCTAGCACTGAAAGGACTAATAATAAGCTACATAATGAAATAGATCATTACCAGTGCATCTCAGGGTTCGTGAGGTGCAGATTTACAGAATACCTACGTTTGATGATGAGACACAATAGTAAATTGTTGACGGCTCGGTCTTTGGATTTTTTGTTGCTTGTACTAAAACTCGAGTGCATTTTGTGACAGTTTGAATCTGAAACTCATTATAAAAGAACTAAAAGCTTCAATGGTTTATGCATCATTGAAATTATAAACTTATCTGACTTATGTTTTAATTGAATGATGCAATTTTAAATAAGAAAAATTTCATGCTGTACAAACTAACTTGGTAGTCAAAGTTGTTAGTACTGTACAGCAAATACTGAATGAAGCAGTTTTAAATATTTCAGCAAATTTAATAAATATATATCCACAATTTTTATCGCTAATAAACGGCCAGTGACTTTTTATGAATAATCTTTTGACCATTGAAGTTATGTAATTGTATGATCATGATGTAACTTTACTACTAATTAAGCAGCGATTGCTAATTGATTATTCCTTCATGTATCAGTGCGTGCCATAACACATCAGGTGTGAGTTCGCATGATTATGATTCTTGTAGTACCGAATATTCTATTGCTTTTGCTAAACAAATTCACGCATCATTGCCAGCTTCGTGAATTTAAAAGATGCATTTGTGATTTTTTTTTATCCAATTTCATTTTTACTATATTCAATTTTGTTGTTGTTGTTGCATCTTTTCATAAGTTAGAATTCGATTATTTTATTAACCAGAAAAATTACTATAAATCATTAAAACACTCAAAGTTACAATCGTTGTTCAGAAAAGATCAAACAACAAAAAGCACTACTTATATTCATCATTCAATAGTGATTTTACAGCTCGGTCACCAGATATCGATCCTATAGAAAACTTATGACATCAAATAGGCCTCATAATAAGTAAAAACAAGCCTACAACCAAAGTCAGCTGATTGAGGAAGTTGTTAAAGCCTAGTTCCGTATTGCAGCCACTCACTAACTCAGAGCTCTGATCGAGAGCATGCTTGGAGACGCAAAGCTGTAATCAAAGCCAAAGGCATGCTTACAAAATATTGATGTCAACCAAAAACCCAACGGCCCTTTTTAGAGCTCTCCCATATACTAAGAGTTTGTTAAAAAAATTTTTAGAGAGAAGAGGAAAAAATCGCCTCTAATGCTTACCATAGAAATACATAGAAATATTGTTCCACATAAGCATTTATTCAGTGTTAAAATAGGTCAAATGAAGTTATTTCAGTCTGTTCTAAACAGTCCTTAGATAAATCGATATATGACAATGTTTGTTATGCCAGGCATCTCAATAGGCAATGATCTCTCACTTATATGTTGAAGTAATGTCTGCATTATCGGATGTGAAGGAAAGCAGAGGTAGTTGACGGCATCTTTACTGGCATTCTCTTCAGCTAGTGTCATTTTACGTTTGCATTCTTTCTTATGCCGCAAGTTCTGGCTGAGAAGAATAAAATAACATGGAGCTAAAAATCAATGCAGAATTCTAAATGATCACACAACTCAATTTTTATCGCAAAACTTTCATTTATATAAAACATCCATCCATAAAAACCAATTTCGATCAAAAACCGTTAGATAAATGATAAATGTAGGTGCAGGTACAAAATAATTTTGTTATGAAAGAAAAGGGAGTGTAAACCAACAGTGAATTTTGCAAAACAAGATAACGAAAAGGAAGTAGTTGATGGGATTGATTAAAAAGTTACTGATGACGACAAATAGATTGCTAGCTTTGAGATTATAAACAATGGAATCTATTTAAGCACACTAGCGACGATGGCTGTCACTGTTGGAGGAACTGCCAGCTCTGTAGTGGATTTTGTACCATCGTTTTGAATATGTAGAAATACACGATACCATGAGAGCTAGCTGCCAATATGTCTGCTCTACCAACCATATATGGCTTTTGGTCAAACCCATCCTCTATGGCCAATGAAATGAGCTTTGAGATTGTTGTTATTGGCGCGAATATTTGACAAGGTCGTTGAATATTGTAATTTTCTAAATGCATAAATTATTGGATACTGAAATATTCCAATGTATAGACATCCTGTCACTATATATTGCGTCACATATCGAATTCAGGAAGTGAAACTATTTGACAAACGATTACATCTTCTTTACAGAATTTTAATCTTGCGCTGAAAGAATTCAATATAAAAGTTCTTTACAATTTAAATGCGCTAAATTTATTAATACGATGAAATGGAATATAATTTTTTTATAACAATCTTTCGGATAAATATAAATCCAGTTAGTTTTAACGGTTCAAAGAATCAATCAATAGATAATTTGCATAATTTATTTTTTAGATATATAATTTTCTAGGTAAAACAAGACATATTTAAGGAGTCATCTTAAAATTTGACGGTCACCTGAACTGGTTACATAACCTAGTAAATAGATTTCAGTCTGTTGACACCAAAATGTGTAGCAGAGTTTCATGGTATAAGTGATGTTTATTGATTTGTATTTTGTTTTTTCTCTCGATATAAATAAGATATAAAATGTTGTCAAAAGTTCAAATGACGGAAACAAGATTATCATGAAATTTTCGTTCAATCGTTTTTTATATATTTTTTAATTTTAGGCTAGAAATGGAAAAAACTAAAGCTGTTTTTGAGTGACAAAAACTGGTAGAAAAACTTTTTGAAGAGAAGATAACTTCCATTTTAAGACAAGTATTAAATAAACAAGGTGAAAATGTGTAAACATGGCAGCATCAATTTTAAGATTCTGACCACAGGCTAGGAATAAATGTAATGCAATTCATCAAACCTTATTGATTGATCAATTTTTAAATTTAAAAATACAAGCTTGGAATTTTTTATTTTTCCAGTCATGAGGAACTTATTTTGAATCCGAACAAAAAAATTAGTTTTCATCAAATTTTGCTGAGCTACTAACGAATTGAATGCATGAACACAACTCAAATTGGTCCAAGAAATCGTACACTAAAGCTGATTTTGTAGTGTTTGCGATCATTTCAAAATGGTGGCAATTGAATTTTCTGCATATTTTAAAGTGATAAATCATCTTGTGGGAAAATGATAATATCGGACGAATAGAATAATTGACGAAAACGTTTTCTTAGCAAAGGAAATCAAACAAAGGTGTAGCTAGCGCATGATTTGCCATAAAACCACCCAGCCATTCCCTCAAGTTTTTCTTAGAAGTTAATACTAGATATACGTAACATATGACTATTTTCAAACAAGCCATTGCTACATATTGTTTACTCTTAGTGCAATGTTGATCGGGAACATACTGCTGGTTACTAAAAAAGTACCATGCAAAACATGATAGTAATTTTTGATGTCTCTAAAGAAAGCCTGAAAATGTATTCAACAGAAAGACTTTTGCACTTTTATTTTATCTAATATATATATATTATACTTGGCCGTAACCCCCGTAATTGCAAATTTGGTTTCTATCTACATCTAAGCAAATAGTTACTATCGAAGG
The DNA here is from genome assembly GCA_945261195.1 of Cryptosula pallasiana. Classification (NCBI taxonomy): domain Eukaryota; kingdom Metazoa; phylum Bryozoa; class Gymnolaemata; order Cheilostomatida; family Cryptosulidae; genus Cryptosula; species Cryptosula pallasiana. The sequence goes on from OX183139.1 coordinate 5,415,727, forward strand.
ATTGGATGATTTTGGAGTTGTGTACTCAACTTTCATAATAAACATTACTCTGTAAAGACAACTCCTTAAACATAACAAAAATGTAATCGACCATTTTTAGTCAAGTATCCAACTTTTACATTGGGGGTCTATTTGCTGCCTAAGTGAGCTTTATGCTCCGGGCTACAAACTTTTATTTTGTCAACCATGGCTTTCACAGATCAAAGCTTCAGAGGAAAGCTTGCAGAATTGAGTTCAACACAGCAAAGCATACAGACGTTATCGTTATGGCTAATACACCACAGAAAACATGCTGAGACTTATGTTGGCGTTTGGCATAGTGAGCTTCGAAAAGGTAATTTTTTAGGCATTAGTTATTTATTAGTATTTTTTTAATTGTTGTTTTTTGTTGTTGTTGATTGATTGATTATTATTATTATTTATATTATTATTATAATTATTTATTACTTATTATTATTTATTATTATTATAATTATTATTTCAAAAATATTTGAAATATTAATATTTTTATATAATATATGCTATATGTAGGATATATATCATTTATTATTATTATTGTTTTGTAGGTAATGATGATGATGATTATACGTAATAATTATAATAATAATAATTAATAATAATTATAATAAATGTACATCATCATGTTTATGATATGTATAAACATAATTATAATTTTTCGTAATAATATTCTCGGTCAAGTGTTATTATAATATAATATTACACTGGGCCCCTCAGGCTGCTAAATTACAAGCCTACAATAAATCACTCTGTCGTCCACACCTAGAGTATGCTGTCGCAGTGTGGGACCCATTTTTTTTGAAAAAAACGTATATCAGATAGGGAAAGCTTGCAGAACCAAGCAGTATGCTTTATCTGCCACCTCAAAGGGAGAGAGAGTGTATCAGATGCACAGGAAGATATTGCACTTGAACTACGAGAACGACGACGAAGGGACATCCGGCTAGCACTTTTAATGAGAATCCTTAATGAAGGTGATAAACTACCAGCGCTTAATGCTTCATATGATGAGCTCATCAATAAAGCATCTGACACTAACATTCAAACTAGAGCCCAGAGTAAAGGAATACCCTCATCTATAGGTGCTACTAAAACTGAGTACCATAACAGCTTTTTACTAAGAACAATAAAAGACCTCAAAATAAATGCTAGCGATTGTCAGACTCTCACAGTTTAAACAAAACTTGCAAGTTTAATGCTTGTACTACTGTCTAACATAACTATCTAATTACTAAAAAATGAAAATCACTGACAGCCAAACTTTAACACATGAGCGCACCACTTCCACATTATGTGGTCTAGTGTGAAGACAACTACGAGGTAATAGCTAATAAATAATGTATTATATATTATTATGAATAGTAATGTAAATATTATATCATTATATAAGAATATTACTATAATATTATCAGAATAATACTAATGATTGAATATTATGTTAAAAACTTCGATAATAATTGTAATAATAATAATGGATTACTATTATTTTATTACAATAATTATTGTTATTCTCATTCATCATAGATACACTGAGTTTTTAATATAACAATTGTGATAATAAATAATAATGATTGATAAATAAACATTAGTATCATAATAGATCATAAAAATTTATTAGCAACATCATTAATTGTATCTATGATTATTATTGCCAAAGCTGTGGATGGATGACAAAGTTGGTGATTCAAATCAAATTAGAATGAAATTGATTTGAGTTAAATCTCAGTACCTTTGTAAAATTCATGATTCAAATCAAATCCGAATGTTTGAAATTATTAGCAAATAATTAATCAAATCACGCATTTGATAATTGAGCGCAATATATAACTGGAATGAGTACTTAGCACAAACTAAAACTTCAATGACTGTGGGTGGCACATATTATGACAAAGTCTAGGATAAAACACTAACGAACCCATTATTATAATATTATTACCAATAACAGTTAGTGCTCAATTTCAATATATATACAATATGCTCAGACATCTCTCCAGGATTTTGTTTTGGGAAGGGAGGAAATTGCATGGGGGCCAAACAAAATTAACAAATTCCTGCCAAATAATATTGGTGAGTGACAACAAAAAGTTTGGTATTAAATCTCAAAGTAATAGAACTGAAGATATTAATAATAATATTGAATGAATGTTGGACATTCATTGTTTCTTGACACTTGTTGGCTGCAGTTAATAATAATTGTTGCAAATTAATAGATAGTATAATTGTATTACTAAACAATAGTAAAATTTGACCATTGCTATTACTAAGACATATAACCTTATCTATTAGTTTCAAGTTATAAATAATAATTATTATTTACTATAATTCTTGTTACCACAAACAGATTTTTCCACCTTTATTAAATTTAGCAGGTAGGATAATAATAATAATTGTTATTTCGTCTTTATGTATGAGCTACAGGAACCAACACAGTGGTCATGATAATACACTACAATACCTGACTTGAGTAAATTTCATAATAATAATAATAGTTAATGATAATTATGATTCAAAACAAGCAGACAGAACAAGTTCAACAACATTAGTCTATGAATGTTTAGATAAACTATAAAATCCAACCTATGATTAATAGTAGCCATTATAATGAATAATTCACCATAATAATAAACGGGAATTGGAACGAATGTAGACAGGAATGAACGTCGACGGGAATGAATGCAGACATAGCTGGAATGAATGTAGACACATCCGGGAATGAAAGTCGACAGGCCTTGAATGAAAGTCAACTATGCAATAAACAAAATAATTTCAACTTTCATTCCCGGATGTGTCTACGTTCGTTCTTGGCGATATATAAAATGTCATTTCGACTTTCATTCCAGGAGTTGTCTACTTTGGGAAAATACAATAATTTATTTCATTCCTGGAACGAATGTTGAAATGAAACTTTATATGTCGCCAGGAATGAATGTCGACACATACTAGAATGAACGTCGAATTTTTATTCTCTCTAACATAGTCGACTTTCATTCCAGGCCTTTCAACATTTATTCCAGGATGTGTCTATGTTCATTCCATCTATGTCTGCATTCATTCCTCTCGACGTTCATTTCTGTCTACCTTCATCCGAAATTCCATAAAAAACATACAGACGCTGCAAAAACAATTTAGCAATGCCATGCAAGCAGCTGAAGCCAAACCATACCCCCACCATACATATGAGAAGTAACTTGAAATAGACCTTGGCATGATGTTGATGTTAGCGGCCTATTGTTATTATTGTTATCATTATATTGATATGAAGATCAAAATGATTAGCCCAGGAAGTTACAATGTACTCACTCAAATTGAATGATATGGATTTTGGTTGTGTATCGGTATGGTTTTAACAGCAATGACATAGAGACCATAGCAACTGTACACTTCATTACCATCAATGATTTTATTAGGTATGTGGTTTTTTTTAAGGTGCAGGCGCTGTAAATCTGGTAGACGATTAATTTATTTTAATTTATATTTTTTGTGATTTGCACCAAATCACAGATTTTGGCCAAGTCAAATCAACTCATAGGAGACATCCAATCGGCAAATCACATAAGATCGATTTTTTTGATTTGAATCGGATATTCAAATCACGGAGATTTGTTCACAGCTCTGTCATTTGCTACATTTGCGCGCAATAATAATTAATAACCATTATTTAATGGGTGGCACCAATAGAAGAAGATAGATAAGAGATGAGAAAAGATGAGCAGCAAGAAGAAACAGATTAATAATATATATAATGGTTCTTCTCTAATGATATGGTGAATTCAGCAACTCAAGCCAGCTAGCAGCAAACATGGTAATAAGGAGGGTGAGAATGAAGGCAAATATTATGGCATTGAGACCTGGATGTAACGAAACAATCAAGTTCTTCATTAATTGTTGGTTTTAGTGGAAGACGAGTCTTTACTCAGGCAATAAGTGGACTAAAAATATCAGCAAGAAAAGGATTTATGAACCAAACGATAAGAGGGAAACTTGAGGAGGCACATTCTAATCTTGTCTGAGACAGTGCCAGGGCTAAAGAGTTGCCCCCACCTATAAATTTTGTAAAGTACAGAAATACGTATAGAACAATAAATTATTGCAAAAACAAGACACAGCAGTACATATGGATCTTAAGAAAAGATGAAACTACTTTGGAAGTCTAAAGATAGAAAATCATGGTTGTAGTAAAGCGTTCAACGGCAGCACAGTCCCAATTTTTTATTGACAAAAAGCAAGTCCACTATAATACAAAATTTTTCTTTAAAATGTAAATCTTTGCTACAGTTTTTGATGATTTATTGTATGTATGATTCATAACTGGAAAGTGTTTATTCTTGTATAATTAATTCTTTCTTGCGTTAGTTTAGGTAACTTTTTATTGTGTAAATTTAAAATTGATTATTTATAAAAAAAATTTATTTTTTTCATGTCAACATTGTTATCATCTAACAAGTTTAAGATAAACTCAGTTAATAGTTGTTTATAGCAATATCAACCGATTATTATCAATAAAAAACTATGCTTTTATATCAGTCCAAAATTATTTATTTCGTATTGTGGTTCTCCATTCAAATCGGATTGGTTGATCAACTAATGCTTTGGTAACATTTAAAGACAACAAACAGTTTGGTTTGTTCATTTATTTGTTTGTTTGATCGATAGCACACTTTGTCCATGTACAAAGTTTTCATAGCTAACTTGTTGTAGCAATGTGAACCACAATCTTACACTTGCTATTGTTTATCTGATGTTGTTTTACAGCAAGCCGTCCAAGGAAATTAACATTCATTTATCTAGCGAATGATGTGTTACAAAATGGACGTAAAAAAGGAGGTCCAGCTCTTTTGTCTCAGTTTGCGTCAGTCTTACCCGATGCCTTCAAGCACACGGCAATGTTAGTGATAAGTATAAACGTTTTGTTTTTTGAGTTTTAATAAAAACTTGCTGTGGTTCTTGTTTGCGCTTTGTTTGGTAGCTTCAGTTTATAAACTTTACTGATCTTGTTACTGCGTGAATATAGTGAGACTGATGAGCAGACGATAGGCAAATTACAGAGGATTGTGGGAATATGGGAGGAGAGAAAAATATTTGACTCAAAAATCTTAACCAAATTGCGAGAAGTTTTAGGTAAGCAAAAGCAGAATATTTCTACCGACGTTTATTTTTAGAATTGTTGTTTTTTTATACGCAGTTGGTTACAGTGGTATTCTTTATGGAGTCGGCCTTCCCCATGGATAAATATAACAGGATTGCCAGCTACGGCCATTTAACATAACTCTGATCATGATTCTAGTTGTAACCGTTTATTGGAGTCATCATGTCAAGGTCATTTTATGCAGTTTCCCCTCCTGGAAATTTGTACTGTTATATCCCGTAATTCAATATTGTGCTATTATCAAATTTTTCAAACTGCGGCCATTGCTTCACTGTTTTTCGCGGTTCAAATGTAGTTGCTTACATGTACCATTTACGGTCCTAAAATAAAAAGGGACCAAGTAAATGATATGATATCTGTAATCATTGGTAATATAGCAAAAGTCATAATTAAAGAATGGCTCCGGCCATTTCTATATTTATCTGATATGTCATTGATATGTCCTTATGAGGTGCTTCAAATACCAACTTTATCAAAATTCAATTTATTTCAATGTTTTCTTAACAACATTAATAACAAGCATGTTGTGAGTGTTGTCTCCCCTCGAAATCTTTTGGAAAAACCTATGACATACGCAAGTGTTTTAGCGAACTTAGCGAGCGAGCGCTAGACTTTTGTTTGGATCACCAAAATCGCTGAAGTATAACAGTAACGATAGTATATCGTTGATAACGGTACAAGTGACCTGGCTCATTGATTGATATAACTAGTAGCGGCACGATTAGTAGTAAAAACAAAAGTTTAGCCGGTCGCTAAAACACTTGCGTATGTCATATGTTTTCCCAAAAGATTTCGAAGGGGAGACAACACTCACAACATGCTTGTTATTAATGTTGTTAAAAAAACATTGAAATAAATTGAATTTAGACAAAGTTGGTATTTGAAGCACCTCATAAGGACATATCAATGACATATCAGATAAATATGGAAATGGCCGGAGCCATTCTTTAAGCGATTGTTTTTCAATTACAATTTTTAGATTTCCCCTACTACTACGTTTATCAAATATAGTTTCTAGTCTTTACATTGCAATTCAAAATCGCTAATTTTAGACTAACTCGAATCGATTATCTGGCAAACCTGTTATATTCCATCCATGCCGTACTAATATGGCTTCAAAAATCTGTGTTGGCTTTTCAGTGATTTGATTTTCTTCACGCTTTTTTTTGCAAATAATCTGTGAGAGATTGAGCAAACAAAACCTTCGACAAATTTATGCAATAGCACAACTGATAGAATGAGACACATCATTGCTGACCATCTGGTGTTACTCAAATGTAGGAGTTGCTGTTCCTGTCACTAAAAAGAAACGCATAGAAGAAGTGAAGCTGGCATTGCAAGAACAGATGGCTAAAGATTCCCCCAATGATTCAGCTGATGAAGTGATGGATGTAAGGACTGACAACTACTGTATAATGTTCAGTCTTGTCTCTACAGTATGTTGTTTGTGTTCAGGTGGCGTGTCCAGGTTTGTACCTGCATCGTTATTTTTAGCCAGATGACATGGTAAAGCTTATCAAAGGATTGATTGAATCTGCATCCAGCGATGCAGACATCCGCCAGAAAATAGCTGGTCTTCCACAGGCCGTATCTGATGCTTCAGGTCTTAAAAAAATTAAAGGTAAAATAGGTTATCATTGAAACAGCAATCTATATCGGTCCGCAGCAGACTTTGTGCTCAATGCAATGGAAAATAGGAGTTGTTTGCCCAACACTTCCACAATGCATTTTTGTCCAATACACTCATAGTAGTTGACGCAAAGATTTGTTACTCTTTATTTTCATTTTTGATTATAGCTGTGTGCCAGAAATAAATAGACATGACATTTTGTCTGATTCTACCATTTTTTTCTGTAACCTAGGCACACTGTGCCCAAGTTAGTGAAAGTGAATTTTTTTCATTGAGCAAAACTCATTACATAGTATAAATTTTAATTTTTTTGATCCATTATTTGACTCTATTGAGAGTTGTGTCCTCTGATATGTTACCTATCTTTGTAGACAAGTCTGAGGCAGAACGTTTAGCCAACACGGTGGAGGATGCCAGCAACATGCTCAATGAGTACAATGATCGGTTGGCCCAGGAGTTGGTAGACAGGAAAAGATTATTTAAATCACTCGCACCATTTATTGCCTCTCAAAAAGAAAAGTTGGCAGAATCGCAACAGAAATTGTTGGTAAGATAACTCCCAATACACTCATCTAGTATTAGTAAGGGCGTCATAGCGTCTGGTTAATACAGTGGTAACATGCACATTATCATGTAACAGAATTGTTTCTAGTGCACTGTAGTTGAGCTATCTTGTTATTTTTTTCAGGAATACAAGGAAAAGTTGGAGAATGTCACTGAGGCCAGAAAAGAACTTGAACATCACATAAAGAGCCTACCTGATTTGTCCAAGCTGCCCGACGAGAATGCTGGTCTTGCACCGCTGCCTTCAGCTGGCGACCTATTCAACATATGAGAGCAACACCACGCTGCCAAGTCTAGTCTCATGTATATAGTAAAGTATCAGAACATAGCGCTACAATTGTCTTTATTGTACATAGCACATGCGAAAATACACAAATTATGACTGAAAATATATTTTGTGTGGTTTGTCAGTATTTGTGTTTGAAGCTGTTTAGATAATGAATATAAGTAAATTGTTGAGGACGAGTGAGGGAGATAGCAGCTAGCTTGAAGGGCTCATGTCACAGCTTGTCAGCATACAGCAGGTGTGACCAGCTCCTGTAATTATACCATAATAGGGTGGGTATGGATGTTTTATTTTATTATCAGACGACTTGAGTTAATGAGTTACAGTTATCTATAGAGAAAGTTCATAAACATTTCCTGGTTAACAAGATAAAGAAAATAAACAGCGGGAAATATATTATATATATAACACATACAACACAATAATAGATAAATACATGTAAAGTGGATACAGTGCATTAGTATCAAAAATATAATTCTACAGATATTAGGTAAGAGTACAGACAACTCTAATCACCTGATTAAAAGTATCTGCTGGCTGGTCTGGTGGTAACGCATCAGGTATGAAGACGGCTTGAACAATAGCTTGTACGTCTGGAGTCTTGAGATCTGCTGGAGTGAAATACTTCCTGGGAGGCTGGATAAATTATAAACGAGCGCGTCACCAGGAATGTCAAACTTTGATGCACAAACAAGAGAATGAAATAATCGGAAGAAAACAACTCACAGCATTGCTTGCAGGAGTAAACATAATGACGTCCCTCACTATTAGGAAGTCCACGGGCTGAATAAAAAGAGAGTCAGAGTAGGCGTGGCTCGACTTGGCGTTGGAGAGAGCAAGCAAGTCTTCACGTGAGTAGAGTGGACGTCTGCTGTTAATGTTTGGTTTGACTGGCTGGACATCACCTGTGAGTGACACATATAACTGGTGCGCATTTGTGTGGACACAAAAAAAGGGCAAGCCAGGAAAGCTACTGTAATCTACAAGAACCTATTCGTCGTGGTCCTATCAGTTGCGGGTGCAAATATGACAAAATTCAAACAGTCAAGCTACGTTCACACTATTCAATTCTCGGCAATGGGATTATCGGTCGGAATCAAGAGTTGCTCCCCGATTATTTCCAAGAATTCACACTTGCGACTCTTGTGCCCGATATCGCATGGCCTTGACAGATGTCAAGACAGATGTCAAGACAGCGCATTTCATTGATAGTTACATAGCACCAAGTTAAATAATTATCAATAATAGAATATAGCTTATTATCTTATATGACCGGATATCTCAATAGATTATAGATTTTTTTCACTCATCAATAGTAAGAATTAAATTACAAGTAATAAATAATTATAAGTATATCTATTTATTTATAATTTTAGCCATAAAAGTTTAATGTGATAATTTTTTTCAATAATATAATTATTCATTGTAATCATGGAGCTTGTAGTTGTTTTTATTATATTGATAATAATTAGGACACTCACTTGAATATTTTATTTATAAACAAGGCTTGCAATTCTAAAATTGGGTTAAAATAATTGTAGCTGCAAGTTTCTTGACAAATGTTAAATTGAAAAGCTGTGATGCGGATGCTAATTGGCTAGACAGGCCAATAATTGTAAAGGCTCCATCACTGCCCGATGAAAAAAAATCGGCCACCGATTGTGAAATCGTTAACATGTGCACTGCTCACACTCGTAAGCAAATTTTAGGCTCTGTCTACTTATACGAAAATTGCATGATGTGAACGTAGCTTCACAAATAATGCTTCATGTACATATAGCGATCGTGCTAGCGATTTTGCTTAGCGATTGGGGAAGTCCCTCCCCCAAATTGCGCAATTTTTCACTACCGCCAATTCTTCACCGATTCCGGTCAAACTCGATGTTACAAAGCATAGCCTTTAATTTATTACAGGATCGTTTATAGATCGGAGCGCCGAATATGACAAGAAATTATTGGAAACAAGGGTAAAGTTTTTTTACGTTGTGATTGGCTGATCAAAGAATCTGCTAGCGATTTTTTTATCTCGATCAAAACCTGAGGATAACCTCAAATAAAATGCTTGAGATTGCTTAGCGATTTTGTAGGAAACAGAAGTTGCAAAATCACGCAATCGCTAAGGAAATCGCTAAGGAAATCGCTATATGTACATGGGGTTTTATAGATCTACAAATTCTGACAGTTCAATACTAAATGAGGGAGCAGCTCGGCTGTATTGTTTGGTAGAAACACAAAACATTTGCGCCAGATGCAAAGTGGACTACATACAGTTGTCATTGGTGCTCAATGAGACACGTTTTCTCCAGTTGTCTTCCTTTGCTGTCTCCCAGTTGTCTCGCGAATTGTTTCTTTGTACCTCAGCAGGTAACTTTTGCAGCTGAAAGTTTGACCTAGAGAAGGCAGGCTCAGATGATAACCACCTGTCATTAGCCTGAGAGCTCAGAGTAGATGAAAAGTTAGGTTGCGGCGCGGAGGGAGGAATGAGTGAAAGAGATTTAGAATTCTCGATTTGAGCATTGAGGGAGCCAGAGAGAGGCTGGGTGATTTGGTCTCCACTCCCAAAGACTGAGTCAACCGTTTGAGTGTTTAGTTTAGAGAGTTGTATGGCCTGTCGTACGCTATCGGCAGTATGTGGGGCAGATGTCACACGGAATTCTTTATCACAGGCATATGCATGAGAAGCTTCATCTGCAGACATTGTACGTTCAATAGAACGCTTCGATGTAATGGAGTCGAAATTCTTCTGAGTTTGGTTTGAATGATGAGTTGGCAAATTGCCAATATGATTTGGTACAACCGCAGACCCTTTGTCGTCTCTCCCATTGATATCCTGTAGAATACACAACAATGCTTTCTCACACTCCACAAAAAGACACATTGATGTAATTCAATCAACTGGGGAAGGAAAGACAACTTACATTTCCTTTGTCATCAAACAGCCTTGTGTCTCTATTGCGCACTTTCGCTTCCACTTCAGCGGATGCTTGTGGTCGCGGTCTGTTGGGCACTGAAAGATACATCCATTAAAATTCGTATTTTGACACAAAAAGTGATTCTTTTTTCAATAGAAAACACGTCATGGCGTATCAAGACACGCCAAAAAACAGGCTAGGTTAAAACTCAACACAGTAAAAAACCAGGGAATTTCCAAAAGATTTCTGCAATGGAGAAAAACGCGCAACCTGCGCAAAAAATTTATTATTGGGGAAACCCAAAAAATAATTATTGCTGGCTTATATAAAACAATGGACAAAATCTGGAAATCCCCGTAATTAATTGGGGTTTCCCCTGTGTTTGAAGACTTTTGCAGTCTGCGCGTTTTTCTCTATTAGAGAAAAACGCGCAGCCTACGCAAAAGATTTATTACTGGGGAATCCCAAAAAATAATTATTGCGGGTTTATATAAAACAATGGACAAAATCTGGAAATCCCCGTAATAAATTGGGGTTTCCCCACTGTTTGAAAACTTTCACAGTCAGCGCGTTTTTCTCTATTAGAGAAAAACGCCGCGCAGACTGCAAAAGTCTTCAAACAGTGGGGAAACCCCAATTAATTACGGGGATTTCCAGAATTTGTCCATTGTTTTATATAAGCCAGCAATAATTATTTTTTGGGATTCCCCAGTAATAAATTTTTTGCACAGGTTGCGCGTTTTTCTCTAATGTTGTGCCTTGCAATCAATAAATATAGCTTGATAAAATTTAATTGTGATCTCATTAAAATTGGGATTACTCATGTTGATATTCTATCACAAACTCGGCTTGAACGCAAACCAATATGTCTGATTTACAATCGTAGCTGTTACAATGACACCTGATGGCACGGCTTATCAGCCAATCAGTGGAATTCTCACTTTTGGTAAACATTTCAGCCCTCAATTCCTTTTTAGTCTTGTTAGAAGCCAGCCGGTTCCACTCAGACGAGATGTTGTGAGCATTGTTGTTGACAGCGACGGAGGAATACTTGAATTGCTCGGCTCCAAAATGGAACACGGGACGTTCCTCACCTGCCACTTCAGAATCCCAGTCTTCACTAGTTCCCTGCAATACAAGAGCTCATAGATGTCTGCTGTAGCTTCGTGTAACAATATTGAGATAGAAATTGAGATCTCACTGGCCATTTTCATTCACTATCGTTTACATACGTTTATGGAAGGTGCTGTATGGGCTTTCTCAGGTATTTGAACTGCCTGTGAAACCTTTGGGGGAGATTTACCATCGGACATTTGCTGATGCTTGTAACTGTTATTGTTACTAAAATAATCAGCCGCTGACTTGGAGCATTCGACAGCGGGTGGTGATAGATAATTGTTGTTTAAAGAGATTCCTTTACAGCGCTGAATCAGTTCTTGTTCAGTGGCCTGAAACAAAAGCAACCCAACAATGCACTTGCAAGCTTGTCTTCACATGAAACATTCAGCAACTTTGATGAGCCGCTAAATTGAAAACAGGAGAACCAAGGCTAATAACAAGTTTAAAAGAACCAATGCTAGTAATTTACCTTGAGGTAGTCGTGGATCTGTATGCGAAGTGAGGATTCTTCACTTCCTGTTATGAGCAGCTTCTCGTTACCGATAGACAACGAGATATGCTTAAACGCATCCAACTCACTGCCGCCATTCAACTCGTTCTGAAGAGGAAACAGCGGAGAATGTTGGGTAAAACTGAAACGCATTGTAAACTCTTTGTTATACAAATGAGCGGGTGAGCGAAGTACATACCAATGAGTAGAGAGATCGGTTGAATCCATCTTGAATGTGAGAGAGCAGGTGGTCCTTTAAAGTGCCGTTACTACCAGTCGTAATAACAACGACTTCTTCACCAATCTTGTAGTGGACATGCACAGGCTCACTCTTGGATATTCGCTGTAAAACACTTGCTGTAAACAAATGCTCTGCGGGGCACAATAACAGCATGATGCCTAGACCATTATTTTTATAAGCGGCATGTACAAATGGTTATAACTGTAAATTGTCTCTTGTAAAAATCACACAAATCAAAGCATTTAAATAAAAAATTGCAGAGGTAAGGCTGCAATGAAGCATTCAAGTACCCGTTACACCAGCTATACCCGATGGTGGGAGACCAAAGACCCGTGCAATGGATGATGGACGGACACACGCAGACTCGACAGCCACCGTCCAGTGGGAATGCTTTGTATTGTCCACATATAGCTGGCACTCACTCATTATTACAAGTGCGTTGTGGTTTATTGTGCGTACATTAACGAGTAACAAGCCAAATACGTATAATCTTGTACAGTTCAGTTTTTTTAGAAGTTGCAAAAACAACAGCATTTCATACTGATTCATAGGGCGGACAATACTCGAATTAAACAAAAAATGATTGTTAGTTCGTGTTAGTTAGTTAGTTCGTGTAAGCGTACCACGATTGTTCTCTCTCAGTTTTTATTTATTTTAAATATTGTATCTAAAAAAAATTTAATTTCCGTGACTTTTCACAAAAGAAAAATTTGAAACTTTAAATGATTTTTACACTTGAGGAAAGACGACTCTGAAGAATGACCGAGAGTAAGTGCTAAAAAAACTGAACTGTACAAAGATAGAAACCGTCGAACCAACAGAAAGATAGAGAACACATGCATATTACAGCATGTCATACCCCATACCTTGGACTGGCAGCTGAAATAACAAATGTATGGCATAGACGTGTGACATTATAGATGCCTGAGCAGGGTCTTAAGTATACTAAAGTTTGCTTCTAGACAGACCTAATAGATGCAAGCAAAGATCGTAGATGAGATGCAACAAGTATTATTACTAACAATGAGGCGAGCCAGGCAATGGTACTCTATACTTGGTGGTTATACAAATGTGAGGGCAAGTTGGTAGTTCTAGAGTGACCGATATGATAGATGAACGAAGGAGGGTGTGATTACCGTTGTGTACGTACACAGATGCGTACGTACACACGCGTGTAAATAAATATGGTGTACTTACGGTTCTGGTGCGCTGGCCAGACTGGACACTTCTAGAATACAAATAACTGAACTGTCAGGACACAGCAATAGGTAAACAGAAAAAACTGACAATGTCAGCGAAATCACACACAAGTCAAGACAGTAACCGTTGCTAGAACACTAATATAAAATTAAGAAACAATCGCCACCCACTTTCCCTACGAGGCCTCTGCAGTACGGGGAGAGGGGGCGTGCAAGGGGGTTGGGGCAAGGTTCGTATACAATCTACCAAATTCCAAATGCAGCCAAAGCTGCAAGTGATACAGATTGTTGAGTATCAATATTGATAGCTTTTGTGATTTGAAATAAAACAGTAATTTTTATCCGCTCAGTAAAACGTATAAACAAAGAATTAAATTTAAAATAATGAAAAGTGTATAAAATTAATTAAATGCCCAAAGTTTTTGACAAAATATTATATAACTATTATCAAAACCAAAGATTACTTCGATAAAACACCACAACAACTTATAACCGCTTTCAGCCACTACATAAAACCCGAGAAGACAATTCCAGTGAATCAAATGAAAAATATAAATTTGACCCAGAAATATAGGTAAAATTGATTTTCTTTCAGCAATTACATTCTCACAAGAATTAGAGAATTTTCAAACAGAATGTTCTTGTCTAGCAGTAATCTGAAACACTAATGTTTGAGGCCTATCTAGTAGCTTTTGCAAGAGATTTGCAGACGGAGTTGTCTTCTACCGGAGAAGCAATGAAGACACTTTCCCACCACAATCACAGTACATACCTGAGCGATTATCCCCAGCCGAGATCTTGTCTGTAGAGAGCTGACGAGGAATGCGTGGGTTACCAAATGTTAGAGATTTAACGAGTCTCCTTTTCACACGCCTCACTATCTCTGGTCTCTCTTCACTGGGTCTGATGCCTGGTGCAGATGGACTACTGAGAGATCGCTGAAGCAGCGTAGCTCTACCTCTACCAACACTCATCATGCCTGCATCAGCAAGGTGTCAGATAGAAGTAAATAGAAATATAATTTTTCCCAACATTGCAGGCTGTAATGACAATGAAAGGTGTAATTTAAAAAAAAGCAAAAATGTTTTTCATGCAAAAAAGAAAATACAAACAAGATGAAAACTGGTCAAGGTCAATTTAAAGTGGGAGAAAGTTAAGCTGTACAAAAACTAAGTAAAACGTACTAATCCACCACTTTAAAACCTCCAGCAGACCAGATTGTAAACTAGTAACAGTGTTTCAATCGTTGGTGACATCACACAGAAGACAAGTCATGCTATCGCAGCAAACCGACGTCACCAAATAGACAAGAGGCTACAATCAGGGCGACACAAGATATCGTGTGATATTTTGTCCAAATTAAAAAAATCAGGCCAACTTCAAAGGAGCTCAGGCTTAGGTAAAATCCCAGAGTAAAAATTCTATGGTTTTATAATAATAATCAGTCAACAATCTCTAACTTGGTATAATAAAAACAATGACATCAGACGTGTATACTGGTCACATAAAATATCAGAGAATTTTACTAATTTCATCTTGTTTTCTATGACTTTGTATTTTTTTTTTCGCGAAAACTTAGTCACATGGATTTATTGCTATTCATCTGATGGCATAGATGAGTGGCTAGTGTCACCTCAGCTGTTTTAGTACAATATATACTACATTACACACCAAATGTGCATGTTTCTGTTACATATACTACCCTCTACTAAGTAGCAGATAATTTGATTAGCTATTCTTTGTAGTTGAGCGGCTGAATAAAACAAATTAACAAAAACACTTACAGACACATTCCACAAAAAAAACTCGGTCAATTTGGTAATTTGATAGTGAAAGTCACAGCATACACACAGCCATTTTTGTCTTGAATTAATTATCATAGACCCACTACATGTTTTGAAGCAACATTTTGCAACTAATAAAATGACGAGACTAAATTGAAATAATAACCCAGCTGTTAGAGCGGATGGATTGGGATTAGCAGCTGAATGGTTCTGGTCCCAGGAAGGGTTATCGATACGGTTGTAGTAAATATCGATACTTTTAAATATATCATATCTATCGATATTTATGATTTATATCGGTGACATATTTGATATTTATGGCATTAATCAGACCTGATTGCAACGCCAAACTCCATATTTGAAATATTTTATTACAAAACTGACTAAATACGAAATATGCACCCGATTCCTCAAATTGGTACAAAAAATCCCAAATTTAGAAAAAATTCGTACAACACTAGTACTGGAGCACACAGCAGTAAAGGAGTGGCTACACAGGCCGATGTTTTGCATCAGAAGGCCTTGCGATGGGCGTTCCCAATGGGCGTGTCCACTTTGGCGCATCGTGGTGCCTGTTCGTGAGTGTAACCAACTTGTTGGTCTATGCCCGATGCCGAAAAAACATCGGCATTCTCTGATTGGTTGAAACAAAATATTTTCCGAAGCTCATCAAGTTTAACCATTTACAACGCATTTCCATTACAATTTTTGTCAACAACGAGCATCCACTGCAAACTACGAAGGAATTGTTATGTTATAATAAAGTTTGAATAGTGAATTAATTTTACATGGCTCATAGAACAGTGGTAATTGATAATTTCAACATTACTGAGTGTAAATATAATAATAATAATTAAAACTAATAACAAGTACAATAAAGTAAAACTCATTATTACATAATTTATTATTACTATTATTATCATTATAACTAACTAATAAATAATCACAATAATATCTGGAAGATTTAATAATAAACAAAACCAAAAAAAATATTGAAAGCAATGTTTTCATGGTGAACAAAACCAGTCATATATCACAGTGAAATTCTTCTTCAATTATCATTGTGATGATTATTATATCAGGGAAACAAATAATTTATTGTTGGAAATGAAACAGGCAAAAACACGTATTTTGTGCCGTCTGATTGGCTAGTTCAGTCGTAGCTCACCAATGTGCTCGAGTACATTGTCATGCCACTTCGGCCTGTGAAGCCACTTGTACATAGCCACGAACTATCGCATAGGTACATCGGCACCAAAACATTGGTGCAGTGTAGCCACTCCTTAAGGTGAAGCATAACATGATCAATAAATTCAATGTTTTGGGAAGAACTTTTCACCACTGAGGTGTAAGTGGTTCTACAAAGTTGTCGTGCAACTTATATGCTCTCCCAACACCAAACCAACGCAGTAGGTAGGTGAGACTGGGCACTGTTTATTGCATAGCTCAAGTGCCACCTCTTCATGATGTAGTGGTTATTGTTTGATACACTCAGATGTTGGAGGGATTGCCACTGGGCAGTATCTGGTTGGATTGCTTATGGGACTAGTTACTAACTCGGTGTTTTAGAGAGAAAATGCAAAAATATCAAAAATATCACTGATATATATCAATCGATGGATATCACAAGCACCCAGGTTATTGTTGTGTGAGGAAGGGTATCCCCAGTTGAACTGCTCCTCTGCTTCATTGCATACTTTGTCCATGCCTCTCTTTAAGTATTTACTCACAATAAACAAGATCTCGCAGGTATCTTTATTCTATGATACATCCATAGACATAAATAAAGCTTGATTAAAAAAAATTATGGCAACAATGTTATTTATGAATAATCTTCGATTTGAAAGTTGAGCAGACTTTAAATATAAAACAACAATTTCCTTTCAAAAAATAATATTATAATTAAATAACATGAAATTTGCAGTCTTCGATGTAAAAAGAAAAGCCATGGCTAATATACCTTTTAATCATAATATACAATTGAAGTAACAAACCGAACAACTAAGAAAACACAAATCTAAAAGTTGACATCTGAAATTCTCCAACCCTGAGATTATAAAAATGGCGATGCTGAGCTTGCGGACAACTGCTAAAGATTTGAATGTCAAGTGATAATATTGAAGGAGATATTTATCCTGCATACCGAAACTAAAGAAAACAGCATATCAGCTTCATCAACTTATTTCTTCATCGCACACCTGCCTTGGCGTTTTATTTTATTGTATGACGTGCATGCAGTAGCAATAAAACTGAACATTTTGATATTTTATTATTAGTGTAATGGTTTTCGCTCACCACGGCAATTTTCTGTTTTTTTAGAACAATACTTTGTGGTGTCGCATGCGTCAGGTGTTACATGCATCAGGAGTCACATGCGTCAATTTAGGTCTATAACAGCGTCTCTAATCAGTATTTAGTTCAAGATTCATACAAACAGAACAAGCCTGTTACTGTGTTTTGATATGAGCTATTTGACATTTTTGTGCTTTTGCTATCCAACACTCTTTCGCAAGATCTGACGCATCATGATGTCCAGTATTCACACATAGGCAGTGATAAATGTTTTGGCATCAGTTGTCAACTAACTAGTGCTTCTTGCTAGAAGAATAAAAGTGTTATGTATCTATTTCAATTATAAGAAACAAAACTATGCTTTTCAAGTACCGAAGCGAACAATATCTTTGTAGAATTTATTGAACATCAATTCAGAATACAAAATTAATTCCACCATAGTCGTTCAAAAAAACTGTTTTACCAACAAAACCCAGACAACAAAATGTTCACTCCCAATCAATTAAATGCTAATAATCTCAGTATCACATGTGATTCAAATTCTCTGTTATTTTACCAACCCAATGATGTTCTATTTATCATAGGGCAATCACTATATGTAGACAAAAAATAATTTTACTGGAGAGCAAGTTTTAAATAAATAAAAACTTCTATGCCATACCATTATTAGCTACTTTCGACCGCGCACATACCTGCCAACTCTCACGCTTTCGTCAGGAGACTCACAAAATTACCCCTCACACCTGATTGAAAACTAGCTCATTAGCTTATTTTAAGTTGCTAAATGATTTTTTACACTCAGACTCTGAGTTTTGTGATCTTGTTTTTATTTTTCAACAATAAAATATCACATCATATTATATTCTATAATGATTGCAAGTCTTTATCCTGCCTTTTTGACCCCTGTGAAAAATTCGCAAGCGAAAATTGCCCCAGCTACAGGACCACAAGCTTTTCCCCCCTCTAAGGTGGGCAGGTATGACCACGCATAGTCACACATCACTGATTTCGCTTCACTGTAACAACACCATTGTCAGCAATGCCTGATAATAGTGTGACCACAAAACATTGTTTTTTTTAAGCAAAGGTACTTTTTCTCAATTGTTTTTATTATTATAATAATAATAATAAGGCAACCAGTGGTGTGACACAAATAATTTTTGCACCAATGATGGACAACAAATGTTTTTAAAAGCTGATCCGCTAAAAATTACTCATGTGATACCTAAAGTAAGTAAGTAAAAAATTATTGTGCCGGCAATGACTAAAACTATTATACAGGAAAGATGTATCACTAGATACATGCACATACTGGCATGTGCGATCCACAGTGGCGGATTCAGGGGGTAGCCATGGGAGCCATGGCGGCCCCCTCCAGAAGAATAAGTGAAGAAAATTGCTAAGCTTGGCGCCATTTTTTTTGATTCCCATAGTAACAGCTCTCGATTGCACGTCCGTTAGTGAAGTGCACTTTGATAATTGTCATCATAAAATACCTTGTAAAAGTTGATCAACCAAAGTATGGCTATGGAGAAGCGCAAGGCAGCAACAAGCATTCTAGATTTTCTCATTGCCCCTCCAGGGTAATAATTATCATTTGTTTTTTTGGGTTAATAATTAATTGCTAGATAGATAACAATAATAATTAATAAATATAATAATATAATAATAATTATTATTATAATAATTAACAATTAATATGTCTAATCTATTATTTTCCTGTCTTTCTCTTCAATGCAATAGCAACAATGAATTGTAGTAATGCACTATTATTTTTATTATTGTTACTAACTTATTAATGAATCATTGAATTCATTTATTATTATTATTTAACTTACTGGTGAATGAATATGCGCACAACACTACTAAAAAGAATCAATTCTACTTCTCAATAACAACTAAATTATTATTGTTACTTACTTTATTATTACTACTTACTACTTCTTCTGCTACTACCACTACTTACTACTGCTACTATACTACTACATACTAAAGCTGAATTATTATTATTAATTATTACACTTTTTAAAAAGTTATTGTTATTTATTATTGTTCATTATTATTAATTTATTTAATAGTCTTTTCTTTAGAACAATACTATATTTTATAAAAGTATGGTCTGTTGATTTTTTAGTAATTGATAACAATAATAATGACAACTTGTAAAAAGATGCAGATAGTGGTAGCAACGTTTCTTCTTTTGTGTAGATTTGTGCCCACACGACCAACCCCTTTCAATGCAACATCCATGCCCGCCCACTTTGAATGAAACATACATGTGTGTATGTGTACCTGAGGGTGTATGTTTCACAACCACCAATGGTTGATGATGTTGAATAAAGAATAATACATACTATTCTAGCAACCATATTGAAAACACACCACATCATTTATTATGGTTTTGGAGGGGGTGCCAAAGAACACAAAGGGGGGAGCCATCAAAAAATTGAACCGAACCCCGGTTGGCTCCGCCTTGAACCAAGGTTGGCTCCTCCCTATGTGTTTTTCTGAATCCGCCTCGGGCGATCCATATATAATCGCTCTATGTAAACTTATCAATTCTATGAATTATAGCCCAACGTCTTAATTACTGTAAAACCATTCTATGTTTATGCATTCTTTTGTGCGAGCCAGCCAAACCTTTTATTATATTATCTAAGGCTGCGCCTAAAGGAACAAAGAAACTGTTATATAACCTTTTGTATAAAAACTGGCTGAAGCTCAATAATAAATCAGAGTAATTGGGGGAGCCAAGCCAGAAGAATACAATTACTCTCAACCATATACTCTCTCTTGTATTGCATTACTTGAAGTCTGCAATAATAACAAGCTTGTAGTTGTGGTCCAGCATTAACTTGCACACAAAGCACTGACCAGCGAGTGGCCTACACTTCTGTACGGTCCAGCAAGTAGGCTGCGCAGTCCAGCGTTGGACTTGGTCCAGCAATGCAGGCCAGCACTACTAGTTAGTGACGCCTAAACTGCTTGACCATAGCCTACCGACGACTCTCAGCTGAGCTGAGGGAAGTGCAGGTGCCGGCTACCTCGCATGTATCAGACAGATGCAAAAATCCTGCGCATTATTGTTATTAATTACAACAATTAATAAGATGATAAGTAAGTTAGTAAGTAATAAGTAGTCTAAGTAGTAATAAGTAGTATCTGCTAAAAAATACTAGTAATATATATGTATAGTAGTGGTGCAATAGTATTAACCTCTGAATTTACCTCTGCGTCAATAGAACACTCTAGATCGCTATATAGTGCAAGTGGAGCGCCTTATATTCTTAAGCAGTGTGCTAAAAGTGTTTGTAGTCATGAGTTACAGCATGTAGCTGTTTTATTGTTGATGACCAGGTAGTACTCTCATGTCTCTTATTGTCCTGGGGAGGAAGCTGTGGTGGAAAACACTCAAAGATGCATATATTGATGTCGGTTCACCACGGCTGGCAGCTCGTGTAACCATTGTAGTTTTTGAACGATTGTTAACTATTTCATCGTTACTAGATGAGAGTACATTGTGTTTTTCCTCATTCTGGAGGACTTTGTGGAGCAACGCCACTCTATGATTTTGTCGCCGGCGAGCTAGTGTTGGTAGGCTTAATTCATCTCTAGCATCACTGACACTTTCCCTCCCCTTTAGTGCATTTGTAAACCTGACCGCTCGTCTTTGAATATTATTCTCGATGGAGTCTATAGTGGTTTTGTTTGTGGGATCCCAAACTGTATCCGCATACTCTAGTACCGGTCTGCAGAGACTGGTGTAAGCTAAGAGGCAGCTTTTCTCTGGTGCCGGCTGGAGTGTGTATTTGATGATTGCTCCTAGGATTCTACAGGCTTTCTGTAGTAGTAGTTAGTAGTCAGCTAGCTTTGAGTCACGGGCAACTGGGGGATTTCCGGTTTGAAAAATGAGCAGACAATTTCAGTTGACTGACAACTGGCGTTTATTATCAAAGTAATGATATATATCATTACTTTGATAATAAACGCCAGTTGTCAGTCAACTGAAATTGTCTGCTCATTTTTCAAACCGGAAATCCCCCAGTTGCCCGTGCTTTGAGTGACTTGAGAGAGAGTAGTTAGTGAGAGAATAACTGTTATATATAATAATAATAATCACGATGATATTATTAATTAATTATATTATAATAATAATAAAATAATAATACATAAATAAATAACAATAATAATTGTAATAAAATAATAATATAATTATTATTATTATTCGTACAAACAAACCAGCGACCAACCACCAATACCACCAAAGACCAGCAAGGCATCATGTAAGTAAATGCATTAAATTTAATACAACAGCACTAGCTGACACTAACCAATCAATGGTGCCAGTGATTATGCAGATGCTATCAGCTGATGCTGTTTGTTCGGGTAGGATTTATGCTGTCTACTACTACTTAGAGATGTCGTGGAGCGAAGTCTCTCGGCGCCACCAAACGCTCATTTATTAGTAGACAAATATATAGGCTGAGTTCGAATACTAATTTGAAAATAAACGGGCGATATTCAATATGTTAGATGGTCTACGACCTCTCTGTATTCCGGAAATGAGATCAAGATTAACTCAACATCACACACATGATGACTACACTAGAAGATTTTGCTGCTGACGCTGATATTATTTTTATTTGGTGGCCGATCTATAATACTATCTATTATCTATCCCTTGCCATCATTCGTCTGAACTTGCTTGCCAGATGATTAATCGGAATTTAGGGTCATATTTAAAACCATGTTTTGCTATCCAATTAGTGTATGTAAAGTAAAGTTGTTGTGTTTCCCAGTGAGGAGTGATGCCGCTGCTGCGTGAAAATCAGAAAAAAGTTGGTAAAAAAAAGTTAGCAGAAGTAGCTGTTGTTTGTTTTTGAAATAGCAGAACATCCATGGGTGTCAGACTCTGTCATGCAGTCATTTTGAAAGTTGACGCAAAATCTTGATTTTTGAAAACTATGTACTCCAATTTCACCTGTGCTGTGCTGCAACAGTTTTTATCCCCATAATGATATTTATTAGGCTTATTTAATCATTATTATGATTATTATTTATTTATTAGTAGTTTTATTTGCAAGGCAATAGCAAATCCAATAAAGTATAATTATTATTACTCAATTACTACAACAAGTTAGGTTCTTAATCGTAACAATCATAGTGACGGGAAGTTGATCAAACTCGTCATTATCATAATTAAAATACAAGAAAAAAAATAGTCAATAATAATCCCCACGCCCTCCCTTTCTGTTTTAATCTTCGGCCAACATATCATACAGAAATCCTGTCAAAAGCTGCTCAGCACATCATCATAGCGTACATACAAAATTCATTCATCAACGTCTTGACTTGTGGAAAATACTCAATGGCTGCCGATATAATTTGAGGGTATAGACAGGGCGCATGTCACAGGTGTACTGATTAACATCTCCAACAACAAAACCCATACTAACTAACTTTTCCTTACTTTTCTGTTGAGCAAAGAATGAACTTTGATGTAACTGAGGGCTACATTTTGTTTTACATTATGCTCGTATACGTGATTGTGCTTTGTGTTTCGCTGTAGTTATTGTGCTCCGGATCATATTTGCCATACATTTACTTCAACAATTGGTATCCAAACTAATCAAAAATTTATTATTTGACTTCGCATCTACACAATCACCTCATCTATACCCTGAAATGTAGTTGCAACATGGAAGCAACAGGTAATAAACATCTCCTTCTTTTTCACAAACCAACACGACTAGTTTGTGTTCTAGGCGTACATGAAAGATATTAATGGAGCAGTGAAAGACTCACAGCTCAAGCAGGCAATTTATTGCTATATTAATCCACCAAAAAGGTTGAAGATTGTTAAATTTTACGGAGCGTCCTAACCCTAAAGTACCTTATGGAATGGGCAGATGACTAGCAGGCGTAGTTTAACGTCAGTAAATGTTGTAAAGTCATTGCCAAGCAAACTCATGCAGTCTCAATGATAGATATCATTCGTGAGACCCTCAATTATTTACCATCTGGTGAGACTATTGAGAATGCTGGTAAACATCTTTAGACGAGCTACTTCAAGTTTGTTTACGGTCCTGTGATTTTAAAAGAAGTCAACACCCATCACTGGAAGAGCAGCGTTTTCCACAACCCAGAGGCCCATTCTAGCATACTCCTCCATTATTTCGTCTTTCCCCATCTTTTGAAAGGCATAAAAATTTAGAAAGCATAAACAGAAAAGCCTTTTATGGGCATAAAAAGCTTGAAATACTCAAGAGTAGGTACTCGCATGTTCCAGGAAAACTGGCCTCTACCTCAAGGTCAAAGTAAGAAAACTGATGCTGAATTTATGCGCAAAATCACCGACAGTTATGTGGTGGTTATTGGAGAATTTTTTAATATTGTGATAAAGATATCCTGTAATACCAGACTTGGCTCAACCAAAGAGCGCTTGAGAAATACTTTGAAAATGGATACTTATTTCAACCCACTTCTAACTACCAAAATTATTTTTATTGAAAAAATTAGTATCCATACAATTGTATTACATAAGAACTTCACTATAATGTACTTTGGATGCGAATGTGGTGTCTGAATTGGATTAACAAAAAAACTAGTCATTAAAAATTTTTCTTGTATGTTATGGGAAAAAAATTTTAATTCCAGGATGAGAAGAAAATGTGTTAATGCATAGCGTGAATGCATATTCTTTTCCTATCCTCCTTATTTAAAAAAAGGAAAAAGTTAGATGATGAATCACGATCAAGCGAACTTATTAGTTTTATGGCCATATAGATTTACCGTGTTGCTCCACTACAGCTCCCAAATGCTGCCGTGTCTAACTTTTATTATTTTTGTTATTCATATTAGTTATTGCTTGCACATTTTATGATTTTCCATCAGCAAACAATTATTAGTGAATAACTACTTCCTTCATCCCCTGAAAACATCTGATGAGTTTCTATGTCTTAGATTTGTCGTGTTCAATATGGCAGGGTACATTGATTTTATGATTTTTGCTAAAGGTGCATGTACATCTACCGGTTTTGTTTACTGATTGAGGATTTTCCTTTTTCGGTTTCCGGTAACGCTTGATAAAATGATTGGTAACATTTTATTTGAGGCTGCCGGTAAGTTTTGATGGCGATACGACTTCTCATAATATCGTTTGTCGCACTAAAATTATTTCTTAAATACACATGTTCCTTTCAAAACCGCCATTTATAGACACCCCGCTTTGTTGTTGCAAAGCATTTCACTTCTAACAGTGACATCACATACAGCAATTTTAAACAGAATTGCATGAAAAAAGCAATTAGAGAAAAAAATTGAGTAAACACCCTGTCGTCATCTTTTTATCGGTAGGCAATGTACACAAGACTTAGCTGGGTAAGAGGTATTGTTACAGCATTGTGCATTAGTTGTTTGACCTTCTCGTGTCTCAAAGTGTCCATGTAAAAGGCTTGGAGTGGCATAGATTAAGTGTAGGGCACCTAGTTCTACTACTAGTTCTACTACTAGTTCTACTACTGGTTCTACTACTGGTTCTACTACTGGTTCTACTACTGGTTCTACTACTAGTTCTACTACTGGTTCTACTACTGGTTCTACTACTGGTTCTACTACTAGTTCTACTACTAGTTCTACTACTAGTTTTACTACTGGTTCTACTACTGGTTCTACTACTAGTTCTACTACTGGTTCTACTACTAGTTCTACTACTGGTTCTACTACTGGTTCTACTACTGGTTCTACTACTAGTTCTACTACTGGTTCTACTACTGGTTCTACTACTGGTTCTACTACTAGTTCTACTACTAGTTCTACTACTAGTTCTACTACTGGTTCTACTACTGGTTCTACTACTATATCTACTAGTCGTTCCACTACTTGTTCTACTAGTTCTACTACTAGTTCTACTACTAGTTCTACTACTAGTTCTACTACTGGTTCTACTACTGGTTCTACTACTGGTTCTACTACTATATCTACTAGTCGTTCCACTACTTGTTCTACTAGTTCTACTACTAGTTCTACTACTAGTTCTACTATTGGTTCTACTATTGGTTCTACTACTAGTTCTACTACTAGTTGTTGCATTCTCACATCCATTCAACTTTTCAAACACCGAGGAGCAGCTGAATTAATTTAAATATTTAAACGTTATTATTTTATTTATAATTAATCCAATTTTTTAGGATGTATTGGAAAAAAATAATTTTGTATATTGGAGATAGTAATGAAAGATTAATTTGTCCCACGTGAAATGTTGGTAATAGCAAGAAACAATTGCTCTGATGTAGTGCCGTTTGATGGTTTCCTGCACCAGAAGTAAACATGCGTTATTGGCACACTGACTTGATACAGAATGGTACAAAAACAGAGTCAGCAGGTATCTAGCACGATGTATACCATCGTTAGCTGTGGAATAAGTTGGTTTGTTTATTTTGATAATCATTTTGCGTTCAACTCCTGTTGAGTTTCCTGTATTTCAAACATCACACTGGAAACTTCCTCATCATACACTCGATGTTTTTTTTTGTCAGGTGGAGAGGCTGTTATTGTTCTCAACGGAAGTCACGATGAAGATGCAACAAATTTTCTTGCACGTTGGTCAGCAGGTGAGATGATCTATTCATTTCAGTGAAAAATTTCTGTTGCAATTGTAGCACTTTTGTAGACAAAATAAAAATCGATTATTATTGCAGCTTCTCTCAAGGTTGCAGTTGACGGAGGGACAAACTTTCTGTTTGACAAGCTTGGCACAGATGAGAGTTTGTGGCCAGATATAATTACCGGCGACTTGGACTCCGTCAGACAGGAAGTCAAAAGTTTCTACAAAGAAAAGGTTCTTTTCTACCAAACTGCTGATGCTGTTTTATCTTGTTTGGTGGAAACGATGGGTTGCTTATGGCATCGGATTCTCCCATAATGCATTGTGCAATGTTTCTTTATCACTAGGCCTAATTTCATCATCATCACAATTCTTTTATTGTTTTATTCATATTCGCTCTGAAATCCACATTTGGGTGAACACCACTTGGATAGTTTTTTTATTTATATCACAAATGTAGAAAGTACCTGATTGAAGTCGTAGAAAAAGTACTTTCCCGGATTTTTTATCCTAACGATTTAATTTAGCCAGAATTATGCAATTGATTATTTAAAAACGAACTAATGATTGATTTGGAGTTCAAGACCCTCCATTGCACTGCAATGTTGTTGCCTAACCAGACTTGATTGGCTTTCATTGCTTTTTAATTAAAGTCAGGGGCAGACAATTCCTTGTCATAGAAATATTCAAACGTTATACCTTTTCCAGGCTGGTTTATTTACTTCAAACTCCCTTTATGAATAGCCATGAGCGTATCTGCGTGGATTAGGCTTTGGCGCACACTTCTGTCACTTCCTGCAGCTTCTACCTCAAAATATAAGCATAGCTCACCCAATTATTTACCGTTCTAAACAAAGCAACATATCAACGATACTAGGCACCAAGATAAGGAATTTGGCTTTTACAACTTACCCCAGTTTTTTTTGGTTCCGCCTACTTTGAGGTTGTGAACAATATCATTAGTTCCTAAATGTAATAAGTAAAGTAAGTACTGTTATTCAGCTCATCGTATTGGTTTGTGCATTTTTAGTCTGAAGATACAAAGAAATCAATAAATGAGCGGAAATTATAGAATATACGGTGTCAAACAGTTGCAAGTCAAATTCTTGTCTTGTTGTGTAGTATTGTTGAACATATACGAAGTTGCGTATTTGAAGTTGAGATCAAACGATGCTGTGTTCATAGCAATGGATCATCAACTGGTGAAATTTCTTGTATTTCATTGACTTATTATTGTGGTTGGACAATTTAATTAAAATAACAATACATTTATTCAGTTAAGGAATTATTATCTATTAGAATTATTATGAATGACTGGATTTTCCACCACAGACGAACTTGTGTGCATCATCGGTGCTATTTAAAACAAACTTTTAATTATGTATAAGTTAGTAAAAGATCGAGGTTACACACAATTTCTTCGATGTATTTTCAGTCAATGAGATCTTCAAGTAAGGTGTGTTCCTCTGTTGGTTTTGTTTTTTGAATTGAAGTTTCGAAAAATTTTGTGACTTGTTACATAATACATTGTGTAACATATTGCACAATACATTGTGTAACATATTACCTAATACATTGTGTAACACATGACCTAATACATTGTGTAACATATTACCTAATACATTGTGTAACACATTACCTAATACATTGTGTAACACATTACCTAATACATTGTGTAACACATTACCTAATACATTGTGTAACACATTACCTAATACATTGTGTAACACATTACCTAATACATTGTGTAACACATTACCTAATACATTGTGTAACACATTACCTAATACATTGTGTAACACATTACCTAATACATTGTGTAACACATTACCTAATACATTGTGTAACACATTACCTAATACATTGTGTAACACATTACCTAATACATTGTGTAACACATTACCTAATACATTGTGTAACACATTACCTAATACATTGTGTAACATATTACATAATACATTGTGTAACATATTACCTAATACATTGTGTAACATATTACATAATACATTGTGTAACACATTACATAATACATTGTGTAACATATTACCTAATACATTGTGTAACATATTACCTAATACATTGTGTAACACATTACCTAATACATGTGTAACATATTACCTAATACATTGTATAACATATTACTTGTTGCATTGTGCAATTGTACACCCATATTACTTCACTACATATTTATTTGCATCACCATGGCGGCATAATACCGCATGTACATATAGCGATTACTAAGCGATTTCCATAGCGATTGCGTGATTTTGCAACTGCCAAGCAATCGCTAGCATTTTATGTGAGGTTATCGCCAAGTTTTGATTGAGATCCAAAAATCGCTAGCGGATTTCTTGATCAGCCAATCACAACGTAAAAAAACTTTATCCTTATTTCCAATAATGTCTCATCATATTCATCGCTCCGATCTATCCGCGATCCTATAATAAATTGAAGGCTATGCTCTGTAACAGCAAGTTTGACCGGAATCGCTGAAGGATTGGTAGTAGTGAAAAGTTGCGCAATTTGGGGGAGGGACTTCCCCAATCGCTAAGCAAAATCGCTATTTGTACATGAAGCATAAGTTCTTCAAAAATATTGTCGATAAATGGGAAAGCCAACGCGAGCAAGTGTGTTATGTTGTGTAGAATATTCCTGTCCATCATACGGAGGATCAAAACTTTACAGACTTCACAAAATGCTTGAGAATAGTAGCCAACTTGTGTCAAGATGGAAACAGAGATATTTCAGTAAGTGACTTCTCAGCAAAAATAGAAACCGTTTCATTCGCCTACATTGTACGCACACCTGACACATATAAGCAATAACCGTACGTATTCTGTCTTATAGAGAATTCTGGTGTTTGGTGCATATGGAGGGAGACTTGATCATGTGTTTGGTAATGTCAACTCGCTGTTGGAAGCTACCAAGGTCACCGATCTACCAGTTTGTCTATTGGATGATCGGCAGCAGACATTTCTGCTCACTGCTGTAGGTGATATTAGGGTTTTATTTGTAACTACCCAGCCAGCTATTTTTCTCATTTTAGTTACTTCCTGTGCGCAAATGAGACTGTGACATAACTCGTCTGGAAATGGAGTGTGCACCTGTCTGCGCAGTAGCCTGTTCCTGCTCATAGGCCCCTAGGTGATGTCACTCTAGAGCAAGTGTTGGGCTGTGATAATCATAGCATTGGGCCCATTTGATGTCACTCACTTGTTTTATAGAGTTTGTTGGGCTATGGTAATCATCGCCTTGGGCCCATTTTTTGCTTTCTAAAACTTCATCAAATTTCTTACAAACGATATGGTGCTCTGCAGTGTTAAACAATAGCTGTTTATAATATCCATCACCGCACTGCTTGCAGGTTTTCTATTTTATATTAAAATTTGGGTTTTGTATTGAGAAAATAACTCCTAATTTATTTGAAAGCTTCCAGTATATTGTGATTTGCAGTTGCTTTCTCACGCACTGCTGTGTCGTGGTTTTAGACAAGTGACCGTAACACCCATTAGTTGAAGGTTGTAACATTAACACTTACAGTTCAGTCTCCTGACACCGCTGTGCTCTGTGTAGGGAGATCATCAGATACAAGTGGATCAACCAGATGCTGTTGATTGGTGTGCGTTAGTGCCCGTGGCAGGGGCCGTAACTACCACTACCACAGGGCTAAAGTGGAACCTTGGTACGTCTATGATATGCAGGCTCTAGTTATTTTTACCAGTCATTTAAATGAGATGGTTACATAGTACAGTACTGCAAGCTTGTACACACAAACATGTATACCAGCAAAGTATTGTGCTAGTAGCATCAGAGTGGTTGGGCATACCAGCATAT
Source organism: Cryptosula pallasiana (assembly GCA_945261195.1). Taxonomy (NCBI): domain Eukaryota; kingdom Metazoa; phylum Bryozoa; class Gymnolaemata; order Cheilostomatida; family Cryptosulidae; genus Cryptosula; species Cryptosula pallasiana. The sequence continues at coordinate 5,445,847 of OX183139.1, forward strand.
CAACATAATCAGGTGTTGTATTGGAGCAATTACTCTCAGCTCCATGTGGTTTGTGCTGATGAATGTCTATTTGCAGACAATGATGAGATGGCCTTTGGTGGAATTATAAGCACATCCAACAAGGTCATCAGTAAACTGGTGACAGTCAAATGTGACGGCATTCTTTTGTGGATGATGGGACGTTAGAGGTCATCCTACTGGTCAAGGCACTAATAATTAATCATTGTTATTGGCTGTCATGGCACGCACCCCATCCAATGTTTCATTAGCGACTGCTCACATGTGTATTCTATTTGATGAAATGACGGGCTAAATGTCCACAAGTTAAGCAATTTCAAAGTATAAATCATATGTAAAAATGTACCGATCTATTCACAGTCTTGGATAATTTTTATCTCCAAATTTTTTGTTCTATAAAAAATATATTTTTATATAAATATTTTAGTAAAACACTATATGAATCTATATACTAGTAGAGAAATGAGTTCGCAACAACCAACAATCTGTTACAAATATATATTTGTTATCAACTGTTCGTCAGTAATTTAGTGTATAGAAATATGCTCAGTGTGTTAGTAGAGACGGAGAGAGATTGTTAGACGTATATACAATACATATAGTGGCATACAATAGGTAGAGATTACAGGCTATACCACAGTTACACAAACAGTTAGCCTTAGTCCTCTTCTATTGTGTCATCCATGAGGTGGGCAAACGTGAACGGCTCAAACCCATCTCCCTCCCCGGCGTAGAACTTACTGTTGAACTCCACCCTACAAGCACACAGGGTCAGAGGTCAGTCATTTATACACGGAGAGGTCAGTTCACAGAGGAAGTGGCGATAAAGCTCAACAGATATTCTCTTTACTGAACTTACCAGTGGAGACGGAGAGTGTGCAGGAAGGCAGAAAGACCCTCCATTAGAAGTAGAATGACTACTGTTAGGATGGCCCAGAAAGGAAAGACCATACTCAGTACAACGGCGCCTGAATACTTGCCAGACGACAGGCCTATCCTCAGCACCATCTCCCACAACACCTCGGACAGCTCTGCAAATGCAAATCATATTAACTACCCGATGTAGAGCAATACAAGCACAATCTGCAGCAAAACTACCTGATGTAGATCAAAACAAAAATAATCTGCAGCAAATCCAGCAAAAAAACTATTAGTACTTATTAGATTACATTGAAAAAAATACAAGTTATTACTGACACTCACAAGTGGAGATCTTACTCGTGAATTACAAAAAAAAAATGAGTGTAGAGAACAAGGCTATAGCTACTTACGGCCATGAGCCAAACTGAGGGCCCACAGTCTAAGGTACGACGCAGTATGAGAGATACAACCGAGACAAAACTCTATCGTGTGGATGGCCTGATGTACTACAATGTCTCCCATTGACTCCTACAAACACAGTAACCACCTGTTAGCAACAGCCTCACACGCGACATAGACTTCTCACTCTATATTTGGTGGAGGTCGAGCGATATAAAATTATTTTCATGTAATACTAGGATATAAACTGTTAATTAATTTAAATAAAATAAGATCGTCTACTTCAAACATCGACTATGAACAGTAAAGGATCGATTTACTACTAAACTTTGCAGCAGGTGATACATGAAGTTGTCAGTTGTCTTTTGCAAAACGTTTTCAAGCCGCAAGAAAAGATTTTTCAGTAATTTTTACTACCAAAGCAAGCAAAATGAGTACTTATCAACATACAAGACTACCAGTCATAAAAAATAATCAGTACCAGCTGCTCATGGGGCTAGCTTGTACACGAGATCAAATGCTGCGTTGCATAATCGTCAATTTGGTGTGAAACCGCCGACATAGAAGAATAAGAATGCAAATAAATGTAACAATTTTCTTACTTCTTCTGCCGGATCGTCATCTTCACCGTGAGTTATGTGCAGCTGATCGTGGTGAATTATCTCCTCCTCATCGTCCACCATACCAATCTGGACGTACCTCTTGGAAGGTTTCTAAAGGGTAGAGTATAAGCTGCACTACCGTACTATATAATATCTCACACTCCCTGTATTGAATAAAGTCCTCATCAGTTCGCTAACACAATCAATTATTAGATCAATAGCTAATCTTTCAGATAATAGTAAACAATTTTTCCCTTTATTCTACCGTACGGCGGCTCAGAACGTTTTGTCTTTTGAGTTTTAGAACACCTGAAAACTTTCCAAACCGTCTGAATGCTTTTGAAAGAGTACAGATTTTTGTGAACCTTCCAAACTATTTCAATATAGTTCACACAGTTTGTAATTTTCTAAAACGTCTGAATCATTTTTAAACCGCTGGAATTATTCGCAAAACAACTACATGCTTTGCAAAATTTTACGATTGGTAGACAGGAAATACAGTTTGATAGCATGAAATCCCGCAACTGCTGAGGCCGACAATCAAATTTTTTATAACAAACAAGCCCGTTTTTAAACATAGTTTCTTGGGCTATTTTACTACAATTACCCAATTATTTTCAATGTAAAAGACCCTTTATAAACCGTCTGGACTATTTTAAATCCGTCCGTACGCATTGAAAGCGAAAGTGTCTAATGTTACAAGCCACCATACTATTGAGTAGAGCTTCAATTACCGATATACCTTTTATTTATTATTGCCATATTACTCACTTTATTCAAAAACAAATTATCACAAAAATCCGTAGAGGTCAAGTAATTAACCAATGAAAGGTAACGACACAAACTTCTTTTTAAACACTATTATAAAAAATTGCCGGAGGCAGATGTTGTTGTAATACGAGCGTTGATACGTCTAGGCTGGTTTGTTCAAACCTCACTTCCTGTAAATCCAATAATAGCTGATACAGTAGACGAATTGAACTAAGTCTCTCAATAGTTTAACAAATTCAGTAGAAATAAGGAGGGCACCTGCTAAGGTATGCTATCAAGAATGGCTCAAATAAGTCTCACCTTCTCCTGTCTCTTCCTCCACAACCAAAGAGGTTTTGGCACCAAAAGCCAAGGAATGCATAGAGCAATAACGATTACTAACAGCTTTTGAAATGTTTCCTACAACAAACCAATCATCTCATGCCACGCCTCAAAATCACTAAATCCAACTAATAATATCAATATACAACAAGTAATGGATCCGCCACTGTCACTAGATCCACCCCTACCAATATAACCAAACCAAGTATATACATACAAATATACACAAATATATCAGTTTGATAAAGACGTATATTAAAACGCACCAAACAATAAACAAAACATTCACTCACCGCTGGCCTCCCAAAGACCGGGTTTGAGGAAGAACAAGTATAGGTATAAACGGTACCATTCTGGGCAGTCTCCACTACATTGTCGTATTCACCAGCCGTGAACAGGTACATGTTTATCAGACCTAAAACATTGTATATGTAAGAGTGAGTGAGTGACACATTCTAATACTAGTAGTAACTAACAACTGGCAGTAACTAACAACTGGCAGTAACTAACAACTAGCAGTAACTAACAACCAGCAGTAACTAACAACCAGCAGTAACTAGCAACAAGTAGTAACTAACAACTAGCAGTCACAACAACTGGCGGTAACTAACAACTGGCAGTAACTAACAACCAGCAGTAACTAGCAACAAGCAGTCACCAACTAGTAGCGACTAACAACTAGTAGCTACTAACCAATGAGAAGATTTGGCGCACAGCCAGTCAAGGTCTCCATCTGCGGTTGTCTTGCATCCCATTTAATCCATTTGTAAAAGACCTCAATAACGAGGTACAAAAATGTACAACTGAGGAAGAGAACTTGTGGGATAAACTCACAGAAAATGTTGATGGTGCGTTTAAGGAAACTAAAAAACAGAACGACAGACAAGGTTGAGGGTAAATAGAATTATATCTAACTTGAATGCATAGCAAAATGTAGCATAAGCTTCTTGTAAATAAATATGCGACCATTAAGCATAAATAAACAAGAGTATTCGCAACCTCTGACCTCTGTTCACCGAACAAATCACAATAAAAATAAATAGACTATAAATAATTTAATCAATAATAAATAATCATTCAAAAAGTAGCTCACTGAATAAGAAAAATAATCACTGAGCATTTATTTATATCGTTTGCAGATCGCGAATGAAACTAAATAAGTTATAATGAGCGAGTTAATTATTTTCAGTTTCGCAGACCGGTTTTAGATGCTCAAAATATAATTCAAAATCATTCCAATCATTCAAAATTTATTAAATTAAAAGGATAGCTTTACAAACCATTTTAGTTTATAGCGATTCAAATTTTATTTTTTTCTCGATCATTTTGAAAATTGCGAGTTATTTTCTTTATGATTTATTAGGTAATCTATAACAGTTCAATTATGATGTTCTAAACTAATGTTCCGTTCCATTCACGGTGTATTGAATTACAAACACATATTATCTTTTATACTTGGTTCGATAAACAGGTCGCGAATATTTGTGAAGGAAAAAAATCAACATAAAGGGTGTTTTCGGATACCCTACGCGTAGGGTAGTCATTAAAAAGTCGTTGAGGGCTCATCGACGACTGTCATTTGATGGAAGTTGTTTGCGCTTAAACCATAGACATCTTTATTTCCATCAACGTCTACGAAAACTGTATAGCTCAAGCGAGCCCACTTTAGTTTCTTTACAAACAGAAATTAATTACGATGATGCTATCGTCTGATGTATTTTTTATATACGTTATATGCATTGTCACGACTTAAAATGGGGAGAAACAGTGATTAATAAGTTGACTCGTTAAAATTGTTGGTTGGGTGGAGACAAGTCTTTGCCCTCAACGATGCTACCTACCTCGCTTGTCACTTCCATCGTTGAGCCTAAATTGCCCATTGCTGCCATGTTTTATTGCCCTCAACGACGGGGTTTCCGAATGGTCTCGTTTAATCCCATCGTTAGGCCCTATGCTAGGGTATCCGCAAGCACTCTAAACCTCAGCACATAACTATTTCACCACATACCAGCATTCCATTTTGTAGAACGTACAGTAAGTTTAGTAGAGATAGGCTATAACATACGTGTGGTTGAGCAGTCCAATCCATAGGCCGGACATCATATGGAGAACTCCCAATATTACAGACATTTTCATCTTAAAGCTGTTGATAAAGGTAAGTTTGTTGGTTGCAATCGCCCACACCTACAAACGGTACACACAGCTGTGTGTTTGTTGTACGTTGTACATACACTTAAACCTTCATCTGTGAATCACCAGATTTCCATTCCACAAAGTTTTAACGAGTTTTCTAAATCTACAAAGTTCGGAAACAAAACAAGCGTTTCCAGCATCACGCCATGCCGCGGACAAGTTTTTCAGCAACTTTCACCACGCTCGTTTTATGTGGCGTAGCAATTCACTCAACTAACTATTAACAACAATAATGCATATAACGGCATCAACTATTCGTCACTTGTTACCTCTCGCCAGTCCAGTTATGTCTATTAAGAATAAAGGGTAAAAAATCACTAGCGTTTTCTGACCTTTATTGGAAGAGCCCTTAGACTAATATACGTCATGTGATTGTGCTTGTAATTAATAGCCGTTCATGGTCATATATACATTTTGTTTATGTTTGTCATGATTTTTTCGTGATCAACAAGTGTCGGTGACGCCAAACCCCGCGGGTGTTCGTAGAGAGTCGTACGAGCTTTTACGGCACGTTTGGAAACCAGCTCTAAGAAAGTATTAAAATCTTTAAAAAAATCAAAAAAAAAAAATTGAATTTCTGCTGTAAACTTGAGAAATAGATGATGAAATTTTAAAAAATCAGTTGATAGGCCAGCAATAGAAGGTGTAAAGGAAGGAGTCACGACAAATGTGGATAGAAACTAGTGTAAATGTTAAAGCTGCGTTTACACGTGGAGTCCTTCCTTAGAAGTTTTCCTATGGGTCTTGACACAGAAAAACTGTGCAACTTTTGGAGGAGACGCAGGGTTGTCACTGGCTGAGACGCAGCAACCCAGCAGTGTCAGGTTGTTCCGCCAAGTAGCAGCAATTTTGAAGCCACGCGACATAAATGGGCCAATTTTGTTGCTATGTATAGCGTGTCCAATATTTTGTTTATTCAAACCTAAACATAACGTAAACAATGACTGTTGTAAGGTGGTAAGATTATTATTAAATAATTAAATATCATCACCAACGTTAATAAATTTTGATTAATATTATCTTCATGTAATAAATCAAAATCTGTGTGTTTAATAATATTAATCAATTCGTATTTGGAGTAATTATAATTATTTTGGATGCAAACACGACAAAAAAAAAAATCGGATTTTCCTCAGATTATTATTTAATTTCAACAATAAATAATATGTTTTGTGGCTAAATGAATCTTTCATATTGCAGCTGAATGAAAATATCTCTGAATGCATCGAGAACTACTACCTGGTAGAACACCAATAATAATTAAATAAATCCCAACTCACCAACTAACTGCATGAGCAGGAACGCATTGAATTATATTAGCTACGATGGTTGGGCAACTCCAAAGTTGCAAACACAAAAATTGAATGCGTTGCAATCATATAAAAGCAGATTGCAACTGCGACCATCAAATAAAAGAGAGACGCAGTCGCTCTCGTGTTCTCGTGTAAACCCAGCTTGACACAGATATATAACATTTAGGGTGCACTCGGTTAGTTGTCCCTTCCAAGGATCCGACGGAATGCGTGAGGTGGATGCGAGACGTGTTTGGCAAACCACCAGATAATCCAAAATTTTGTAGTCAGCTTTCCTGAATGGAGGGTGAGAGAGGCCATCGCATTTTCCAGTGGATGCTCGACAATTATTTCCCTCTCCAAGTAATTTCGGTGAGTCAAAGAGTATATTTTTTAAGTATTTCACTACCGGCACAGTCCCTTGTCTTGCTACTATATTATTAATGACATAACCGTAATGAAACTTTCAACTCTCCATGGAGGTAAATCAACAGTTGGCAGGTAAAAGGTGGACAGGTAGAATAATTTGTCTTCGATATGTCACAGGGGGTAGTTGATTGTTATTCAATCTACTGCTATCTATTATCCATAATCTAATTATTATTATTTATTATTACTAGCTATAGCTTTTTTTAATAACTAGAGTTTTGCATCTCTTTTGCAAGCGGCATTGATGGTGTTACCATGCACCAAGAATGTTATGTAATGGTGCACAACTCTACATAAAGGAATAAGGAAAGACAACTCACCGGATCCAAACCAAATGGATATGGAGATCCAACATATGACGCTGTGCTTGAGTTTAACTCATAATGACGTATAGCGCCAGTGGGATTGAGTAGATGGTACGGACTAGGCTCTAACGTAGTTTTGTCTAACCATTCCGATACAGGCCCATCAAACTTATATATACCAGAAGGAACTCTCCAGCTCGAGCCAAATGCGTTGACAGAGACAGAGTAGATGTCATTGTAGAGAAAACCGGCGTAAACAGAAAATGCCCCCATCATCAGTATGAGATATCGGCCACCGAAGAACATGTTCCAGATCTGCCATAAAACAAAGAACCATTTGAACTTCGGGGAATGGCGTGACCAAATAATGAGCTTTGTATAACCTCAAGCCTCTGCACTTCACCAGTGCCATAAACTGGCATGTATTGAATATCAAAAGTTACTGCAAATGAGTGAGAGACCAATAATGACAATTTTATTTTTGATAAATGGGAATGAATTGAAAATTTATGGGCTCAATTTGTTGTTCACGAGCTCTATCCAACAAAGCTGAATGTCAGCTGTCATGCGTCAGATGTCATATCGCATGTCAGCTGCCATGCGTCAGATGTCATATCGCATGTCAGCTGTCATGTGTCAGATGTCATATCGCATGTCAGCTGCCATGTGTCAGATGTCATATCGCATGTCAGCTGTCTTGTTTCAGATGTCATATTTCATGTCAGCTGTCATGTGTAACTGTAATGTGACGTATGTGTCAGCTGTCATGTGACACATGTGTCAGCGGACATGCATTATGTGTAAGATCATATATCATGTGACAGCTGTCATACAGCATTTAGCACATTCAGCTGTCATTTTCCAATTATGGGAAAAGCATTATGAAGTAAATTGAAAAACCATGCACATAAATGTCAGGAAAAAGGCAGACGATGAGATGCTTTTTTTTCATGGACAACTCTTCTGTTTTCAATCCTTGGCAAAAAATGTACAGATTGTAAAATTGAAGACGACAATGTGACAGTCGTCACACATTTCATAATATGCATCAATGCAAGAGAAGACAACAGAACAGTGGTCATTCAATCCTCACCTCATTTGAAGATTTCTTAGCTAACAATTTCTTCTCTCTCAAAACCATCAACAGGGCAACCAGAAACATAATAAAGCCGTGACCAATATCTCCAAACATGACGGAGAAGAGGAAAGGAAAGGTGATGATACTGAAAGGAGCTGTAAAAGACACAATTGTACAAGTAGGGGAAACTCCAAAGCTAAAGTATGAACTACCAATGATTGTTTGCCACAGACACCAACCAGGGTTGATCTCCTTGTACGAAGACACGCCGTAGGCATCAATCAGAGCCTGAAACACTGAAGTAAACTTGTTAGTTCTGTGATAGGTGGGGGGTTTCTGTGACGTAGCCATTCTGTTTAGGATGGATGGAACACTGCTATTGCTTTTATCCTAAAGAACACACAGAAATAATTGTGCGGATATTTGGCGAAAGTCAGCAACCAGTTAATTGGTTGATACATGACAGCGACCTACCTGACCCCGCCTGAGAGCCAAATGTACTTTATCTAGGTCAGAAGTAGCTGACCAACATTCAGCAATGAGACATTTCTGTGTGACGTCCAGGTTGAACATATTCAGTGTGTGATAAATAGCCTTTATCTTTCGTACTTTGATCAGCCAGTTCTGTATATTCTTGGCAGCGAGTACTAGCACTCTGTGTCTATGGTCAGTGGTTTGGCCCAGGACCTGTGTGGTATATAATACATGTACAATATAGCACAATATGTATATACACTATACTATATACACAATACACTAGTATATATATGGATATATTACATACAGTGTTTAGGTCTTCTATACGCGTCATCACACCCAGAGACATCTCTCTCCTTTCCGCAGGGGACTCCGGACACGGATACAGCGTGGCCCGGAATCCTTCACAAATTTTTTTCACGCGAGCTTTAAGCTGGTTGCCTTGAAAGAATATTACGAAAACCGACTTGAGTACTTCATCACCCTAAAAAAGTACAATACGCGTGTTATTCATACAGCCCTTGCCCTGAATGGCATTCTTCCGTTAACGAGCCTTTATCTACTGGAAGCATCTAAGCATTCAATGTACTACATATTCACCCTATGTACTATATATTCACCCCACAGTCACAACACAAATTGTACATACCGTGACTGGGTCTTCCAGCGCTACATCGATATCTGTCTGTTTCAGAAATACATTTCCTCTACAGGCTCTCCACAACATCCTCTCAAACGCTGGAATTCTTTCTCTCAGAATCACTCCGGCCACAAAGCTACAAGATCAAGCGTGTATTTTACAACACACAACAGACGATCACACACCATGTATTTTATAGGAAATACATGCTTGGTGGCGAGTGAGCAATACCTGAGACGCTGACCAGAATGAGTGACATCAGTCAATAAACTAGAACTTTCTTCGTCTGTACCTTGTAAAGTGGGCGGTATGAAACCTCGCATGTCCACCTGCACAAAAGATTTATAAATGTTGTAGCTAAATAATATCTGAAAATAAAAAATTCATTAGTGGCTGGTTCTGATGGTGAAACACAAACTAATGCACACAATCAATCCCATCAGTACTATACTAGTGACCTACAATCCACCATAGTCATGCAGCGCAAGTAACTCAAACTTTTCATCACTCAAACTAAAGTTCTCGGTCCATTAGAGTTTGAGTTTGTTCCACTGTATTTCGACGTTGATAAATAGCAATAACGTATTCATTATTTGCTTCAACTTACTCTGTTCTCTCTTTAGATATCAATACAGAGGAGACTTTATTGAGGGAAAACAAAAGAGTTAGTAATTAAGGGACAAAAACTCGAGACAATAGTTTAGACAATAGATATACAACATTGGACTATAACATTGCTTACTTCATCGAAGAACTGCTGAGTCTTTCGCAAAATATGTTTGAGCTCTGTGAGCTCACAAAAGTTCTTTTTGAGGGCCTGCGCATTGCTGTTGACTTCCTTTAGCTCATTCTCTAGCTTATCCAAGCTTGCCTACGGATTACCACCATAAGAGTAAAACCTTCAATTTGTGTGAAACAAACATGGCAATGATAGAGGCTGCAGTGTAAGGTCACCTCAAGGTCAATCATCTCCCTCGGTGGCGGGGCATCAGGGTTTACTTCCAGGTCCGGAATAATAATGCCATCCTTTTTGATCTCTTTCTCTATGTATCGTAATTGTCTCTCCATCTCATCACAGCGCCTCACTTCGCTAACAAACTTTCTCTGAAAGCCACTGACTTCTGCATTGAGCTAATTATAAAAGCAAGCTGTCAATCAATCCATACCACAGGTGGTGAGACTACGAAAAGCGTGATTGAGGTCACGATACGTCCATCAAGCACACAAAACTAACAATATATTCCACTTGTTATGAAAATAAAAAGTGACAGTATCTGGAGTAAGCAACAATAAAAAAAGTACTCACATCTCTAAACTGGACGACTCCCAACTCACCGAGCTCTGATACACAAAAGTAGGCAGACTCGGACTGGAGAAAGAGTTGGCTTAGAGCCATATCTTCACTCCTCATCAGAGACCCCATCCTGACTAATCTGGAGGATGGACGGCTGTAATAATAACACCTGTTGACTTACGTTGTCCCCATTATCAACTTGATAGGAATATTGTAATGACTAGGGAGCTCTGTTGTGTACAGAAACAGGACAGAACACAGCCACCATTCAAGTTGGTGTATTGGTTAATGTGTCTGGCTGTTATTTTATGTTGATGTCTGGCGATGGATGCTTCTCTAGGAAATTATAAATAAAGCAAGGCAAACTGTTTTGTTTTTTAGGACAAAAAAATTCTTTTTTTAATAAAATAGTTCAAATGATTTTCAAACAGTTCAGACAGTTTCAAATGGTTCATATAACTTTAAAATAATTCATATTATTCCAAAAATGTTCATTCTGTGAAAATTTTTTCAAGCCATTTGAATTTTTTTAACTCTGGTTATCTGGAAAAAAAACTTGTAAACAGTGATCTTCCCTCCCAATCAAATTAAGTCTAAACAAACCATTCCCAAAAAGCACTCAAACAATTTTGCGTGTGAAAACTTCACACCTTGATGTTTTTGAAAGCAGAAACATCTATGTTAAGAGGCACAATACTAGTGGCATGATAAACAATACAACATTGAGTCGCTTGCTTGTGGTTGCTTTCAAGTAGCCTAACCATAGTTCTAGATATTGCAATAAAATAAAAAATACATTCAAGATTATTCTCAACGGGTCCCAATCATTTCTAATTTTAACACAACTACATGTAAATAAAGATGCTAGTGGTTGACATGCACGTGTTTGCTTCAAATTTTTATGAAATTCGCCACTTCTGTCTTGATTAGATCTTTTTATTAAATAAAATATCACGTTTACAGTAACCACCTGTATGATGTATCATGGTCAGCTCATGATGAAATTACATTATTATCATAAATATACTTCTACTATCAAGTTGCCATGAAAAGGCATACTTATCAATTAACTGTAAAATATACTATATCTCATCTCTCAATCATCATTCAAGCATTAGTCTAACGTAACAATCATCTTCTTTTATAAAACACAGACTAGTAACAAGCAGAGGGCTAAATGCCCTTAATAACTGAGAAGTCCGTAGCAAAGGCTATCTATAAAACTTTACTATTTTTTGTATCAAAAATACAATTATAACATTTAGGAAAATAATTGAATCTAGTAAGTAATCATGTTATTAGATAAAAAATATTGCTAATATTACAATTACTATCAATTATTATGATTATAAACTCTTTTCAATGTAATTAAATTATCATGTTATATAATTCGCCTGTTTTCCATTAAAAATATCATTGCAACAAAGAGAAAAAACAATATCTCAAAGCTATAACTGCTACTGTAACTATTATAATGCTGAAATATCAGTAAATGAATCAATGCATTTCGGAAACAGAATCAATACATTTTTCTTTTGGAAGGCAGATCAACGCAAGCGATGATCATTAGATGGGATTGTTACAATATCTAAATGTAAATTATAAAACTCAAAAAGAAAAAATATACGAAAATAATTAATAGCCGAAATAAACAATGACTAATGATAATTTTGATTATGATGATACACGAGTAATGCAAAAAAAATTAATTTAGCATTTCTATCATCATCAACCATCATGTTAATTCTTCATGATCATGATTAACAATAGCAACCATCTTTTCCTTCTTTACCAGCCGGTCACCCACTGTGACTTAGCAGTCAGCCAATAATTACCACAGTAAAAACTGTTATAAGGATTATGACCAGGCTACACAGAGGAGTTTTTGGGGCAACCGAGTTACAGTTAGTGCATTCAGTCACAGAATACGCGTCAGTGGAATGGGATTTCACAGCCAACACCGCCGAATCTCGTCGTGAAGCTGTTAAAAAAAAATCAGCAAGGGTCCTCTGGGGTGTACCAAGAACTGAGCGCCAGACCGGGATACAGGTCTCCCAAAGCACAGGAACCTGCCACCTCTCTCAAAGCATTGAATCGATAAGTGAAAGAAGATTTTTAGCCAGTATCAGCACTCCAACGTAGAAGTACTCAGCAAATACATCAAGAGAGCTAAACCACATCTGCCAAAGAACACCATACTGATCACCACCATCACTAATTTTTCATGGCCTTCATATGCATTGCCAAAGAATAAAATTTATTACCGTAGACATCCAGCCACCATCTCGTACCCTCAAGTGCCCAGCATTACGCTGTTCAGTGTGATTATGACCCGGAAACATTAAAAAACTCATGAGCAAAGGTTTCTAAAGTCTTAGCTGGAGAACTGGTGTTTGAACAAAAGAAAACGCAGGTATAATATACTCCTATTTGAAGGGTGATCGTTACTTCTCAGAAGGTTCCAGCGATGTGGCAAGTTTGTCAGTCCATGTATTGTAACGTTCCTGGCCTACTACTGCTTATCAGGACACATCTTCTTGCCGGAGCCTTCTAGCCTGCTACTGGTGGGCCAACAAGAAGTGAACTAGAAGAAGGTGGAAAGTTATTCCGCAGTTTAGCAATAATACTACTAGCAATACATCTATTTCTTCTACTACTGGCATCAAACACAAAGTAGTTTGTCAACGTTCATTCTAATCTTCCCATTTTTAAACAGAAATAATATTATTACTGTTGTACGTGTCCGCTCGCGTATTAATAAACCATTACTAAATTCGCTTTCCTATACCCCTATTGCACTGCGGAAAAGTCTACAACGTGCAACTACTATTCTATTGGTTATAATTAATATTGTTGCTTTTTAGATAGTTTTTTTTTATCATTAACTACTATTGAATGAATTTATTATTAACCTTCAACACAGACATACTGTGCAGGATTTTTCTATAACTGTTTAGTAGTTATATCGGTAGCTACCTGCACTACCTCTAGGCAAGAGAGCTACTCGTCTGTCTCGACAGTCTGTTGGTCAGGTAGGCTTACTAGCGTCCACCCATCAGCATGTCAGCTGAGAGGGAAGAGCACTGGAGGTTACTGCCTGCCGAACAGCTGCTGTCGTCTGACTACTGTCGTTGAATAACACTGAATGCTACTGGACCTATGGGTCGTAGGAGCGGTTATCTTGTGAGCAGTAGTATAGTCGTCTGTTATAGTGTATCAAGTATAAGCTTGAAAGAGTGAATGCTGCTTGTATTCTGAATAGAATAAAACCAGTTGAGTCTCCCCAGGGATACTGCCTTGTGGGGAGACAAAAATGTGTTTATATGCACAGGAGGCGGTGCTTAAGAAATACAGCCTCGTAATAAAAGGTTAACATGTGATAGAATAATAAAATTGGCATCGAGACTATAACAGCGATTGTTGTATGTACACGATAGCATAGAACAAATGTAATAACTTGAATCGTTACTGTCTCTTGTTTCTATTTACAGAGTGTCGCAGTTCTTCCCGTACACAGCCCCCTCCATTGGTCGACGTAGGGGACCAATGTGACCGTACAGGGAAGCAAGAAGGATGTACATAGTTAGATAAAAGATGTATGATAATAATAATAATGAAGAAAAAAAATATATTATACATTTGTTGGCAAACATACGTAGAACATGTAGTGATTGCAGTAATATATGGTAAGTGGCACACAGAGTAATATAGGACTAAAATATGGTAAGTACTGTTCATGGCGACTTATTGCCATAATTGTTTTGCTTTACTTAGCATGGTTCTCCAGGCTCCTAATCTGCTCTTTTACATCCTGAGCCTGGCGTAGCAGTCGGTAGGCGTCCTCAGTTAGCTTGTTTAGCTCCGCTCTCTTTCTCTCCAATCGCCTCCCTCTTTCTCTCTGCTCTACGTGGTATGGGTCCTCTCTCTGTCTAGGAGCGGTACGCTCTACTGTGGAGTGTAGCCTGACTGGCGTCACGTCCCTGCGCCGTCGGGTGGCAGAGGCAGTTGATTCGGCTCGTCTGTGGGCCTCCCGACGCTTGTCATGTTGTTCGTCCAACTGCTTTACGGTGCGTTTGATCTGCTCTGCCGTATTCTCCACCTTTTTTGGCTTGTAGTAGGGCGACAACTCCCGAGGCAGCTTTTTGATGGGGCTACTCGCCCGCGTTGGGGGCCCTAGTCTGTCTTGCACCGACGTGGCACGCTTGTGTGCTGGTACAGGAGTAGCTTTTTGCTCTGATATGGGTAGAGGCCGTCCGAAAGGAGGTGGTTGTGGCCACGTCATAAATTGAGCGAACTCCAAGTAAGACTCAGCATCGACTTCGTATAGGGGTGCCAGAGGTCCTCCGTGAGCGGTTGATTTGTTTTGTTTCGTGATGTGTTTTCTTAATGCATCCCTTGATGCCGACTTTTTGCCACACGTGCAAAAATAAAAGACGAAATGTTGGTGTGTGTGGTACACCACCCGCTTACGGGCGTTGGTGTAGCCACATTTCTTACACCGCCATTCATCTTCCTTGCCATCTACCTTCGTAGCCATGTCTTTCAGGGTGGTGAGTGTACTTTCTGACAACCACGTAGTACGGCTAGCCGTGCTTTCGCTCAGTTGTACTGGTACACTTATTCTCAGCTCCTTAGCAGTAGTTATTTTGTTAACTCGTACCACCTCCTGTCCCAGCTGTGCTTGCCTTCTCGTGTGCATTTCTTCCTTGGTTGCTATGCGATTGCTGCATGGAGGTTGCTCTCTCTCTAGTTCGCTCGCCACTGTCATCAAGCATTCCTCCCCGACTATCTGTTCCGCTATGGCGGCATCTTCCTCCAAGGATACGTCTGGTTTTGTCTGTTTCCTCTGTTTCATCTCCTCTACTGTTGCTGCCGCAATTTTAATTACTTCTACTGTGGAGAGTAATTTCGGGTTGTGTGTAGTAGTTGAACAGTTGCTGCCAAGTGAATTGCTGCCAAGGGACAGCTCCTCGTTTTGTATGTTCCAAGTTTGCCGCTGCGTGGAGCCAGCACCCTGCTGATTGGAGGATTTTGCACCCCCCTCGACGTCATCAGCCCACGTGGTTGTTCTTCCTACGTCATTGCTTGTTTTCTTAGCTGCGGAACTTGGTGCTGTGAGTGATCGATTACACATAGAGTCATCCTCCAGTGTTCTAGTAGTAGAGCTATCTCCCCGGGTGTTGTGTTCTCCTGGCAGTTGTTCGTCGGTGCACGTTTTGGTATCGTCGTGAGAGGTGAGTTTGTTATTTAATTTTATTTCTTGCTGTGTGGCTAGCTTTCTCCAGTAGTTTTTTGCATTTTCGAGTGTGTTGGGCAACGCCTCACCTTCAGAACATCGTTTTAACTCCTTTAATATTTTTTCTGGAGTATTACTGTGTTCCGAAGGTGTCAGGTGTTGCTCCATTACTGTCGGTGACCGTAATGGGTTGTTTTGTGGAATTGGCTCTTCGTTGGCCATCTGATAGCATTGGTAGTCAGCCAATTTTGATGGTGGCCTGGTGTGTCTCCTGGGCCTGCCTATCTCTGTTGGCTTTTCACTGATGACTAACTCTTCATCCACCGCTGGGTGACTCTGTGTGGCGCCTTCTACTATTGGTTCTATCTCTTGACTGTCGGCATCATTTTCTCTGGTGGTGGGGGTTTGAGGGGGAGTTGGACTGGGCACACCATTATCTGGTAGCGCTGGCCACTCCCTATCTCTCTCCCACTGCTCGTGTCGACTTAGTCGTGTGTTGTTGTTGGGTACCACCTCCCAACCTCTGTTTGTGGGTCGTTGGGGCTCAGCTCGTCCAACTGCTTGCTCCATCAAGGCCGGCAACTGATTGAGCTGGCGTTCCAGCGCCTGTAGGTTTGTTTGGGTGGTCCCTCCTCCCTCTGGCATCCTCCTCATTTCTGCCGGCTGCGCACCAGGGTCTGGTGGCTGTCTGATACCGGCTAGAGGGGGTCGGCCTCTTCGCCTGGCGGCACCCTTCATGTTGGGGCGTAGGGCGGCCTTCCTATTGGCGGGTGCCCTTCCTGCGGGCTCGTGGCATGGCCGGTACTCCTTCAGGCGCCGCTCATTTTGTATGGACGTCTGCCCATCCTTTTCTATCCGATAGGTGTGGTTGGGATAGGCCTCCACTACTCGATATGGTCCAACAAAGCTGGGCTGAAGTTTAGGGTTACTACCCTTCACCCTCCTTTTGTTTTCTAGTACGACCAAGTCATCGGGTACGTAGAGTGGTGGTTCCTCCGTGTCCTCTTGTCGGATTTCCACCTGTTGTTCTCTGAGTAGATCGTGAGCTGCCTTCAGGTCCGCCTGCATCTGGAGGGCGTACTCAGTCACTAACTGTCTATCTGAGTCTGTGGGCCTACCATCCAGCTGGTCAGGCAGTCTGACTTCCCGGCCTAGCATGAGGTAGTTCGGAGTCTCTCCCGTCGCGGAGTGTGGGGTGCCGCGGAATGCCCTCATTATTTGGGGCAGCAACAGATCCCATTCTTCTTGTCCGCGTCTAAGCAGGAGTGTTCGTAAAGAGTCCCCCAATGTCCGGTTCTGCCTCTCGACTACTCCGTTACCCTGTGGGTGGTAGGGCGTGGTACGTGTCTTATCGACATTCCACAGGACGCAGAGTTCAGCCATGAGTCGTGACTCAAACTGCGCCCCCTGGTCCGTGTGGAGCTCTTCTGGTAGTCCCCAGTAGCAGAATACCCTTTCATCGAGGGCTGTGGCGACTGTAGGGGCGGTGGCGTCCGGAATGGCAATGGCATCGTGCCACCGTGTGAAGTGGTCGGACAACACCAAGATCCACTTGTTTCTTCGCCTGGTCTCTGGGAGGGGCCCGACCAGGTCCACTGCTACTTTCTGGAAGGGCCTGCCGGCGAACAACCTCTGTCTCTCCTGGACCGGCTGTACTCCCCCTCTTTTGGCCACTTGGCAGGTCTCGCAGGACTTGACCAGTCTTCGTACCTCGGCGGACATTCCCGGCCAGTACCAGTTGAGTTGGATCCGGCTCCTGGTGCGGTTTACACCAGCATGGGACAGCCCATGCGTATCCCATATTACCTGTCGGCGTCGGGATAACGGGCAGACTGCGCATAGTCTAGTCCGGCCTTTGGGGGCGATTTGCATAGTCAGAGTACGGTCTGGCTGTACCGCCATGGCCTCTCTGCGGCTGTAGAGCGCTCGCAGCTCTCTACTCCCCTCTTCCAGCTCTCTCTTGGTCACTGGCCTGCCGCCGCTGATCTCCTGGTACATCCTGGCCACTGGGTTCTGGCCAGTGCGCTGTTGTTCAACCAGTTCTGCACTGGTGACCACACACAGCTCTGGCGCGTCTGCCTTTACCTCTTGGCTTCGTAGTGGTACCGGATCGTCTTGTCGGCTTTGGGGTAGCACATCCTCTGAGATAGGAGGCCTCGCTAACTGGAGTTCTGGTCCAGGGGCCCTGGCAAGTTCAGCATGGGTCGGTCCACCATCGCGCTGCTCTATGGCACTGCACTGGCGGCAGTCCATACAAGGTTCGCGCCTGCTCAACCCATCAGCATTCCCATGCTGTTTGCCAGCCCTGTGCTCGAGTTTATATACAAACTCGGCGAGAATCTCCAGCCACCTCGCAATCTGGTTGGACGGCTCCTTCCGCCGGCACAGCCACCTTAAGGACGCATGGTCGGTGCGGAGCTTGAACTCTCGACCGTAGAGGTACGGTCGAAAGTGTTTGACCGCCTTGACGACAGCCAGTAGCTCGCGCCGAGTCACGCAGTAGTTCCGTTCGGCGGGTGCTAGGGTCTTGCTATAGTACGCGATGACCCTTTCCTGTCCATTCTGTACCTGTGACAGCACTGCCCCTAATCCAACGGCGCTGGCGTCCGTGTCCAGGATATAGGTTTTGGCAGGGTCTGGATAGCCTAGTACTGGTGCTTGCACGAGTCCCTGCTTCAGGCGCTCAAAGGCCACTTGCTCTTCCTCTCCCCATCTCCAGGGGGTGTCCTTGCTGGTCAAGACAGTCAAGGGCTTAGCAGTGGTGGCGTACCCAGGCAGATACTGCCTGTAGTACCCTGCTGTACCGAGGAAGGCTTGCAATCCTTTGATGTCTCGGGGAGGTGTCCATTCGGCTACGGCCTTCACCTTTTCCGGGTCAGTGGCAACGCCCTCCGCACTTACTATATGCCCCAGGTACTTGACCCGTTGCTGTAGTAGCTCGCACTTGGATGGCTTGACCTTAAGGTTGGCCTGTTGTAGCCTACTCAGCACCTCTCCCAGCCTCTGCAGATGCGTCTCGAAGTCGGGAGCGATCACAATCACATCATCCAGGTAGAGTAGCAGCGTCTTCCAGTGCAGCCCTTGCAGCACTCGTTCCATCAAACGCTGGAACGTGGCGGGGGCTGAGGTCAGCCCGAAGGGCAGCACCTTCCAACGCCACAACCCACTCCTGGTGATAAATGCCGACTTCTCCTTGGCGTCTGCATCGAGCGGCACCTGCCAGTATCCACTGGTCAGATCCAACGTGCTAAAATACTTGCTGCCAGCTAGGGCGTCAAGGGACTCGTCTATCCTAGGTATAGGATAGGCGTCCTGCCTAGTGACATCATTTAGCCTCCGGTAGTCGATGCAGAACCGCCACGTGCTGTCTTTCTTGCGTACCAGCACCACCGGGGAACTCCATGCCCCGTCTGCGGGCTCAATCAGCCCCTTCTCCAACAGGTCTTTCACTTGCCGTTCAGCTTCAGCCTCTTTCTCAGGTCCCAGCCTGTGAGGAGGCAACCGAACCGGTCTGGTGCCTTCGGCAACTGGAATGGCATGCTCTACCAGGTCAGTACGGCCAATGTCTCCGCTATTTCTGCTAAACACGGCCTCGTACTTCCTAAGCAATCCCCTCAATTGTTCCATCTGTCGCTCGTCCTTGCACCCTCTGCTCGCCTGCTCGTACAGTTCCGCCAAGTGGTCAGGTACTGGCGAACCTGTCGGGCCCGACCCGGTGGGGACCCCGGGTGTGGTCTGCTGCACCTCATCGGCCGCTACCCCTGTGAACGTTCCGATAACCTCGCCGGCTGGCAGGCTTATCACATTCGAGGTAGGGTTGAGGCACCTGACCAACACCCGTCCTTGTTCGTCCGGCGAGTTTACACTTGTAGCCAAGGGCAGGCTCCCTGGCAAACTCTGGATCACGCCCTGTGGACAGTAGCTCCGTGCGGCAAGATGACACGGTATGGTAGCCTCTGTCTGAGGGGGGATCTCTGTCTTCCGAAGTACTTGGACCTTGGAGATCAGTGCCCTCCCATAACGGTCGGTGCACACCAGCTCCCGGTCCTGCATGACCAGTACTGGTCGATCGAAGCCCATACGGCACTTCTGATTAGCCAAGAACGGCATCCCGAGGATGACATCTTCGCTAATCTGCGTGACGACGAACGTCTCTGTATATGCTACAGACCGTACTCGTCCTGACACACTGAGTAGACCGTAGAATGGGAGTTTAGTCCCATCTGCCATTAAACCATGGGAGTCGTACTCTTGTAGTGTGTCTTTCCGGCTGTCTGACAGTTTGTCGTACACGCTTTTTGATAGCAGGTTGGTGTTGCACCCTGTATCTATCAGGTAGGTTACGGTCTTCCCTTCCACCTTGCCCGGCAGGTAATAGCTGGACTTATGTGGTCGTTCCATCTGGTTCACGCACGATGTGAGGGGGGTGGCCTCTATTGACAGTCCAGGCGTTATTTGGGGCTCTCTCCTGTGCTGGGTGGGAGTCTGCCCTTGTCTTTGCCACTGCTCGGCCGGCCTCTTCCTTTTGTGGTGTGTCCCAGTGGGAACTGGTGGTGGTTCCTCGTCATCTGAGGAGTCTCCTTCTAGGGCAGACAGGTTGGCAAACCTATTCCGGGTCTGGACCGGTATTGGCTGCGGCATGGGTGGTGTATAGGTTGGACGCCTCATCTCCTGCCACCCATCCTGGGTCTGTCTTTCCGACCTGTCTGGCTTCTTGCTTCTAGGGGCCCGTCTGCAGCCAGCAGGTTTCCCTACTGCTGCGGGCCTGTTTCGTTTCCCTGGTAGGTGTCTTGACGGCACTCCCTCTGGGTGTGTCCCAGCTTCTGGCACTTCCAGCATTTGACTACCCTTTTGGGTGGTCGAGCAGGGGCGCTGCCTGGCCGGGTCGCTTGGAGGTCGGCCACCTGCTGTGTGAGGTTGCTGAGGGCCTTGGTTAGGGTTTCCAGATGAGCCTCTATTCCAGGAGTCGTCCCTTGTGTCTTCACTTGCTGGCATCCCTCCTCCTCTATCTCTACCGTCCGAACCTTGGGTCCAGTGTAGGTCGGCTGGATCTGCAGGTATTCATTACCTGCTCTTACAGCTGCCTCCAGAGAGGTCGGCTGTATAGCCAAGAGGTGCCTTTGTAGGTAGGCATTGCCTAGTGTGTTTTGGAAATGCTCCAAAGCATATTCGTTCCGTTGTATGCGGGCGGAGTCGTCATGTGCGGTTTCTACCAGGGTCTCGATGGCCAGTGCGTGCTCTCTTAGTGAGTGCCGTGGCTCCTTTCGGTAGCCGGATAGTCTGGCCCTAGCTTCTCGGCGGGTGAGCCCGAAGCTTGCCTTTAGGGAGTCTACGATCGCCCACATCGTCTCTCCTCTTCCACACTGTTGCGCCTTCCCCTGTAGGGACTGCCTCAGGTGTATGATAGCCGTCGCTGGTGCCCAATTGTTCGCCTCCGACACTTCTTGGAAGCGTTGGATGAAATATTGGACGTCTCCAGTGCCATCGTACGTAGGAGCCTTGAAGGAGGTCGCTGGTGGGGGTGTATCTGTCAGTTTGTCCAAGATACCCGTGAGTTGGCCCATGATCCTGGTCGTAGGATCGCGGTCAACGCTCATGGCTCGTCGTCTGTTAGCCATGGTCTGTCGTCCGGCTCTGTCTTGTCCTAGAGGTTCTTGTCAGGGGATTCGCCGATCCCACTGCTGCCACCAATGTGCAGGATTTTTCTATAACTGTTTAGTAGTTATATCGGTAGCTACCTGCACTACCTCTAGGCAAGAGAGCTACTCGTCTGTCTCGACAGTCTGTTGGTCAGGTAGGCTTACTAGCGTCCACCCATCAGCATGTCAGCTGAGAGGGAAGAGCACTGGAGGTTACTGCCTGCCGAACAGCTGCTGTCGTCTGACTACTGTCGTTGAATAACACTGAATGCTACTGGACCTATGGGTCGTAGGAGCGGTTATCTTGTGAGCAGTAGTATAGTCGTCTGTTATAGTGTATCAAGTATAAGCTTGAAAGAGTGAATGCTGCTTGTATTCTGAATAGAATAAAACCAGTTGAGTCTCCCCAGGGATACTGCCTTGTGGGGAGACAAAAATGTGTTTATATGCACAGGAGGCGGTGCTTAAGAAATACAGCCTCGTAATAAAAGGTTAACATGTGATAGAATAATAAAATTGGCATCGAGACTATAACAGCGATTGTTGTATGTACACGATAGGATAGAACAAATGTAATAACTTGAATCGTTACTGTCTCTTGTTTCTATTTACAGAGTGTCGCAGTTCTTCCCGTACAATACTGTAATAATAATAATAAAGTTAAAATAATAATATTAATTCTCAAATTAATATACAAATAAATAATTATAATAATGATAAATTATTTATAATAAATAATTATAATAATAATCATTGATGATAATAATAATGATAATTATTATTATTATCATCAATGATGACGACGATCGTTGTTGTTATTCAAGCTGCTGTTGTTGTGATCACAGACAGTTGTTAGTTGTTGCAGTAAGGTAAGTAGTATTATTATTATAATTAATAGCAGTTTCATTCGCATGATGATGTTGTCGTTTAATAATAACGCAGTAAAGATTTATTTCTTTACGTTATTAAACAACATGCGAATGAAACTGCTATTCAACAACTAACAGCTGTCTGTGGTTGTGATGATTGATGATGTCATGACGTTGAATCGAATGATGAATTCAACAAATTCAACAACTATTTGAAATTCAAACTTTGCTGGGAAATCCATAAAAAAAAACATCGATCAGCAGCAGCTGAGTTTTATCTATAGTTTACTACACACTGCTTAATGAATAATTCCTCTTAAAACAAAGTTTATGACTACTATTATTGGACCAACTACAGAGATGATAGCGTGGAGCAACCATGAATCTATAGACTAGGTCCATGGGAGCTACAGATGGTGACTTTCGATTTGCCACAGCATTTCCTGCTTTAATTGACAGAGAAATGCATAAAACCTACTCGCTTATGGTGAGCACACGTGTTTGGAGTTTGCTCCTTGTGTATGAAGAAAGTGGACAACTCCAGAAAGGTTTAGTTTAATAAAATTGTTTTCTACTAGCAAGTAAATAAATTGAGTTCATGTTTTGCGTTTTCATTTGTAAGGTTATTGTGTAAATTATCAAATTTTGATAATTTCATTTACTCAAAACCAGACCGGCAGCGATATCTCATAGTTTGTTCCATTAAAGCATGAAGTGATGCAGTGCAAAAATAAATCGCATACGATATGGAAATTGGGTACACTTCAACCAGCCTACAACATCGATGTTATATCACCTTCCAGATAGCAACTCTCAAACTGTGCACTTGAAAGTCAATAATACTTGCATAACACTTTGGCATATCACGGTTTGTAGGTGAAGATAATGCAACATCTCACCATTAATTAAATAAGTGCAATGATTTACTGATAGTCACATTTTATAAATATTTATTATTGTAGAACAGATACATCACAGGAAATGAAACTATGGAAATGTTTAAAGCACAGAAGTATGTCTAATAGAAGAATGAACCAAACACACAATACAGCTAGTAATTCTATCAAAGCTATTACAGATAATACTATAGCATAAAGAATAAATCAATAACAGGCGAATTAACTAACAAAAGCACATCCAAGTTAAACGTTTAACTCAGTCCATAGGAGTCGTGTCCTCCATTAGCAGCGCAAAATCAAACGGCTCAAAGCCATATCCTTCTCCCTTGTAGAACTTGCTGTTGAATTCAACCCTAAAAATAAATATTTTTAGAATTATTAAAAAAAACCGAAAAATATTTTTTAACCAATAAATGTGAGATTATATACCGAAATGACACAATAGATATACTAACCAGTGGAGCCTAAGGGTGTGCAGGAAGGCGGAGAGACCCTCCATAGCAAGTAGAATAACGAGGGTTAGAACAGCCCAAGCAGGGAACACAGCGATCAACAGAGCTGCGCCATAATACCTTCCAAATGAGAGACCGATTCTCAGCACCATCTGCCACAGTACCTCTGACAGCTCTACAAATTCATACAAACGTTGTAACTGTCGAGGCAATGACAAATCCCGGGGAAAATTTGCGGAAATCTGCATAAAGTATAGTTACTTACGGCCGTGAGCCAGACTGAGGGCCCACAGTCTAAGATATGACGCAGTATGAGAGATACAACCGAGACAAAACTCTATCGTGTGGATAGCCTGATGTACTACAATGTCTCCCATTGACTCCTATAATAAACAAAATATATGTTGACAGTTTTCTCTACTAGTCAACAATGTCTATTGCGCCGCATTAGCAACAGTTGACTTGAGCGAACCCTTAAAGAGATGGAAGCAAAGTAAGTAAACCTCTCAGGTAACTAGTGGAACTGAACCCGAGCAGGCAACAAGTTGGCTAAAAAGTACTTGCATGGGATGTGGCTATTTGTTATCATCATTAGAGTGGGTGGGATAATACTACTTGGGGATCAGATGCTACAAATCTTTGTGATCACCAAAATCTGACACCAATTACATAAAAAATTACTGCTTATTATTAAAAATTACCAGTCCAACAGCACGCTAGCGGATAAAAAAACCGACCAGCAAATTTTGTTAATATAAGAAACTAAGTATTTAATGAAAAGATACTGAATACCATATTAGTTAAGCCTGAATCAGCCACACTCCATGTTATGACGAAATGAAATGAAGCATTCTCGGCAAACGAAAAAGAAACAAAACACAACACTCACACCACTACAGTGATAGAAAACAAAGATGTCTATCACAGAATGGTAAACGTCTACAAAGCAGCGGGCGAGCTGAAATGGAGGAGCAGAGAAACAAAAGAAATAGTGACAAATACGTTGGTGCAGCAAACGATAGAAGCCAATCACCATAAGCCACAATGGATAGATTGACAAACTTTAGTAGATGTGAAAACAACAGAGCGATCTGTGGCAAAAGGGCTACAGCGTTACAACATTGGTGCACAAAAATATAATTAAGCACCGCCTCTTCTTCACCTGCTCCTCCTCCTCCAGCACATCCGCGCTACAGCCTTCTTGTCGAAGAAGGTCTGCTGTTACATCGTGTACACCAGAAGAGCCATTGTTTATTGGCTCATCGACCAGCTCCATCTCTGCACGCTGCTGCGACGTGGGCTTGAACGACCTCTACACAATGACAGGCAAAAGCCAAACGGCTTAATAGTAGGAATAAAAAAGAACAGTTTAAAATCAACCACAGATAAACATTGTGTGCAGCTCTTGGTTACTAATAGTGAGTGATTACTAGCAGACGTGGCTAGCAGCAGACGTGGCTAGTAGCAGACGTGGCTAGTAGCAGACGTGGCTAGCAGCAGACGTGGCTAGTAGCAGACGTTGCTAGTAGCAGACGTGGCTAGTAGCAGACGTTGCTAGTAGCAGACGTTGCTAGTAGCAGACGTTGCTAGTAGCAGACGTGGCTAGTAGCAGACGTTGCTAGTAGCAGACTTTAGATAATTCAATATGGCTGACACTGATGATACCTGTGACTGATTTTAAACTCAACAGTACATGACAGTGACAACTACCTCTTCATGGTCGTCACCTCCAGTTTCGCTGTTTATTTGCAGCTGATCATGGTGAATTATCTCCTCCTCATCATCAGTTAACCCACTTTGCACATTTCTACTGGATGGCCTCTATTTATGTCAAACATCAAACAATAACGAAATGCTAAATAATATGATTATCAAAAGTAATTTCTGGCAGACAGTGAGTGAGTGATCAGTTTAATCAGCTTTAGCTATTTACAAGCACTGTTTAATTATTGGTGGAATACCTAGACAAGCAGCTATACAGAGTTTATTTTAATAGCCCAGCAAAAATAAAACTGTCGCCTGGTCTGAGGAAACAGAATGCGTTTGAGATTAAAACTACCGCTGCTAAATCAATCGGTGCTGCTGTTCAACGTATTGAGAACATCAAAGATTAGTGGCTAGTCATTCAAAGTTAATTTTTAGACCCTCGTATCTGGGAATATGGGCTTCTATCAGCAGTTAAATAATAACAAGTATGGCTAGTCGTTTGGGCTACTAAAAGTGAGTGAATGTGTATTCATAGTTTTGGAGAATATGCTAAATTGAGTGCTTTTTTCGCTTTTGTATTAAAACTGTACAACTCCCTGCCCTAAAGAAAGCACTAGAACAAAAAATTGACAAGCGATAAAAACTAAAGCTATAATCAGATGAGTTTTGCGCAATCACAAAAAAACAAAAGTGAACAGTTTAAAAAACGACTTTTTTAAATGATGATGAATGCATGATGGTAGCGATGTCTTGTAAAACCAATAGTTCAACGGTTTCAAGGCTTGCGCTACAAATAGACCGAGGCCCTAAAAAGAATTATTACCTTGCTGTAGCCTCTTCTCCACAATAGAAATGGTTTTGGCACCAAAAGCCAGGGAATGCAGACTGCAATAACTATTACAAGGAACTTCTGTATCAGCTCCTGTAAAGAGAAGTGTTGACCAGTTATGTACGACAAGTGCACACTACAGTAGCAGTTACTGTATGATATAGACCGAGTTAACTCACCGCAGGCTCTCCAAAGACTGGGTTTGATGAAGAACAAGTATAGGTATAAGCGGTACCATTTTGGGCAGTCTCCACTACATTGTCGTATTGACCAGCCGTGAACAGGTACATGTTTATCATACCTGAAACAAGTTTCATATCAAGGTACTAGTGAAAACACCTCCCAACTTGAAATAGGTCCATGGGCCCAACTCTACACCTCACCCCCAACTCTACATCTCACCCCCAGCTCTACATCTCACCCCCAGCTCTACACCTCACCCCCAGCTCTACACCTCACCCCCAGCTCTACACCTCACCCCCAGCTCCACATCTTACCCCCAGCTCTACATCTCACCCCCAGCTCTACATCTCACCCCCAACTCTACATCTCACTCCCAGCTCTACACCTCACCCCCAGCTCTACACCTCACCCCCAGCTCTACATCTCAACCCCAGCTCTACGTCTCACCCCCAGCTCTACATCTCAACCCCAGCTCTATATCTCACCCCCAGCTCTACATCTCATCCCCAACTCACATCTCACCCCCAGCTCTACATCTCACCCCTGTGTTACTATACTCTTGTACTGCTCTACCCTACCTCAGCCTTCGGTCGCCTTACTCTTTCCTTCCTAGCTTTAGTTCTCACCTTTCTCTTTGCTCCACCAACCCCCTCCCCCCTTCCACTCATGCCTATCCCTCTCTATCTTCTTTTTTCTCTCTCTCCCTCTCACTTTGATACGATACATAGCTGACACGTTTCATTCACAACCATGTAGAAGTTGACTAATTCGTGTTATCGACTGCTACAAACTAGGACCGTCAACAGGCTGGTAGAAGCTAACGAAGAACTATGCAATCCATGCATTCTAGGCACAAATAACATAAATCATGAATCAACATGGAATTGAATAATCAACAGTCGAACCATTTGCCATCAGAAAATGTGACTTTTTTAGGATTTATCTCCCTTACATTAATAAAAAAAATTAAATCCACAAACATTTGAGAGCAAATGGTAAAACCGAGTACTGACGTTGCTACCAATTGATCCAATAGGTGTTTGTTCAGCGCAGTGAATAAGGCATCTATGCCTCCGGCACGCAGACAAAGAAATAAATAGACAACAAGAGAGAGCAAGTTGTCTAATGCTAGTAGCTACTAACCAATGAGAAGATTTGGCGCACAGCCAGTCAAGGTCTCCATCTGCGGTTGTCTTGCATCCCATTTAATCCATTTGTAAAAGACCTCAATAACGAGGTACAAAAATGTACAACTGAGGAAGAGAACTTGTGGGATAAACTCACAGAAAATGTTGATGGTGTTTTGGAAGTGACTGCAAACAAAGAAGAAGTTGTTGACATAATGCTACCTCCTAAACAGATACTATTCAATATTTAAATTCAAATACAATAGCAACTTTTAATAGTTTCACATTGTAAACCGTTGAATTGGTATCCAACAGGTTTTACTACAAAAAAATGCCATCAATTTCAGAAACTATCCTTTCATTGTGACAGAAAAGGTGTATTCGCGGGCTGGATCGATGAACATCTACTATTATTTACATTTGGGATCCACATCGTTGGGTGGCGAACGCATCGATCCAGGTGTTTACATTTTACTATATAATAGTAAGAAATAATATCCTTCGATCCGGATCAGATGATGAAGATATAAAATTCCAGTGTGCATTGTAGCGAGCATAATTATTTTCACGTGACTAGGAAGCTCACCAACGACGATTATTGTGTCGTTAATTCCTCACTGGTACTCATAGCATGATGCTACGGTACGTAGTGGATAGTGATAGCGAGTCAAACAATAAACAGCTTTACATTTGTCCGGTTGACAACGTCTATTTCGAAGCAATTCATTCTTGATGAAATATAACAATAACATTTATCTTTATTGTTTAACAAAATGGCTCTGATATTTATTATTATGATCAATCTATTTACAGTGTATTGTTATTGTACATGATAATCATAATAATTAATAATAATAAGCGTATATATTTTATTTTACTAATAAAAAATGATAAAATAATAATACTGACAATGAACTGCTTTGAACTAAACGTCACCCACATGGGTATATATTAGTTTTGTGTGGTGGATCGGTAGTGTTCGCGACTTATGAAAATGCCTCCAAATGATTTTTACTTTGTTTAGTGAGGATGGTATTTTGTAATCAACATAAAATATTGCATTAAATAGATTGTGAAAAACATTGTTTATTTAATTTATTGTACAGATCGATCCAGCCCGCGAACACACCTAATAAGCGCATTTAAAAAATTTGTTGAAAAGCAAATATAATTAGCTGATTTGAAATAATAAATAAATAATCTAAACAGCGTGCCAGTATTTTATTATGATGAAATAAAGGATATTACTTGACAAGCAGTAAAGGCTGGTTTAAGACATGCAGACCACTCGCCGTTGAGATATTTAATAAAAAAAAAATGGTGGTACAAAAAGCTGGAATTACAAAACCGTAGCGAGAAACAGGTGCGATTCTGTAGCTATAAAGTTACCGAGTTTTAGATTTCATCAACGTTTAAATAATTTAATTGAAAACTAAGGAATCATTTACACTAGTACATAGTAAAAAAAACATGCTGACTTCGCACACATTTAAACAACAGTTAGCAGCAAAAACGCGGACTGCTCAAATCAGTTTGCTATTCAGCCTCCGTTCCATATGAAAACTAAAATAGATTTCAAGGTGGTTTAATACAGATATGAAACCATTGCTATTGTAGCGAATTTCAAAAAACCTCATTTCGTTCTCGTACAAACGCAGTTGCTATGAACGCTGGTCACTCGTGAGACTGCTATAGATACAACTATCACTGCACACTTTGTTGCATCGATAAAAAGTAATACATACGTGTGGTTGAGCAGTCCAATCCATAGACCGGACATCATATGGAGAACTCCCAATATTACTGATAGTTTCATCTTAAAGCTGTTGATAAAGGTAAGTTTGTTGGTTGCAATCGCCCACACCTACAAACAGTACACACAGCTGTGTGTTTGTTGTACGCAGAAGTACCTTGACTATATATGGGTATAGTAAAAGATACTTCTGGCTGTTGGCTTGTACGACCACCCAGGCAACAGTATGCATTCAGCTAGTTTAAGAAGTTCACAATAGAAAAAGTTTATAAAAATTGATTCAAAAAAGTGGTACAGAAGCTACTTTGGGTCAACAGCTGTTCCAATTCAAAACGTTCTACTGCATTATTCCAAGACAAACGCTGCCAAAAAAGAAGAATTTTTAAAAGAAAACAAAGAACAGTTGGTAGATCATTTTCCAGTGGATGCTCCACAATTATTTCCCACTCTAATTAATTTCAATGAGTCAAAGAGAATATTTTTAAGTGTTTCACAACTGGCATTGTCCCCTATCTTGCTACTTCATTGTTAATTACACCACCGTGATGAAAATTTCAACTCTCCATGGAGGTAAATCAACAGTTGGCAGGTAAAAGGTAGACAGGTAGAATAAATTGTCACTGATACGTCACAGGGGGTAGTTGATTATTATTCAATCTAATGCTATCTATTATCCATAATCTAATTAATATTATTATTATTTATTATTATTATTAGCTATAGCTTTTTTTAATAACTAGAGTTTTGCATCTCTTTTGCAAGCGGCATTGATGGTGTTACCATGCACCAAGAATGTTATGTAATGGTGCACAACTCTACATAAAGGAATAAGGAAAGACAACTCACCGGATCCAAACCAAATGGATATGGAGATCCAACATATGACGCTGTGCTTGAGTTTAACTCATAATGACGTATAGCGCCAGTGGGATTGAGTAGATGGTACGGACTAGGCTCTAACGTAGTTTTGTCTAACCAGTCCGATACAGGCCCATCAAACTTATATATACCAGAAGGAACTCTCCAGCTAGAGCCAAATGCGTTGACAGAGACAGAGTAGATGTCGTTGTAGATAAAACCGGCGTAAACAGAAAATGCCCCCATCATTAGTATGAGATATCGGCCACCGAAGAACATGTTCCAGATCTGCCATAAAACAAAGATATATTGCAATAGATCTCTCGGCATACTGTTTTTCAGAGTACACACTTTGATTCACTGGCACTTTTAGATAGAGTTGTACATTGCAGAGTGAATGTATCGAGGGCAAAGGCAATAAAATGTCAGGGTATAACTGGACTGTATTTAACAGAACCATTTCTATGAAAGCACAACTCTATGGTGATAGAACAGCTGTCCATCTTACTCTTTGTCACGAAACCTGGAGTAATTTTGTCGCCATGCATGCCATGTAGAATGGTGACATTTATTTCATTTAGATTTTGGATAGAAAAGAGGAAATAACTCCATATGTATTTACTATTAAAATAGGATTTTTAGTATCAGGCAGTTATCCAAGCAGTTGCATCAATATTACAGTATAATTTTCATTTGGCTACAGATAATATAATGATATGTATTATTATAGAAAACATGACATCTGCGTGACATGACAATTTCACTATAACAATTAATTAACAATAATAATTAATCAATAAATAATAAATAACATAATCATGTGCAATAACAGTATTATTATAAATAAACTGGTCATTATGACAATATCAAAACAGATTATTTTGATTAATAATAAAAATTCTTAATAATAATTGATTGATTAATTGAAAATAATTATATATATAGAGTTATTTCCTCAATTTCATCCAAGACCTAAGTCAACTGCTTGGAAATAAACGTCACCATATGGAAAGGCCAATCCTGTGGAAGATAAAATGGAAAGGCTATGATTCGTTTCATACTATCAATCGCGCTGGGGTCAGCAAAAGGTACCGTGGTTTTAATATCGTCATAACAAGAGCTAGCAAACCATTTTTTGTTGTACCAGAGACTTTGCCATGTCTAAAACCTCCATATAGAACCTTCTTGATCTTCAGAAAGAAACAATTTTTAGTGAGTTTGAAATTTTTAAAACCCTAAAACTGCCAATTTATTTTCCTAAACGCTCGTCTCGCAACAGAATCTTGAGACAAACACAATAACACTTGTTTTGATGTTTTAAAATAATCAACAACACTGTTATAGTGACTTTTGATAACAAACAAAAGCCAGATTATCTGTTTTATCATGGCAATGTGACTAACCAGTAACTAGGGTATCTTGTTATGACAATGAATATTACCTTTACATAATCCAGTCAATAGTTACTGCCCAATTGTAATATGAAATAATGCTATCAAAAATTCATGAAATATATCCCACTACAAAAATCATATATTATTTTTTATTATTTATTCTTTTTTTGCCAGTAAGTACTCTCCATCAATTCATCACTAATTTGATCATTGCAGTCACATGACCATCAAATGGCAAATATAGAAGTTTCCGCAAAGACTGTTTGACAAAATTTTCAAAACAAAAAACGAGACAAATATGATCTTGAACTGAAACCATAAAATTTGCAATAGTAAGATTTTAGCTTAAGAACTACAATAATCTGTTAACCAATCGCAATGCAGAATTACCAATAAATCAGCCAATCACACCTTACTAATACATAAATCATTCAACGGTCTGTAATCATGTCATCATACAATCAGAAGAACGGGTGTTGAACACATGAAATGCTGATGCATAGATAACAAATCACACATCATGTGTGCAGATAGTCAATGCATGTGATAGCCTAAAGGTCAACACGTTATGTAAATGCAACACAGCGTTTGATGCTTGAATCAGAAACTAAAAACTAATACAAACCTGCACTCCACATCGACGCATGCAGTAGTCAAGTATGTTGGACTCTATGAAGACAACGTTTTATTTCTCACTAAAACCAGATCACTTCCACATGATGGGTATCAATACTCACCTCATTGGTAGATTTCTTGGCTAACAACTGCTTCTCTCTCAAGACCATCCAAAGCGCAATCAGAAACATTATAAAGCCGTGACCAAAGTCTCCAAACATGACGGAGAAGAGGAAGGGAAAGGTGATGATACTGAAAGGAGCTGTAAATAGATCATTCGAGGAATGAATTGGGAGCAATCAACCAAGGCAGCTTATTCCCCGACTACACAATCACTGCGGCCATCGGGAGCTATAGTATAACTAGCTGTGTACGTGCATGTGTACGTGTGTACTGTATGTATGTGTACGTGTATGTGTGTGTACTGTATGTATGTGTACGTGTATGTATGTAGCCATACTAACCAGGGTTGATCTCCTGGTACGTAGACACGCCGTAGGCATCAATAAGAGCCTGAAAGACTGAAGTAAACTTGTTAGTTCTGTGATAGGTGGGGGGTTTCTGTGACGTAGCCATTCTGTTTAGGATGGATGGAACACTGCTACCACTTCTCTCCTACATACAAACAAACACATTGTAGTATCACCAACAGCCATATTCCACCATTTTCTATGAGAGCTCCACCATTTCTAAACTGTAGCAATAAATGTAATTTTCATTTTGAAACTCCACGAATGAAACAGTTGGCAACGTTATAAACAGTTTGGTTGGATCCAACCTTGACTACTGTTTATGTTCCAGCAATAAATAACAACAACGTAAAACGGTAGCAGGAAGGAGACACACGGCAACGACCTACCTGACCCCGTCTCAGAGCCAAATGTACTTTATCTAGGTCAGAAGTAGCTGACCAACATTCAGCAATGAGACATTTCTGTGTGACGTCTAGGTTGAACATATTCAGTGTGTGATAAATAGCCTTTATCTTTCGTACTTTAATAAACCAGTTCTGTATATTCTTGGCAGCGAGTACTAGCACTCTATGTCTATGGTCGGTGGTTTGGCCCAGGACCTGTGTGGTATATAATACATGTACAATATAGCACAATATGTACATACAGTATACTATATAGACAATACACTAGTATATATATGGATATATTACATACAGTGTTTAGGTCTTCTATACGCGTCATCACACCCAGAGACATCTCTCTCCTTTCCGCAGGGGATTCCGGACACGGGTACAGCGTGGCCCGGAATCCTTCACAAATTTTTCGGACACGTGTTTTGAGCTGGTCTCCTTGGAAGAAGATGATGAAGACACAT
This sequence comes from Cryptosula pallasiana, assembly GCA_945261195.1. Lineage (NCBI taxonomy): Eukaryota > Metazoa > Bryozoa > Gymnolaemata > Cheilostomatida > Cryptosulidae > Cryptosula > Cryptosula pallasiana. Next base: position 5,479,417 of record OX183139.1, read on the forward strand.
TTGCTGACGGCATCACCCTAAAAGAACCGCCACAACATCTGAAACCTACTGCCATCGATCATAGAAGACATTTGCAGTAACAACTACCAAGTAAAACCTACAGTGACTGGGTCTTCCAGATCTACATCAATCTCCGCCTGTTTCAGAAATACATTTCCTCTACAGGCTCTCCACAACATCCTCTCAAACGCTGGAATTCTTTCTCTCAGAATCACTCCGGCCACAAAGCTACAATAAGGATATTGTTGCCATTTCATAAACAGGAACTTTGTATCAGCTGAGAAATGGGTGGCTATGCTTGCCAATCAAACAGTGTGTAAAGGTCAAGTGATTCATAGAGGTCAACTGGAGACAATAAGTGGAGTTCAGTACCTCCATCAGAGAAGTCAGATAACCGCAAGAAGATAGCGGCAAGTGACTACTAGCTAGCACATAATACTACCACTACCCTAGGGGGGGTCATTTCCTAAAGTGATTTGATTAATGGTTTTACATCTATTGTTGAGAGACAACGCCTTCACACACTGCTATTACAAATCTATCAGACTAATATGCATCAAACCAGCACACAATCACTAATAATACATAATATCATACCCAAGATGAAGCGCCAACTGTTGATCGGCCAGCTGATCTCGTGGCATGAGCGCTTCCTGGGCGTCGGCCTGCAGGCTCCTCTCATGCTACACAACACAAACCATAGACCGACAACTATACACTACTGCAGCAACTATCAACTGTAGTCTGAGATCGTAAATATTTCTTTACCTCATCAAAGAACTGTTGAGTCTTTTGCAGAATGTACTTGAGCTCAGTCAACTCCAGATAGTTCCTCTTCAGAGCCTCAGCGTTAGAATTGACCTCCCGCAGCTCATTCTCCAGCTTCTCAAAGCTTGCCTACAATTGTATAAGTAATATAGAGATCAATACCAACAGCTAACAGCGTAGAGTTAGCGTACAAAGTAATCAATATACCAGCCATATCACAAGCATTGAGTATTGCGTAGGCCATCTCACCTCTAGGTCAATCATTTCCCTTGGTGCCGGCGCATCTGGATTCTCTCCAACATCCAAAACTGGTATTTTATCTTTCTTGATCTCCTTCTCGATGTAACGCAATTTTCTCTCCATCTCATCACAACGCCTCACTTCGCTAACAAATTTCCTCTGAAAAGAGCTCACATCTGGATTCAGCTACAAGCACAAGTTGGTACAATAAATGTGACAGAACAAACAACCAATGTACAAAAGCAGTAGATAGTTGGTGTACTCACATCTCTAAACTGGACAACTCCCAACTCGCCGAGCTCCGATATACAGGAATAAGCAGACTCGGATTGGAGGAAAAGTTGGCATAATGCCATCTCCTCACTCCTCATCAAAGATCCCATAGTTGCGGTCCTACGAAGATTGTTATATTAATTGATATGCATTGTTGGTATTATCTTTTAAAAACCACGGGTGAGTGAAATGATAAATTCAGTGGGAACATCATCAAATGTTAGTGAGAGTGAACACAGACACATTTAAAATAAACAACATAGATATCTCTGCAAGTCTGTGATCTACCTGAAAAACTTTTCATTTTACTACTAAAAAAGCGCAGGAGCTGTTAAAGTTAATTTCAGTGAACAGGAAACATTTTGACAGCTACTAGTGGAAGTATTAATTTTTTTATATGAATGAAACCAAACAAACATGAAAATGATATTTTACGACTCTTGCTACGATTATGACACTTCATAGAATTAAATCATATATTTCATTTAACGAGTCTACATTTAATCCCACTATTATTCGCAACCTTATCCGCAAAAGATTTTTTGAACTCAGAGTATAATACTATTCTATAATCATATCAATGCACAAAATAAAATTGTACATGGCACAGAAACAAAAAATGAGAAATGCAAAAGCAACTATACCAAGATATTACGCCGAGGATGATTCTGGCACAAGATAAACTTCACAAACTTGCTTATGCTGTACCAGACTAGTATGGATGGACTTGAGCGAAAAAGAAACAAGAATTTTGATTTTATATAATAGTAATGAGGAAAACATTCTACGAGAATACTCTATGAAAAGGAAGATGATTATTAGCATATTGATTGAAGCCCTCCTGCATTGAGTGCATGCGTGGAAAAAATTGTGTGAAAACATCGAGTATATTGGCTTTTATTAATAATTATTTATTTACAGAGCTTGGAATGAACGCCAACAGATCTGGAATAAAACTCGACTATGCCATAGAGACGGAAATTTTGACGCTCATTCCCGGAAACTTCGACATGCATTGCTGGCAACATACTTTTTTGTATTTTTCTCTGCTGCGCCTTCCTTGACGGCAACCTTAAAGACGGGTCTCCGAAGCTGGTAGCTTGTGTGAGAAACACCCTATACTTATGCACACTGTTAAACCGGCTACTCTTTGGAAAAGGCAGAAGGGGAACTTTTACTAGCATGACTCCATAGGTATTATGGAGAATGCAACCAGGCTAGGGACCACTCTATTTGGCTTCTTATACAGTGCTCTACCTGGTTGGATATGAGCATAAAATGAAGTGCAAACACTTTAACTATTAGACTATCATTTCAACGTTCGTTCCAAAAATACAAAATTATGACACCTTTTGTCAAAGTAGATAACCCCTGGAATGAAAGTCAAAATATTTCACACATTGCCTAAAACAAATGTGGATATTTCCGGAAATTAAAGTTGATAAGTTCTTCTTATAGCATAGTCGACATTCATTGTAAGTCTGTCGACGTTCATTCCAGCTATTTCTGCGTTCATTTCTGTCTAATTCCAACTCTCAACAATGATGGTTCAATCAGTAATAGGCCTACTGTTGAGCAAGCAAAAGTTATTAAACAGTAAAAACCAACAACGAACATCATAATTGTTCTTTATCAAAGGAAAAGAAAATATTAGTTAATAAGGAGTTAATATCACAAATAGTAACTAATTGGCAAACACAACGATTATTCTTACAATTCAAATACCATAATATCACAGCACAAGTAGTAATGACAATCATACTTATTATTTCACTATTACATATTTTGAATGTTGGAATGAATGTAGACAGTGATGAACGTCGACAGGAATGAATGCAAACGTGCCGAAATGAATGTAGAGAATTCCTGAGTGAATGTCGACAGACCTGGGATGAATGTGGATTATGCTAAAGAGAAGAAAAATTCAACGTTCATTTCCGGAAGTGTCCACATTTATTCCTAGCGATATATGAAGACATTCGTTTCAGGAATAAAAGAATTTGCTGTTTTTTGCAAAGTTTACTTGTTTAATGATAATTTTTATATTGCCGAGAACGAACATAAACACTTTTGGGAATTGACGATGTAACTTGTTTTTTTATCATAATCTTTTATTATAATTGAACTAGTCTGCCGCTATCTGATCATACCAACGACTTCACCATCTTCGTCTCGCAAAAATCACAAGATATCCAGCTCACTCTCTCACAATACACTATACCTATATTTGCAATTCACACCTTCAACTTTCTACCAAACACTATCAGAACATCAAAAACTTAAAAAAAGCTTCTCAAACAACTTCAACAAGAAGATTAAATCACCAATGCCTCATTTAACTCGCTTATATCACCAACAACACATCCCTTACCGTAGTTAATTTTTGTCCATAAATCTTTTGTTTTATTTTTAATGGGTTATTAATCATGTTTCAAGTGACCTGGTTTAATAGCTGCTATGTATATATCTGTAATGTAAAAGTTTTTTGTACATATTATTGCATAAGCCTGTTGAAAATTTTCTTTTTATAATATCATCATTGTTGTACATTGATTTAGCAATATTATTATTATATCATTGTATTTTTATCAATCTTTTTTTCCTTCAAAATAATAATAGTCACACTGTATCATTATTATTACAAAAACTTTCTCTCAACTTTTTTTCTGGTTATGTCATTGTAACTTCTTTGACTGTGGTACGTTGTTTAAGGAAAACTAGACATCAGATCTGGATGACATGATGATGATGATGATGATAATCTAACTAACTACATTAAAATAAAGTTGATAATAATAAATAATAATAGTAATTAATAATAAATTAATTAATAGTAGTAAAGTTAATGTTAATTATTATTTATTATTAATAAAGTGAACAACATCATCATTAGATTATTATGATTTGATTATTATTATTCAAAAAAAATTGAAGCTAAAAAATTGTAAAAAATAAACGATGATGGTAAATTTACATTATTATTGATTGACGATAATAATAATGATGATGATAGATAGAGTAATAATCATTTAATTTAATTAATAAATAATAATTATATCATTATTATTATAAGTATTATTAATTTAAAATTTATTTAATTAATAATAATAATAATAATAATTACAACAACAGCAGAGCAGTCAGCCAGAGTCAGTCAGTCAGTAGTAGTAATTATTAATTGGAAGAAGCTACTTTGTAAAGTTGTTGTGAACCTAGCAGCACCATATGAAGTTAATCCATAGAAAGAAGAAACAAAATTCTGTAACAAATTAAAAAATAAAAGAAATGGTAATAAAAATAATAATAAAACTTAGTAGTGATAAAAACGTTGACTTCCTTCGGCAAAAACAATTCTCTACCGATGATCAACGATTTTATATAATTGTTGAGTATATATTAGTGACCCTGTATAGAGAGATACGCCAATCATTGCGCAGTATAAAACGCACGTGCAACGGCTTTTGGGTTACAAACAAAGCTGTTTCCGGTCAAAATTTTATATAAAATAACATTACGCCAAAATACTAGGGTTTAGAAAATAAATCATAACTTTTTACTGAAAAATCATATCTCAATAATTCGTTGGGGAAAATAAACAAAACATCCTGCTACAAGCAGTGATATTTTTTTTTGTATGACAAAGTTGCTCTAAATTTGGACTAATGAAGGGTCAAAGTCCAGGGATCCAGATTGACACCATTATTATTACCGTAACTTTCGTACAGAATTTGCTACGATAAATCTGATTAACCTCCATTGTAAAATTTTATGATCAGAAATGCTTATAAAACACCTGGAATGTAATAAATAAAAAATAATTGAAGTTGAAGCTCCTTAATAAAATGAAGGTTGTTGTTGATTATAATTAAAAACTAAAATAATAAATGTGTAAAGGTGACCAGTAATAATTAATAAATTAATAAATATTATCCCATCTTGTATAATAATAACATGTAATACGATGTAATATGACCTATACTTTAAAACAATTTTAATGTTATTTGCATTATTCATCTAATAATAAATAACTATATTTTTATTAAATTGCAGTTTTTTGTTATAATTATTATTATTCACCACAAACAATGCGATTAGTTCCAAATTATAATTATTATTATTTAAAAAATTAAAATTTACCAAGCATATCAATTTTTCTAGTATAGTACCTATTTATTATAACAATAATATTGAATAACAACAATAAACAAATACTTGCTACTAAATTTCGCGGTTTTATTTATTATCGTAAACAAAGCTAATATTTGTATATAAACTATAGAGCTGCGCTGCCGAAAAATATCACGATCAATTATTTAGGTTATAAAAAATACCTAAAGCAAGTCAATTTGTGACGTTTTTATTATTTATTCTGGTAGATCAAAAGGTTTTCTCTTTTTTCCCCATAAAATTTTTAGACATTAACAATATTGTGAGAAAATAAAAAATGTTTCATTGGAGCAAGTACTTCAACCGCAACGATAGCATATATAAGCGTGATCGCGTTAATTCAATGTTTGGATCCCTAGCCGCTTGCACGTGGCTCATTAGCGTATCTCTCCCTACAGGGTCACTAGTATATATCATATGACTGTTAGCCTGTGCGTGAGAACAAAGCATATAGCGTTCCAAATAGAATGTTACAACACCAACAGCCACGCGGAACAGCAGACTATGAACTCTTCCTTCTCCTCAATGTCGTTGATCTCTATTATTCATAAAATTATTGAAATGTAGTGAATATAAACCCATTTTGGTTTACACATATCATTTTCTTGGGGTTTTGCTTGCAACAGCGAGTCAAGTAATGTTGTGCTTTACAAGGAATTGCCAAGCACAAAACCTAACAACATGGCATTCCAATAATTATTACTAATTATTTGTGTTACGTGGTAAACTACTACTACTATCATCATCATGTTGTTATGAATGTGAGTGTCATATTTTTCATAGAAGATCACAATCATAATGAGAGGAAAAATTACACCGACAAAAAAACAGAGAGAAGAAAAATATTAATTATTATTGATAATAATAATTATTATTATAATAATAATTAAATAATAATTATTATAATAAATAATAATATAATAAATAATAATAATTGATAATAATTATTATTCTGCTCTAATTATTTATTAATAGATTACTTAATTTAATAATAATAATAAATATAGCTGGGGCTTGAAGTTTTTTTTTTAATCAGGCTTGGGACAATAATAATTATTAAATAATTAAAAATTATATCATCATCATCATATAATATATATATAATATAATTAATAATCATCATCATGGTGTGGAAGAGTGATATCCTCTTGCAGTCACGGACCACAGTGGTGTTAAGTAGTCTGTTTGTATTACACTGATGATTGCTTAGAAGTTTGTTTTGATAATTGCACTAATCTTCTCTCTCTCCCCTCCCTCCACAGAGAATCCATGCAAAATAATAATGGAGATGGCTGATTTTTCATTATCTTATTATTTATCACATGATGATGATCAATGTACTAGTAGGCCTATGTGATTGACATATTCACAGCTCAACCAATAGATACATTGGATGCAAACCATGGATTCTGTCAGTAAATACGACTGCTTTACTCACGTTGACAACTTTTATGAATTAAAAAAGTATTGTAGCAAATTTAAAATTTATGAAGGCTGAAAAGTGTTTTTAAATGCTAAAGTGCATCAATTTTTTGCATCTGTTACTGTTATAACTGAATAGGCCTTTGTGTCAAACAATAAAAATTAAAACTTTCATTTACCTTATATCACTTTTATTTTATATTTTGGACTTGTGTTTTATTATTGGTTGTATTCGTGTCTACAACATCCAAGTGCAGTGCTTACTGCCTCTATGGCATACTGCTGACTTGAGTTTTTCAATCATTACAGACAGCGATTTAATGGCTTTCCTTAAAACAACACAAAGAGCTGTGTTCCAAGCTAAGCTGTTACCCTCTTTGCTGTTACCAAGTCAGAGCTGTACAAAGAGATCCTTGTATTGGATACTCTACTCTGCTGCTAACAAGTGAGGACAACTCCTATAATATTAGTCTGTCAGCCGGTATATGAGTAGGTATTTTGTATTATCTGTATATAATATTTATAAACATGAAAAAATGTCTGTATGTGTGTGTCTGTCTGAATATACTCCAGAACCACCACACTACGAGAAATAAACACTGCTGTAAAACATTCCATTTGGTTAGTCTAATGTGTGTTGGTGGCCCGTGGGGGTTTAAATTCCCCATTTGTTCTCGAACCAGATATATTTGTAGATCTTATTTTTTTTTCAATAAACAGGATATAGGTGGAGACGATCAAAGCTCGATAATTAAAGTTCAATTGTGTATATACCAGAGTGATATATATGTAAAGAGTGTGGTCAACGGCGTCATTTTTTTTTTGGAGCGGCAGCAAAATTGCCACATCCCAATATATAATTTAATTGTTAGAAGTAGAACTCGTCACCCTAGAATAGCAACAGAGTACCAAATTTTTCTCAATTTTATTATTCATTTTGACTTTTTGAAGGTTTATCTTCTCAAAACACTGACTGGTTTGACAATTCATCGTTTGAACAATTAATGGAACAGGACGGGGGTAGAGCAAGGTAGAGGGAGAGAAGTAAAGCATTGCCGGCAAAAGGTGAGGTGGGGAGACTGTCCGAGAATAGATCGAGTTGGCATCTTTATATTTGAATATGTCGGGTAACACTTCTAGTTTAGCGTATAGACGCCATTGAAATCCCGGCTATTAACAACCCCGTTGGTCATTCCAGTTAAATAGACACCTGAACTGCTACGCTGAGAGGAATAAAAATATTAAATCTACAAATATCTCTGGTTCGAGAACGAATGGGCAATCTCCGTCATACATTAGATTAATTCAACAAAATGAATTAGAGCAGTTTTTATTTCTTCTCAATGTATCAGTTTAGGCATCTATTAGCATGTAAGGGCAGATATATAGACTGATGTTTTTCACGTTTTTGTATATCTAGATATATCTATATAATATATATTAGCAGGCGCTATATTATATCTATATATGTATGTGTCAGCAGTTATTATGTAATACTGCATTTATTCTGCTGTCAAATTCATTGCAGGATCGATGAGGAGCGAATCAAGACAGTTGGAGCAGACCGAGCATGTGCTGAATGGTTAGTGAAATGTGGGGCTTCCGTTAGGTTTCACGGGAAGAAGAAAAGTATCAGTGACTACAATAAAATAGGCGTAACCGTTGGACCCAGCGCTAAGCTGGCTGAGGTTAATGCAGATGAGGCTACTATCATGAGCATTGGTTTCCCCCACTTCAGTAGGTACTATTTTTCATTATCCGTTACGTGGGTCTTGACATACAATACCAGGTCTTGACATACAATACCGGGTCTTGACATACATTACCAGGTCTTGACATACAACACCGGGTCTTGACATACATTACCGGGTCTTGACATACAATACCGGGTCTTGACATACAATATTAGGTCTTGACATACAATACCGGGTCTTGACATACAATACCAGGTCTTGACATACATTACCGGGTCTTGACATGCAATATCAGGTCTTGACATACAATACCGGGTCTTGACATACAATACCAGGTCTTGACATACATTACCGGGTCTTGACATACATTACCGGGTCTTGACATACAATACCGAGTCTTGACATACATTACCGGGTCTTGACATACATTACCGGGTCTTGACATACAATACCGGGTCTTGACATACATTACCGGGTCTTGACATACAATACCAGGTCTTGACATACAATATCAGGTCTTGACATACAATACCGGGTCTTGACATACAATATCAGGTCTTGACATACAATACCGGGTCTTGACATACAATACCAGGTCTTGACATACATTACCGGGTCTTGACATGCAATATCAGGTCTTGACATACAATACCGGGTCTTGACATACAATACCGGGTCTTGACATACAATACCGGGTCTTGACATACAATACCGGGTCTTGACATACATTACCAGGTCTTGACATACATTACCGGGTCTTGACATACAATACCAGGTCTTGACATACATTACCAGGTCTTGACATACATTACCGGGTCTTGACATACAATACCGAGTCTTGACATGCAATACCAGGTCTTGACATACAATACCGGGTCTTGACATACATTACCAGGTCTTGACATACATTACCGGGTCTTGACATACATTACCAGGTCTTGACATGCAATACCGGGTCTTGACATACAATACCGGGTCTTGACATACAATACCAGGTCTTGACATACATTACCGGGTCTTGACATACATTACCGGGTCTTGACATACAATACCGAGTCTTGACATACATTACCGGGTCTTGACATACATTACCGGGTCTTGACATACAATACCAGGTCTTGACATACATTACCGGGTCTTGACATACATTACCGGGTCTTGACATACAATACCGAGTCTTGACATACATTACCGGGTCTTGACATACATTACCGGGTCTTGACATACAATACCGGGTCTTGACATACAATACCAGGTCTTGACATGCAATACCGGGTCTTGACATGCAATACCGGGTCTTGACATGCAATACCGGGTCTTGACATGCAATACCGGGTCTTGACATACATTACCGGGTCTTGACATACAATACCGAGTCTTGACATACATTACCGGGTCTTGACATACATTACCAGGTCTTGACATACAATACCGGGTCTTGACATGCAATACCGGGTCTTGACATGTAATACCGGGTCTTGACATGCAATACCGGGTCTTGACATGCAATACCGGGTCTTGACATACAATACCGGGTCTTGACATACAATACCGGGTCTTGACATACAATACCGGGTCTTGACATAGAGTGGCATATCTGAAAAGCTCTCTTACATCGCCTATTGTTTATGGTAATTCTCCCAAATTAAACAGAAGATATTTATGGTGTGTGTAGCGTCTACAAATTGATGACAAAGATGACGTCACGCGTCAAAAGCATTGATATAAATATTTGTAGCACCCGGTTTTTTTAAGTTTTCAAATATTCTGGAATTACTAAATTTTCAATAACTTCGGACCACAGGCTGCTAGAAACAAAATTTTAAAAGGGTTTAATAGGATACACTAGACCGGACCAGATTAACTAATCACTGCACTTCTTACATAGCTGTGGATTTGGAAAAAAATGTTTTGAAACCATGTTGTAAACGAGCAATATCCCAGTGCCCTGTGGGACCTTAGGATTTTAGTTCATGTTATATCACTAGTCTATCAGAATACCGACCTGTTGATATACTATTTGTTATAGATCATTTACATCTGGAGGTATGAAAATAGATTTAATAATTCCCTCTCCAAATAAAAATGTAATATTTTTTTTATATATTACAATGAAGTAGTTAATAGGTACCGCAAATTAATAACGCACGCTTGGTCACGCATCACGGATTTTACTCTAATTTATCAATAATAAGGCGTAAAACTATCCGCTGTGCAAACATTAAACAAAGTAATTTTGGTGCAGAGAGAGAGAGTCATTTTTAAAACTCATTTTCTCAGTAACTATCAATGAAAGACAAAAAAGTTTACCACTACTGTGACTGCAAGATATGATTCTACGCCATGATATGTTTTTTAACGTCCCAAGGCTGATTTGAAAAATCTATTTGTATTGGCTACATGGTGGTTGTGCTTGTGTATTGGCTACATGGTGGTTGTGCTTGTGTACTTGGCTACATGGTGGTTGTGCTTGTGTATTGGCTACATGGTGGTTGTGCTTGTGTATTGGCTACATGGTGGTTGTGCTTGTGTATTGGCTACATGGTGGTTGTGCTTGTGTACTTGGCTACATGGTGGTTGTGCTTGTGTAGAGAATGTTGATGAAGTGGTGAGCCTAACATTCAGAAGGTGCGGTTTCTTTAACGACTCGTGCATTGAGCAGCTGTCCAAGTACTGCAGACACTCCGTGAAGGATCTGCACATTGCCAGTTGTGGAGATGTCAGCGATGAAGGAGTAAAGCTCTTGTCAGACTTCAGGTTAGTTGAGCCTGTGTTGCAATACCACTACTTAGCGTTACTGCTGCATGAGCGCTATGTGAAACTAGCTGTTTAACACCCCGACTTGTAGAGAAGACAACTTACAATTGTATTGGACAATTGGCCTTCAATTTGTTGCTGTGGTCCACGCATATATATTGGTTGGTTCTCACAAAAATAAACCAAAACTATTGTTTTGTCACCTCGTCTCTGTACCAAACAAGTTTATACCACTCCCTTGCGTTGTTCGCTTGTGTGTAAGTAACACAATTCAATTCTTGTTTATTATAGCTCACTCCAACGACTCTCACTTCACCATTTGTCTGCTATTCAGAGCCCTGAAAACATCTTCCATGATCTTTGCTCAGCGCTACCCAACTGCCAAGTTGAACTTACCACAGATACTCTAACTCTGAGTAGCTACACTCAAGAAGATGATCCTGTCTAGTAACCGCCAGTTACTAACAGGCTCTAAGCAACATTTTGTGCATTTTCCAACATGGTTCATAATCATATAGTTGTATCTAGTGGCTCTCTAGTTGAGCAATTGCCATTATTTATTAATATTCATAATTTATGTTGATTTTGGATCAGAGGCAACTTTTTATTTTCAACTCATATAGTAATTCTAATTCACAAATAAACTTCAAGCTTGTCCGTTTCCAATATCTACCATAAATAATGCTGGCAAGTTGTTTTTGCTCGATCGCAATGTACACATTGATGAACATAATCCATGAAAGCATATCCGTCACATCTCTGGGTTTGTCAGGGACCCTCCCGAAATTTCCTGTTTGGTTTTGAAAACTATCCATTGTCCAACTCCATGAAAAGTTAGGGAAAATTTCTCAAAAGAATCTGGTGCACACATACATCTGTACTTTCTTTACCAAGCGAAAGCCAGAATTTGAGACAGCTCAGCGGGTGCATCGTCTGGACATTACACTTGTATTCAAGACTAGTTGTACTTGTGATTTTTTTCACCCCTTCTCAATCTTCACCATTCATGGCATCTCGGCAATCCAGCTTTTTGGAATATGAAAATCTAATTGTCTGACTGGAATCTCCTCAAAGCAAGTTGGAGCAACCAGAGGTGTATAGTGGCCCTAGCAACCGGCTAGGCTGAAATTTCTCCCAACTAATGGCTACGCATGGCGATTCACAAATCACACCACTGGTACCCTTTAGTTGCATTGTACAAGAGGAAATGTGTACCTGTCGAGGACGCTATGCCCTATTTCAAGAGCACATAGACGATCATTGAGGTGAACACTGTGCTCTGCATTCAGAGGGAACATTGGACCAATTCGTTGGCCATCAGCATTCTGGTGTTTGTTTTGCAGAAAATCAACAGTTACCCATTCTCCGTGGAGTAAGATATTCAGGAACACATTTGTATATCATCCTTGAATATTCTGATCAGAAATATCTGCGTAGTTATCAATGGAACGAAGTTCCCTTCAAGACACTTCGGAGCAATTTTTTATCTGTTAACTCGATAAGTCTTAGGTAAGGGTAGATGCACAAAGAAAACAAACGAGTGCCATCGGTATGCAATTGAAAAACGACATCTTGTTGATTGTGTGAGCCCGCTGAGTGACAATGTTTATTGGTTGCTGATGTCTAGCAACTGACACTTATTTTGCTGTTAATGAAGTAGCATATCAACTTGTTTCGAGACACCCTTTATAATAAATAAGTAGCCGACAACCATACAGATAGTAAAAAAAAGCAACCTCTCAGGCAACACAAATGAAAGCAGCACTACATCTTGTCCAGGTAATTGTCTAATTCTGGTATTCCCTCTTTCAGCCCCTTACGTTTCCTAGTCTCAGCAACAACAGTGGCAGGGATGGATTCTGCATTAAACGGATCACCAGGCATCACCTGCCAGTGATCAAAGACGCACTGTGGGAAGGCTTGTCCTCCGGTTGCAGCTCGGAGAGCAGAAGTGAAACCTACAACGAAGACAGGCAATGTATCCAGCTCTGAGAAACAACACCTTACACAGAAACTTTACCAGTTGTGCTGTTCAACTGCGCAGGTAACGTTTTCTTACCAAATGATTCATTGACAGGCAAATAGGCCTTGACAACCTCCATAGGAGTTCCGGCAGTGAGCTCGCTGCCGATGGGTATACCTCTCCTTTTGTTCAGCACACCGAATATACTTCCAGCGGCAAGTGAGGGTACCTTTAAAACAATACTAACTGCTATGAAACACAAAATTTTACACTCACTAACCACACCGTTAGCTGTAGTATTTAATGGCTCAGCGTTTAAAGATCATCAATGTCAGACTCGTCTTGAAACAAAAAGAACATCACAGCCAGCAAAAGTGAACTAATCACAAGAAGAACTACCTGAATTTCAACTAGATAGACAGGCTCCATGAGACGTGGTTCAGCCGTCAACTGACAAGCATACAAACATCTTCTGGTGGTTGGAATAATTTGACCACCTCCTCTGTGGATGGCATCAGCGTGCAGTGTCACATCATGAATGTTGAACCTTACACCTCTCATGTTCTCTTCACACAACACTCCCTCTTTGGTAGCCCACTACAAACAGTTAGGAGTTATGGTTACGACTGTTCACAGAGACGGGAAAATTAACTCTACGCGATTTTTAGAGCGTCACAATTACCTGGAATCCTGCAACAACACTGTCCTTGATTTCATTTAGGTACTGAACAGCTCTGGTCACATCAACTACAAGGTTAGCACCAGTGCCATCAGGTCCAAAGCACCAGATCTTACGCACTTCATTGGGATCCATTTCGAATTTATCAGATAGTATCTTAGCTCTCTCTTTTGGATCTTGTCTAGGTGTGATATCACCCTGTCGACAAAAATGTTGTGCGGATTATTTATCGGAGATTATCTTGGCTCTTTCCTTTGGATCTTGTCTAGGTGTGAAATCAACTTATCAACAATAAATATGTTATGTAATCAACAATAAATATGTTATGTAAATTTATCTAGCACATAAGAGACAAGGGTACAAACATGACTGATAAAATGGTAGCTCACGTTTTCTATGGCAGCAGGCAAGTCATCAGGCATGGGTGCAGCCTTCATGAACAGTCTGTTGTGCTTGTTGGGAGATTTGGACAGGCATGTGATCCTGGACTCCTCAGTTACTGTTTCTCTGTATGATACAACAGGGTCGGACTTCTTTAGCGGGATACCAGCATGGTCCTCTTCCAGATCCTTGAGACAGATCTCAAGATGCAACTCTCCAGCGCCAGCAATGATGTGCTCACCAGACTCCTCGATACCACACTGTACCATAGGGTCAGACTTGGCCAGACGTTTCAGCCCCTCGACAAGCTTAGGCAGGTCGGCTGGATTCTTGCACTCGACAGCGACTCGCACAACTGGACTCACGCTGAACTTCATCACCTTCATGTTGTGGGCATCCTTGTATGTGGTGATGGTGCCAGTCTTGACAAGATACTGGTCAACACCGACCAAACCCACAATGTTACCGCACGGCACATCCTCAATGGGCTCAATGTATCTTCCCATCATCAAGATGGTTCTACAAATAGAACCAGAGCCATGGAGACCAGCTCTATCATTAGCAATCTATAAACAGATACAAGAGTGTATAAAGATGGTCATGATAGACCATTCACCTTTGGATGCTTTTCTCATAGAGATCTTCTTTCTTTCCAGGCACAAAGTTGGGTCCCATGATACGGCACTTCTGTCCAGTGCCAATGGTGCCAGAGAATACACGTCCAAAAGCATAAAATCTACCTTTGTCCGTGGTGGGTACCATCTTACTTACGTACATCATGAGCGGGCCTTTGGGGTTACAGGATTTCATTGCCAAGGCAACCTCGTCGTCATTGGGTCCTTCGTATAACAGCTCTGCATTCAAAGAGTTGGCATTGCAATGGTCACAATTAAATTGGCACCCACATCAACGAAGAAGTGTTAAGATCAAAAACCCACCAACACGATATTTCTGAGAGGTGACAGGTGAAGGCAGATACATGGTTATCATCTGAAGGAGAGCATCACCAGCGGGCAGCCATTTCTTCATCACAACCTTCATCAAAGGCTTGCCAATCAAGTCTTTCTCATCTCCCACCAACTTGATACTCATTTTCTCCAGAAGCTTGTGAGCTTCATCCTTGGTTCCCTCCATGGTGGTTTTGAACACCTGAACAAACACATTGTAACTGTCGTAATGTCAATTGACTGACTCCACTGCAAGTAGTTGACAACCAATGAAAACACACCTTTAGGATGGTATCGAGAATAAATTGACAGAAAGCGCGGTTTCCACCATTGCTGCCATCCTTCTCCCACTTCTTGCTTTTACCATTGTAGAAGCTGTCTCCCCACAACTTTCTCATGAGTTTCTGCTCATCAATACCAAACTTGGCACTGTACATCTCAGCAAACTGCTTCAATGTGAAGGCCCATCCATGCAGACCAGAACCAAAACCTACTGTTCCATTGGCTGGGCTAACCTAATAAACAACATAGAGAACACATCACATTTGCTGGTTTATGCAAGAAAATTTGGGTCAACGCCAGAGTCAAAATTCACAATGATACCTCACACCTGCTCACCCACACAAACAACAAAGCAGCGAAAAACGACCAAAGGTTGTTGCTGACTTGGATTGAGAGAAGATAACAAGAGCCCTCAGTCAGTAACGTAATCACAGTTAATATTACATATGCTTTAACAACATCACAGGGCGTCAACGCTACCACCTTAGCCATCACACAAGTAAAAAAGCTAGCCTACCTGAATGTTACCCATCGGTCCATCTTCTTCAGCGTATGTGCTGACAATAACATTGACGTTCTCTATAATTCGCTGGAAAGTCTGGTACATATCCTCGGCTCCCATCTGTAGGGTGAGGATAGCAAGATCTAACTTGTTCATAAAGAGCACAGGCCTGATTCTCTCGGCAATGGCCTGTCTTAGCACAGTTTCAGTTTGAACACACACACCTGCACCAATCAGAAATCAATCAAATGAGGGTAACGGAAACGAATAGGTGAGAGCAAAAAAAACACTGATCCATTGCAGCAGGCAACAATACAGGCAATGCTTCAGAAATCTGTTGACCCACAACCAGTTTTAAGATTTTAATTACTCAACTTTCCATAAAGCAGCACTAACAGAACATGATGCAGGTCATCATTAAAGCACGCTCATCTCAGACTTGAAAGAGCAATAATAAAGCAAAAATATTCCAGTCGACAAAATGAATCACAAATCATTATTATTACACTTGTAACTTGTTGCATTAAAAGCAGTAACTACATTCTGGTAAAAACCATTTCATGCCGTGCCAAAGAAATGCACAGAGATTGTCAATACTAGCATTGCAAAACTGAGCCCTCAGTCAGAAGTTTTCATATCATTTCATTTCAGACATATGCTTATACAACATCATAGGGCGAGTTGCGAGATAAAAACAGCATTTATTAGCGACTGGAGCTCTTACCTGAAACACAGTCGACAACAACAAGAGCACCGTCAGTCACTCTTAAAGCGGCTGTCACTTCGCTAGAGAAATCAACGTGGCCAGGGGAATCGATCAAATTGATCAAGAAACCATGGTCCTTGTCAGTCTCCTGCTTGATGGCATCTAAATCTTTCTTCTTTAGTTCATAATACAATGAGATGGCACTACAGCAACAAGATATGGTAAGTCGCTGAGGGTAGAAACATTCAATCACTATTAATACAGTATTTACTTATAATAAATAATATACTAATACTGCGAGATGTTGGTAAATGTAGCTACCACAACTCAACCGATAATTATCACGTGATGCGGTAAAATGAATTTCCGATGACGCAGATTTTTAGGTGTCAAATTACAGTTTCGTTAACAACTTTGCAACTAATCCACCAATCAGAAAGAAATTTGTTCTCAAATTGGCCAATACAATTTTGCCTCTGATTGTCTGTCAATAGACTTCTGAAATCCGCTCTACTCACTAATAGCTAGTCAAAAAGGTTACACAACTTTGGCGCACCTGTGGGAATTCCCCCGAACACTTCAATTATTTTTGACAATTACAAATGAAACACCAATGTCTTATCTACCCACTGAAATATTGTTTTGCTGATTCACTTCATTATTTCTAATTA
Organism: Cryptosula pallasiana; assembly: GCA_945261195.1. Lineage (NCBI taxonomy): Eukaryota > Metazoa > Bryozoa > Gymnolaemata > Cheilostomatida > Cryptosulidae > Cryptosula > Cryptosula pallasiana. The sequence continues at coordinate 5,496,869 of OX183139.1, forward strand.
ATTATAATTTATTTCCAAAGCTTACTAATAATTTGTGAGCGGTTTATAAATATGCGACAACGTATCCCAAAAATCTAATTCAGTATTGCGGGTGCAATCCCCAACTACCCGATGTTTCGGCCAAATAAAACTGGAGGTTTTTTAGGCTATCATTTGCGGCAAATGCATTAAAAAAACAATTGTTTATATTGACAATTAGTTTACGCGTGGTTGAACGTATTTTTGGCTTGTGGTTGGACAGGAATGTACTATTTTTTTATAGCTAAAAGTACAATTTTAAAAAATGTTTTTAAATTCGAAAATATTAGCTCTGGAAACAAACAATGTATCAACAAAATAAGCAAACAATTGTCTCTAACTTTCAATAGTGTAAGAGTTTTCTTTGGCTTTTTGTAAGATTGAGGTGTACTAGCTATAAATAATAAATTGAAATTAACGCAAAATCACTCACGTTGATTTGATGGTAATGCATCTGTCCTGTTCATCTTGGCGGGTATCTGTAAACCGTTGCTCACCAGCCTTTGCTGATGATATAATACCAGCTTTACTGACAAGTGAGTCAGTGAGTGTGGATTTTCCGTGATCGACGTGAGCGATCACCGACATGTTACGGATGTTCGTTTTGAGATCCATGATCTCACGGATCTGGTCTATGGTAAAGTTAACCTAAAGTAATCAAAGCATGCCATACACAATTTAATTATTCACAATCATTACTTCAAGGTATTATGATAAAAAAAGAATAGGACTTATTCATTCATTATTTTGGCGTTTGCTGTAAGTTAAAACCATGCATATATCGAGCAAAACAGGCAAAATAAGTTGGTGAGTTATGTTACATAATCTTTCTCTACATACTAAAAGTAATTAAACAAACAGATGTGCCTTACCATCTTGAATGCTTTGCGATTCAATAACCAGTATCAGGTCTTCCAGCTATCTATCCACAGCTGGCTCAATGAAAAGGATAATGAGACTGTCACGTGGCTGATACACGTGAAATACTCTCACAGCTAACAATCTAAAAAGTCAAAATATTTTTTAATTAAAACTGAGCCTAACCTTTTTCAAGAAAACTATTCAGCTCTAACTCTTAGAGAAAAAAAAATAAAAACTCATTTCAAAGAAATTTTATATATTTGGGCCGAAGCTCTTGACAGTTCAAGGCGTGACAACTCCTGAACACGCAATGTGGTTGATCTGGCAAATTGTATCAATGATTATAAATAAAATTATAATGCCACCATGGTAGTATTGATTGAATATAAATTGTCATTAATGGTACAGACTATTCCCTTTTGTTCGAGTTAAAAATAGAGCCTCTAGACCACTCTACGAGAGGAAGAGGAGACTATCGATTATCTAAAAGAAACACTAAAATTGATTAATTTGACTACAGAGCTCTTATTTTTCTTCCTGTCTGCATTATAAAACTGTCATAATAAGTTGTACTATTAAAAAAATTGCTACAGGAATACTTTGATTTTGAGCCCTTGTATTATGACTGTGGGTGAAAAAACTGGTTTATCAATTTGTTTATTTCTTGAAGAAGCTCTTTTCAATTACTAAGTAAATAAACAAAACATTCGCAATCGCTGGGTCTTTCTGCAACTTAAAAGTAATAAAAGCCCCAGAGCTTATTTTTTTCAATGACTCCAGATCTCCCCCTTTTGTTCCCAACAAAATGCACAGCCTTGTTTTTGCAAGTCATTTATGTGCTTGATCAAAAGAGGGTCGCAGAAGTCTGCGGCATACTCAAGTTTAGGACTACGTAGAGTTTTGTATGCTCGTAGCTTGAGTTTTTTGTTTTCTCCTTTACTACTAGGGAGACACTACACTAGTGACCCTATCTATAGGGACACTACTTCATTTTGCAGTTTAGATAGAAATGAAGCTAGTAATAAAACCAATAAGTGTGGACCTTTTACATCTTATGAAGTAGCTTTGAAAATTGAAAAGCTCTTGCATATCATATCTTTTTGTTATAACTTGAAAATGACCCATATGAATTTGTAAACTTCTTGATGAGTTTTTGATGTTTTGTTCAACTGTTTCACTAACTTTATGAGAATGAACTTTTATTTCATACACGAAGTCTCTACATAAAACGTCATTTTCCATCACAAAAAAAGAAGATTTTCTGGGAATTATTTGACATAAGTTATTTTAGTACTGTCAGATAAAACCCCATAAAAGGGTCCTCTTTGGTTGGTTAGATTGATGAGGCATGGATTACAGAAAAGAAATTCATGGAATTGTCTCCGTCTGGGAAAAAAATCATTGTTTTGGAGTTGTCTGCTGCAATTTAAACCTTGTTCCTAGAAAAATGTTTCATAACAAAGAAGTAACATTGTGAACGTTTCAAATAGATATGGATAGTGCTTATCAGAGTGGTTTATTACGCGTTACAATTATGGGTTGCTCCATAGAGGTATACCTCTATGGGCTGTTTTGGGTTGCGAGGCTTCATCTAAAGATTACGTCATATCGACTTTTGTATAGCGCACGTCAGCGTTATGCTAATTATTGTTTCTCCATTCTCAGAGTCACTGTGCTCCAGAAAGTTCCCCTTCGTTGCTGTGCTAATCTGATTCTTATTATTATTATTAGCTGTAATTTTGTCATCAAACCATACAGAAACTCGTGTACTTTTATTGAAAACTGTAGGTACTGCATCATTTGATTGTTGATCATTGTTTGTTGTTTGTTGCTGATCTGGCTGATGATCATCATCATCATAACATAAATGATGATGATGATCATGATGACGATGATCATCATGATGATGATGATCATCATCATCATGATCATCATTTTTTTTAAATAAAAAAAATAATGAATAATAGATAGATCATAATTATTATTATTATTATAAAAATTATATTAATAATAATAATTATTACTATAATAATAATATAAATAATATATATATATTAATTATAATTATTATTTATTTATTATATTATTTATATATAATAATTTGTTATATTATTATTATTTATAATAATAATTAATTAATAATTATACTTTATTATATTATTATTATTACAATTACAATATATATTATTATTAATAGTAATAATTATAATAGTTTGTTATAATAATGTAGAGGAACGCAACTACTGCAAACAATCTTTAAACAGGTGCTATGTGGAGACAATTCCCTTACAATTAACTTATAATAATGTGTTTTTTCTTTGCAATGAATCATCTATCTATTATTACTATGATGCATGGCTGGATATCTTTTGTTTGATGTTTTCACACTTGGTGTAGCCTATTCCTTGACGGTATAAATACTGGCTCGGTATCTTTAGCAGCCAGAGTTGTTTTGACTGTATTCAGGAAAAGATTAAGTTCTTTGAATTAAATACACTACTATTTATACACCTCTCAACCTCACTCTCTCTCTCTATATTAGATAGGCGGACAATAGAGTGGAGTCAGTCATTCAATCATTTAAATAAACACAATTGAGCCATTCTTGCAGGGTGTACTCGACAGTAGTGGAATAGGCGGTGGAGGCGACCTCTTCCAGCTTGTCCAGCAACTGACAAAGACGATCAGCAGTCAGCCTATGCCAGTCCTGTTAAGGAATTGCTGCTGATCAGACCTGTCCACTGCGCATTGCTGGCAAGAGACGGCGGACGGTAGCCTGAGAGTCGAAACAATCAGGGTAGAAAGTGCAGGTGGCGCTACCGATGGTGTGTCCTGTGAGGGGCCACCACAAATTCCTGCACAATAGTCACAATTATAATAATAATCATAAGGATTATTATTATTATTATTTATAATAAATAATATAATAAATTATTAATAATAGTAATACTAATTAATGGATAATAATAATTACTACCTGTCCTACAGCAACAACATACCACTCATATAATTATTATTGTTATGAAAATGTTAATTATCATTATTAATTTTATTAATAATAATAATATATATATATTATTAATAATAATATATATATAATCTTATAATGAATTATTGTCATTTTATAATTATGATATTATAATTATCATGCTGATGATGTTATAACTATCATGATGATGATGTTTAGCCTAAGTTTTAGGCCAACATTTGAGGCATATGTGTATTTTCATTGAAATATAAATGGGTTTATATTTTAATGTGTATTTTACTTGGAATATGCTGTGAGTTTCTTTATTGGGAGTTGCATGCCCCATTGTTATCTTAGCAACTTTTAAACGGATTTCATTGGATGATTGGTTTAGTGGGCGGGGTTTTTTCTGCTGGTTTGTTGGCCTAAGTTAAAGGGACAGCTTCGGCGACCAAATGGTCGCCGTTGCAAAGATTGTAGTAAAAATTAACTACCATCGTTGGCCAATAGCGTGATCAGCTATGTTTTGCTTTGAACTTTTTATTAGACCTCAGTTTATTTTCGGCTCTTCTTATTATTGATATTTATTATTATCAGTTATTAATTATTTTGAAGCCAGCACCAACAAAGACAGGTTTGAAGATTTAAAAATAATACTATTAATATTTGTATAATATTATTTATTATTGTTCTTATTATTTTCATTTCACCATAATTATTCTTCTCAGGAGTTATTGTTTGTTGATCAGATTATCTATCCTCATCCCACAAATAACAATAATAATGTATTAAATATTATACAAATATTAATAGTATTATTTTTAAATCTTCAAACCTGTCTTTGTTGGTGCTGGCTTCAAAATAATTAATAACTGATAATAATAAATATCAATAATAAGAAGAGCCGAAAATAAACTGAGGTCTAATAAAAAGTTCAAAGCAAAACATAGCTGATCACGCTATTGGCCAACGATGGTAGTTAATTTTTACTACAATCTTTGCAACGGCGACCATTTGGTCGTCGAAGCTGTCCCTTTAACTTAGGCCAACAAACCAGCAGAAAAAACCCCGCCCACTAAACCAATCATCCAATGAAATCCGTTTAAAAGTTGCTAAGATAACAATGGGGCATGCAACTCCCAATAAAGAAACTCACAGCATATTCCAAGTAAAATACACATTAAAATATAAACCCATTGAAAATACACATATGCCTCAAATGTTGGCCTAAAACTTAGGCTAGATGATGTTATAATAATTATCATTATGATGTTATGACATCATCGACTAATAAAAAATAATAATAAATAAACTGTTAAATAAATGAAATTGAGATTTTTTTTTAATAAATCGTCATAATTAATAATTTATTATAATTATAATAAATCATTAATTGTTGTGATTTATTAAAAAAAAATTTTTGGGCAAGAAGTTACCGGAAATCAAGTCAAGTTGAATTCAAACAAAAATCTATAACACAGTACCAGCGGACCAGCAAATGAACTATTTGACAAAGCGTTCAAGTGCTTTGCAAAAATTTGGACGCTTTTGAAAGCAGTTTAGGCGATTTAAAAAACGTTAAATTGAATTAAAAGCATTCAGTTCAGATGCTCCCAATTGTGACCCGTAAAACATCCCGAGCCACAATATGTATCTACAAACGATGTTTTGTTGAGGATTGTATTGAAATAAATGTTGACAGGAATGAATACAGACAAACCTGAAATAAAAGTAAACACCAATATAATGAACGTCACCCAACCTGAAGCATACGCTTTTTTGCTATATTCCGAAGCACAGCATTTTAGCATACATTTAAAGAAGTGTCTATGTTCATTAATTTTATTGAAAGTTGCAAGTACTCCTGGCAAAAAATTAATGTTGAAATGATGTTTTTATAGCACTTTTGCGAAAAAATAGAAAAATTGCTTGTTACATCATTTTTTTCATTCATTTCAGAATTATTTACATTTGGTTTTGTCTGCATTTATTTTAATATCTTCTTATGCGGGGTGATTTTTTTTGTTTTGATGAATGCATTTGTTTTTCCACTGTTTGTGCATACACCCAATGATGACTCTGCAAGTTATAACAATTCACCATTTTACATGTTTTCCAAGTCATTTATTTTCCAATAAGAAAATTATTTTACCCCCTAGTTTTCCCTTGGAAATTATTCATCCATTTATCTAGCAAGTTAGTACCTTTGACTTTGCTTTTTAAATGCAGTTACCCCGCGCTGATCAGATATAAAAATTACCTTCTAGTAATAAAGAATGGGTATAAACTAAAAAACAAGCTGGTGAGAGAAGAGTTTCACAGCAGATTTGTTGTTATTATCCTTTTTAAAGAATTTTTTAAATATGCTATTGAGACCAGGCCAGCCAGCAGCTTTTGATAGAACAAAGCACGACAAGTGACAATGTTATTATTGGTTGGTTTTGGCGAGACTAATCCCTCGCTTGTATTTAAAAACAATAGAACCAAAGTAGTCCAGCTGTCACACCACTTTTGGCATCAGGTTTTGGGCAATTTTTCTCACTTCTGATATCTCTGTCACCATCTGAGTTAAAACTGAAGTATTTCGACTGATGCTCGACAGAATTGAAAAGTGAAACACGACAAATGGTGATGGGAAGATGAATCACCAATAGAGCTCAAAATTTGCAAAAACAAATTAGGAAAAAGCCATAAAAAACACGATGTTCAGTTTGGTTTTGTGTTAAAAAAAAGTTGTTCTGTTGTTGGTTTATGTCATTTTATTTCTATTATTGTTTAATGTCATATTGATCACTTTATAATTTTCATAAAACAACAATATGCTGGTTAGTCTACTATGTGTATTCTGTTTGTTGTGCGCACCACATTTAATCTTTTCATTGTTTCAGCTATTTTTATACAATTTTGCAATACTGCATTTCTCTAAATAGTGCAAAATCTGGCATCTTTGACTATTTCGCTTTTGCTCTGAATATGCAGTTTGTTTCTCTATGAACTGGCGGGTTGAAAACTAGCAATCGACCTACATTGAATTAAAAATAGTGGATGGCTTTAGAGACCAAATTTTGTTGCTAAACATGACCCAATTTTTACTGCTGTGTTTGATGTTTGGTTGAAACTGTTTTAGAACATTTCAAGATGGCTAACATTGGGTTTGATCGGTTAGAAGCTCTGGCAAAGTTTGATCATATGTAAGTTTTCCACATCTAGGAATGGTTGTAGATGTATTTTTTTTTAGGTAAACGTATAGTTCATAGTTGCTTGTATGATCACTGACTACAATTATACCAGGGTTAAGAAGTCGAAAGTTTATGGTCTATGGGCTTTTAATGTAAATTTTTTGCTCCTTTTTTGTTAATGGTTTCATTTAGGCTAGTAGCTTTTGTATCTTGTTCTCAGAATTGTGCTGTTGATAACTTTATTTTATGGATAGAGGAGTGTACTGGAATATTCTAGAGTTGATTGCCCTCTCTCTCTCCCTATCCCTCTCTCCCTATCCCCCTCCCTCCCCCTCTCTCCCTATCCCCCTCCCTCCCCTTCCATCCCTCTCCCTCCCCCTCCATCCCTCTCCCCTCCATCCCTCTCCCCCTCCATTCCTCTCCCCCTCCAACTCTCCCCCTCCATCCCTCTCCCCCTCCATCCCTCTCCCCCTCCATCCCTCTCCCCCTCCATCCCTCTCCCCCTCCATCCCTCTCCCGCTCCCCCTCCATCCCGCTCCCCCTCCATCCCCTCTACCCCTTCCTCTCCCCCTCCCTCTACCCCTTCCTCTCCCCCTCCCTCTACCCCTTCCTCTCCCCCTCCCTCTACCCCTTCCTCTCCCTCTTCCTCTCCCTTTACCCCTTCCTCTCCCTTTCCCTCCCCCCTTCTCTCCCCTCTCGCTCCCCCTCCCTCTCCCTCCGTCTCTCCCCCCCCCCCTCTCTCCCCCCCCCCCTCTCTCTCCCTATCCCCCTCCATCCCTCTACCTCTCCCCTCCCTCTACCCCTTCCTCTCCCTCTTGTTCTACCCCTTCCTCTCCCTTTCCCTCCCCCCTTCTCTCCCCTCCCCCTCTCTCTCCCCTCTCGCTCCCTCTCTCTCCCCTCTCGCTCCCTCTCTCTCCCCCCCCCCCTCTCTCCCCCCTCTCTCTCCCTATCCCCCTCCCTCCCCCTCCATCCCTCTACCCCTCCCTCTCCCTCTATCACTTCCTCTCCCTCTACCCCTTCCTCTCCCTTTCCCTCCCCCTTTCCTCTCCCCCCCCCCTCTCCCCCCCCCCCCCTCTCCCCCTCCCCCCCTCTCCCCCTCCCTCTCTCTCCCCCTCCCTCTCTCTCCCCCCCTCTCTCTCCTCCCCCCTCTCTCTCCCCCCTCTCTCTCCCCCCTCTCTCTCCCCCCTCTCTCTCCCTATCCCCCTCCATCCCCCTCCATCCCTCTACCCCTTCCTTTACCCCTCCCTTTCCCTCTATCCCTTCCTCTCCCTCTACCCCTTTCCTCTCCCTCTCTCTCTCCCCATCCCTCTCTCTCCCTCTCTCTCCCCCTCCCTCTCTCTCCCCTCCCTCTCTCTCCCCCCCTCTCTCTCCTCCTCTCTCTCTCCCCCTCTCTCTTTCACTCTCCCCCTCTCTCTCTCCCCCTCTCTCTTTCACTCTCCCCCTCCCTCACTCTACCCCTTCTTCCTCTCCCCCTCTCTTCCTCTCCCTCTTCCCCTCCCTTTCCCTCCCTCTCCCTTTTTCTTCCTCCCTCCCTCTCCCTTTTTCTTCCTCCCTCCCCCTTTTCCTTCCTCCCTCCCCCTTCTTCTTCCTCCCTCCTCCTTCCTCTCCCCCTCTCTCCGAGTAATTACTTTATTTATTGTGATGTAGAGAGCCAAGAGTGCAGGACCACTTAAAGAGTGTTTACAGCTGTCTCTTTATTGCACTCCTCAGTGCTACTGCCGGAGCATATGTTAATGTTTACGCTGGGTTAATGCAGGTCAGCATTTCCTGTTTTCACACTGGTGTTGTTCATATTTCTATGTGATAAACTATGTTCATTTGGGTGCATCCATATTTGATAGACTGTTCAACTATTGTAGGAAGCTGGATTTTTGACTGCAATAATTTCTATTGGGTTGCTCTTCTGGCTCAAAGCCACTCCACACGAGCCAAAGAATGTTGGCATGAGGATTGGCATATTGGCTGGTGTTGGCCTGTTGACAGGTAAGAGTCGTTGTGCATTGACATTTGTCACTGGGTGTTGACATGTGTGTTGACAGATGTCACTATGTGAGGTGACAGATGTCACTTAATGTTGGCAGATATCAATGCGTGGTTGACAGGTGTGTGCGAGTGTGTTGATTTTATTTCTTCACAAAAACAAATGTGGAGTATAGACAAATAAAATCAAAAAAAACAAACAGATTAGAAAAAGCAAAAGACACAAAGCTTGATGAGGCCCAAGTGCGCATTAGCACTGCAGCTAGTCGAGTCGCTGGGCCTGGATAATTCATTTATTGGGGTTGAAGCCCAACTTCAAAGCCTCAGTAGGTGTACCTTGACATCAAGTGGTTGAAGTTTTGCCCAAATGTACGAGTAGATTTTGTTCTTGTAAGATGAAAGTCGAGAAACTGTTGTTGTCGGGTGTCACTGTGAGATTTCTGTTTTTAATTGCTGCTAGTTTGCAATGTGCAATTATGGAAGTCTTTGTTACCCCATTTTGTACAACTGGGTATCATCTACAGGTATCTCGTTTGGACCTCTGCTTCGATATGCTGCTTTCCTTGATCCCAGCATCATTACTACAGCATTCATGGGAGCCAGCATGATCTTTGGTGCGTTCTCTCTGGCAGCGCTATTCAGCAGCGACAGGAAATGGCTATATCTTGGAGGTGACTTACTACATGCATATGGTGTATTATGATCTACATATAGTCTACTACTTATTGCATATGTACTACTTATTATATATATTGTATTACTTATTATATATATTGTATTACTTATTATATATATTGTATTACTTATTGTATATATTGTATTACTTATTATATATATTGTATTACTTATTGTATTGAAGTATATTGTAAATACTCTTTCAGGCACTCTGCTGTCGGTACTCATGTGGTTGACCTTGGCTTCTCTCCTCAACATCTTCTTCAGAAGTCAGCTAATTTTCCAGGTTGGTAACTATTACATGTTGCAGATGATGTGTTCAGATACTGTGTATTCTATAATGAGGAGACATAATGTCTATAACTGCATGCTATGTACATATTACGTACATATGTAGTGGATAAATACTTGGCATATGTTATATATAGGCTCAAGTATACGTGGGGTTGGTACTGTTCTGTCTGTTTGTCCTCTATGACACACAGATGATCATTGAGAAAAGGAGACTCGGTGATGATGACTACATATGGTAGGTGTTACATGCGCACGATTGTGTCCGTTCTGTACTGTACACACATCTGCTGTGCTGACATACTTCTTGTCTCTTCAGTGATGGCAGGTGCCATCAGGTACTTGTACGTGCTTGTCTATTTGTGTTGTAGGCATTCCGTTGACCTTTTCATGGACTTTGCCCACATCTTTCGCTACCTGCTGATCATCTTGTCGCAGAAAGAGGAAGGAAAGAAGAGAAGGAAAAATTAGGCTGACTGAGTGACGGCCGTAACTCTGACCCATGTTTATACTCTATAGCTAACATGTGTTATATCCAATATAATATTAAATCTATCTATTACCAATAACTTACATTTGTATACAGACAGACCGGTGGGCGTGCTTAGCATCTTGACATCTGCTTACTTCGCTAACACCGCACACACTGCCTTGCAAGAA